>CM054060.1:285094292-286294292 GCA_028641055.1 Alopecurus myosuroides | reverse complement strand
CAATTGAGTGCACCAAGGCAACAAGTGGGCAAGCAAGGTCTAGGCTATGTAGCCAAGAAGAAGAACAAGAAGAAGAAGAACAAGAAGAAGACCAACAATGGTGCTTCGAGGGGCGTTGTCATTAGGGACAACACTACTCCTAGTACACCCGCTCAAGCAAACAACATTGCCTCGAGTAGTAGTGTCATGAGGGACAACAATACTCGTAGCACATCCGCGGGAACTAACAATCCACACCATTTCTTATATGTTGATTATTATGGTGTTGTGCAAGCTAAATATGTTGGTGCTATTGAGGGTTTTATTGACTATACTATTTGGGTTCCAAAGACCCTTGTTGCTAACATGAAGGGACCCATCTCGGGTCCTAACTCTAGTCAATGATCTCTTGCAGGACTATGCTTCCGATGGGACTAAATGGATTCTCGATAGTGGATGCACTAATCATATGACCGGAAGCAAAGAGCTTGTGACGGAGTTGCGACCTAATGACATCCAAGCAACCGTCACTTATGGGGACTCATCCAAGTCTAAGGTATCCGGATTCGGCAAGGTTGTGGTGGCTCCCGATATAACTATCGAGAACGTCATGCTTGTCGAATCCCTTGGTTACAATTTACTTTCCGTCCGCTCTCTTGGAAAGATGGGTTTTTCCGCCTTTTTCGATGGTGATATTGTGGTCCTTTTGAGGAGCAAGACTCTTGACGTCGCTCACGTGGGACATGTTGAAAATGAGTTGTTCGTGGTGGACTTTTCGAAGTCAACCAACTCTCAAGCAATGTGTCTTTTCGGGAAGGCGGACTTGGGATGGTTGTGGCAGCGCCGCCTATCCCATGTCAACATGAGAACTTTGCAAAGTCTTCACAAAGGTGGCCTTATTGTCGAACTAAAAGAAAATGTTTCCTTTGCAAAGGATCGCATTTGTAGGTCGTGTGTTGAAGGGAAGATGCATGACATGGTACACAAGGCCAAGACTATTATCTCATGAAAGAGGATCTTGGAGCTTCTCCATGTTGATCTCTTTGGTGCCATGCCCGAGGCAAGTCTTGGTGGGAAGAAGTATTGCTTGGTGATTGTCGATGATTATTCAAGGTACACTTGGGTTTATTTCTTCAAGTGCAAGAGTGAAACTCAACAAACCATCATCGACTTCTCCAACAAAGTGCAACGTCAACACAATGTGCAAATCATGGCTATTAGGAGTGATAATGGCTAGGAGTTCAAGAACTATACATTGAATGAATTTCTTAGTGAAGAAGGCATTCGTCATCAATACTCCGCCACTTACACTCCTCAACAAAATGGTGTTGCCGAAAGGAAGAATCGCACCCTCTTGGATATGGCAAGGACCATGTTGGCGGAGTACTCTTCTCCCCAATATTTATGGGCCGAGGCCATATCCACCGCATGCCACTCCTCCAACCGCCTCTACATCTGCAAAGGCTTGGACAAGACCCCATATGATATCCTCACCGGCAACAAGCCCAACGTCTCATACTTCCGTGTATTCGGTTGTAAGTGCTTTTATTTTATCAAGGGTGTTAGGTTGTCTAAATTTCAATCCAAAACTCTTGAGGGTATCTTTGTTGGTTACGGTGCCGAATCCCACACTTATAGAGTCTACGACAAAGCTTCACAGATTGTCATAGAATCTTGTAGTGTGGTTTTCGAGGAAAATGATGGCTCCCAAGTGGCGCAATTTCATGTTTCTAGTGTAGATGTTGAAATACCTCAAGAAGCCATAGGAAGGATGGGTGTGGGATTTTTCCGCCCCATTGAGGGACACCTTATGGCGACTCGAGAAGGACTATGCTCTACTCAAGTGGAGCCCTCCTCTACAATATAAGAACAAGCCAAGGAGCCAAATGTTACACCTAACCAAGAACATGTTCAAGACCCTCCTCTTATTGACCAAGTGACTCCGCAAGTCGTACCCACTCCGCTCACTAATGCGAGTCAAGGTCAAGGCCAAGATCAACCATCCTCTTCATCCTCTCCCCAAGTTGAAGCAAGTGTTGAAGATATTGTTGGTGACGATGATGATGATGATCAAGGCCAAGTTGGTCAAGATGGGGACCCAAATGATCAAGATGATCAAGTGATCCCTCCTCGCCATAATGAGGAGATCAAATCCCGTCGTGTCAAAAGGATAAGAAGAGCTTTGAAGCATATTGATGCCCAAGACAACAAGGTCTTGGAGGATGTTCAAGCTCGAAGATCCACAAGAAGGCAATTGGCACATTTTTGTGAGCATCAAGCTCATATCTATATGGTGGAGCCTAAGAAAGTGTATGAAGCTCTTTTGGAATCCGATTGGGTTGAAGCTATGCATGATGAGCTCAATAACTTTGAGCGCAACAAAGTTTGGAGATTGGTTGAGAAGCCCAAAGATAGCCACAATGTTATCGGCACTAAGTGGATTTTCAAGAACAAGCAATATGAGCATGTCATTGTCATTAGGAACAAGGCAAGATTGGTTTCTCAAGGTTACACTCAAGTTGAAGGCATTGACTTTGATGAAACCTACGCACCCGTGGCTCGCCTTGAGTCCATCTGTATCCTCCTTGCTTATGCATCCTCTCATAATTTCAAATTGAAACAAATGGATGTGAAAAGTGCTTTCTTGAATGGTCCACTAAAAGAGGAGGTATATGTTAAGAAACCTCCGGGGTTCGAGAATCTCAACTTTCCTAACCACGTTTACAAACTTGACAAGGCTCTCTATGGTCTCAAACAAGCACCTCGTGCTTGGTATGAGCACCTTAGGGGGTTGTTAGATGATCGTGATTTCGAAGTTGGGAAGATTGACCCCACTCTCTTCACCAAGAGAGTAAAGGGAGAGCTTTTCATATGCCAACTATATGTGGACGATATCATCTTTGGCTCAACTAACCAAGCTTTCAATAATGAGTTCTCTAAGCTTATGACTGACAGGTTCAAGATGTCTATGATGGGTGAGCTTAAATTCTTCCTTGGCTTTGAGATCAAGCAATTGGCTCGTGGGACCTTCATTTCTCAAGCCAAGTATACCCAAGATATGATCAAGAGTTTTAATTTCCAAGATGCAAAGATCAAGACATCTCCTATGCAAGTCAAGTGCCACCTATCTCGTAATCCAAAAGGGAGTAAGGATGTGGATCAAAAGTTGTATCGTTCTATGATTGGTTCTTTGCTCTATCTTTGTGCATCTAGGCTCGATATCGTTTTGAGTGTATGTATGTGTGCAAGGTATCAAGCGGCTCCTAAGGATAGCCATTTGATGGCGGTCCATAGGATCTTTCGTTATCTGGTTCATACCCCAAGATTTGGTTTGTGGTACCCAGAGGGGGCACAATTTTCTCTCAATGGCTACACGGATTCCGATTGGGAAGGTGATCAAGATGATAGGAAGTCTACTTCCGGGGCTTGCCAATTTCTTGGTAGGTCCCTAGTGAGTTGGTCCTCCAAGAAGCAAAATTGCATATCACTCTCCACCGCCGAAGCCGAGTTTGTTGCCGCCGCAAGTGCATGCACTCAATTGTTATGGATGAGGCAAACTCTCAAGGAATATGGATTTCATTTGGATAAGGTGCCTCTTTTGTGTGACAATGAAAGTGCCATCAAGATTGCATACAATCCGGTGCAACATACAAGGACCAAACACATTGAGATTCGCCATCACTTCATCCGAGACCATGTGGCAAGAGGAGACATTGCACTATCTTATGTGCCCACCAAGGACAATATTGCGGATATTTTCACGAAGCCACTTGATGATGCAAGGTTCTTGTTCTTGAGGAATGAACTAAATGTGATTGATTCAAGGAGTTTGACTTGAAGATCTTGCACACACCCCTATAGATGAAACGTGTTTGAGCTTAGGTGTAGGCATGGACATAGGGGGGTGTTATCCTAACACATTGGGTTCTCCCTCCCTCCATTATGCCCAAAGAAAAAATTTCATTGTTATCTCTCTATTTCTAATGTTGAATTGTAAGCTTCAATGTTGAGTATTGGCAATGCCCCCAAGATATATCTTCGCGGTTGCATACCATGAACTCTTACATGGTGGCTTAGGCCACCAACCTCTTCTCTTTTGAAGAGTTGGTTCTTAGTTGGATATCTTTTGGGTTATTGTGTTATCCTTCCGAATACTACTTCTCGTTGCTCTCTCGATCTTATTTGCTTTTTCCCCAAGAAGTAAGACTAGGAAATCTAACCCCTTGTGTTTTGCTCTATTTGTCCTCTCTCATGTTCATCTATGCATATGCCTTACTCCACACAACATCACATCTTTCCTAGCCTGTCAAAACTGTCTTTTTTGGAATGGTTTGGCCTTTTTCTGGCATGTCCCATATTCATTCCGGCCAAGCCCGGATTATTCCGAGTAGGTCGGATTGGGTCCGGAATATTCCGGCAGTCGGATTTTTTCGGGCCATTCCGGACGAGACAATTTTCCTTATAAATACCCCCACACGCACGAGAGGCAGTTTTCTGTCCACTCTTTCCACCCCTCCCATGCCCTAGCCACCAAAATCCACGGTTTTCGTCCCCGTTGCCCCTAGGGAGGATCGTTTGATCCCTCCTTTGGTCAAGGACTCCCCCATGGAAGGTATTGTATTTGGCATCTCATCTTTTTCGTTTTTGTTGGTTGTTTTTGGTTCTAGATGAAATCTCACCTAGGGTTTGATCTAGATCTGAGTTCTAACAACTTGTTCATCATGCCAATCCCTACCTAGTTGCCATGGATTCGTAGATCTAGTCTAACCACATCACAATCTAGACTTAGATCCATCTCAAATCTCGTGCCAATCCCAAGTTTTCCTGCACTTAGAACACCTCTAGGATCATCTCTATGGTACCCCAAATTGTTTGGAACAGTTTTGAGTCAAAATTTCGAGTTTTTGGGCATTTTCTCGAGTCAGATCGAGGAGCCCGGATTCATTCCGGACCAATCCGACCCGGTCGGATTTTTCCGGGCTCAGCCGGAAAATTCCGGGCCTCCGGAATTTGTCCGGATGCTGCCAGAAATTATGAGAATTTGCACTGTTTCAAACCATTTGAGTTCCAATTGTTCCCGTTTGGCATATGTACTTATCTTCTGTTGTTCCTATGTCCTCTATTCACAGGTGACAGCTCTAAACCGGGTACCAAGAGGAAGCAGTTGGCTGGAAGGGGTTCGCGTCCCGTCAGGGGGCGCACAGCTCATGGGGGTGGGAACCGTGATGATCAGGAGGAGAGGGTTCCCACACTGGACCTCGCTGGTTGCACTATCCCTCAGTGGAAGCATATCAAGAGGAAGAATCCATACCGCTTTCGTGACTCTACCTGTGATGATCCTCGTTTCTGGACCAACCTTCAACTGAAGTGTTGGGAAGAGTTCTACTCCGTGGCTCAGCCTCTTGTCTGTTAGCAGTCCCAGATTGACATGGATTTCCATAACCAGCACAAATACAGTGATCTCCGTCATGTGCGTGGTTGCCTTATGAAGATGGGTCTGATTCCTCTGCTAGATATTGAGTGTGAGTATTGTCCTGACTTGATTGCCCAGTTCTATTGCACTTTTCATGCCCATGGTGATGCCTCTCGTACTGTGACATCGATGACTGGGGATCAGAAGGTCACTAGCAATTTGGGAGAGTGGGTTGAGGCTCTTGGATACAGGTGGACCTTCACTTATGCTGATCATGGTTTCAAAATCCATGAAAATTCTGAGTTTGACAACTCTAGCCTGGCTTTCTGCTATCCTCCTGATGCTCAGGGCAAGACTCTGCCCTTCAACTCTACCATGTATCCCTACTACAATCTGCTGTCCAAGATCTTCCGCAACACCATAATGATCAAGGCTGGTGATAAATCAGCCATCAAGGCTTACATGGCGAACCTCATGTTCATCACTAGGCCTCAGAACCAGAGGAAGATTGATGTGATGGATTTCATATACCGTGAGGTTTGCCTTGGGATCTGTGAGAAGAGGAAGCCTGCTTATGGTCCACTGATTCAGAGATTCATCAATCACAAGGTAGGGGTTGAGATCATGGATTCCTATCCCGTGGTAAAAGGCAAGAGGATGGTTCCCTCTCTCATTCGTGGAGTGGATATTCCGGAGTACTCAAGGTCCAAGTCCAAATCTCCTATGGCCACTCCTTCTGCTTCCACGAGTGGTGGTAGTGCCTCTCAGCATCCTCCCAGTGGCATTGCCAAGTTCTTCAAGGCTATGTTCAACATGTGTAGTGACACCAGGGCAATTGCTCATGAGGCGAGAGAGTTGGCTAAGGAGACCCGCCGCATTCAGAACTCCGACCGCAGAGCTGCTGGGATTCTTGTTCCTGATGATCCTCCTGCTCTTGAGCCCTCTGTCCTTGTGCCTTTTGAGATGCCTGAGATCCATGACGAGGACTTCTACTTTGGTGTGCCTCCTGCTGATGTTGAGGATGATGATGCGGAGTCAGGGTCTGCTGAAGATGACTTTGATGCTGTTGGGCTTGGTGGTGGTGGTACTCATGAGCCGGAGGAGGAAGAAGAAGATGAAGATGATGATGAGCAAGATGAAGATGATGCTTGATTTCTTGGGGCGTTAGTTGGACTCGTTTTCCCTTTTTGGCGTCTTTATGCCAAAGGGGGAGAAGGAGTCCCATATTAGGATTCCACAGGCTTTACAAGGGTTGGGGCACAAGTCTTTTGCCTTTTGATTTCGATCTTATAGGCTTGTGCTCCGGTATCTTTATTTCGTTTCTTTCATTTAAAACTTCGTATTATTTGTGTGGAACCTCGTGACGTATTTGTGTCACCCTATCCGTGGTTATGCTACTATTATCATGTGTGCTATTATCTCTATCATTACCTATGCATGTTGTATGAACTTGTTTAGACGGCTTGGTGTCTAAAACATAGGGGGAGCAAAGCCTATGACGTGTGTGCCTCACGACACACATCGAGGAAGAACTCCGTCTATTTTTTGGACACCATTTGTTTAGTTCATATTGATTTATCCCCGTGAAATATTTATGTTGTCATCAAACACCAAAAAGGGGGACATTGAAAGTGCATTCTCGATATCTCGCTGTTTTGTGTGTTTGTTAACAACATAAAGAAGTTACTAACCGTATGTGCTATTTTGTCAAAGGATTTGGTCTTAAATCAGCATGTATGCGGTGTCAAAGAAATGGTGAAGAAATCAAAGATCAACGAACTTTTCCGGGCCAGAAAAAGGGTTTTCAAAGTGCAATCCGGATTATTCCGGAGGAGTCCGGAATCCGAATTCAGTCCGGATGAGTCCGACTGCAACGTGTTTTTCTCTGTTGCAATCCGGATTATTCCGGATGATTCCGGGATCCGGATTCAGTCCGGACGAGTCTGACTGCAACGTGATTTTCTTTGTTGCAATCCGGATTCAGTCCGGATGATTCCGACTGCAACGTGAATTTCTCTGTTGCAATCCGGAATCAGTCCGGACGATTCCGGGATTCCGGAAAAATCCGGAGCAATCCGGGCTGGTTGCAGTTTGGGCAGAAAAACGGCTAGTTTGAGTGGGGGCTATAAATAGCCCCTCTCTTTCTTCCCCAAGGGTTAGCTCCACCAGCATTGAAGCCTCCATTGATTGAGCTCACCCACCAAGCTAGATCTCCCTCCTCCTCCACCCAAACTTGTTGATTCTTTGAGGATTGAAGGAGGACCGCCGGATCTACATCTTCACCAACCGGATTTCCATTTCCCTCTTATTCACTTGAGAGATCTTTGCCTAGGGTTTCCTCATGTGGAGAACCTAGGCTTCTTGTTCTAGTGGTGATTCAAGAAGAGTTGGGAGCCCCCAATTAAGTTGTGGGTGTGTGCCCCAAGTCTTTGTAAAGGATTCGATCCCCGCCTCAAAGGGGTTTAATAGTGAGAGGTGAACTAGGCCTTTGTGGCGGAAGTTCATCGGAGAATAGGGTGAGGCCTTTGTGGCGTTGAGTAGGCCTTCGTGGCGAGCTCACACCCCTCCAACGAGACGTACTCCCCTAAAAAGGAGGAACTCGGGAATACATCGTGTCTCCGTGTGCTTCCATCGGTTACCTCGTTCCTCACTCTCTATTTACTCATACTTGTAGCATTTATTGTAGTACTTGTTGTTTTAAGTGTTGTCCTAGTTGCATTAATTGCTTGCCTTGTCATATAGGTAAATTCACCATTAGTTGCACTATCTAGAGAATTTACCTTTGAGTTAAGCCTAAACCTTGTTAAAAATTAAAATTGGTCGTAGCACCTATTCACCCCCCTCTAGGTGCCCATACTTTACTTTCAACCATCGATGCCACCGACCTCTCTAATCCTCTGGTTCCATCGTGCCCCAGTACGGATGCGCAGGTGACCATCGAGAGCGCACTGGTGGCCAGGGATTCTGTCCCCGCTGCCGGAATCACATCGCCATCGTCCGCTATCACCCCTCCTCCTCCTCCCGTCCTCGAAACTGAGGAGGGAGAATCTTCCGTCCGCGGTGGCGAAACCGCGACGGTCGTCACCGCCACCAGCTGCGAAGGTGAATAAGGCGACTCGGGGAATTGGAGCCAGTGCAACGTGGCATTGGCTTTACTCGGCTCTCTGGAGAAAGACGGCATAATCGCCAAGGACAAATGCCGAATGGATGACGAAGAGTCGGGACCGACTTCGAAAGACGGGGAAAGGGTCATTTTGGCCTCTCATCTCATCTGAGGTATGGGATTTGTGCCTTCTGCCTTCTTCCTCCAAATTCTTGATCATTACGGGGTTCAACCCCACAACTTGCCACCCAATTCCATCTTGTATATAGCCGGCTTCCAGGCCCTCTTCGAGGGGTATCTAGGGATAGAACCCCGCTTAGATTTCTTCCAGTATTGCTTTAACGTTAAACGCAATACTTCCGACGGTATCCTTCCAACTTGTGGGACCATCTCCTTCAATCTCCATAGGTTTAGGGAGGAATGGTTCCTGAAGATAAAAACTTCCGAGTCCGTCAAATTCTGGACGGGCTCGTTTTTCTACCACTCGGACGTTCCCTATCCTGGAAAGGAGACGGGAATTCCTCCTTTTGTCAATTCCGCTGCCATGCCCAAATACAACTGGGCGCTGGATGCGGTCCAGGTTCTGCCTCTAGACCTAGTGCAAATTAAAAGGCGGATATCAAAGCTCGTCTCTTCTTATCCTCCTCTGACTGGCATGGATACAGTCCTATGCTGGTTCAGAAGGAGGATCAAGCCTCTTGCTCACCATGACGGCCGACTTCTTTGCGAGTATTCCGGCCCTGATGATACAATGAGGGTGACAAAGACAGCTTTGTCGAAGAAAGAATGAAAAAAATGCGTCAACCATTTGGTAGCAACTCGTGATCAATACGAGGAAAGTCTCCAAATGTACAACGCGCAAAATCCCTCTCCCATGGTATCCTTTCCGCCTTTAAGCCCGCTTCCAATCAGCCGGAGGGCGAAAATGCAAGAAGATCTCTTCGAGCCACGAAGTGATCGACCTCGACGGAGTTGCCGTCGCCACCTCCAGGTAAGCCTCGGATTTTTCTTCCGTATGGTTTTCCTTTTTGCATACTTTTCTTGAATCTCTTCTTCTCGGATTTTTGATCTCGGTTTTTCCTTCTTTTCTCTTTTTTAGTCTTGCTCATGTATCTTTGAAGGGAAAGGGCAGGAAGAAGCTCAAGGTTGTTGCTCTTAGGGGGCCCAAACCATCCCCTGCAGTTGCCCTGGATACTCCAGTGGCAGCTGGTGAAGAAAACTTGGCTGCTCGGGAAGAATTCAACTACCCACTTCAGTCCAGCCATCCCGATGCGCCCAACACGGACGCACGGGGAAGGGAGGCACTTGAAGAAGGCGGACCTACAACGACTCCGGAAGTTGAGCCAATCCCAACTTTTGATGTGAAGTTTAAGGTAAAGCAAGAGGCCTGCTTTTATGAACTCAGATACATTCATCCGTGGGCAAAAAAGTATTTCGCCCGAGCCCCCTTGATTTGTCCCTGGCCAAAAGGCGGGTTGATTGTTCGGAATAATTGCGTCTTCTCACCTCGGCAGGTTCTCCAAGACGGAATCCACCATATGGGGATTACCTTCTCGGAATACGCCAAGGAATTCACAGACCTGCTAAGCAGTTTGCAAAAGATGAGACATGTATTATATCTAGCCCCCAAGTATTAAGACAAAAGCATACTTTTTTGTGTTAATACTTTTCATTTTTGCCTTCTTGTTTTTGCTTTAACAAATCTTTTCCTTTGTATGCTTTTTAGCAAACGGCTAAAACCATAAACGTGGAAGTTTTCGAGAAGCTGGCCATCAAAAACCAAGAGGTGAAATCTCTTATTGGTATTCTGAATGAGAAAGACTCGGAAATGTCTGAAATTCAGAAGCAACTAAAGGAGACTGCCGGTAAGCATATTTTGTCCTTCCTTGGTTTTGATCCTAAACTTTTAGATTTTTTTCCTAAGTACTTTTCCGAGTTTTAATCCTTTGCCTCTTTTCCTTCATAGCATCTTTGGCCAAGACCAAGAAAATTGCTGAGGATGCCGGCAATGCCGAGAATCTCCGCAAGGAAAACTCTGAGCTTTACATCATGAATGTAAAGCTTCAGAAGGACCTGGAGGAGAGCCAACTAGCTTTAGCCTTGTCCGAGTCTCGGGCTTCCTCGCAAGCCAAGAAAGATTGGAGGACCATCCAATACCTCGAGACAGCCCTCCATCAATGCGTTGAGGAAGGCGCTGAAATGGACAAGATCCTTGATAAGATTTTGAACTTTTACCAAGTTTTTTCTTTTGCTTTGCATAATGCATTCTTCTTCTTCCTTTCGTTTTTCTAATCTCTTCTGATTTTCATTAACAGAGGGGAATCCTCTTATTACTTGGATTGACCGCATCCGGGCTTTCGGGACGTACATCACCGAGCTGAAAAATGCCGGAATGTTGCTTATTAATAAGTGCATTCCGGAAAAAGCTGGCGAGTTCTCGGAAGCCGGCAGGCTCCCGGAAGCTTTTGCAGAAAATACCTCGCTGACATAGTACATTGGATGCTGATCTGGAATACTTTGCTCATCTTTTCGTCTTTCCACAATTATCAATGCACTAATAACCCTATTATTTGCCGTAAGATACAGTAACATGGGTTCTTCGTCTTTTGGGGATGCCAAAATCGTAGCTTTCAACAAAGTTTCTTTCAACTGGGTTAATGCTTTGTCCGCCTCTTCTCTCCATTCAAATTTGTCGGACTTCTTCAACAATTTGTATAATGGCAGAGCTTTGTCGCCAAGTCGGCTTATGAACCTACTTACAGCGGCTGCAGAACCCGTCAGTCTTTGGACATCTTTTAGACATGTAGGCCTTTTGATGTTTAAGATTGATTTGATCTTTTCCGGGTTTACTTATATTCCTCTGTGAGAAACGGTAAAACCCAGAAGCTTTCCTGAAGGAACCCCGAATACACACTTTAATGGATTCAACTTCATTTTGTACGTGAGAAGATTGTCGAAGGTTTCTCATAGATATTCAAGGAGTGTATGCTTTTCCTTGGAAACGACGACAATATCATCCTTGCAAACATGGACGTTTTTGCCAATTTGACTATACAGGCATCTTTGCATGCAACGTTGGTATGTTGCACCGGCGTTCTTCAGGCCAAAAGGCATGGTTATGTAATAGTATGTTCCATAGGGTGTTATGAAAGAGATTTTTATTTGGTCTTCTTCTTTCATGCGTATTTGATGATACCCGGAATAAGTGTCCAAAAAGCATAAAAGCTTAGAGCCAGCAGTGGCATCTATTATTTTATCGATTCGCGGTAACGCGAACCTATCTTTTGGGCAGAATTTGTTCAAACCGATGTAATCTATACACATCCTAAGAATAATACTACCCTTCTTCAGGACTAATACTGGGTTCGTAGACCAATCAGTATGTATAACTTCCGGAATAAAGTCAGGTGCTAAAAGCCGGATAATTTCCTTGCCTATAGCCTTCCGCCTTCTTCCATCAAAACGACGGAGACCTTGTTTCCTTTCCTATAGCCTTCCGTCTTCTTCCATCAAAACGACGGAGACCTTGTTTGGCGGGTTTTGATCCTGGAATAACCTTCTGTTGGTGCTCAGCAAGTTCCCTGGGAACATCTGGCATATCAGCAGGACACTAGGCGAAAATGCCCCAGTTCTCACGTAGGAACTTGATGAGCACGCTTTCCTATTTGTCAGTCATTCATGTTCCCACTACGACAAACTTTGTCGGATCTTTAGGGTCCAAGATGATCTTCTTTGTATTCTCCGAGGCTTTAAAACTATCTGCCGGCTTCCGGCTTTCTTTTCCTGCCGGCATTTCTATCGGCGATACTTCTTTAGCCAGCTCTTTCAGCTCTTCCTTCCGTATCACCTGTTCGGAGCAAAGGGCGTTTACTTTCTCTAGCTCGTTCGCTAGTTTGAAATCTCCTGATATGGTGATTACTTCTCCTTTTGGCCCTGGCATCTTCAGCTTGTTGTAGATATAGAACGATGTTGCCATGAATTTGGCGAAAGCCAGACGTCCGAGTATTGCGTGATACACACTTTCGAACGGCATGACCTCGAATGAGATCATCTCCTGGCGGAAGTGTTCTCTCTTTCCAAAAGTTACTTGTAGCGAAATTTCTCCTAGAGAATGTGCTTTCCTGTCAGGAACAATGCCGGGAAAACGTACATTTCTGTGTTTGAGCTGGGTCTCGGAGAGGTGTAACTGCTTCAATGTACTTAAGTACATGATATTGATACTGGATCCTCCATCCATCATCACTCTTTTGAGCCTAGTGTTTTGAATAATAGGGCTTACTAGCAAAGCATGTGTGTCGGGTTCTAGGATGTTACCGGGATGATCACACTGATCTGAGGTAATTGGCATATTTGAATACTTCAAGTACTTTGGGTTGGAGGCACAACCGAATTGATTTCTCGAAGTGTTCGTTTTGCCTGTTTTGCTGAAGGAGTTGCCACGAAAGTTAGGTTGCATTCTCCTTCAACTCTCGGGAATTTAGGATCGCCCTTTCGTTGCTGCTCCTGGATTTTATCATCACTGTCAGACTCGCTTTCGCCCTTTTCAGCTTCAGGCCTTTTCTTGTTGAACTTCCTTTTGGAATTCTTTACTTTATTCCCGGATCATGCATTGCTTTTCATGTGCTTATTAAGCCGGCACTACGCATTTGTATGGGTAGGCTTCCCAAATTGCGAATGGTGGACACACGATTCCGACTTACTATTTCCCACTCTTCTTTAGAGTAGGAGATAGGTTCTTTGTTCCCTGTGTTTTTGCCCTTCCATCTGCCGCCATCATCCTGTCCAAAGGCTATGTTCACTTCTTTGGGTTTTGACCGTGCTTCTGGAGTAGCCTTCTTTTCAGAACGAGACGCCTTCTTGGCCTGAACCAAAGCATCGGTGTTTCCGCCTCTAGCCCTGATGTCATCTTCAGCCGCTGGATGCTCATTGGCGGTGGTAAGCATAGATCCGAGATCTCTATGCTCTTTGAACCAACCATGAATGGTATGAGGCCAGGTTTCAGGCCATTGATGAAAGCATTCATTGCTTGTACATCACTTACTCTAGAGAAACTGTTCTTCATTGCAGTTCATCTGGAGATAATGTCGACGTACGACTCATCTTCATATTGTACGCAACGGTTCGGCTGGTTAATGCTCTTGTTGGGCGAGTGCGCTCTTCTGGGATCATCCCTATTTCTTCCGGCATCCCGTTCTTTGGAATAAGGTGGAGTTCTACTCCTTGGCATTTCTTTGTTCCTTGGAGGGGTTTGGGATCTCTCACGCCTGTGAGGATTGTCGTATCTTCCAACTTTTCAGCCGGGAATCTCGGAGGCGCCATTACTTTTCGGTATTTTCGGTTTTGCTCCTCCTGTTCCTCGTTCTCATGAGGTTTTCTATTATTTCCGCCTTTTGGCAGATGGGATTCCGTTCTCGACGTTGCACCCTTGTTATCTGGGATTTTCTTGTCCTTCTTAGGATCTCCATTTTTTTCCTTAGAATCACATGAATCTCCGGGTTCGCTAGGGTCGGGTGCTCCAGCGGCGCACGTGATAATTTTGTACAAGGCTGAATCATCATGTAGCTTGCGTGAACGTGCTTGTCCTCGCTGTTGCTTTTGTAATGCTTTTTCTAAGAAAGCATACACTCTCTGTAGCTTTTCGTCATTGGAGTACAGATCATCATTAAGGATGGCGAACACGACTTCTACGTTTTCGAATGCAGTTTTATAGACGCGTTCACCCTTAGCATTAGTGCTATTAACATGCCTTTGCAAAGATGAGTTTTCAAATCTCTTTCTTGCTGTCAGTTCTTTCGGCATTGAAATTTCGGGTAACCCCGCTAGTTTAATTCCAGATCTATTCCTTCTTTTGTATTCCTCTATTTTTTCCTGCTGCATTTCAATATCAGCCTGGGTTTTGAGGAGATTTTCCCGAGTTCGGAAGATATGTTATTGCTGCCGCATTATTGCTTGTCTCCTGGCTTCCAGAACTTTCAGGGGCTCATTACGTGCGACCGGGGTTTGAATTAGATCGATCTCCTCCTGTTCCGACATGTGGGGAACAGGGATTTCAGCATTTTTCTTCTCTGTAGGTTTTACACCACTTCCTCCTCCAATTTCCAGGTTTTGGTTGGCAATATCTGCCAATTTTTTCACATTTTTCTTCTGGAGTTTGGATAGCAGTTTCTTAAAGGACTTCTTTTTCTTCTTGGAAGATGGAGGTTTTTATTAATTCATCTTCCGCCATTTCTTTGACATAAGGGTAGGTCGGACTAACTTCGCCTTCCTCTTCCTCTTCCTCTGGCGGAGGCGTTTTGGGGTCTTCATATTCCTCGGCATCCGAATTTCCAGTCGGTTTTTCCATGGGTACTTCATGAAAACTCCCCTCCATGGATTTGACCTTTCTTTCAAAAGAGACTTCATCTTCATCTTCGGAATCTGAGTCTGCAGATCCGGTTTCCGACTCTAGCTTTGGCTCTATGTCTGCTAATACAGACTCAGCTTCCGAGTTCGTCGATTGATCGATGGATTTCGGATCTTTCACGTTTTCTGTGGGATCATGATGTTCTGCCTTTTTCACAGGATTTTCGTCTTTCGTGTTTTCGGCAATCTCAGACTGCACCATACCAATAAAGTGGGATCTGGCTGCAGCATCTCTGAAGAGGCGGCAAATCCATATGTGTTTTGGCGATATGCAGCTATGGAATCTTGATGTGCCCCTATGTATGAGTTGGGCAAATCTGAGCAGAATCCGGCATTGAAGCTCTATTGGGCATAGGGCGGGGGGGATAAAGTAACTTCCACCATGGAATCCCATTGCTTCTGCTGTTAAACCGATAAAAACATTAGCAGATCCAATCGGTAAAATGCAGGCACTTACCAGATGATTCCGTGTCGGCATATATGATCCTTTGTCGAGGAAGCGTCCGACGTTTCCGTCGAATTCCAGACTTCCGACAGTGATTGTGTTGCCGATTTCGCCGAGTATTCCCGCTCGGAACGTAACTCCCGACGCCGTTGGCACCACGGTGGGCGCCAACTGTCGTGACATCATAGTAAGCATCATAGACGGGGGTGCCATAAGCCTACTGGTAGAACCGCGGGGGGAGGGGGAGGCGTGGAAGAACTGGAAACGAGAACACGGGTTTTACCTAGGTCCGGTACGTCGCAACTAGGCGGCGTTCCTACTCCTGCAATCTCACTTAAATTAGGGCTGAAGCCTGAAGTATACATAGTACAATTATGAGTATGATTTTGCTAACTCGGCGAGGATGAACTTCCCGACGAGTTGGATTCTAGCTATCTTCAGATCTGTTGTTTTTCCTTGCTCCCGTCCGGCTTTATATAGATAGCCGGACTAGGGCTTACAGGAGAAACCTAGAAGACTACGGAAAGCATCTAACTTGGAAAGTAAGGAATCCGGCTTCTTCTCCAAGTCGTACCACGCCTAGGCCATGTTCTGTGTTCTTCTAGAACCTGGCTTTCTGCGCCTCAGTTTACTGGGCCGCCCAATGGACTCTATTCCATTGCTTGTGGGCCATCCTGGTAATCCGGCCTTCGGGCAATGCCAGATATACCCCTAATTGGCATATATCCGACACCCTGACTCCCCACCAATAGCATATTTTAGTTGTGTCAAGAACCAGCTCTAGCTTGCAGTGTCCTCTTTGTCGACAAGGCCAAATGCAATCGCGAAGATGGTATTGTTGCCATCCTTACTAGTGGGAGCAATAATTGTTGTCTTGTGGGCAGCTTCTCAAAACAACCATCAAGACCTGGCATTTGGAAGCCACAAACACATCAGATTTTGTAAGCCCCAAACATATTAGAACTGAAATTTGCAAGATAGTAAAAAGGATGACAAGAACATACCAATAAACAGTTTGCACCGTTTGGTAAATCCTTGGATTAATGCACCCAAAGCCATAAACAGACCATGGAACCTTGGACTACTGTTGGGAGATTCAAGTACCATTCTTGTCGGATATATGCCAATTAGGGATATGTCCGGCATTGGCCTAAAGGCCGGATTACTAGGGTGGCCCTGTAACATCCCAACTTTGTTAACAAGAGTTGTGGTGTGTGTTCATGGCATGGCATGCATTAAAAACTTAAACCAAGTTTTAAGTTGAATTTAAGTGAAACTTGCATAAAAATCACTTCAAGTGATCCCCCAAAATTTGTTTTTCAAAACATTTTCAATTTTGGCAAACAAAAATTTGTTGAGGTTGGAAATTCTACAAGGTTTCCAAATATTATTTTTGCCAATTTTTATCCTTACAAAAAGACCCTGAAAACTTTGTTTCCTTCTTAGTTTTTAATACAGAAGGGCCTCTTTGTAGTTTTCCAGAGTTCTAGGGGGGGTTTCATAAAATTTATTTTCTTTTGTTTCTTCTTCCTCGGGCCAGAAGGAAAACACGCAGCTGCGTGGCCGCTGCGGATGTCGCCGTTGCCACGTCCTGCCTCCATCGGCCGCGTTCGGATAAGACGCAGAAGGCGTCTCCCGCTGGCTCGCTGCACCCCCTCGCCCCCTTGCCTCTCAGCTCCTCTCTCTGTATTCCCCATCTAACCCGAAACCCTAGCTTCTGCCAATCCGCCATTGACGATCCTCCGAAGCTTCCTCGGACGAATCGAGCACACACGAAGCACCTCAGAGCCCCGCAGGTCCTCCTCGAGCAACCTAGGCCGACGAGATGGCCTGAATCGGCCGTATTTCGCGTTCTCCCGCTCCTCCGGCCGCCGGTCTCCGCCACCGATTTGCCGCCGTCCGAGCTCGCCTTGCTTCCTCGACCACCTCCCCGTGTTCCTGTCCCTCCGGTGAGCATCCGGGTGCACTCTCCGTGTCCTCTCCCTCTCTGTATCGTCGTGCCATTAAGAGCCACCGAGAGCCGCGGCCGTCTGCGCACGCCAGCGACGCTCCGGCGACCCCAAAACAGCGGTGCCGCCCCTACTAGGTTCGCCACATCCTCCTCTACGACGTGGTGACGAAGGATTTCGGAATCGCGGCCGGAATCGGTAGATCGAGCAAAGGCAGAGGCATTCCGTCCTCGGATGACGTCACTGTGACGTCATGCCCGCGTCATCACGGGCCCAGCTGTCAGCCCTTTTGTTTTTTAGTTACTTCTTTTAATTGGAAATTGACACGTGGGCCCCACCCTCTATTAATTACAGAAAATGATTAATCTTAATAATTCGATAACTAATGTTTTATTAATTAGAAAAATAAAATAAAATATGGAATTATTCAGAAAATTATTTCCAACCCAAATATCACACATGTTTGACAAACTTTAATTTTGGGCATTATTTAATTGTTGTTTAATTCATCTAAAATAGAGAAAATAAGTTTTTATTCAATAAAATCAGAAAATTGCAAGTTATATACCAAAATGCTCAAAATGGAAAATGCAACTCATTTATGATGTTTCCAAACCCATTTGAGTAACTAAAATTAGACTCACTTTCAGAAGCGACCGAAATACCCTCAAGGACCATTTTGGGGCTAATTTCAGTAAAATTGCATAACTGTCATACGAACCCTAGCAACCCTATCTTCATGTTTAGGGATTTATTTCAGTGCATTAAGTTGCTCATGCATACATATTATGCATTGCATCGATGTCATGTTTGATTGTTATTCTTCTTTTCGGTGTTGTTTTCCCCTCGGTAGAATGCGACTCCGAAGTGAAGGCCAGCAACTCCAATGGTGAATATTTGATCCTAACCGACAAGTCAAGCACTTATTCCAGAAGATGTTTATTTGGTTCTTAACCAACGAAAGCATAACTTCTTATCTGCTCATATATGGTTTTCGAAGTGTTTTGGAATCTCGTATATTGCATGCGGTTCAAAGTTTTTGCTGCTCTGATGTGTTAAAAGATAATTCTCTACCTCATCTAAATCTTCATACGCGTTATCAGGCTGAGTGCATCGATATAGTACTCCGAATCCACTACACTTTGTTGTGACTCAAACAACAGTACAACATCATCAACATAATAAACTACATGAGCTCCAATATCTGAAATTTGAGCTTGTTCTTCCACTGTTCGACAACCATCCAAACTACAAATGGTAAATAAATTTTTTTAGCTAAATTACTTCACTACGCCGAAACCCTAAAATCTAAATCGAAATCGCGCGTGGCAAAATCGGAGAGGGAAAAGAGACTTACTAAACTCCACCAAAAGCAGACGTGAAGTGGTGGCTGGAAGAGGGGTTCATCATCTTTGTCGGCGATGCCTTCTTTGTCGGTGGGGGCACGGTCACGGACGGACTGGAGCTGCCGCAGAAGCCACCTTCGCCACCATCCACAGCGCCGCCTTCTCCTCCTTTTTTGGCCGCACCGCCGCCGCCTTTGTCGGGGGGTTACCCCCGAGTAGGGTAAAGACAGGTGGTAAAGACCGCTTACAGAAGAGAGGTTTGGTCGAGTAGCCGACTACCGGGTACTCTCTACCCGGTCGACTGCTACTCGGTCTCACCTCAAGATTACCAGAAGGAGATATCAATCAAGTTCTGCCCTGACGAGTAGAAGGTTTGGCCCGAGTACAATTGGCGGGAACCTTTGGCGGGAAACTACTCGGGCAGGAAGTCAAAGGAGCCGTTCTGACACAGGATCCCGCGTATCCTGGGTCCGTACTTGGCAGCATTCGAACTACTGTTCACGTGGGGACGGCCTGCCTGACAGTGACAGCATGGAAGCAGTCGGTGGCAGGATAAGGGGGGCCTACTCTGTGACTAGGTACAGTGATACCAGTCTGTCCCCTAGTTTTGACCAACGACTTTACAGAAGCAGCCAAGACCAACGACCAAAGCTGTCAGCGGGTACTCGGAGAAAGGACAGTGTGCACACTATGTCGACACTTGTCTAGATTTGGACGTATCCGGCTGGGCACCATGTATATAAGGTGCCCCGCCGCCTCCTGCGCGAGGCACGCTCCCAGACGATCTCATTCCACGCTCTCACAGGCTCGTAGTGAACCCTAGAAACCCTAAGTTCTTAACCTAGCTCTACTCGGAGAGGGGCAAGGGGCTACTCGGTAGCGATATCATTTGTATTGTACCTACTCGGAGAGACATCGTAATACATAGAGAAAGGCAGGAGTAGGGGTTTTACCTCCTCACGAGGGCCCTGAACCTGGGTACATCGTGTTGTTTGTGTTGTGTGGATCTCACCTCACGCGGCTACTCGTCGCGTGATCCCTCCCCGGACACCTCCAGCGTCCATCGTCCCCACATCTTTAGCCATCCCATGGCATCTGCCGTGACACCACCACGACAGTTGGCGCCCACCGTGGGGCAACCAGCGGCGCTGGCTGGAGTTTCTGTTCGGACGGGATCTTCATCGGCGGAGCGCGTAGTTTGTGGCCTTGTCCACAGATTCGGCTCCTTCGACTTCGTCACCGACAACGCCGGCTGTTTCGGCGGCATGGCCATGCCGGAGGGCGGCTCGGTGATCTCCTTCGGCTCGCATCTCGTCTACGTCGCCACCGTCGCCAACAGCGCCTACCCCGAGCTGGTACAGGACGCGGAGGATCCTCCCGCGGTGGTCGCAGCTCGCGGAAGGCCTGCGCGCAGCTCTGCATGCTGCGCTGAGGTGATGGTGACGGGCTTGGCGGCAAACACTGGCGCAGCTGCTACGGGCGCTGCGGCCGTCGTCGAGGAGGTTGACGACCCGCCCGCGGGTGGCAGGACCCACCGGCCTTACGAGAAGGAGAGCAACCTGCCGCCTTCCACGTCTACGGTCATCCCCGCGTCTGCCGCGCGAACCGGGATGCCCACTCCCACCGACGTCGAGCTCCTAGCCGCGAGGGAGCAGCTCGAGCGGCAACGCCAGGAGCTGCTTGCCGAGCAAGCAGAGTTGGAGAAGATCAGGTTGGAGCTGAGTTTGGACCAGCTCGAGTACAACAAGGCTCACGGCTTCACGCCGGTCGCCAGGAGGCCTAGCAGGGTAGGCGCTACCCGGCGCAACCTGGGCGCCGAGATGGCGACAGTCGCGGAGGAGCCCGCGCAGTCCGCTACCGCGAACACCTTCACAAGGCCAAGGTACAGCACACCCGCCAAGACGCTGAGGGCTGCGCAGGCCGTGGCTGCCGAGTTGCCGCGCCTAGATGGAGAGGCGCGTCGCAGGCAGCAGGAGAGGCTCGGCGAGCTGGTGCTGGAGGCCGCCAGGCAGAACGAGGAGTTCCGCAAGGCCAACCCGGGAGCTGGAGCCTCGCATGTAGTTCACTCGCACGCGGCTAGATCTAACGATCAAGCCTCATCTCCGCATCCTAGCCGCGAGAAGAGCCGCAGCGGGCGTACGGGTAGAGACAGGCAAATGCAGGTGTATGACCCGGCTGCTGCCACGAAACAGGTTACTGTGCCGCAGCAGCCCGGGCAGGAACACAACGCTGCAAGAGCAGGCTCTCAAGCCCATCAAGCTCAAAGCCGTGTCCGAGAAGCCGCACGTCCGGGTACTTCTCGGCAACCCGCGGTTCCGCCTACTCGGCAGAGGCAGCAGCCGCGCCCAGTGGCACCAGTCGCCAACCCGGTGGAGCAGCCTGCTGCTATGCAGGTGGATAGGTATGATGATGGCTACTCGGCTATGGAGATGGCTGGTTATGACATCCATGACCGTGTGGGTGAACGCGTGTTGGCGCCTGGAGATGCAAGGCACCAGTTGGACCGTATCAGCTTGTCGGCGCGGCTTGAGAGCACGGGTCCTCCTGGCCCCGAGTGCTTTGGCCCGCGCATCATGAACGAGCCGTCCGTGAAGGGCTTCCAGCTCGCAAGAGGCACCAAGAGCTACAATGGTAGCACCAAGCCTGAAGATTGGCTCAATGACTACGTCACCGCGGTCCATATCGCGAACGGCAACAGGAGATGGGCAGTGCGCTATGTGCCACAGATGCTAGAGGGTCCAGCTCGCACTTGGCTCAACAACTTGCCCAAGAACAGCATTAACTGCTGGCTGGACTTCTCGGATGCCTTCATCAGCAACTTCACCAGCACCTACAAGAGGCCGAATAGGCCACAGCAGTTGTCGGCTTGCCGGCAGCGAGAAGACGAGACGGACCGCGAGTACCTTACTCGGTGGAGTACCTTGAGGAACACCTGTGAGGGTGTGAATGAAGCACAGGCCATCACTTGGTTTGCGCAGGGTTGCCGACATGGCAGCATGCTTTGGCAGAGATTGCAGAGGGAGATGCCGAATACCCTGGCCGAGACCATCAAGATTGCGGATCAGTACGCACTCGGCGATCCCACTCAGCCATTGATGGATTCCTCTGAGCCGAGAAGAAACTTCAACAGCAGCAAGCGCAACGAGTTCCGCAACAAGCGCCGAGTAGATACTCGGTATGATCCCGAGGAGGTGAATGCAGTGAATGTCGGAGGCGGTGGTGGCCAAAGGCAAAAACCTGCTGGAGCCTACGGGCAGAACCAGAACCAGGGCCAAGGCAACAAGAAACCGTTCCGCACTGCTCAGCCGGGTAGCGGGAACTCCGAGCAGCCGAAGAAGTTTGTCTTCGATGACATGAAGGATGGTCCGTGTAGCTTCCACACTCACCACCCCTCAAGGCCTGCCAACCACACTACTCGGCAGTGCGAGTGGTGGGATGTGATCAAGAGTGATGGCTTGCCTCCTCCTCCTCCTCTGCCAGCTGCCAACGCTACTGTTCAGCCTACTCGCGCTCCCGCGACTCGGCCGCCAGTCTATCCGAGAAGAGAGAATGTCAACCAGGTGGCTTTAGGAGCCAACCGGAACTTCAACAACGAGAGATACCGCAACAACAACAACAACTACAACCGCAACAACAACAACAGAGGCAACAACAACTATCAGGGCAACAACAATGGCAACAATGGCAACAACGGGGGCAATGGCCCTAACCAGTACCAAGAGCACCATGAGAGCTACATGATCTTCACGTCTGAGGCAGTCGACAAGCAGTCACAGCACAGGCGGGCCATGGAGGTCAATGCAGTGATTCCGGCTGTCCCTCACTACATGTACTGGTGCGACCAGGAGATCAGGTGGACTCGGGCAGATCACCCCAAGGTGATGCCCAATCCGGGTACCTATGCCTTGGTGCTGGATCCTACCTTCCTGGGCCCCGAGAAGAATGTGAGGTTCAGCAAAGTGCTGATCGACAACGGCAGCAGCATCAACATTGTGTACAAGGATACACTCGAGAAGCTTGGCCTGGCCGAGAACATGATGCTGCCTAGCAAGACCACTTTCCATGGCATTGTGCCCGGGATCTCGTGCAATCCGATTGGCCGAGTGTGGATTGATGTGCTATTCGGTACTCGGGAGAACTGCCGCACAGAGCGCCTGCAGTTTGAAGTGGTGGATCATCAGAGCCCATATCATGCTCTACTCGGAAGGCCTGCTCTGAGCAAGTTCATGGCCTCCACCCATGTGGCTTATCTGAAGATGAAGATCCCTGGCCCCAATGGCATCATCACCATCTCGGGAGATTACAAGAAGTCCATGGAGTGTGCCTCAGCTAGCTCCCAGCTGGCGGAATCGATGGTGATTGCTGCCGAGAAGAAGAAGATGTACGAGGTGGTGGCCATGGCTCAGTCCGCACAAGCTGGCGCACAAGGTGTGCCGAGTACCCAGCATGGTACTGCTTTCCAAGCTGCCAAGGAGACCAAGACCGTCCAGGTTGACCCCGAGTTCCCGGAGCGTGTGGCCATCATTGGTGCCGGGTTGGCCGAGAAATAGGAAAGCGCGCTCATCCACTTCCTCCGTGAGAATCGGGACGTGTTCGCCTGGACCAATGAAGATTTACCAGGAGTCCCGAGGGAGTTGGTTGAGCACTCTTTGCATGTGCGTCCTGACGCCAAGCCCGTGAAGCAGGCTTTGCGCCGTTTCGGGGATGAGAGAAGGAAGGCCATCGGTGACCAAATCACCAAGCTGCTGATCAGTAACTTCATCATGGAGGTGCTGCACCCGGACTGGTTGGCCAACCCGGTCATGGTCGAGAAGAAAAAGGAAGATCCCAAGGCTGCCACCGCATGGCGCATGTGCGTCGACTACACCGACTTGAACAAGGCATGCCCCAAGGATCCCTTCCCGCTACCTCGCATCGATCAGGTGATCGATTCCACCGCCGGCTGTGAGCTGTTGTCTTTCATAGATGCCTACTCTGGTTTCCACCAGATTGCACTCAACCCTGCTGATCAAATAAAGACTGCTTTCATTACCCCGTACGGGGCTTATTGCTATCGTGTCATGTGTTTTGGCCTGAGGAATGCGGGTGCAACCTATCAGAGATGCATGCAGAAATGCTTGCACGACCAGCTCGGCAAGAATGTGCAGGTGTACGTAGATGACATTGTCATCAAAACGAATAAAACACATACTCTGCTTGCCGACCTGGAGGAAACCTTTGCTAACCTACGCAGGTACAAAATGAAACTGAACCCGAGTAAGTGCACCTTTGGTGTACCAGCTGGAAAGCTACTCGGTTTTCTCGTTTCTAGTCGGGGCATTGAAGCCAATCCGACTAAGATAAAAGCTATTGAGAGCATGTCTTTGCCGAGATCATTGAAGGATGTGCAAAAGTTCACGGGTTGTCTGGCATCATTGAGCCGTTTTTTGGGCCGAATGGGCGAGAAGGCTCTACCTCTGTACCAGCTGATGAAGAAAAGCGACAAGTTTGTCTGGACTCCGCAGGCGGATGTGGCATTCAATGAGCTGAAATCAATGTTGGCTAGCGCTCCCGTCTTGGCTAGTCCGCTACCCAAGGAGCCTATGCTGCTGTACATTGCCGCGACTAACCGAGTAGTCAGCGTGGTGATAGTGGTGGAGCGAGAAGAAGAAGGCAAGAGTGTGCAGCGCCCAGTCTATTATCTCAGTGAAGTGCTGTCCAGTTCCAAGCAAAACTATCCACATTACCAGAAGATGACATATGGTGTGTACCTGGGCGCCAGGAAGCTGAAACATTATTTCCAGGAGCATCCCATCACTGTTGTGAGCTCAGCTCCCATCTCGGACATCATGGGTAACAAGGAGGCGAGTGGCAGAGTAGCCAAGTGGGCGATTGAGCTAGCTGCGTACACTCCCGCGTATACGAGAAGAGAAGCAATCAAGTCTCAGGTACTGGCGGAATTTCTTGTGGACTGGGCCGAGATGCAATACGAACCTCCTGCTCCAGTTTCCAACTATTGGAAGATGCACTTTGATGGCTCAAAGGTGAAAGAAGGCCTTGGTGCTGGCGTGGTGCTTACATCACCCAAGCGGGATCAGCTCAAGTATGTGTTGCAGATCCATTTCAAGGCATCCAACAATGTAGCCGAGTACGAGGCAGTGGTGCATGGTTTGCGAGTAGCAAAGGAGGTTGGTGTGCAGCGCATTATATGCTATGGCGACTCAGATCTAGTGGTGCAGCAAGTCTCAGGTACCTGGGACGCTTTGGATGCCAACATGGCATCGTATCGCTTCCTAGTGCAGTCAATGACTGGGTTTTTCGAAGGCTGTGAGTTCCAGCATATTCACCGAGCAGAGAACGAAGCAGCAGACGAGCTATCCAAGTTGGGATCTTCTCGGCAGTCCATCCCGGCAGGGATTGCCTTGGAGCATTTGAGGAAGCCATCCATCAAGCCTTCCCCCAATTCGGAATCCATCTTTGTCCCTTCTCTGCCAAGTGAAGAATCCGACCCAATGGAGATTGACTGGGAGAGTGCTGCAGGGAACCCGGGGACTGCCGTCCTTTACTCGGGGACTGCCGTTCCCTACTCGGGGACTGCCATTCCCTACTCGGGGACTGTCATTCCTTACTCGGGGACTGCCGCTCCCTACTCGGGGACTGCCATTCCTTACTCGGGGACTGCCACTCCTTACTCGGGGACTGCCGTCCTCAACCCAGAAGCTGTTGCGTTCATTGAAGAAGTCCTCGCCAATCGGTCTGGGCTGCAGAGGAGCGCTCCTACTCCTCCTATGCAACCAACAGAGCCTGTCCCAATGGAAATGGACGAACCAGTGTTTCCCGTGCGGGAGACACCGAGTTGGGCAATGCCCATATTATCCTTTCTAAGTGACGGCACTTTACCTGAAGATGAGGTGACTGCGAGGCAGATTCAGAGAAGGTCCAAGGGCTACACTATAGTCCGAGATGTGCTGCATAAGAGAAGTGCCACTGGAGTGCTGCAACGCTGTGTGAGCCCAGAGGAAGGAGAAGAAATCCTGGTGGAGATACATCAAGGGGAATGCGGGCATCACGCCTCTTCTCGGGCTTTAGTCAAGAAAGCTTTCCGGCATGGCTTCTACTGGCTCACTGCATTGCAGCAAGCAGAAGATATTGTGAGGAAGTGCACTGGCTGCCAGATGTTCGCAAGTAAGATTCACATGCCAGCTTCCGAGTTGAAAACAATTCCTATCACATGGCCCTTTGCTGTCTGGTGCTTGGATATGGTTGGTCCTTTCAAGCCGGCTAAAGGCAACATGACTCATATATTGGTCATGGTGGACAAGTTCACCAAGTGGATTGAGGTGAAGCCTATTCGGAAGTGCGATGGAGTCACAGCTGTGAAATTTGTGAAGGATGTGATCATGAGATATGGCTACCCGCACAGTATCATCACCGACAACGGCACCAACTTTGCAGAGGGGGCAATGGTGCGATTCTGCAGAGATAAGCATATCCGACTAGACGTTGCGTCAGTCGCGCACCCTGCCTCCAATGGGCAAGTTGAGAGAGCAAATGGGATGGTACTGGCAGGCATCAAGCCGAGGCTGATTGAGCCACTGCTGAAAACACCTGGGTGTTGGCTAGAAGAGTTGCCAGCGGTGTTGTGGAGTCTAAGGACTACCCCTAACCGGTCAACCGGCTACACGCCATTCTTCTTGGTATACGGGGCTGAGGCCGTGTTGCCAATAGACTTAGAGCATGACTCCCCCCGAGTAGCCCTCTACACTGAGGTGGAGGCGAGAGAAGCTCGAGAAGACGACGTTGACCTGCTTGAAGAAGCAAGAGAGCTGACTCTGTCACGTTCGGCTATCTACCAGCAAAACCTGCGGCGCTATCATAGCCAAAAGGTGAACCCAAGGGTTTTCCGAGAAGGAGACATGGTCCTTAGGCTTGTGCAGCGCACAGCCGGGATGCACAAGTTGTCTCCTCCATGGGAAGGGCCTTTCATTGTCAGCAAAGCGCTGCACAATGACGCGTACTATCTTGTAGATGTGCGCCCATCGCAGGCGAACAGGGCAGATAAAGCTGGAGAGGAAACCAAGCGTCCCTGGAATGTAGCTCTACTTCGTCATTTTCATTCGTAAGCAAAGATGTGTATGTACCCTTTCATCCGAGTTGAAATTCTACTCTGCAATCTAAAATTGTTCTCGGGGACTGCCCTCGTCCAAAATTGCTCTAAGTGTTTTTACTCGGCTTGTTCCTTTGTCTATTCGGTTGCTTCACTTCAGAACTCAAAAGTGCGTTGAGTACTGTGTTTAAACCTATATGCCAACTCTTCGACTCTGCTGCTGTCCGAAACCCGGCTTCATGGCAAGCAAGAGAACAAGCAAAAGGTCAATGAGCACACGAAAATCGCTAAGGAAGAAAAAGTGCAGGAACCGAGTAGATTGTCGGTTACTTTTTGTTCCTTGTTTTCGTCTTCTCGGCTAGGTGGTGGGCTGCGTTATCATGATTGTTTCTAGCGGCTAAGTATTTGCAGCCTTGTTCTTTGATTCTTGTGACTCGAATACCAAACAAGCGACAAGTCGCAGGTAGAGCAGAGATGAAAAGACAGGGTGAATAAGAAAAGCTACTCGGGGACTCGCATGGAAACACAACTCGGCATTAAGCCAGTGTCGTTCAAATTGATTAATGTCAACATAAACCGAGTGGGCATAAAAACTGAGTAGCAAGCAAGATAAAGGTAGTCTGTTACATCTGCTCCCGGCATCCCGGGGATCTGATAAAATGTTCAAGTGAAAGAAAAGAATGCAGGTTGTTTCAAGATGAGGAGGCGTCGTTCTCGGCGCTGGCCTTGGCTGATGTTTCCTCGGCGGCGGCCTTGGCAGCAGTTTCTTCAGTGGCGGTGGCGGTAGCTGCTTCTTCGGTGCCGGCTTGAGTGGCATCCGCTTCCGTCTGCACGGCGGTGGATTCCTCCATCTCGGCATCCTCCTGGGTGGCCGCCTGCTCGGAAGTGGCCGTGGCCACCGAGACGGGTCTCGGAGCCGAGGAGGAGCCTGAAGCGTGGCCAGGAGGAGGCACCGTGTCGTCGAGAGCAGCACCTGAGGAAGTGCCGAAGTCGAGTGGCTCGGAGTCGATGTGCGCCTCTTCGTCTTCATCGCTACTTGCGACGACGGTGGCTTTTCCCTTCCCGGCCTTGCCCTTGGGAGATTCGAAGAAGTCACCAAGCTCTTCCGCCTCGTCATCATCTTCTTCGTCCTCGTACTCGGTGTCGGGTTCGGGGACGCCATCGATGTAGACCTCTGTCTCGGCGCATTCTGCGACATCATACGCAATCTGCTTGCGCAAGGCCACGCTATCGGCGTCAGTCTCCCACTTGGAGTCATTGCGCTTCCCGCGGATGAGCTGCATATCCAGGTTTTCATACCAGGACGCAATGCAGAGAAGCATCACGTCCGCACCAGCACGGGCTCCGGAGGCTCGCCACTTTTTCAACTCGGCCTTCACGTTCTCCAGCTTCAGGGCGAGCTCCCGCATGCTTTTTGGCTCAGGATCATGAGGCCAGAACAGCCGGTGGAGCTCGAAGCCCGCATGCATCAAATCAGTCCCGCAGCCGGCCAGCTGTTCGAAGTAACCTTTGAGCACCAGCAAGCTGTCCTCGATATCAGCCCTGGTGTCAATCGGCTCACCCAGCGAAAGGCGAACTGCTCGGGCCTTGGCTATTGTGGGCGCAGAGGTAGACTCAAGACGAGGCCAGATATCTGAAATAGCAAGTGGCAAGATCAAAAACCGAGAAAGAAAAAAGGAAGCCGAGAAGGAATAAGACCGAGAAGAGAAGGTGCAATGAAGAGAAAACTTACCGATCAGTTGGCGGCGCAGCTGCTGCAGCTTGGTTCTCCAGGACTCCTCGTTGCCAATGTGCTTTGATTGGACCTGGCGCAGGGTGTCCATCTGAGCGAAAAGATCAGCATTGGTCTTCTTCAGAGTCTCGCACTCAGCCTCGAGGGCCCTCTCCTTGGCCTTGAAAGTGGTCTCGGCCTTGGCCTTCTCGGCGATTGCCTTGTCCCTCTCGGCGCCAATCTTCACGGCATCTTGGAGTGCATTCTGAAGCTGGACCTGCAGCTTCTCCATCTCGGTGGTGTGGTCCTTCACCAGAGAAATGGCCTGGTCGGATAGCTGCTTCTCCACCTCCACTGGCTTGACGCAATCTTGGTGCGCCTCAGCAAATGACTTATGATCTTCTGCGAAAAGATAAGATGAGGTCAGTGAATGGGCAGAGAAGAAACAAAATCAAGGTCACACCGAGTAAACGGCAAACTCACCTTCAAGTTTCTTTATGGTGGCCTCGGCGTTCGCCACGAAAGTGCGGCATTTCTCATGCTCCTCGGCCAGGGCCTTTAGTTTCTCTGCAGAGAAGGAAGGGTTAGCGCATAAGAAAGCAAAAGCGGGCGTACACATGAAACGCAGAAACCGCGGAGCTAAAGGCGTACCTTGCACTTCAGCCAGCTGTTGGGTACTAGTTGTAGCATCTTTGCTCGCAGCCTCGGCCATTGCCTTCTCCTTCTCCAGTACGGTGATACGCCTCCTGGCGATGGAGTGGTTCCAGAGAAGGATGCGGTATAAGTTGGTCCGCTTAAGAACGCTATCCTGAAAACCGAGAAGAAAATGAGTTAGGCAAAGCAGAGAAGATTCGGCCCGAGTAGGAGGCTACTCGGAGAGTATCCACCTACTCGACCCAAATCTCGGGGACTGGGGGTGATGGTAAGAAAGAAGAAAGGCGAGTAGAAGAGAAGGAAATTCAACTCGGAAAAGGCAAAAAGACTTACCGCGTAGCTCTGTTCGATATCTTCGGCGTTCTTGCGGTGCAAGAACATCTTGGCAGCGAGGGTTGCGGTAGCAGTGGAGACGGACATGGGCTGGTGTCCCAGGTCGATCTTGTTCCACTCCACGCGGTAGTGGTCGACGGAGCCAAGAGTCAAGCCGTGCCACTTCTCCTCTCCGAGAACCCTGCTGTCCCACTTGGCGCTGATGTGGCCGACAGTGTCCAGTACCTGCTCAAGACCCTTGGAGGTTATTGGCTTGTCTTGGGCTCCCCGAGAAGCAATATTGACGGGTTTGTTTTGAGCTGGATCGAAGGGAGGAGTGTTCCTGGCTACAACTTTCCTTCCCTTCTGAATAGCTAAGGCTTTATCTTGGGGAGGGAAGCCGATGGCGTGCTGTTGGCTAACCTCGATCATGTACTCCGGGTAGCAAGGCTGGCCAGCAGCGCGAGCGTCCGCAGAGAGCGCAGCAGGAATCGGGCCGGAGCCGCGGATCACGAGTGCTCCGCCTGCGGATGCGCCTTGGTCTCTGGCCCTCTTCTTCGTTTGCTCCTTCTCGATTTCCTGCTTCTCGACATCCTCGGGTTTCTTCCCGTCAGTCTTGGCCTTTGCCTTCTCGGCGACTGCTTTCTCGGCAGCTTGCTTCTCGGCCTTCTTCTGCTCAGCCCTGACCTTCTTCTGCTCGGCCTTGGCTCTCTCGGCAGCTTCTTTCTCAGCTTTGATCTTCTCGGCGGCTTCCTCCTTGGCCTTGGCCTCCTCAGCAGCCACCTTATCGGCAGTCTCCTTCTCAGAAAGGCCTTTCTTGGAACAGTAATCCCTCAGAGCATCAAGGGCCTGTTGCTTGGCTGCTCGCCCAGGAGGGCTGGATGTGTCCTTGCTCTGTGGAGACGAGGAGGAAGTTGGTGGTGTAGGGCCTTGCGCAGTTGGTGGCGTAGGGCCTTGCGCAGTTGGTGGCGCCGCAGATCCACCGCCTGGCAGTGGGTAGACATCTGCTATGGTAGCGTCCGGGGCGGTGTCGTCTGTCACCAGCTGCTCGGCGGTAATATTCTCTTGTGCAGCAGCCTCGGTGGTGGGCTGCTCCCGTTCTACTTCTGGCCGCTCAAGGGCGGCGGCGTCTTGCTTTTCTTGTTCTTGATTCTCCTCGGCGTTGCTAGCCGGAGGAGAAGGGGGTCTCTCTTCATGAACAGCGCTATCTTGTGCTGCTGGTTCTGACGCTGCTCCTTGTGCTGGATTGGCAGCAGCAGCAGCATTGGCATCGCGGTCCTCATCATCGTCGTCCAGGTTGACCAGAGGTACTGGTTTCTTCTGGGCTTGGTCGGACGCGAGGGCTGCGTTCGCATCCATGGCAGGACTGCAGAAAAGAAAGAGATCAGGGAGTGGAAGAAGATTTGGGAGAAAACAGTACTACGCGAGAAGGAGGGCAAACGAGAAGAGAACTCACGCAGTGGTGGATTTAAGCTGTCGTCGGGGTTTCTTGACAGTAACTTTCTTGTTCTTCTCGGCGGCCTCCTCCTTCTCGGCGGGCTTCCTTTTCTTGGCTGGAGGTGCCTGCGCTTCGCTGCCGGTTCGCTTGCGGGTTTCGGGAGGGGCAGTGGACAGAGGTTGGACGACAAGGGGCGCATCGCCCTCGTTCTCGTCCTCATCCTCGTCGTCCTTCTCCGCAGCGGCCTCATCTGAGAAATTCAAAAGAGAAGAAGGAAGAATCAGAAACAGCAATGCAAGGGGTTGGTGTTTTTCAGAAACAAACGAGATAAAGATAACAATACCATGAGAGCCTTCATCCGACCAAGTGCGGAGAGCATCGCGCTTGTCAGGAACGGGGCTGCTCTGTTCCGCGTCATCAGAGGGCAGCATGTCATCCTCCTCACGATCCGCGAACCAGTTGTCCTCGAAAACTTCGCGACTCTCAATCAACTGTCGAGTAAGAGTCTGAAAGACAGAAAAGGATCATAAGTCAACCGAGTATCAGGATGGAACTCTACTCGGATAGGCGTGCAAACACGAAGCACACTAAGCCTATGCAGTTTTCTATGTGTTCTACCCGGACAGGCGTGCAAACACAAAGCATACTAAGCCTAAGCACGAATCGACTAGGTGTTCTACTCGGTGCACCAGGTGGTTGCTAGTCGGGGCAGAAAGGGAAGTTGTCTACTCGGGTAGCAGAGGCAAAAACAGAGAAGGAAGAACGTACCCGGGCAATCGGTTGCGTGCGGCTATACGGGACGAAGCCATACCGCCACTTCTCGGTAAGGCTTGTCTTCAGCATGTTCCTGGCATGATAGGCAACGTCGGCGTCGTCGATTTCGATGGTGGTGGTCCTGGTGCAGTCGCGGGGGCCTCCCATGTAGCACATGAGATGGCAGCGCTCCTGCAGAGGGAGTACTCGGCGCTTGATCCAGCACACCACCGGGTCGTCGTTCTTGAGGCCCAGCTTCTTCAACTCGCCGAGTCTATCTTCTATCTCGACGGCGATTTCGTCGATGGTGGGCTTCTCCTTCCAGTTCGACCCGAGTGGAGCACGATTCCTCCAAGCGGGCAGGTTGATTCGATCATCAACCACACCTCCTTCCGTGGCGGGGACATTCTTGACGTAGAAGAATGTCTGCTGCCACATTCGGCAGGAATCCAGCCCCTGGATGCGGGGATGGTTCGTACCGGTCCGCTGCACCATCATGGCACAGCCCGTGTCGGTGGCGCGGCCGATACCTGCACCGTCTTTCTTCCCGACTGACTGTTGGCGGAGATTAAAGTACCTGAGCCACGTATCAGTCGTGGGCCTGATGCCGAGGAAAGCCTCGCAGACCACCGCGTGGTAGGCGAGGAAGACGACCGCGTTGGGCGGCAGGTGATGCATCTGCAGCCCGAAGTGGTCGAGGAATTTGCGCAGGAAGTCGGAGGCGGGCAGTCCAAAGCCGCGCTCGAAGTGCGACATGAAGACCACCCGCTCGCCGTCCCGCGGAGTTGGTACAACCTCGTCGTCGGGTGCCCGGCACTCCACGCCGGGAGGAACCCTCCTGCTGGACACGAGCCAGGCGAGATTGGCCTGGGTGACGGAGGAACCCGCCCAGCTAGCCTTGGCCATCGTTGCGAGTGGGAGGAGTGGATGATTTTCGAGTAGAGTTGCTCGGTGGAGTGAGTCCGCGGCGGCGCGGAAGCTTGCGCGGCGGCGGAGGGCTCGGTGGAGAAGAAGGACAAGAGGCAGAAGGGGAAAAGTGCAGGGAAGAAGAAAAGGAAGTTACCGCGGGGGTATTTATATCTCCCTCGCGAGATTACCGTTACCACCGCGGTAGTGGGATCGACTGTGGCGTGTGGTGGGTCCTGTGGCCGGCTAGAAACGCACACAAGCGCGGGCTGCGCGCGTAACGGCCGCATTTGATCCCACCACCAGATCGTGGCCAGTAATTGCGCGTGATGGGACATGACGGCCGGTGGGCCCACAGCGCGAAAACTGGACGCGTGGCGTCGTGTCCTGGGCAACCAAACGACGAGGTCGTGGATGCTTGACACGTGGGCAGTGCCTGCGTGAAGGGCTGGATGTTGCTCTGCGCTGCAGAGGCCCAGTTTGCGAAATTTCGCTAAGTCTTTTTACTCGGTTACAGAGTAGAAAGCAAGTGCTACTCGGAAGAGAGGAAGCTCAGGGTACTTTCCAAATAACTACTCGGAGGACCTACTCGGCATCTTGAGGTTCGATGGCTGAGATGCAAAGGCTGGTTTTAAGCTGGCAGAGCCTAGTGAACAAGTTCGCAAGACTCAACCAGCTTCGGGGACTGCTGTCGGGGGGTTACCCCCGAGTAGGGTAAAGACAGGTGGTAAAGACCGCTTACAGAAGAGAGGTTTGGTCGAGTAGCCGACTACCGGGTACTCTCTACCCGGTCGACTGCTACTCGGTCTCACCTCAAGATGACCAGAAGGAGATATCAATCAAGTTCTGCCCTGACGAGTAGAAGGTTTGGCCCGAGTACAATTGGCGGGAACCTTTGGCGGGAAACTACTCGGGCAGGAAGTCAAAGGAGCCGTTCTGACACAGGATCCCGCGTATCCTGGGTCCGTACTTGGCAGCATTCGAACTACTGTTCACGTGGGGACGGCCTGCCTGACAGTGACAGCATGGAAGCAGTCGGTGGCAGGATAAGGGGGGCCTACTCTGTGACTAGGTACAGTGATACCAGTCTGTCCCCTAGTTTTGCCCAACGACTTTACAGAAGCAGCCAAGACCAACGACCAAAGCTGTCAGCGGGTACTCGGAGAAAGGACAGTGTGCACACTATGTCGACACTTGTCTAGATTTGGACGTATCCGGCTGGGCACCATGTATATAAGGTGCCCCGCCGCCTCCTGCGCGAGGCACGCTCCCAGACGATCTCATTCCACGCTCTCACAGGCTCGTAGTGAACCCTAGAAACCCTAAGTTCTTAACCTAGCTCTACTCGGAGAGGGGCAAGGGGCTACTCGGTAGCGATATCATTTGTATTGTACCTACTCGGAGAGACATCGTAATACATAGAGAAAGGCAGGAGTAGGGGTTTTACCTCCTCACGAGGGCCCTGAACCTGGGTACATCGTGTTGTTTGTGTTGTGTGGATCTCACCTCACGCGGCTACTCGTCGCGTGATCCCTCTCCGGACACCTCCAGCGTCCATCGTCCCCACATCTTTAGCCATCCCATGGCATCTGCCGTGACACCACCACGACAGCCTTGCTCCGCTCAGTCGCCGTCCTAGCCTCCGCCAGCTCCTCCGCTTCCGCCTTCTTTTTCGGTCGCACCACCGCCGCATTGATCCGCTCCGTCGCCGCCGGAATCCATGAAATTGGTCGAGATAGATCTGGTGCGCGGGGAGAGAGAGTTTGGGTGCTGGGAGAGAGTCCGGCCGAGAGCGGGCCCATATGTCATATTTTCACTTAGAGCGTGTCAATGGGACAATCAGTGCTGCATGCGACGAATCACCCAAAAAAAAGTGGGTTTTGCAAATAATTTGCAAAATGGTATTTTTTTTGTAGCACTAGCCCCAATTATCGTAGGTTTCTGCAATTAACTCCGTTGCGACGGATTGATGTCCGGCACCCCAAAAGGACATAGTTGGAGTGTGCCGGTGCCGGACCACAAATTTGGGATGAGCATCTCCTTGCCCAACTACATGCGGTTCCATTTTGGAGAAAAAAGTTCACAGACATACATAATTACTTGCTGATCTCATCATAAACAAGCAAACTGAGCTAGAACAGGCGGTTAATTCTCTTGTTTCTGTCCAAACCAGAGGATCTTTAAATTCTATATCTTCCACCTAATTTGTCGTTTGGATGGCGCCCCGAGGGAAGCTACAGGCATCCGGCACGCAGCTCCCGCGGTAGGTTCGACACGCGACATGATGCTGTTTGTTTAAGCGAGAGCAGTAACATAGTATAGCTTGCGGAAAAACTTCGAGGGTAGACTATTGTAATATCTAGGAACATGGCAATGGAGGCTAGATCACATGGCATTTAACATGGGCAGAATGCTTGACCGGAGACCTATGTACGCAGGGGAGCGCTAGCCAGGAAGACTTGTGATTCACATGAGCTTGATTAGCGCGGATCCATCATCAAGGAGATGAACATATGTGCTTATAAAAAAGTTAAAACAGTGCTGGTTGTTTCTTATGTAGCCATAGGAGCATAAACATTTGTCTAAAGACATCACATGGACAGGATGGCAATTGTTGCGGTAGACCGGAGGCCTACGGCCGAGCTAGTCTACATGGCTACTCAAGTGTGTCCGCTGACAAGTGGAGGAAGAAATTAAAAAGATACTCGTTCCTAGCTTTGGCAGAGAGGAGATCCGGGAGGCGGTGATCGGACAAACTCGCTGAATAAATGAATGGGTGGTGAGATGAATGCGAGCTACCTGCATTGACCAGTCGGATGGCATCCTCCGCAGGAGTACTACGCGGTGCCAGATCACGCAGCCTAGACAGCAGCACGCGCGTAAATTTGCACCAGAGACAACAGCGAGGGGCGAGGAAGAGCAATGATACATGTTCTGGAGTACATATATTTGTCATACGTGTAGATAAAAAGGGTTGAAGAATTATCTGGTCCTATACATTTTTATTTTGAGAGAGAAACGCACGCATTCCATTAAGGCACGACAAGATCGTCGGCCACCATACGAGATACATCAGGCGGGAAGTCCGACAGCCACACAGTTTGGTCTATTCGAGACTCCCTTAATCCCAACGCTGCTAGCCAGTGAGCAGGTTTATTACAAACCCTTGGGCAGTACTCAACACTATAGTTGTTGAACTCCATGATGAGAGTGTACTTGATGTCCAGGAACAACTGTCCCAACCTAGCTTGATCAAGTGAGGAAGAGGTCAATGCTTGTTTCAGGTTTGCAGCATCCGTGGCTATGATGATGTGACCGATGCCTAGTTGATCAGCAATACGAATTCCATTTTCCACCGCGATGGCCTCAGCATGCAGCGCATCGCTAGCGTGGTGTATCCTCCCTGCGGCCGCAAACACCACTGTGCCATTGCTATCACGAGCAATTGCCCCCAGCCTCCCTGTCTTCTGTCCTCAACAAAGGCACCATCAGTATTAATCTTTATGTAGTCTTCACTTGGGGGTTGCCAGAAAATGGTATTGCCAGTAGTCACTTTCTCTTTGGTTTAAAGAATTGAGCCCACTCTTCGATATGGTGCCTAATTGTAAATTGGAATTCTGAGACTGACAGACGAGGGTTGCTGTGGTTTGCCTTATTTCTCTCATTCCACCATGACCACAGGAAGGCAATTGTCAGCATCTTCCGCTCATAGGGCAATTTGAGAATTTGTTCCACCACATGCAGTGGGTCATGATAGTCCATAAGAGCGAGGCGTGTATCCTCCAGCCCAACAGCCCTCCACAAGGGTTTGACATGCTTGCATCTGAAGAACAGGTGCCCTCCATCCTCAAACAGGCTATGACAGACCACGCATGACGTGTTCATCTCCACACCCTTCCTTGCGATATTCATGTGTAGCGGGTGGCTATTGTGGGTAAAGCGCGAGAGGAAGTGATGAACTTTCGCAGGGCAATGGAGATTCCACAGACCCTTCCAGGTCGCTGTTTCACGGGAATGGCCAGAGGATGACATGCCCCTCTCCCTCGAAGTGTTCGACCCTCTGCAAGCTAGCTGCACACGATACGCTGATTTCACCGAAAAAACTCCTTTTGTGTCAAAGTGCCACGCAATCCAGTCCTCCGAGTCTGCACACACGGGGATTGACAAAATCTCCTGGACATCTTCTTGGCAGAAGTTATTTTGGAGAAATTGCACATCCCAGCAATTGTTCTCGTGGTCAATTAGTTCGGCGACACAAGCCACAACTTGATCTCTTTTTGGTGTGATCAGGCGCCTCATCGTGCCTCTGGGCAGCTAGGGATCATCCCAGATTTTGATGCTACATCCATCACCAACACGCCAAATATAGCCTTGCTTGAACACCTCAACTCCCTTCAGTATGATGCGCCAGACATAGCTCATGCCACGCACCGGAGTTGCCTTCAGTACATCACCATCCGGGAAATATAGTGCACGCAACACTCTGGCACATAGTGAATCAGGGGACTGAATTAGGCGCCAAACTTGTTTGGCTAGCATGGCGAGATTGAACATGTAGAGATCTCTGAAACCGAGGCCCCCATCCTCTTTGTGGCGCATCATTTTCTCCCACGAAACCTAGTGCATCGATCGATCTTTATCATTCTGCGACCACCAATATTTGCAGATAAGCTGACCGATACCCTCGCACAGCCCTTTTGTAAGGTCAAAGCACGCCATAGCGTATGTGGGAATTGCTTGGGCGACCGCTTTGATTAGGATCTCTTTGCCAGCCTTAGACAAACACTTTTCTTTCCACCCTTGCAATTTCTTCCAGATTCTATCCTTCAGGTATTCAAAACAGGCCACTTTATTCCGTCCCACATATGTTGGGAGACCAAGGTATTTTCCCCCGAAGGCTTCTGTTGCTAGTCCTAGGGTGCTCAGAATGGCATCCTTCATATTCCTTTTCGTACTATGACTGAAACCGATTGCTGATTTGTCTCTATTAATGACTTGACCCGAACATGACTCATAAATCTGTAGTATCTCGTTCACCTTTGCTGCACCATGTTCGTTTGCTTCAAGTAATAACAGGGAATCATCCGCAAACAGTAGGTGTGTCACCGAGGGTGCTCCACTAGCCAGTCTAATGCCTTTTAGGTCCCCATCACGCTCGGCCTGGTGTATCAGCGCCGAGAAGCCTTCTGCACACAGGAGGAAGAGATATGGGGATATTGGGTCTCCCTGACGCAATCCTCTGCCCGGGATGATCTCCTCGCTCAAGCTACCATTCACCTTGAACTTGTACTTGACAGTCTTAACACAGTGCATAACCAGTTGCACAAATGACTCATCAAAGCCCATCTTCCTCATGACCCCCTGAAGAAAAGGCCACTCTACCCGATCATAGGCTTTACTCATATCCAGTTTGAGTGCCATGTATCCCTTTCTACCAGATCGCTTCCTTCTCAGAAAGTGTGACATCTCATAGGCAAGGATAGTATTATCTGAGATAAGTCTGCCAGGGACGAAGGCACTCTGATTTGGCGAAACAATTTCTCCCAAAATGTTCTTGAGGCGGTTAGCCAGAACTTTAGACACAAGCTTGTAGACAACGTTGCAAAGGCTAATCGGGCGTAAGTCTTTCAGACAGTTAGGGTTTTGCACCTTTGGGATGAGTACAACCACTGTTTCATTCCATCCCTCCGGTAATCTGCCGCCTCGCAACACTTCTAGAACCTCATGAATAACTCTATCTCCCACCGTTCCCCAATACTTTTTGTAGAAAACCGCCGGCATGCCATCACTCCCAGGGGCTTTCAGGTCTCCAATGCTATCAAGGGCATGTTTGATCTCCTCGCTAGTAAAATCAGTTGTCAACATCTCATTCATTTGCGGGGAGACACGGTGAGGAATGTGGTCCAGTACCGCACCAATATTGGAACCTGCCACGGGGGTAAACAAGTGAGAGAAGTGGTTAGTGATGAGGGCCTTCAAGCCCTCTTCCCCCTCCACCTCGACTCCGTCTTCGCCCCTCAACTTTTTTATCTCATTCCTTTTTTTCCTTTCCGATGCAAACGAGTGAAAATATGATGTGTTTCGGTCACCCCTTTCCAACCATTGAACATGAGCTCGTTGTCTCCAAAATATATCATTTTGTTCTTCCAATCGATCCAGCTTAAAACGTAGCACTTGTTCTCTATTAATCTGGGCTTGGGAGATGTCCCCCTTCCTGCACTCATCTAACTCCAGCTTCAGCTTTTTTATTCTTTTTTGTAAGTCTCCCAAGACATTCTTATTCCATGAGCTCAGCTCCTTAGACACAGACCTGACCAAATCGGCCACATGCGACTCCCCTCTGGCACGTGCCAAGTTCCACGCGTTTTCCACCGCTGCATCAAGTCTTCCTCGAGCAGCCAACGAGCCTCAAAACGCTTGTTCTCAGGTCTCGAGTTGTGTCGTGCTATCCTGTCCAACCCCCGAACATGCATGATGATACGGCGGTGGTCTGAGCGCCCTTGCACCCCATGAATCACTTTGTATCCCGGGAATCTATTGCGCCAAGCAGGATTAGCCACAGCACGATCGAGACGCTCACGAATATAGCCCTCTGCACGGAAATTGTTGTTCCTCCACGTGAAAATGTCTCCCTCGAAGCCCAAGTCATTAAGGTTACAGAAACTTAGGGCATCACGGAAAGCATCCATACACCGTTGGGGTCTCGCCACCCCGCCCTGCTTTTCATGGTTGTACAATATTTCATTGAAGTCCCCGACACAGACCCATGGGAGATTGTCCTGTAAGTGCAGGGTGCGCATCAGCCGCCATGTATTATCTCTGTTCTCCATGCGCGGCTCTCCATAAATCCCGGTCAGACGCCATTTAAATCCGTCTTGTTCCTTGATTGTAACATCTATGTGCATTCTCCCTTTCCATCTCAGAGTCACATCCACGCTCCTCTTCCAAAAAAGAGCCAAACCACCACTCCTCCCTTCACAATCTCTGACTATCATATGTGGCATTCCTAGTAGGTACTTAAACTTCTCCATTCTGTTGTTATCCAATTTGGTTTCGGACAAAAACAGAACATCGGGGTCCTCCCTCTTCTGGAACTCCAGAAGACTCTGAACTGCCGGCCTATTCCCCAATCCCCGGCAGTTCCGAGCTCCAATTCTCATTGGGTCTCGCAGGGCTGATCCGTCAGCCCCGCGTCATTTGTTTGAAGTTTGGTTTCCTTCTGCTTACTGTCATCAACCTTTGCTTTTTTTACTCCGATGTCCTCCTCCTCCAGTCTATCCCCCAATGACCTCTTCCTGTCCTTTGTACTGCTGATAGGCTGTACCATGCCGGCCGCCCCCTTCTCCTTTCCCTTTTTTTTGGCCCTCCAAGCGTTTGTATTTTTTCATCTTGCTCCTGTCTCCAGCCTTCTCCGACAGTTCCTCAGCCTGGTGATCGACGTGCATGGCTGACCCGCAGACCGAGGCATGCAATGCCGTCATGCTTTGGTTGCCTTCTGTCCCTTCTGTCGCTGCAGGCGCCTGCGGCTCCCTCGCCTTATCAGCCTTTTTATCGAAAGCCAGATGTTTGCTAGCTGTAGGTTTGGTTGGTGGGGTCTTGTCAGCGGCGTGGAGTTTCAATGGACTTGTTACCTCTTTTTCCTCTCTACTTTCCCCTGATTTATTGCAGCTTGCATCTTTCCGCCATGTGAGACTATCACTCCCGGACCTGCTATTCGGGTGTCGATAGGGTCCCGAGTTCCTACTGCCACTTGAGCGGCCACTGGCCTCTGGACGCCATTACGGCAATTTGTACTTCAGCCACGGTCCGTACTGTTGCGTATCCCCTTTCTTCAACCTGATCTCACAACCCCGGTCGATGTGTCCCACCAGGCCACACGTGAAACAAAAGTCCGGCAAGTGTTCATATGCCAGGGGACACCACCTTGTCCTTCCCTCCTCTCCAACATGGACTAAGAGGCCACGCTTGAGTGGTTTCTTGATATTCAGCCTGACTTTAACTCGCAGGTCTGATCCAATAGCCATGCTATCCTCCCCTTTCTCCATCTCGATAAATTCACCAATTTCCCCTCCAAGATCCTCCCCAACTTTCGCATTCAGCAGCCCCAGGGGCAATTTAGCGATCCTGACCCATATAGGAAAGGAATCAAAGGCATATTCATCCAGAGTGCGCGCTGGGATGAAATCCTCCATGATAAGTGCTTCCCCATTGAACATCCATGGCCCCTCTTCAAGCGCCCATCTCTTCCCCGCTGGCTGGTGGAAAGTGAACAGGAACACGTTTCCTCCCAGATCTTTGCAGTCCACTCCCTTCATGGGACACCAAACTCTGCCCACTGATTTTTCCAGTGCCTCTGCCATTGCTGGTTTCTCCGACAGTAGTTTGCCAAGGGCTTGCGGTTCAATCACACCATACCTCGATGAATCTGCCCAAACAAAACTGACTCCCTTCCGTTCCTCGTCCGTCAGCCGCAGATTGTCCATCAAGCCTTCAACTTTCTCCATTGCCAGCAAGATTTGAGACTGGAAGACTGGGAACCGACTAGGGTTTGGTGTCTTACGATCACGTGCCCTAGCACACGTGAAAGGCTTGGAGGTGGTGGGTGTTGGGATCACTGGTGGTAGAGAGGAAGCGAGGGAGATCGGGACTTACAGCCGGGATCGAGGACGGGAACTCGGAGCGCTTGCGATCGGCAGTACCCTTGCGATCGGAAGAGCAATCTCCAATCGCCAACGCAGTCGCCAGAGCAAAACCTAACCGTCACCTAAAGGGACGGACCTCAATTCCTCTATCTGGTCCTATACATTGTTCAACCGTATAAAATAGGATATGCAAGCATGGCCTGATACTCCATGAACAACAACAATTGGATCTAGCATCCACTGTAATTATGCCTCCTCTTTTTCAAAAAATATATATAATGAATCAGCAGGGATCTTCCCTAGTGTTATTGTATCAAAAGAATTATCCATGCACCGGCTTATTGAGTTATCCAAATTAAAAGGTATTCATATTGACACATTCAAATACGCCCTAATTTCTTTCATACCATAAGATATAATAAATTTTGCACACTCCAAATTAAAAGGTATTCATATTGACACGTTTTAGTTTCTGGGGAAACAACCTACTATAGTTCTGTAGAACTAGTCGTCGTTGATGTGCAAGTGCTGAAATTTGCAAAATGCTTTCCTTTTCTTCTTTCCTCGCATTAGAGCCTCTTTGGTTCTCATGATTTGAAAAACGAATTTTGTATGGTACTCCCTCCGTTCCTAAATATAAGATGTTGTAGCTATTACTCATGTTGTCTAGATACATACTAATAAGAGTGAATATATATACTAAAAATTGTCTAGATACATGTAAACACGTGTGAATGTGGAAAAGGGCTAAAATATCTTGCATTTAGAAACGGAGGGACTACTTGGAATTCTACATGAACGAAGGTGTTGTTTCGTTGCACATCAAAAAGACATGGTTCTTTTTGGGGATTGAGTACATGCTATAATTGTCATAGACAGATAGGAATCTTTCCAACCTCCTGGTAGAAATCCTATAAGATTATAGCATAGGAAATCAATCCATAAAAAGTAATTTAAGAGCACTCAACCTTTGATAACATGGACTCTATAGAAAATTTTGTATAGGATAATATGAAATCCTACGCGATTCCTTTAAGGTCTCCTTTAATTCATAGGGTTTTAAAATGAAGTTTGTAGGAATTAGACCCTGTGGAACTTTTCCTTTCGAAGGTGTTTGATTCACTGGATTGAAAGCTGTAGGAACTTTTCCCCTAGGAATTATGTAGTGTATTTTCATAGGAAAATTAACATGAGCTTGGATCTTATGAAAAAAATCATATGGCTTGTCCTTAGAGCATACCCAACGCCCCTCCCCCTCCTCTAAATCAGACCGATTTTGGTCCTCTTTTCGTCTACTTGGGGCGGTCCGCGGGACCAAAATCCGGGCTGACCCTTTTTCTCTTCTTATTTCTCTTCTATTTCTATACAGTAGGTGTATGTGTAACCAAATGATTACAATATGATAATTAGCTCTATAGTCAAATAGATAATATTGTTCGACATAGTTTGTGCAATTAAATATAATGAAAATAGAGGCGAATTGCTACTGATTTCCGTCGAAACTCCACATATGATGAACCAAATCATTCTGTAAAGAGTGGTCTGGGGGCTTGATCACGAATCTATTGCACCACATGCATGTACTGCTGGTACGTTGCCACTCCAGGCAATGGCGCTACCAAGTCACCCTGAAAATCCCACCCTTCGTCGAAGATCCTGGCATCACGCTCATTTTCAACTATCATGTTGTGCATTATCACAGAAGGAGTTATCACCTCCCACATCGTCTTGTTATCCCATGATCTAGCAGGGTGCCGAACAATAGCCCACCGAGATTGGAGCAAACTTGCGCTCCATCTATGTTGCAGTCTCGCAGATTGTCTTCATAATTGTAGACCAGGGGTAGATGTCGTCGGCAAGATAGTAACCCTTGGTGTATGGGTGGCCATTCACCTGGATCACTAGAGAACTTCCCTTCGCAAGCCTATCGAACACATGAGAAAGTTGAAGCACATTGATGTCGTTGTGAGTACCTACCATGCCGAAGAAAGAATGCAAAATCTAGAGATGTTGAGACGCCACGACTTTAAGAATGACCGTGCACTTCTGAAAGTGCCCCTTAAACTGCCCCTACCAAGCAAATGGACAGTTCTTTCACTCCGAGTGCATGCAATCTATGATGCTCAGCATCTCAGGGAAGCCTCTTGCCTCGTTGATCGACAATAGAAGTTGAGTGTCTTCAGGCATCCGAATAGCAGTAGTACATATCTGGTACGAGGAAAAGTCAAGCTTACCCTCGGCATCAGGCTTGCACTGAAAGAAATCGTCGTAGTCCTGAACGGCATGAAGAATACGCAGAAACAAAAGCCTTGACATCCGAAACCGACGGTGAAAAACATGAGCAGGATAAACTGTATTGTACAGATGGAAATAATCACCCCGTAGTTGCTCATGGCCCCCTTCTCTGTTCCGGTTCAATGGTGGAGCATGCCCCAGAACCGATCCTTGATAATTCATGCCAAATTTATCTCCGTTATAGTTGTAGATGAGGGGTGGCACAGTCGCATAGATATCGGTATCATCGTCGGACGAATCATCCGAAGTGTCGATGAAAGTGTTAAAAAAACATGTCTGAATCCTCCATCTACAAAAAAAATTCAACGATAATTAGCAAGAGAGAAGCAAATGACTATTGCAAAAAGTGCATGCGCATTGGTGTACCTTGCTTCGGTGGGGCAAAAGGTCGAACAGTTGGTGGGCAGGTAGTGATTGGTGCACCACTCCGGCCGGGTGCCAAACGGTGAGATGTACCGACACGGGGGAAGGCGGAGGAGACGGCTGACGATGGGCGCCGGACGGACCGCCTCCGTGGCTACCAACTGGATCAGCCAAGAGGTTCACGAACGGCAGGAGAAGACAGCTAGGGCGACGGAGTATGTAGGGGCTGAAAAACAACGACCATCAATGTAGTTCGACGACCAATAGCGCAGGCGGCGGCACAAGCTCATCGGAGGGGAGGGGTGCGAGATCGATATGTGCTAGACGGGTGGGCCAGGGAGGGACAATGCTTCGTCCGCGAATTTGGACCAAACGTGGACCAAAGTTGAGCCGCGTTTGGTCGAGAGTTGGCTTGTCCCGTCCCCCCGCCCCCCTCCTCGGTCCGGTTGGGCGGCGTTGGGACGGGATTTTCGAGCAAGTTTCGCTCCGCGGACCAAAATGTCCGATTTGGGAGGCGTTGTTTTGCTCTAACGGACAGGGCAAGCCATTCCTTCACAATCATTATTTCTTTTATTTTTCTACAGTACAAATCGAAGAGGCCTAAATCTCTTTTATAAACCATGAACCATGGGGTGCCGTTAGGTTGGAACACGGGAGACTTGAGTTTTTGTTTGATCACGAGCCGACAACTGCGTGAGCCGAGTCGAGCCTAGCCAAGCCGACGGAGAGCGCTCCAAATCTCCACTGCAGCTCCGTGGTGGATAATCTGTGTCAGAGATCCCGTAGCCTTTTTGGTGCGGCAGGCAGCTACCGATCGGGCCCGCCCCATTAACAAGTCCACCGGGCATGGCAGCCGCAGAAGGAGCATGGAGCGGTGGCTTTTTTCACAAAGATGGACGCGCGGGAACTCCCCGCCTGGCCTTCTCGCAAATATCCGCATGGGAAACGAGCGGTTCGCCGATGGGCACAGGTGTGCCTTGCATACACACAGATCCCTCGTTGCAGCCTACGCAAGAGGAAACGGATCGATCCACGCGACGACCGCGGCAGTACTGTACTGCCGGCAGTATACTACAGTACCCCGCTGTGTCGAGTACGGTGTCCGCGACGTACACATACATCGGAGTGCTACTCGCAAAGCTGCAGACTGCCTCGCAGGGTTGCTGGAGCGGCGGCAGGTGACGGACCGATGGATGGACGGGTGACCGAGAGCAACTGGGCTCAGCGTCCTCTGCTTCATCGAGGGCCGCTTGACCGGACTCCAGCTCAGCTCAGGAATCCACTCGGCTGGGTCCCGCCGCCCGCCTGCATGCAGCACTCCGTCTCAGACACGACAGGATCGTTATTACTCCATGGCGCTGCGCACCGCACTTCCACCCACCTCCGCCATTCACTTCCAACGTGCATTGCATGCGCTGCCAGCACCCCCAGCAGTCCAGCACCGTGCGTCCACACCTATCCGTCGTTAACGGCTAGTTGCACCAGGATGTACTGTTATACTACTACGTATACACACTAATAATCGCTGTAAACATGTCCCTACAAAAAAATAATTCTCATCAGAACAGACTCCGCCGGCGTGCTCGACTGCCGTGTCTGTCTGTCCACAGCAATTACGACAGACAAGATTAAAGAAAAAAAAACTGGCGTTTCGACCACCGCATCGCAGTCAAGTTAACGACGCTAGTACTAATCCGTATCGCAAGACGACAACGTAGTCGAGGCCAAGGTTTAACTAACTAAGGACATCTCCAGCGGGGCTGCTCAAATGCGGACCAATTTGGTCCGCATTTTGTCTGTTTGAGCAGCCGTCCGTGGCCGTGTCCGGCCGGATTTGGGCCCTGCACCCAGCGGGGCTGCTCATTTAGTGGCCGGTCATTAAATTTTTTTTCCTAGTTTTTTCTTCTCGTCCATACTTTGAGACTAAAACAAACACAAAACTAAATAAAATACGAGTTATTTATTACAAATTTGACCGTTTAATAAGAAAACAAATAAGTCTTAGCTAAAATAAAAAAAAAACTACTGGTTTCCAACGAAGTTCCAGATGTGTTGCACCAAATCATCCCGAAGTGTGAGGTGGGTGTCCTGATCACGCAACTCGTACTGGAAGTCGATGAAATCCGCAAATGTTGCCACTCCTGGCTGGGGCTCCACGTTCTCACCCTGAAACAACCAGTTCTCGTCGTAGACGCTGTCATCGCGCTCATCCTCTATGATCATGTTGTGCATGATCACACAAGCAGTCATCACCGACCACATAATCTCCGGGCTCCATGTTCGAGCAGGGTGGCGAACAATAGCCCATCGAGATTGAAGCGCACCAAAAGCACGCTCCACATCCTTTCGGGCACTCTCCTGCTCTTGGGCAAACCGCTTCCTCATCTCACCTTGAGGATTGGAGATGGTCTTCACAAAGGTAGCCCACTGGGGATAGATACCATCTGCCAGGTAGTATCCCTTTGTGTAGTGGTGGCCGTTGATATCATAGCTCACCTCGGGGGAGTTGCCTACGGCAAGTCTGCCAAACACCGGAGAGCGCTGGAGCACGTTGATATCATTGTGTGAACCTGCCATGCCGAAGAACGAGTGCCAAATCCACAGATCATGCGAAGCAACTGCTTCGAGAATAACCGTGCACTCACCAACATGGCCCTTGTACTGCCCCTGCCAACCAAATGGGCAGTTCTTCCACTCCCAGTGCATACAATCGATGCTTCCAAGCATCCCAGGCCACCCTCTGCTCTCGTTGATCGACAACAGACGCTGAGTGTCGGCAACAGTAGGTTCCCTCAAGTACTCCGGGCCGAACACCTGAACCACAGCTTCACAAAACTTGTACATAGCCTCCAGGCACATTGATTCACTCATACGCAAGTACTCGTCAACCAGATCACCAGCTACTCCGTATGCAAGCATCCGAATTGCCGCGGTGCATTTTTGATAAGAAGTGAAACCAAGCTTACCGGTGGCATCGGGCTTGCACTTGAACCAATCGTTGTAGTCGAGGACGCCGAGCCGAATGCGGTTGAACAAGTCCCTTTTCATCCGAAAACGGCGCCGGAATAGCTTCGCCGTGTACACCGGATTGGTGGGGTGGAAGTAGTCGTTCCACAGCTGCAAATGGCCGGCCGCTCTGCCCCTTTCCAAGCCCGGCGCACGGCCGGGGATGGACCCTCTGAACACCGGCCGCATCCTTGCGATGTGGTCATTGACCACGAGAGTGGCAACGAGGATGTCGCTCTCGTCCTCGGAATCGGAGTCCGACGAGGACGAGTACATGATGAAGTTGTTGAAGAAGAACTCGTCGCCGCTATCCGCCATTTTTTTGGGCCGAGGTCGGGCAGGCACACGGACGAACAGCTTGTGTGCGCCCGTGGAGGTGGGGGGAGGTGGAGCGGGCTGTACGAAGGCCGGTGAGCCTCCTGCGGGGCAGGCGGTGGCGCGGCGGCGTGGGAGGGAGTTGGGGGGAGGTGGACGTCGCCGGCGAGGGGCCGAACGGTGGTCGTGGTCGCGAAATCGGCGACCTATCGGCGGCGAGGTGGGTCGCTGGCGGCGCGGGGGGGGGAGGAGGGGGGTTTTTTGCGGGCCAGGGAGTGTGTCCACGGGACACTTTTGTTGTCCGCGGGGCTGCTCAAATCTGACCCAAATTTGGGTCGGATTTGAGCATCCGCGGACAAAAAAACGGACCGCGGTCCGTATGAGCAGCGCCGCTGGGGCCTGGTTTTGGCCCAGGCTGCTCAAATCCGGCCGGTCCGGGCCAAATGAGCAGCCCCGCTGGAGATGTCCTAACTAATCTCTACTATATAATACGGCTTAGCGTGGCGGTCGTACGTCGTGCGAGGTTTTCATGTTAGCCCCTCAAAAATCCAGAAATCAACCCGCAATACTTCTCGTCCCCATCTCTCTGGTTTCCTTGTAGATGGCAATACATCTGACCGGCTCGGCCCGGCGCGGTACGGTGTCTCTGTTTGCGATGGTGCAGTGGTGGCGGCCGACGGGATCATCCTACAGCACCTGAAGATCGAGAACACGGCAGGCCCCGAGAAGCACCAGGCGGTGGCCCTGCGCGTGAGCGCCGACCGCGCCGTCGTCCACCGCTGCCGCATCGACGGCTACCAGGACACCCTGTACGCGCACCAGCTCCGGCAGTTCTACCGGGACTGCGCCGTGTCCGGCACGGTCGACTTCGTCTTCGGCAACGCGGCGGTCGTGCTCCAGCGCTGCGTGCTCACCGCGCGCCTGCCCATGCGAGGCCAGAAGAACGCGGTCACCGCGCAGAGCCGGACGAACCCGAACGAGAATACGGGCACGTCCCTGCAGCGGTGCCGCGTCGTGCCGGCCGCCGACCTGGCGCCCGTCGCCGCGGAGTTCCCGACGTTCCTGGGGCGGCCGTGGAAGGCGTACTCGCAGACGGTGTACCCTTGGCGGCCACGTCGACCGCAGGGGGTGGCTGGAGTGGGACGGCGACTTCGCGCTCAGCACGCTGTTCTACGGGGAGTACGACAACGAGGGGCCCGGGGCCGGCACGGCTGGACGGGTCAACTGGCCCGGCTACCGCGTCATCACGGACCGTACTCCCCATCCTCCCGTCGATGTTCTCCTCCGCTTTGTCCGACCTAAAGGTCCTCGTCGACCGAAGCCCTGCGCCAGTGCGCCGTGCAGGTGAAAGCAAATGCCATGACAAAGAAGTGGAGCAGAGGAGACGACCGGAGGGGCGCTAGAGTGTGTGCCGCTAGGAATAGGATTACACGGAGAGAGATAGAGTAGGTGAGAGGAGCGTGGATGCGCTCAGTGTGTGCCGCTAGGATTAGAGAGAGAGAGAGTAGGTGAGAGAAACGCTAATGTCGTGATTGAGTCGGAAGCGTGTCGATAATTTTCTTGAGTCCGTACCATGTACGAGTCAGTATCGAGGTCCATTACGAAAAAGGAAAAAGGAAAAGAGAATATACCGTGTTCGAGTCATGATCGAGTCCAATTCTACTTGGGAGAAGCCAATACGTTAGATTTTAGCAACCGCTTCTCCCTGTATATATGCACGACACTAGAACTTGAAGAGCGTACAACGTTCTGCGCTGAGTTCAGAGATAGATCTCCCAGGTCCGAGGGTTCTAAGTAAACACTAAGAAGAGCAAAGCCCTTCCAGCGACGCCTCCCGATCGGAAAAAAGTCTCTGGTAATGGCAGAGCAAAAGCAACCAATTATAAGCACTCCAGAAGACAAAAATCAAGCAAGACGTGAACGTGATAGAGCTCGGCGAAATAATTTGACAGACGAGCAAAAGAAGGAGATTAATGCACGTCGAAGAACATCTTGGCAAAGGAAAACGCAAGATGAAAGGAACATACAGAGAAGAGCAAACAGGAAAAACATATCTGTAGAAGAAAGGCAAGAAGCGAATGCACGACGACGTACATATAGGCAAAACAAATCCGAAGAGGAGAAGGCAAAGCTGCTAGCTCAGCGCAACGCAAACGCTGCGTCTAAGAGGAACACTCCGTGCGCTCAGTCAATCGCGATGCCGTGCCCAAATGCATCAACTTTACCTCTCCGGCCGCCAAATGCATCGTCTAAGAGGGAAATGCTCGATAACTGCGACATGGAGGCCATCCTTAGTGGTATCATGGACGAGAATACCATACCCGACGACATCATGGACAAGGAGTGTAACATTTATGCCCGTGAAGGTAATTATGTCGGCCTTTTAATCGCCCCTCTCGTTTGTCCCTCTCGTTTGCGAATTAAATATGAACATAATGATTTGACTTCCTATACATTTAGGTTTTGATGATGATGACGTGGACATCAATACACCGATGGACTCATCCGGTGATGGTGATATTGATCCTTTCGACTTTGTCTACTCAAACCTTCCAGATAGCACACACATACTAGAGCAAGTCCCCAACTGCAATCACTGTCATGCCAAGAGGTTTGAGGATGAGACCCCCGGTTTCTGCTGTCGAAGCGGACAAATCCAGCTGGCTGAACCAGAGCCTATCCCGGAGCTGATGAGGCTATGGACTTGCACTGATACGGAATGTCGACATTTTCGGGAGAGCATACGATTCTTCAACGGCCACTTCTCATTCACAACCCTCGGCGTTAATCTTGACAATGACTGCACAAATATGAGATCTGGGGTATACACATTCCGGGTGCAAGGCTCGTTGTACCATAAAGTGCATTCGTTCGGACCAGGTTCTCGACCGGAACATCTACAACTATACTTCTACGACGACGATACAAGCTTGATCCATCGCAAGGAAGCCACCAAGGAACTAGACCAACAAGTTGTCCGTAAGGTTGTGGATATAATGAGAGAAAACCCCTACTCCAAGCAGTTTAGGAGTTTGGGTGCCCATAAGGATAACCTTGAGGACTACCGTATAGACCTTAACACAGACAAGAAGTTAGATCAACGAAGATACAACACACCAATGTCATCTGAGGTGGCTGCAATCTGGGTCGAGGGCAACAACCCTGAAAATAGGTTTAAGCGCAGTATTACCCTCTATGGTAACAACAACGAGAGATATAGTATACATGCCACACAAGGATGCTATGATCCTCTCTCCTACCCGCTCTTCTTCCCAAAGGGGGAACTGGGCTGGCATCCGAATATACCTAAACGTAATAAGTCTTGGAACCTTGCACAACTATCAAGAGCAGAGCGTGAAGATGATCCAGGTTCGGTTATCTCACATACTTCTGCATTTATTTGTCTACCCTTATCGTTTGTTGCATAACCTTCTTTTTCTGTCACAGAGGGGGGTGGCAGTTTATGCGTCTCCGTCAGGGACTACTACTGTTACCGTCTACAGATGCGTCCTGCTATATTCAACCCCATACTACATGGAGGACGACTGTTACAACAATGGGTGGTGGACATGTACATAAAAATAGAGGGCTGCAGGTTGAATTGGTTCAGGAAGCACCAGCCGGAGATACGTGCTGATCTATATAAAGGCATCGTCGATAGCATTACGGTCGGAGAGACTCGAGCAAGTGCTGTTGGTACAAGGATTGTTCTACCCTGGAATTTCCAGGGGTGCTTTCGAGACATGAAGCGGAGGCATATGGATGCCATGGCACTGGTACAGACATACGGCAAGCCTGACATCTTTCTGACTATGACATGCAACCCAAATTGGCAAGAGATACATGATGCCCTGCTACCGGGCCAAACCCCGCAGGACCGGCCAGATATTGTGGCCCGAGTGTTTAAGGCCAAGCTGGAGATGATGAAAGACATGCTGACCAAGAAGCACATCCTGGGCGTTGTGAAGGCGTACGTCTACGTGGTCGAGTTCCAGAAAAGGGGTCTCCCACATGCCCATTTCCTATTGATTATGGATTCTGAATATAAGCTCGTTGTGCCAGAGCAGTATGACCGCCTCATATCTGCCGAGCTCCCGGACAAGGATAAATACCCAGAGTTGTACGCCATGGTCGTGAAGCATATGATGCACGGCCCATGCGGTGTCCTAAAGCGAGACAACGTGTGCATGCAAGATGGGTCGTGCAAGTGTAGGTATCCACGAGCGTTCACCGAGACCACCATACAAGGGAAAGACGCATACCCCATTTACCGAAGACGAAAGGACGGCCGCTCGGCGAAGGTGCGTGGTGCGACGCTCGACAATAGATGGGTTGTGCCTTATAACCCTTACCTCTTGCGGATGTTCAACTGCCACATCAATGTGGAGGTGTGCTCCAGCATAAAGGCAGTCAAGTACCTATATAAGTACATATACAAGGGCCACGATCTTACTTCTTTCAACATCGACAAGCCCGACGCCGATGGTAACATAGATGAGATCAAGAGATACATTGATGCAAGGTGGATTACTCCACCTGAAGCCATATGGAGGATATTCGGCTTCAAATTATGTGAGTGCCACCCGTCTGTACTACAGCTACCGCTTCATCTCCCAAATATGCAAAGTGTCATGTTCAAAGGGGGAGACAACCTGAACGACATCGCTGCCCAGGAGCACAGATCCATGCTAACCGAGTATTTTGTGGCTAACCAAAAGCACGAGTGGGCTCGAGATATTCTCTATCGGGATTTTCCAGGAAGGTTCACATGGCAACCAGAAAAGTATTGGAAGGAAAGGAAAAGAGATCACCAAGTAGGCCGAATCGTGACAGCCAATCCTGCCGAGGGGGAGCGATACTTTCTTAGGGTGCTTCTAAACCACGTACCCGGCTCGACGTCGTTCGAAGATCTAAAAACTGTGGATGGTGTCCTATGTGATACCTTTCGTGAGGCTGCGGAAAGGAAGGGTCTAATCGAGGCCGACAACACGCTTGACGAGTGTCTTACTGAGTCGGAGCAGTTCGCCATGCCAGCCTCACTCAGGAGGCTATTCGCAACGATATTAGTATTATGCGAGCCTAGCGACGTGCGCGGTCTTTGGGATCGACACCTTGAGGCCATGTCTGACGACTACCGGAGGAACAACACGTGTCAAAGAGCGGTGGAGCAAATGGTGTTACTTGATATCAGGGGCATGCTACAATCCATGGGCAAATGCATAAAATCATTCCCTCTTCCACACATTGACGAGACGTATGACACCACTGGAGGCGAGTTTAGGGAGATAATTGAGGAAACCAACATCAAGGTTGACAACGAAGACACTTATCTGGTGGACTTACTAAACATCGAGCAGAGGGTTGCCTATGATGAGATACTAGAGGCAGTTGATAGTGGAAAAGGGGGTGTATTCTTCGTTGATGGCCCAGGAGGCACTGGGAAGACCTACCTTTATAGGGCACTGCTCGCTACGGTTCGTGGACAGGGAAATATCGCGGTGGCTACAGCGACGTCAGGTGTCGCCGCTTCAATCCTGCCTGGAGGCAGGACAGCTCACTCGAGGTTCAAGATCCCACTTAACCTTGAAGAAAGGGCATCATGCCGCTTCACTAAGCAAAGTGGGACAGCCAAGCTCCTCGAGAAGGCTAAGCTCATACTATGGGACGAGGCCACCATGACAAAACGACACGCGGTTGAAGCGTTGGACAAAAGCATGTGTGACGTCATGGAAATCGCAGACCGACCTTTTGGGGGCAAGACCATTGTGTTCGGAGGGGACTTCAGGCAGGTGCTTCCGGTAGTGAGGAAAGGGTCACGAGGTCAGATAATCGACGCGAGCCTCCGGAGTTCGAACCTATGGAAGGGCATGCGCCAACTAAGGCTCGTAAAGAACATGCGGGCGCAAAGTGATCAGTGGTTTGCAGATTACCTGCTAAGGATAGGTAACGGCACCGAGGAAACTAACGAGGAAGGAAACATCGAGCTTCCGGAAGATATTTGCGTGCCATCTACGGGCGACGCGGCTGACATAGAGAAGCTAATCGACCATGTGTTTCCTGGCCTAGACCAAAACATGGAAAATCCAGACTACATGACTTCTCGAGCAATCCTCTCCACAAAGAATGACAACGTCGATGGAATAAACATGCGCTTGATTGAGCGTTTTAAGGGCGACGAGAGGATCTACCATAGCTTCGATAGGGCGGAGGACGATCCACATGGCTACTATGCTCAAGAGTTTCTCAACTCCCTGACTCCTACTGGGATGCCCCCGCACGCGCTTAAACTGAAGATAAACTGCCCCGTTATACTCCTGAGAAACATAGACCCAGCTAACGGGTTGTGTAACGGCACCAGGCTTGTGATACGTGGGTTCGAGAGGAACGCCATCGATGCGGAGATCGTGGTGGGACAGCACGCTGGGCAGAGGGTGTTCCTTCCTAGGATACCTCTCTGTCCGTCTGACAATGACATGTTCCCGTTTAGATTCAAGAGGAAGCAGTTCCCGATCAGGCTTAGCTTCGCCATGACGATCAACAAGGCACAAGGACACACCATCCCAGTTGTAGGTGTATACCTACCGGAACCGGTATTCTCTCACGGCCAGCTGTACGTCGCATTGTCCAGAGCCACCGCAAAAAGTAATATCAAGATCCTCGCCATAAAGGCCAACGGAAAGGATAAAACCAAGAATTCAAAGAAGAGAAAACGAACCGAGTCCTTAGTAACGACCACGATGAACATAGTCTACAAGGATGTCCTTACCACTTGAACTTGCTGGACTAGATTTGAGCAAATTTCTTGATGACATATAAGCCTTACGATATCTTATTGGTCTCCTGATTCGTTGAAGAAATCTACAATTACATAAGAATATCATGTTGCTTGTTGTTGCAAAGGGTTCCGAGTTTTGACCTGTAAGAACCAAATTTTAGCGGCTTACTTGGTGACCAAATATGAGCTCACATTACCGACGTCTTTCTGTAATTCTTACAAACGGGTTTTATGTGGATATTGTGATTGATGCATTTCTATTATATTTTATATTCTTTTCTAAAAATATGCTAAATGGGCTAATTGGACTACAAGTAAAACTACAAAATTTTACGCACTCTGCCCGTAGCAACGCACGGGCCAATTTACTAGTTAGCGTAGGACTCCTTCCGTATACGACCGATCCAACAGCAACGCGGGACGGGAACATGTCTCGTCCCATCCATCCCGAACATGCTTCCCCTCCGTCGTCCTTATCGTACGGCCCCGATTCACTCCGCCTCGCTGGACCTCTCGAGTATGGACGCCCCACCGGCGACAGAGTAATTTCCTGTGCTACCCCTGCCAGGACTGGTTTGACCGGCTACAGTCCAGCTCCTGCAGAAAAGACAAGGACGAGGGCATCGGGGTCTTTTCCGCACCACTCAAATGATTGGGCGCCAAAATTTCCTTTCCCTCCATCTCTCGATTTATATTTCGGTCGTTTTGCACGTTAGCCCCTTCCTGTTCCAGGATTGCCTTGCCTTTCCGAATCCAGGCGGGACGCAATTTCGCAGATAGAGCGGGGATCAAACCGGGAAACCGACCCGCTTGTCTTTTCACGAGGGTCGGCAGCGCGGTTGGCACGTGGAGACCAGCGGGCGGAACAGCCGGTGGGCAAAGAGCTGGCAGTCACGTGCCAAGCGGCGGCAAGCGCATTCCCACCGTCCGATGCAACCGACGGCCGAGATGCCGTCCCAAGGAGAGGATAAGATACGCAGTGGAATGGAGCGGTGTTCAGTGGAGTTGGTGATGGGGTTTCACGTGCCAGGCTATAGCCCCCCTCGAGTCGCGGCGTGGTCAACGTGGGGGATAGCGATGCGTGTGGGGGGGGGGGAGCGGATCAAGTAAATTCTTTACACCAAGAGAACAAGATAAGGTAGTATAGGAGTAAAAAAACAGAGCCGTTAAAACCACTGTAGAAAAATCACGCCCATCTCTCGACCAAAAATGCGTAGAAAGAGAAGGAAGAAACAAATGAAGGAAAAAAAAGAAAACAGAATCTAGTTAGCCTTTACGTGGAGTAGATTGTTCCCTAGGGCACATAATAAAGGTCCTTTCGACGTCAGTCGGGGGGCGGCCATGGACGGACGGGCGGCACGGCACGCAGCAGGATATGGTTTCCTTGTACTTTTCGGCGGCGTCGGCGGCGTCTCCATCCGGCCACCGGGAACGAGGCCATTCATTCACGGATCACCAAATCTAATCGCCTCGTGTCGGCACCGTTTTGGATCGGCGTCCATCATGGCGGAGAAAGGAAGCGCTGTTGCCGTCGCGCATGCAACCCATCTGACCATCTCCATCCCGACGATGATGACGATGGGACTTGGACATGGACCTCTGTCCGCACGGCAGGGCTCCAAGCCATTACAGTTTTTTTTGTAGTACTCGAAGCATCTAAATGGCACCCAAAGGTCTAACGAGGGTCCGGATAAAAAAACCGCCACAGCGGCACTCTCAAAGGTGTCCATCTTCAATTTTGTGTCCGGACCCTCCAGCCCACCTGTCATACTTGGCGGCCTGGCTGGGGCGCCGGACATCATCCGCTCACCCCTCCCGACAGGGGACCCGCCCGTCATAGCGACAAACCCGCACCGATGATATTCATTTGCCCCCAATCGTCATACTGTTTCCTCTCGACGCCGATTCGCCCCACCGTCGGCACTCTTGTCGTTGCCAACTGTAGCCAGGAGTCGAGCACGCACGTCGTTGGCCGATTCGCCGCCGCTCGTCGTCGATCCCTGTCGTTTTCGCGCGCCGCCGCCAGCGCGCATCCGTCTCTTGCTCGCATCCACCCCGCAGGTAAGGTGTTCGGCCGTTTGCCATAGGTCGAAGAACCACCGTTAAACTTGTTTACCTCACGGCTAATGGTTGGCTTTTGTCCAATATAGTATGGATAGTGACGACGAGGTCATGTTTTGCCAACTGATGGGAGAGTAGGCCGCCTTTGCAGACGACGAGGAGAATGAGATGGTCATGGCGGCTCTGTTTGAGGCGATGGCCGTGGAGGCAGCCGAGCCAAAGCATGGAGGATCAAGGAAAGGGCGCAAGGCGAACACGAATCGGCAAAGTGCAACTGGCCACAAACTTTTGTGGGGTGACTATTTCTCGGAGACGCCGGCAAACACATCTCAGGAATTTCGCCGGCGTTTTCGGATGAACAGACAAGTGTTTAGGAACATTGTGCACGTTATTCGGGATTACGACGACTATTTCAGGCTGAAAAAAGACTGCGTCGGGCTTCTAAGATTTTCATCTCTTCAGAAATACACAGCTGCAATAAGATGTCTTGCATATGGAGGCTCTGCAGATTCATTGGATGACTATCTTCGTATGTCTGAGAGCACCACCGTTGAAGCCACCTATCGATTTTGCAAGGCAGTAGTTGCAGTGTTTGGTCCCGTGTATCAGAGATTACCAAATGAAACAGACACGACTCGTTTACTGGCACAAGGTCAAGTAAGAGGATTTTCTGGGATGCTTGGAAGCATCGATTGCATGCATTGGAGTTGGAAGAATTGTCCATTTGCTTGGCAAGGGATGTATAAAGGTGGCCATCACGGAAAGTGCACTGTTGTGCTTGAGGCTGTTGCTGATTACGATCTTTGGATTTGACATTCATTTTTTGGAATGGCCGGTTCTCATAATGATATCAACGTGTTGCAACGCTATCCGATATTTCAGAGACTGGGTGAAGGACATGCTCCAGGTTGCAACTATTCGATGAATGGCCATGAGTACGACAGAGGATACTACCTAGGGGATGGCATATATCCCGAATGGTCTATATTTGTGAAGACAATCCGTGACCCTGTGGGTGAGGCAAATAATTTTTTTGCAAAAAAACAGGAGGTTGTCCGAAAAGACGTGGAAAGGGAATTTGGTGCACTTCAGGCACGGTTTGCTGTGGTAAGGTATCCTTCTCTATCTTGGTCGATAGATGAAATGTGTGATATCATGAACACTTGTATTATCATGCATAACATGATCATCGAGAGCAAGCGAGATATCGGAATGGTGTTCGATGAGCCGTACGACTTCTTGCGGATCCACAACCGGGCGTGTGTGCTGAGTTTGATGATTTTCTTTCTGTTTATCAGGAAATTCGTGATGAAGAAGGTCATTTTCAACTTCAGGCAGATCTTGTGGCACATTTATGGGCTATGAGAGCTCACGAGTAGTTCGATTACGATGGTTTGTTCGCACGAATTTAAAGAATTTGAAGTATTTGATTTTTTGTAATAACTGATGAACTATTTATGTGTTTGTATAATTATTATTTACCTAATTTATCGAGTGCATTCATCAAATAGTCGATATTTTGATCAAAACCAAAACAGGGCCGGTTGAGGGGTCGCCGGTTGGGGGCGCCGCTGTGTAGTACGCCCATCAAATCGGCGGACACATGTCCGGTCACGTCCAAAGAGGGATAATTGGAGGGTACCGGACACGTTTTTGATGGTTGCTGGTGGAGATGCTCTAAAGCTCTATTCGTACGCACCATCACCATGTTAGACTTTGTATATAGCTGGGCATGTACATATGTTGTAACCCTATTCGTACTTGTATTGTACACGATGATGTACCCCATATAATGTAAAGGTCACCCCACGTTGGAGGTGTGCCACAAAACCCTAAATCACTTGTTTTACATGGTATCAGACGACAAAGCGATCTACCTATGACTTCCGCTCCGCCCTCGTCAGCCGCCGCCGCCGCCTCCTGTGTGCCCGCAGCCGCTGCCTCTCTCCCTGCCGCCGCTCCGCCGGCCTCTGCCTACATGGATCCGTCGCGCCGCCGATCCTCGCCCAACTCCTCAAGGGCGGGACTGCGGCCTACACATCACCGGTGCAGTTCGGTCCCCTGCAGACGCGGTCGTCCGGCGCCATCTACGCTGGTCCGGTCTCCTCTCTGTACGCCGGTGACTCTCCGTCGTCGCCCTCCGCCGCGGCCCGGATTTTGGCGTCGCAACCACCCCTGGTCGCCTCGCATCCGATGGTAGTCGCCTCGCATCCGATGGTGCCCGCGTCACCGCGGTCTCACGCACCGCGCCCCATGGCGCGCACGCCCGAACACGCCCCTGCTGCTGCTACTTACCTGGATCCGGGTCCCGACGTCGACCCCGCCGCGATCTACGATGGCTACGGTGGCCATCCGGGTTACCCCGTGTACGGCGCCCCGTATGGCCATCCGCCGCACGCGCTCACATCGTATGATGCTCACCATGGACAGGGCGCATATTGCCGCCCCACTCCCTTACGGCGTGGCGTCGCCGTATAGCGCCCCATTGGCGTATGGGGCCCCACCTGCGTGCGGTAACGCTAAGGCGTCCTCCACCCTGCCTCCTCCGCCGCTCATGGATGCTGAAGTTGCATTGGCTGCGATCTCCTCGCCGTCGTTTCTGTTCTCGAATCATCTTCCGGTGAAGCTCACGTCGGATAACTACATGTACTGGCGTGCTCAGGTTCTTCCACTTCTCCGCAGTCACTACTTGGAGGCTTTCGTTGATGGCACATTGCCATGTCCCCCGAGGCATCATCCGATGTATCGTGCTTGGGTTGCTCAAGACCAAGCCATACTCTCTGCACTGCAGTCCTCGCTTGGTGATGGTGTTGCTGGACTGGTTCTCTTTGCCACGACATCACATGTGGTGTGGGACATCCTAGAGTCGAGCTTTTCGTCTCAGTCTACTGCTCAGTCCATGGCCATCTGTACGAAGCTTGGCGAGACCCGTAAGGAGAACAGCACGGTCACCGCCTTCTTCAACAAGGCCAAGAAATTGGCTGACACCCTTGCTTCGATTCGTGAGCCTCTCCGCGATAACAAGTTCACGTCCTACATCCTTGCCGGCCTTGACAGCGAGTACGACTCCCTCACCGAGGTTCTCAAGGAACGCAAGGTTCCTATTCGTCCCCAGGATCTCTACAACCGTCCTCCTCTCGACGGATCAACGCGCGGCGTCCCGATGGAATCACCGACTCGTCCGTCCATGCTGCATACCGAGACAAAGGAGGTAGCCGCGGTCCTCCTTCTGCTGCCTCGGCTTGGGGGGTGGGGGGGGCAAACCCAGCGCACCACCGACCCAGCCGAAGGCGTCGCGCTCCTCTGTGGTCGTCGTTGACGGCCGCCCGCGTGCTTGCTGTACCTCCTGTGGTGCGGCTGCTCCGTGTCAAACTTTGTGGTCTGGCCGGTCATGTTGCCTCTCGTTGTCACCGTCGTTTCAAAACTGACTTCCTCGGTCTTGGCAACAACAGAAAGGGCAATGATCGCCAGGTCCACATGGCACAACACGGACACACGCCATCTTAACCCGTCGATCCTACGTGGTACATGGACACTGGAGCAACAGATCATGTGACGAGTGAGCTGAACAAGCTCGCTCTCCGAGAGCTCTACCATGGGAGCGACAAGGTTCACACAGCTAATGAGCATGTATGCATATCTCACATGTTAGTCAGGCATCACTTCTCACACACTTCATGTTCCCACAGTTGCACGTAACTTACTTTCTGTTTCTAAACTTACGCAGGATAATAACGTGTTTTGTGAGTTTCACCCGTTTTATCTTTTTGTTAAGGACCGTGCTACGAGGGACGTACTCCTTAGAGGCCGCTATCGCCATGGCCTTTATGCACTTGATGTGCCATCTGCTGCTCCTGCTGCTGGTTTTCATGTTTTCAGTGGTGTTCGTGTCTCTCCGTCACAGTGGCACTCTCGCGTTGGTCGCCTAGCATCATCCATTGTTCGTCATACCCTCCAACATCATGAGTTACCATCAGAGTCTAGTAATAAAGATGATATCATATGTGATGTCTGTCAACAAGGCAAGAGTCATCAGTTGCCATTTTCTGTTTCCACCCATATAGTCAGAACTCCTCTTGAGCTTGTGTTTTCATATGTATGGGGTCCTGCCCAGATGTCTGTTAGTAGTCATGAATATCATGTGAGTTTTCTTCATGCTTATAGTCGCTTTACTTGGATTTATCTTCTTAAGCGCAAGTCTGATGTGTTCGATGTGTTTTTACAATTTCAATCCCATGTCGAGCGTCTCCAGAATCGTAAAATTATTCATGTACAGTCAGATTGGGGGGGGGGGGGGGTTAGTACCGCAATCTTAGTACTCCCTCCGATCAATAAAAAGTGTCGCACATTTTATGCCAAGGTAATATAAACTTTGTACTATGTGGGTGACACTTTTTATGGATCGGAGGGAGTACTATCTTTCAGAAACTTGGGATAGCTCACCGAGTGTCTTGTCGACATACACATCAGCAGAATGGTTCAGTTGAACGTAAGGATCGTCATGTTGTTGAAACTGGGTTAACTATTCTAGCTCATGCTTCTGTCCCGTTTCGCTCTTTGGGTGATGCCTTTACTACTGCAGTTTTTCTCATTAACATGCTTCCTTCACGACTTCTCCACGTGAAAACTCCACTTGAACTCTTGTTAGGCCAAATTCCTGATTATACGTTTCTTAAGGTGTTTGGTTGTGCGTGTTGGCCGCATCTCCGTCCCTACAACAATCGCAAACTTGAGTTCCGTTCTAAAAAATGTGTATTTCTAGGGTATAGTTCTATTCATAATGGATATAAATGTCTTCATGTGCCGTCTAATCGTGTGTATATCTCACGAGATGTTGTTTTTGATGAGCATGTTTTTCCCTTTGCTGCTATTCCAGCTCCAGTTACCAGTTCCACACACTCCACGCACCCATCGCCTATATTGCCTTACCAATTTGTAGATGTTGCACACTCGTCCTCCTTGTTGTCTAATCATGGTGTAGGTATTGGGAGATGTGGGCGCCTGGAGCTCCTGGATGAGGCTGCACCTGCTGCTGCCGTGCCGCTGCCTACGGACTTCGATCACGTCGTTCGCCCGACGTGCATGTCCCATGCAGCGCGCCCATCTTCCTCGACACAGCTGCTGCCTACGCCGGTCCAGCAGGCTGTCTCGCGGCCACTTGAGCCTTTCACCGCGCCGAGTGGGCCAGCGACGCCTCGCAGCCCATCATCGTCGGTGTCGCCCGCACAACCATCTCCGTCACCCACGCCATCGCCTGCGTCGCGTGGGCTGCCTTCGCCTCGCAGTCCATCACCGACCCAGCTGCAGGCGTCGCTCGCGCCGAGTGGGCCTCCTTCACCCTGCGTCCCACCATCATCGACGTCGCCCGCGCCATCCTCGCTGTCGCCCGTGCGGCACCCTGTGCCCGACGCGTCTGGGACGGTGTCGCCTCGTCGTGGGCCTTCTGCTCCAGCTGCTTCGGCCACATCGACGGCCGCACCGACCACGTCGCCACTTGCTCCTCCTCCGGTGTCGCGCGCTCACACGCGCCGCAAGAGTGGGGTATTTCGTCCCCTCAAGCGCACTGATGGCACGGTTACGTGGCTAAGAACTTGCATGACAACAACACAGTTGGATCCTACAGCTGAACCGCGGATTTTCAGGCCGCTATGAGTATTCCTCACTCGCGTACTGCAATGTAACACGAATACCAGGCTCTTCTCAAGAATGACACATGGCGTTTGGTTCCTCCTAGACTAGGTATTAATATTATTGATTCTAAATGGGTCTTTAAGGTAAAGAAACATGCAGATGGTTCATTGAAAGATACAAGGCTCGGCTGGCTGCTAAAGGATTTAAACAGCGCTATGGTCTTGATTATGAGGACAGCTTCAGTCCGGTGGTTAAACGCACTACTATTCGCCTTCTGCTCTCACTGGCTGTCACTCGAGGTCGGTCGCTCCGTCAGCTTGATGTTCAGAATGCTTTCCTGTATGGTGTTCTCGATGAGGAGTTATATATGAGGCAACCTCCTGGCTTTGTCGATCCAGATCGTCCGCAGCATCTCTGTCGCCTTATTAAGGCGCTCTATGGTCTGAAGCAGGATCCTCGTGCTTGGCCTGCTCGTCTTGTAGCTGCTCTTCGGGCTCATGGTTTTGTTCCCTCCTCGGCTGACACTTCTCTGTTTCTTCTTCAGTGTTCTACAGTTATCATGTATCCACTGGTTTACGTTGATGATATTATCCTTGTTAGCTCTTCGATGTCTGCTGCAGATCGTCTAATTTCTGCTCTAGGATGAGAGTTTGCTGTCAAGGACCTTGGGAAGCTGCATTACTTCCTTGGTCTCGAGGTTACACATTCTGATTCTGGTTTGACTCTCACTCAGCAGAAGTACTCTATGGATCTTCTTAGGCGTCCTGGTATGTTCAATTGCAAGCCTACTACTACACCTATGTCCCCCACTGATAAACTTACTGCTCTTGATGGTGCTCTTCTTTCTGCTGATGATGCTACCGAGTACCGTAGTATTGTTGGTGGTTTGCAGTACCTGACTATCACTCTCCCCGATGTTTCCTATGCTGTCAACCGTGTCTGTCAGTATCTTCATGCACCGCGAGATTCTCACTTCACTGCGGTTAAGCGCATTTTGCGCTATATTCGGTCGACAACCTCACATGGTCTGCATTTATATCCTCCGTCCTCTGGAGTTCTCTCTGCGTTCTCCGATGCAGATTGGGCTGATAATTCAGATGACAGACGATCAACAGGGGCTTATGCAGTATTATTTGGTCCTAACTTGATCGTGTGAAGTGCTCGTAAACAAGCAAAAGTGTCCCGTAGTAGCATAGAAGCTGAGTACAAAGCAGTTGCTAATGCTACAGCTGGAAATATTTGGATACAGTCCTTGCTTCGAGAGTTGGGGATCTCTCAGGATCAACCACCGGTTCTTTGGTGTGATAACATTGGTGCTACGTATGTGTCTTCAAATCCAGTATTGCATGCACGAACAAAACACATCGAGGTTGATTATCATTTTGTCAGGGAACGTGTTGCTCAGAAGCTGCTTCTCATCAAGTTCATTCCTTTGAAGGATCAGCTTACTGACATCTTCACTAAGCCGCTGTCGCTACCTCAGTTCGAAGGTTGTCGGCATAATCTCAATCTCCTGAATTTTTCAGACCACGGTTGAGATTGAGAGAGGGTGTTACACTATGTATATAGCTGAGCATACGTACATATGTTGTAACCCTATTCGTACTTGTATTGTGTACCCATGTAATGCAAAGGTCACCCCACGTTGAGGTGTGCCACAAAACCCTAAATCACTTGTTTTTGCAGTGTATGCTCAAGGAAACATGACCCCGGAGGTGTGCTGTAAGCGGAACGGCCCTGGTCTTTGTAGCGTAGCCCGTAATCAGCTAGGCACTTGCGCGAGCAGATCTGCTTTGTCGCCGCGTGATCAAAGTGCAACGTTGCTAGTAGTACGACTACATTATTACGACTGCATCTGTGTGCAGAGTGTTGTTTGTCCTGGCGTTTGTTTGCTAATGTCCAAAGGCAGCCAGAAACAAGGCCAATTTTCCTGAAACAGATTTCAGAGATAATGGTGTAGTACTGTACTATACCCGTACAGGTAGATAGTCGAGCGCCGGTACCAACCTACTGTCAAAAATATTAACCGGAGATTAACTTGCCACTGCCAGATTAAGAGACTCGACACGCGCGTCGCCGTCCCATTAGCCCAGGGAGGGCACGGGGCCCGCCTTGCCAGGCTAATTACCGTGCCGGGTTATATATACGCGCGCCCTTTACCCTGTCCCTGTCCCGCATTTCTCACCACCTCCTCCAGCCCGCACAAGGCAACAGCCAAGTACAGTAATCAGGGTACTGCTGCTCGCCACGCCCCGGCCGACCTTGGATGCGCCTCCCCGCACGCCATGGCATCCGCCGTCGCCAGTAGCACGCCCGCCGCATTGTCCCTCGGCTGGCTCGCCCCGCGCCTCTCCTTCGCCCGCGACGCTTCTTCCCCGTCCGCTGCCGCGGCGGCGGATCACGGACTGTCGTCGGCGTTCAAGGCGGAGCAGGCCGCGGCGGTGTCCAAGGAGTTCATTGACTTCGAGTTCAGCTTCGGGGGGTCCGGCACAATGCTCCCCGCCGACGAGCTGTTCGCGGACGGGAAGCTGCTGCCGCTCCGGCCACAGCACGCCGCCGCTGCGGCCCCTGCGCCGGAAGCGGAGCGGGAGCTGCAGAACGCACGTCCCAGGGACGGCGGAGGTGGAGCGGGAGATGCAGCGGAGATCCCGGCGACGCCTGAGCTGGTGAAGACGCTCCGGCCTTCGGTGGCCGAGGCGTTCGACCCGTACGTGTTCTCCCCGAAGGCGCCGACCTGCTCGAGCCGCTGGCGGGAGCTGCTCAGGCTCAGGAAGGTCCAGACCCCGCAGAAGCCGTCAGCGTCGTCGCCGTCTCCTTCGCCATCTCCGTCGCCGGTGCCGGCGACTCCGTCCAGAGCGTCCAACTCTTCGGCGGCCAGGTCCCTGAAGCTGCTGCTCCTCCAGCGGAACGGCGGCCGGGCGTCCGGCGCCGCCGTGTCGGACCTATCCGCGTCGCCGCTTCTCCGCGACAGCTCCGACTCGGAGGCGTCCCTCTCCCTCGCCTCCTCCCGCTTCTCCATGTCCTCCTCGTCCTCGTCCTCCGCCCACGACCACGACGACTTCCCCCGCCACTCCCTCGACTCCGTCGACCTCACCCCGAAGCCACGCATCCGCCTCGTTCGCTCCCAGCCCCAGCGCCACTGCCAGCCGCCTGCCTCCGCGCCGCCCCGTGCCACGCACAGCTCTGCCCCGCCTCGAGCCGCCCACAGCCCCGCCCGTCGCCGTCCAGCCACCCCGCCGCCACCTTCCGTTGCCGCCGCGGACTCCCCGCGCATGAACGCCTCCGGCAAGATCGTGTTCCAGGGTCTGGAACGCAGCTCCAGCTCCCCTGCCGGCAGCGTCCACTCCAGCCTCCGCTCCCGGTCGCGCGTCATGGACAGGTCCTACTCGACGCCGGTCGTGCTCAACGTGCCCGTCTGCTCGCGGCCGTCGTTCGGATTCTTCAAGGACAAGAAGGATGTGGCGGCGAAGGACGCAGCGGCGAGGCTGAGGTCGTCGCTTGGCCGGAAGAGCACCCTTCCCGTCGCATCAACCGGAAGCAGTGTGAGTTGCAGAGATCTTGGAACTAGCAAATGAATTTTACTCTGTGCTATTGACTAAGCTAGATGTAGCGGTAGAGATTAGCGGGTAGCGTCCCTCCTGGATTAGGTAGTACGTACGTTTTCCTTCGCAACAGAAACAAGGACAGTTAGTTTTGATTCGTAGTGCATCAAAGAGAACCAAATTGTGAGAGGATGATGATTTTTGTGGTGGTTGTTAGGGGCTGGCTCTCCTTGCATCTTGCATTTTCCCTGTAAATTTTGTCTAATGATTTCCTCCATTCTCTGCTCTAAACTGTCTGTTTCTTGTTGTAAGCACATTTGATCTCATCACATTGTCTCTGAACTGTGATGATGAATGAAGAGGGAAAAAAAACGAAATGGATTGCGTTCATGGCGTTACCCTTTTCTGTTCTTGCAGTGGCAAATCAATGTTTCACCTGCATCGACACTCTTTTATCTTCTTTAACAGTATCTCTCTATTCTTATGTCGATGTAAACGTTGAAACAAAAGGCAAAATGATGGCTTATTCACGGTGGCATGAAAACCTGAACCTGAAAAAGGAAGAGATATAGTATAACCGAGCATGCACGATGGCAACTTTTGGGCGAAACTTTTTTCATGTGTGGCAATTGATGGAGATGCCGAGGCCGTTTAAACCGGAGGAGGCAGGTCCGCAGGTGAGAGGAAGAAGCTGGGAGACCGGTCCGGAGCGGAGCGGAGCCGAGCTCTCTCCTCCATGTGTGCCGGTGATGGGGCGCCGTGAAGACTGCATGTGCACACATCTCAGTTTCTGTGTAGGTAAATATACTACTGCGGGTACCAGGCAAAAGGGGCAGCGGAAAAAGCGATTTAAAACACATGTAGCTGCAGGCCGGGCTACTGTTTCTGAAACAGTGCGGGCTTAAACAAACGGAGGAGCCTCTCTCCTCTTGCCCGTCGTCGAGAGAGCGCTGGCAAAGCTGTGTCTGTGTACCCATGTGGCTGCTGCCTCCACTGTTGATGTTAAATTTTTACTCTGCCTTTTTTCACCCAGCTCCATCTCTTCTTTTTTCATTCACTGCAACCACCCAAGGGATCAAATCTCTCTCTCCGTCCAGCGTCCCAGCGGCTACTCCTTTGAGCCTTTCCTGGTGTGTTTGCTGGTTGGACTCGTGCCAGCCTTTCCAAAAGGATCTTTTCTCAAGGTACGCTCTCCTGGCTAGCTAGCGGGTAGGGGGAGCTTTTTTCACAAGATACCGATCTCCTGAATACTGTGCTGCTCTACAGTAGGATTTGCTGCACGTATTTCCTTCCCTTCCCGCTTTGCAGTGTTACAGTGGCGCCCCAGTTTTCGCTCGAGGCTATTGGTGGTGGTGGTAGCAGCATGGGGCACCGCAGTCGCAGGCAAGATTCCTGCCTGGGCCTCTCTGCGTCTCGTTGAGCGGAGCGAGTGAAGATTTTCCAGTTTTGACCGCAGTCCTAGCTAGAGAGAGAAAGCATGGGTGTGTTGCTCAGTTTCAGTAACGGCGATACGCGAGGAAAGAAAGAAACAGAAGGAAGTGGAGCGGGACGAGAATCCGCGCGGTGTAAAACTTCCATCTGCTAGGGTCCTAGCCCTGGGCACCTGCGGTACGCAGCTGGCGGGCGGGCTCGCTCCTCCTGCCGTATGTACGTAGGAGTACGTACGTACGCCTGAGCCTGACGGAGGGACGGGGTGATGGGAGCGCGCGCCGGTGCTATGATGGGAGATGTGATGTGAAGGTGGATGGGGGCATCTGACGGCTGAGATCCTCTGCCGCGGGTGAATTCCTGCCCCTCCCACGGGAGGCAGCGCGCCCTGCGCCCCTGTCGTAAAATAATATTTTTATTAGGGCTAAACTAGGGCGAGATAATCCTGTTTCTCGTCTCCCATGGCCGCCGTCCGGTACCAGTAGTGTCTTCATCGTATCAACCTACCTAGAACGCCCGGTATCAGCAGTGTCCGCGGGTGTTCCGTGGGTGAATTCTTTTTAGTACATAAATAACCTTTTGGCGAAACAAATTTACAATATAACCCCAATTTCGAAAAAAATCGGAACCTTTTTTCATAACGCCAATAGGCTTGCGTGACGCCCGGTAAAAGACGTTATTTACCGTGGCCACGTGGTCGCGAAGATCCACGTGTCTGCCACCATAACGCTATGGACCGTGGCGTTATACGTATGTCACATAACGCTCTAGACGGGGGAGTTATGCGGGCAAAGAGGTAAGTGAGTATGGGACAACCAGACTCCACTCCCCACTCTTAGCTCAATCTTTCGCACCCCTCTCTCACTCCACTCTCTAAATCGCCGAGATTTCTTCGCGGAATTCGTCTTGTCTCGCATCTCCAAAGTAATCTCTCTTTCCCTCCCTCCCCCTTCCTTCATTTTGTACACCAAAATGTTTGTATTTAGTCAATTTGCTTTTCAATTTTTTGTAACCCTGGAAGTTGGTCTTTACAACTCCTAAAAATGATTAGTTTCTTGTTGATGTATGGAGCATACGTGTTTGCTACGATGATCTAGACCTATCAATTTTGTGGCAAATCCTAGATATTTGGTATGGCCTAACCCCCATCCTAACCCTAGAAATTGTCATGTTAGGTCATATTTGTCTTGGACTCACGAGACAAATCATTTGAGTTGTTTACCACAAAGAAGGTCGGTGCTCGAGTGCACATTGATTTGAATCTAGAAGCATGTCCAAGTGAAGGGAATAGTCCGGTTGAACGTGACGAGCCACGTGTCAACCAAGAGACAAAAGTGTACGAACACAATGATGAGCCAACCTCCTTTAACCCAACCCTTGAGACCATATTGCAATAATGATTATCGTGATTACTACTATGACGATGGTGGTGCCCATGATGAGCTCGAGAGGCATGCCGAGGGAGATGAGCCCTGAGGTGATAATGGTGGCGGTGATCAGCCCGAGGGCCGTGCCAAGGTCGTGCTTGAAGAGTCCGAGGTGATCCAAGGGAACATTGCGTCGAAGAGGAATGGACCGTGCCACCCCATACTCGCGAGCATATACAATGGACTCCGACTACGAAGGCCCGGAAGAGGAAATTGAAGAGGATGGTCTGTCGGCTAGGGAAGAAAGTACCTTTATGCATGCATTTGGTCGGGATCGTCGGACATAATTGTTTCGAGATCTAAGCCTTGCGCGTAAGACTACTGTTGATTATGGTACCAGTAAAAATCTTGGGCCAATGTGTTATTCTAATAAACAAACCAAGCTAAATAATCGTGCGGTGTAAAGAAAGCATCTTTTCATGCTTGGAAGAATTAAAACAATGGACAAAGAACAACTCATAGTATCATCGAGAATTCAGTGTTAGGTACTTGGATGAGAAGGTTCATTACCAAGTCATATGTGAACAGGATTGATACGTCATAATGTATCCTTAATTTCTGATGTTCCATGTTGTTTTCATGCCATATTCTACATGTTTTCTTACACTTTATGTCATTTTTATCGATTTCCCGGGACTAACCTATTGACAAGATGCCACAGAGGCAGTTCCTGTTTTCTGCTGTTTTTACTTTTAGAAAAGTTGTTCTATAAATATTCTCGGAATTGGAAAATTCGAAACCCGGAAGTCTTAAAATCCCTGAAGGTTCCACGGAGTCCCGAAGAGGCCCGAGGGGGGCCAACACCATAGGGCTGCACGCCCCCTGGACGCGCCTGGGGGTGGTGTGGGCTCCTCAGGTGCCCACCGCCATCGCCCTTTTGCCCATATATTCTCCCTGATGCGTGAACCCTAAAAATATACCGCTTTTCCACGAAAAGCACCCGAGGCCGCTGTCATCGTCAACCCGAGATCGGGAGGGTTCTGGAGTTCTCCCCGGCACCCTGACGGGAGGGAAAATCATAACCGGAGGGGTCTACACCACCATGCCCGCCTCCGGAGTGATGCGTGAGTAGTTCATCCTTGGACTACTGGTCCATAGCAGTAGCTAGATGGTTGTCCTCTCCTCTTTATGCCTCATGTTTGGATCTCGTGAGCTGTCTGACATGATCGAGATCATCTTATTGTAATGCTACATGTTGTGTTTGCTGGGATCCGATGATCATTGAATGCTATGTCTCTTGATTATCAATCTATCGTGTTATCTTCATGTGTATGTTATTTATGACCTTGTATGCTCTCTGTTGTTAGTAGATGTTCTGGCCAAGTAGATGCTAGTGACTCCAAGAGGGAGTATTTATGCACGATAGTGGGTTCATGCCTCATTTGCATCTGTGCTCGAGTGACAGAAACGTGACAGATGGAGGATGTGTTGTTGCCATTAGAGAGAAAATAACGGTGTTTACTTTGTTTACATTACACACTTTTCTTACTGTGATAATCTGTTGCTTGCAACTTAATACCCAAGGTTTGTTCAGATGATATTCGGAGGGTGGATTATTAGTCATAGACGCAGCTGGATGACGGTCTATGTATCTTGTTGTAATGTCCGCATGAATCTCATAGTAATCATTATGTCATGCATGTTTCTTTATCTATCAATTGCCCAGCTGTTTTGTTCACCACGCATGTTAGCTATCTTTTAAGGAGAGACACCACTAGTGAACTGTGGACCCCGGTCTATTTTCTCCTACTGATAATACAACCACTGCTTCCACTGTTTTCACACTTCTACTGTTGTTTTCATATTGTTCTCATACTATTTTCCACACCATACGTTTAACCTCTTTGTGTTCAATAAAACCGGTGAGATTGACAACCTCACTGTTTTCGTTGGGGGAAAGTGAATTGATTGTGTTGTGTAGGTTCCACGCTGCTGCTGAACCGGTAGTGCGCCCTGCCATCTCAGCTGCTTCAACCTTCGGCAATTGCTTATTACTCCTACTGGTCGATTCAACATTGGTTTCTTTCTGAGTGAATTTACTGATGTGCTCTTCATACCTTCCACTTGAGGTCTCCCAACGAACGTGTGTTACACGCGCATCAAGGATCATTGTCCATAGGCCATCCGTGCAACACCTAGGAAAAAGGGTTGACCTAAGAAAATAACCCCAGTGGAAGCTTACAAAATGTTACCTATATTGACCAGACCAATGCTAAGAATGATCACCACTAATTGAGTTCTGAGTTCATCAGGCAGAAAATAAGCTTAATGGTCAAGATCCTACCAATATGTCCAATTAAAGCCGTTATCAAGTATGTGTTTGACCTACACGGCTACACGGTGAAGTGCGGTAAGCCATAGAAGGCCAAGCAAGCCACTTTCAGGATGTTGTATGGAGACTGAGAAGAGTCGTACAACCGCATATCCATGTTGTTGGTAGGGATGGCCGCAACAAATCCAGATATAATCTATGTGGTTGAGCCCTTTGGATCGGAAACAATGATGCATAACAGTAAAAGTGTATGGATATTTGGACGTGCATTATGTACGTTTGGTCCTCGCATAAATTCTTTCAAGCACCTTTCACCCGTTTTGTCCGTGGATGGTACATTTCTCACATGCTGTTACAACGGCACAATCATGACGACGGCAGGGCACGACGGTGGCGACCAGTTGCTACCGTTGACATTCACACCGGTGTCCAAGGAGAACAATGAGAGTTGGTAGCAGTTCCTTGGCCTAGTGAGGACTAGGCTAGTTGGACGTGACACAGAGGTTTGTGTCATCTCGGACCGACACTAAGGGATACTCTACGCCGTGGAAGTTGAAATTTTAGGATACCTCCGTGTGCACCATCGGTGGTGCATGCGACATCCTTCATTCTAACCTCTTTCCATTCATGCAGATCCATAGTTATGTAATCATTAGCCTTCACCTTCTTGCCCTTTGAATTGTTGCCTTCATTGGTTTGGTCTTCACATTTTGTCCTTGCTAGTATCAGAGGCATCTTTCTTCTATTTTATGGTCCTTATCATCTAACAATACAAATACCAAAGTGTCATATTAACATAACAAAAGTGTTATCCTGTTATTCAAATAACTTATGGCAGTTAGAAATCATTCCATCTAAAATGTGACATTAACTCAACATATGTACTTCACTTCCTAGTTGGTTTCTGATATTTTTTACAATCCCTTCAAATTAAAATTATGATAACAAAAACATCGATAAGTACTACACAACTTCACACAAACTATAACATAATCTACTACAACAAAATCTAGCTAGCCATACATTAGGGTTTCCAGTATACTAATAGAAAACCTAGCTAGCCATATACTAGGGTTTCTAATCTCGCAAAACTAGGCAAAAATAATCAAATAAACCACTAGTCTACTACTAGTTAGCTAATACTAACAAGACTATATGAACTAGCGATCGGAATACTTGAGAATCAAATGCAAAGATTGGAACCAATAAAAAAGGGGGAAATTAGAGGAATACCTTATAAACTCAAAGAGGATCCAAATCTTAGTAAATAGTCCTCCGATCTATGAAATTTGTGAGGGGATTTGAGAGAGGAAGGTGAGAGGCGACGGAGGGAGCCTCTTTTCGCCTAGAACAAAAGAGAGGACGAGGTGGATAGTTTGGAATCGGGAGGGGTCCGTTGATGGCGTGTAAACACATGTTCGTTGGAAGACTCCAAGAGGAAGGTATGAAGAGTACATCAGCAAGTTTTCCCTCAGTAAGAAACCATGGTTTAATCGGACCAGTAGGAGAAAGAAGTCACATCTGAAGGTTGATGATAGCTAATGTTGGCAGGGCGCACTACTAGGCTCAGCAGCAACATGGAATATGCACACAACACAATTAAGATACTTTGCCCCAAGGAAACAGTGAGGTTGTCAATCTCACCGGTTTTGCTAACACAAAGGTGTATAATGTGGAAAATAATGTATGATTGCAGTGAATGAAAGGAAAAAAGTGTTTGAAGTGTGCTTGAAGAGGTTGTATTGTCAGTGTAAAGAATGGACTGGGTCCACAGTTCACTAGTGGTGTCTCTCCATAAAAGATAGATAACATGCTGAGTAAATAAATTACAGATGGGAAATTGACAGATATAAAGGCTGCACCGTAGTGCATATGCAAGACATGATTATTACTATGAGATTCATGCGGGCATTTAAACATAATACATAGACCGTAATCCAACTGCATCTATGACTAATATCCACCCTCATAACGTAATCAAAGCAGACTTCGGGTATTAAGTTGCAAGCAACAAATTATTGCATTAAGTAAAATGCGTAATGTAAACAATGAAAAAATTATCCTTAGACAAAGTATTGGTGTTTTCTCCCTAATGGCAACAACACATCCCCAATCCGTCATGTTTCTGTCACTAGAGCATAGATGAAAAGGAGGCATGAACCCACTATCGAGCATAAATACTCCCTCTTGGAGTTACAAGCATCAACTTGGCCAGAGCATCTACTAGTACTGGAGAGCATGCAAGATCATAAATAACATAAACATGATAAATCGGTAATCAACTTGACATAGCATTCAATATTCATCGGATCCCAGCAAATACAACATGTAACATTACAGATAGATGATCTTGATCATGTTAGGCAACTCACAAGATATATACATGGTGGCATAAAGAGGAGAAGACAACCATCTAGCTACTGCTATAGACCTGTAGTCCAAGGATGAACTACTCACACAGCACTCCAAAGGCAGGCATGGTGATGTAGAGCCCTCCGGTGATGATTTTCCCTCCCGGCAGGGTGCCGGGGAGAACTCCAGAACCCTCCCAAACTCGGGTTGACGATGTCGGCGGCCTCGGGTGTTTTTCTTGAAAAAGTTGGATTGTTTTAGGGTTAATCTCCCGAGGGGAATAAATATGCAAAAGGGCAACATCGATGGACAGTCAGGGGGCCCACACCACCCCATGGCGCGGCCAGGGGAGCGCCGCCCTATGGCGTGGCCCCCTTCTGGGTCTCTTTTGGACTTTGTGGATCCTCAGAGAATTCTAAAATTTCTGGGCTTCGAATCGTCCAATTCCGAGAATATTTCCAGAACAAATTTTCTGAAACTAAAAACAACAGAAAAAAGGAACATGCTTTGTGGCATATTGCCAATAGGTTAGTCCTAGAAAATCGATAAAAATGACATAAAGTGTCAAGGAAACATGTAGCATATAACATAGGGCGTGGATGGAGGCTCGGGTATTTAGGGTTTTCCTGAGAAGGTTATGCGAAAGGGCGATGTCGGTGGGTGGCCAGGGATTCCACACCACCTAGTGGCGCGGCCAAGGGGGGGGGGGGCTCCACCCTACGGTGTGGCTGCCTCAGGGCCCCTCTCCGGGTCTCCTCTGGACTCCGTGTACGTGACAGAAAAATATGACCGTGGGATTTTGTTTCGTCCAATTTCGAGAATATTTCCACAACAACTTTTCTGAAAACAAAAAAAGCAGAAAACAGGAACTTTCGTTGGGGCATCTTGTTAATAGGTTAGTCCCAGGAAATCCATAAAAATGATGTGAAGTGTATAGAAAACATGTAGAAAATGGCATGAAAACAACATGGAACATCAGAAATTAAAGATACGTTTGAGACGTATCAAGCATCCCCAAGCTTAATTCTACTCGTCCTCAAGTAGGTAAAATGATAAAAATAAAATAATTTTTGAGGTGATATGCTACCAACATAATCTTGATCATCATATTTGTAAAAGCATTTGTAAGCTGAGATCATCGTGCTCTAAACATGGGCATGGTATATATAATTGTAACAATGATACTTAGCAATCATGTTGCAACATGAAAAATAACACAAACAAAAGATCATGAATAATAATGCACTTTAAAGTTATATGTTTGTTTCGATCATAAAGAAAAAATTGCAAAGTGGTATTCCGCTTGTCCTTAAAGTGAGAGAAAAACATAAATGCCAGGACACCTTCAAAGTTCAAGTGGTGACTAGAAACAAATAATTTAAGAACAAGTAATAATATATAATGAATCAATCAATAATAATCTTTGGGACAGATGCACATTATACCCACAATGAAAACTATGGTCTCTTAATTGTGCATAAAGTTAGAAGATGAAGACTCAACATAAAAGTAAAAGAAAGGCCCTTCACAGAGAGAAGTAGAGATTAACTCGTGTGCTAGAGCTTTTTATTTTATTAAAACAAAGGTATTGAAAACAATTTTTTTAGAGAGGTGTATGATCATGTCAACGAATGGTAAGCAGACAATACATTACGTCACAAGTTAACTAGACTTTACAAGAGCGGCTCCAATTGAAATACGTTCTTTCTACTAGGGTCAGTAGATCATCCATCTTCTCTTTTGTTTACACAATTATGCTTTAAATGATAAATCAGGGGCAAAAAGAGTGAAGAGAATTTATAGTAACCAAGTTTGGAGCTGGGAACCCCGTTGCCATCTCTTCTATCAATTTGGATAAGCGGGTGTGCCACTAGTCCAGGTGTGTGATAACCCACAAGTATAGGGGATCGCAATAGTCTTCGAGGGAAGTAAAACCCAAATTTATTGATTCGACACAAGGGGAGCCAAAGAATATTTGCGAGCCTTAACAAGTGAGTTGTCAATTCACCTGCACGTGAAAGTGGACTTGTTCTCAGTGGTTTATCAGTAGTAACAGTTTTATAGTAGCAGCAGTAGTGAAATAATAGCAGAAGTGAAATGAAAACAACAACAGTAGTGTTTGAAGTAAACATCGAGATTAAATACTGTAGGCATAGGAATAGATGAACGGGCGTTGCATGGATAAGATAGTTCATATAATAATCAAGACATGGGCATTGCAGATAAATAAGATAAAGCATCCAAGAACTAAGTAACCATAGGCACGTGTTCCGTAAATAGTCGTACGTGCTCGCAATGAGAACTTGCACAACATATTTTGTCCTACCAGCCCGTTTTCAGCGGGGCCTCAAGGGAACTACTGGTAATTAAGGTGTTCCTTTTAATAGAACACTAGAGAAAAGCATTAACACTCCATGAACACACGTGATCCTCACATCACAGCCATCCCCTCCGGTTGTCCCAATTTCTGTCACTTCGGGGCCTCGGGTTCCGGACAATGATATGTGTAAACAACTTGCAGGTATGATCAAGAAACAATAATTATCATCGTGATTCAATAACATGTTCAGATCTGAGATCATGGCACTCAGGCCCAAAGTGACAAGCATTAAGCATACCAAGTTGCAACAATGTCAATAGCACAAAGAGAGGATACTAGGCACTATGCCCTAACAACCACGACATTATTACATGAACAATCTCATCCAACCCCTACCATCCCTTTCAGCCTACAGCGGGGGAATTACTCACACATGGACGGGGGAAACATGGATGGTCGATGGAGAGGCGTTGGTGATGACGATGGCGATGATCTCCTCCAATTTCCCGTCCCGGCAGGGTGCCAAAACGGAGTTTCTGAACCCCGAAAAAGGATTCGCGATGGCGGCGGAGCTATGGACTTCTTTTTGGAAAACGATCGAACCCCCTCGGGTTTTTAGGTTTCGGGCATATATAGTCAAAAGAGGGGTCCGAGGGGGTGCCTGAGGTGGGCTCACCATGCCCAGGCGCGTGCCCACCCTGGCCGCTCCTGGGGGTGGTGAGGGCACTCCCTTGCCCCTCTCCGACTCATCTTCTGGCTTCGGGAGTCTTCGGGTAAAATAAGGACTTTCCCTTCGTTTCTGGGTATTTTCCTAAAAGTTGATTTTCTGCGCAAAAACGAGACACCAAAGTAATTCTGCTGAAAACAGTGTTAGTCCGTGTTAGTTGCATTGAAAACACACAAGTTTAGAGGGAAAACATCAACAAAGTGTTCGGAAAAGTAGATACGTTTTTGACGTATCAAGTCACCCCAAGCTTAGCTTATTGCTCGTCCTCAAGCAATTCAGTTAACAACTGAGTGCGATAAAAGACCTTTTACAAACACATTTGCTTCATATGATGTAAATATACTCACTATATGATCAAATACTTAATTATGCTCATGATAAGATACATGTAAGATATTTTCACTTAATAGCTATGCAAACCATGAAGAGATAACAACATATTAATAATAAACAACATCAAGTATAACTATTTGCAAGATTGTAATATTCATAATAGGATGTGATAAAGTGGTATCTCGCTTGCCCTTATGTGTGGGGCAGAACATAAATGCCAGGGCACCTCTGAAGTTTAAGGGAAGACTAGAAGTAAAGATATCAAAGATACAAGTATCAAAGTTATACCATAATTAACCGTGTTCTGGGACAAGCACATTACACTAAGAATAACAGTCATTGCTCTCAAGAAGGTCCATAAAGTGAGAACGTGAATACTCAACATAAAAGTAAAAGAAAGGCCCTTCACAGAGGGAAGCATGGATCAGTCATGTGCTAGAGCTTTTATTTTATTAAACAGAGGTATTGGAAACATTTTTTTAGAGAGGTGTATGCTTATGTCCACGAATGGTAAGCAGAAAATACAGTACGTCACAAGCCAACTAGATTTCACAAGAGCGGCTCCCATTTGAAGGACACAACTGGTGTAGAAGGTCATCCATCTTTCTCTTTTGTTTTCACAATTATACTTGACTGATAAATCGGGGGCAAAAATAGTGAAGAGAATTTGTATTATTATTTGGGGCTGGGCACCCCGCTGCCAGCTCTTCTATCAATCGGATAAGAGGATGAAGCCTCTAGTCCAGGGTGTGAAATCCAATCAACAAGTGAGATAAAGATTCTCTATTTACGTCCTCATGAGCTAAAACAGGTGCACAAAACAGGAATAATTTTTTGAAAGTTTTAAAGGTAGCACATGAGCAATTTACTTGGAGTGGCGGTCAAATACCACAAATAGGTAGGTATGGTGAACACATTTGGCAAGCTTTGGTTTTTGGGAGTTGAATGCACGAGTAGAGCTCATACTCAGTACAGGTGAAGGCTAGCAATAGACAGGGAGCGACAATCAAGAGAGCAACAACTATCATAATCGTGCTTGCGACAAAACAAAATTAACAAAGGCATAAAATTGATACTAGAACTCTGAGGCAAAATAAATCATCGAGGCTTATTGACTTTTTGTTTTCAGTCTTAGCATGCGTGAGCATGTGACAAGTCAATTCAAATGAAACAGTCAGAGGAGGCTACCACAATGTCATACCCTTCTATGATTAGAACAATGCGAACAAATATTTATACGATAGATCATTTACTATTAATAAATTGGAACAAAACATGAGAGAGCACGAACTATTAAGCAGCCATTAAATCACATATATATTATATGAACAAACTAAGCATGCTCACATGGATGGGTATATGTACAAAAATGAAAACCAATAGAGTTCATCCCAACCTCTCACCACAACTTGAATTTTCATAAATCGTCATTATTGCTCTTCACTTGTGGCTCGAATAATATATAATGAAAACCAAGCTCCAATGGAGTCACGGACGACTGTTGAACTTTGCAGCAAACTTAAAAAAACAAAAAAGAACAACACATATTTTTGGGTTTTTCAATTAAAGCACGAGCAAAAGAGAACAAGCAAACAAAGCAAAATCTTTTTTTTTGAAATGTAACAAGAACAAAAGAAAGCAAACAAACAAAACAAAATATTTTTGGGTTTTTGAATGTTAAACTGCAACTAAAGGACAAAGCAAACCAACTAAAGAAACAAATAGAGAGAAACAACAGAAATATTTTTGGTCTTTTTGTGTTTTGGAAAGCAAAAACAAAACAACGATAACAAAAGAAAGAGAGAGAAACAGAAAATAAGAATGTACAAAGAACCGACTGAATACGATATATAAACGAGTGTGATGTCGGTATACCTCCCCCAAAGATTAGACTTTTGGCCTAAGTGGAGATCAATCACCAAGGGGACCATGAGGTGGCTCCCCCGTAGTATGCTGAGGAGGAACCCTCCTCCTGGTATGTGCTCGAGGATGCACCAGTGTATTGCGTGTTGTGGTCCTCGGGAGGCGCGTCTCGCCTCTCCTGCTGCAGGTAAAACTCCATAGTGCTCAGATGCTTGTCTACCTCCTCCTTGGAGAGCGACCATGGTGACATGTCAATCTTAAACAAAACAGGCTGCGGCAAAGTAACTTTTCGCTCCTCTCCATCTATATATAAAACTCTATATACTAAACATTTAGCAGTAGAGTTAGTAGTGAAAAACTGACGGGACTTCATGGCAGCAAGGTTAAGTCTATAGGGAGCAATCAATTCATCATCATGAGCAACAGAAAATTCTAAAACAGTTGCTATACGTGTAGCAATAATGCCCCCAAAATAGGCCCCTTAGCAGCTAGGCGGCGTGCAACAAGTGCACCAAGGTTATACTTCATGCTACGGTTCAGAGCATCATCAATGAAAGCAAGGTGGTAACTAGAAATGTTTCTAGTGTTCTCCCTACCAAGGATACTAGTAGAAATATAGTAAGTAAAATATCTAAGAGAAGGAAGTTGAATGTTCCTTATCTTCCCACGCTGGGATGAGCGACCATCATCATTGGTGATTTCTCGGTAAAGCGCCATAAGATCCGCGGGTTTCTCCTGAATCCGGCACGATGTCTCGGTAGCGTTGATACCTACATTGGCACAAAAATCTTCCAAGGACAAAGAAAAAGATCTACTATATAATTTGAAGCCAATAGTGGGACCAAAATGTGTGTTTCGAAATTGAAAACTCTCAACAAAAGATTTTGTGAGAGCTGCATACTAAGGCCCTTCATCCTCCATATAGTTGGTTAGACCAACTCTTTCAAGAAGCATACGAAAGTCATCTAATAGACATGCACTTCTTAGAAATGTAATGCAAGGAAAGCTAGATGGGTTAGCGAAACCATCACCGCCCGCATCGTCAATACTCGGTGCCATAACGTCTTCATTGTGCGATGTCCTCACTGAAGTGGATGAGCGTGAGGGCCTTGTCCTTCTAGGAGCATCACTCCTAAATATCTCTCCAAAATTATAACTATCCATCTCTGAATATTTTCAACAACCATCACAAAATTAATTTCAAGCAACTATAAGGTGGAAATTACCATAGGGACTTGTGTGAGTACTAAACATGCATCAAAACTAACTTAATCAAGCATCAAACAAGCATGCAAGCTCACATAACCTGTCACCTACGGCAAAAAAATACGCAAGAAATACTCCACTAAACAAAATTCTATTTGGATCAACGGAGGAGTCACATACCGGAGAACAACTGCCCCAAATCTCAGCACAAAAAATGGGCTGAGCAAGGAGATCAAAAATCGCGAGGAAGAACAACAAGAACTCGGGTTTGGATGAACTGGGTGAGTTTCTACGGGAAAGAGGAAGGTGTGGTAGGTGGGAGAGGAAGTGGGGGGGGGGGGGGCAGGGGGCCCCCTCAGGTGGCTTTCTGCCCCCTTTTTACGCAAAAACTTCGTATATAAACTTCTCGGGATTTTTCGAGAAACTTTATTTTTCGGACTTTTCCAGAATTTTAATAAATAATAATATCGCTAGAAAACAAAGATGGAATGATGGAAAACTTCTGCAAAACCAAACCTACAACAGTTCTAAGACACTCTACTAAACATATACTCACTGAAAACGGAGGAAAACATATGGAAAACGTGATTGGGGGTAGCGAAAACGTGAGTAGACGATGGAAAACGAGCGAAAATGAGGTGAAAACGTGCGTGGGCATGAGTGAACATAGTGAAAAAATAAGAAAACATGATATACTTTATGGAAGCACAACGAAAACGAGCATATGAATAAATAAACGTAGTGATAACATTTTTTTCTTCATTTAAAATCACTTTGCTAACAAGGTTGATCAAGTCTTGCTACCAAAATAATTTTATATGAAACAAAACTTTGTTTCTCACTAAATACTCATGTTACCTCACCTTGATTGATATAGTCCCAATCATCATAGTCTCATATTCTTTTGGTGGCTTTGGAATAGGACAATAAAATTCTCCAATCTTGACGGTCTCCATATTTTCAATTGAATTTAGACCATATTTCTTATCAATCTTCTTGGGAAAATAAACAGTGTGCTCTTTATCATTAACATTATAAGTAACTTTTCCTTGATTGCAATCAATAACAGCCCCTGCAGTATTAAGAAAAGGTCTTCCAAGAATAATAGACATATTATCATCTTCAGGCATTTCCAACACAACAAAGTCCGTTAATATCAGACAATTATTAGTAACTTGAACAGGAACATCCTCACATATACCCACAGGAATAGCAGTAGACTTATCATCCATTTGCAAAGACATATCAGTTGTATCAATTTTTCTAGAAGGAGTCTTTTATAGAGAGTAAAAGGCATGACACTAACTCCAGCTCCCAAATCACACCAAGCAGTTCTAACATAATTGTTTTTAATAGAACAGGGAATAGTTGGTATACCAGGATCTCCAAGCTTTTTAGGAACCTTGCCATTAAAGGAGTAATTAGCAAGCATAGTGGAAATTTCCTCATTAGGAATCTTCCTTTTGTTAGAGACAATATCTTTCATATATTTTACATAAGGAGGCAATTTAATAGCATCAGTTAAAGGAATTTGCAAGAGAAAAGGTTTCATCCATTCACAAAACTTGTTGTAAGGTTCTTCTTCTTTTGATTTGTATTTCTTATTGGGTAAGGCATTGGTTTTTGTATCCAAGGTTCTCTCTCATTACCATGTTTATTAGCAATAAAATCTTCCTTAGTGTACTTAGTATATTTTTCTTTTCAGGTTCCTCTTCAATTTCTTCTTTATTAGAAGCATTTTTCTCTTCATTACCACTTTCAGTTTCAGCATTAGAGATACATATACTATTAGGATCTTTAGCAAGTTCGGAGGATTCTACGGCAGTTTTATGTTTCTTCTTCTTTTTCTTCTTAGTATGAATAACATTATTATTAGTTTGCTGAGAATCTTGTTCAATTCTTTCAGGCTGTCCCTCAGGATATAAAGGATCTTGTGTAGCAATACCACTTCTAGTTCTTATTTCATAAGCATGTTTTTCTTTAGAAGCATCAACTAGCACATCTTTTTGCACTTTAGCAAGTTGATCAATTTGACTTTGAACCATTTGAAAGTGTTTAACAAGCATTTTAACATCATTAGAGGTTCTTTCTATAATACCTTGCAAATTATCAATGGCTCTAGAGTTTTCCATTAGGTGATTTTGCACTCTCATATTAAAATTATCTTGCTTAATAACATAATTATCAAATTCATCTACACATTGATCAGGAGGTTTATTACATGGAATATCTCTACTACCAAAATGTTGGAGAGAGTGTACCTCAGTGGTGGATAGTGAGGGATTGTCTAACATAATTCTTCTATAGGTGGAAGATTCTTCATATCTTCAGATTTAATACCCCTCTCTTTAAGAGATTTCTTGGCTTCTCTCATCACTTCATCATTTAGTTCAATCATTCCCCTCTTCTTGGGTGTTGGTGTTGGTGTTGATACTGGAGTAGGGGTCGGCTCAGGCTCAACCATAGTCCAATCATCATGATTTTGGCTTATTTTAGCCATTAATTCCTCGGCTTCATCTGGAGTTCTTTGCCTGAAAACACAACCAGCACAACTATCCAGGTATGTCCTAGATTAAACATTTAGTCCATTATAGAATATATCAAGAAGTTCATTATTTTCTATCTTATGCCCAGGTGTAGCCCTAACTAAAGAACAGAACCTTGCCCAAGATACAGACAATTTCTATCCTTCCAATTGCTTGAAATTAAATATATTTTATAAAGCAGCATGTTGAGCAATAGCAGGAAAATATTTCTAAAAGAAAGCATTAACCAAACCAATAGGACTATCAATAGATCCTAGAGACAAATTATTAAACCAAGTTTTAGCTTCATCTTTTAATGAGAAAGGGAAAATTTTAGCAACAAAGTAGCTACGTTTCTTAAGATCACCAGAGAATAAACTACTCAAAGAGGAGAGCTCATTCATATGTTTCATAGAAATTTCATTTTCAGTACCACAAAAAGGTTCTTTCTCAACAATAGATATATAAGATAAATCAAGAGATAAATCATAATCCTTATCCCTAATATTAATGGGAGAAGTGGCAAACTTGGCACCAGGAGATAATTTATATTTAATAGCACGACTTTCAGTAAGGCTTATAACAGCATCTCTATCCTTCATAGCATGTATTTCATCAATAAGATCATAATTAAGTTCAATATAGGAATCATCAAAATCATCACTAGGATTCTCTCTAAGCTCAGGTGAAACAAGAGGAGTAACTGGATTTTTATCAGGAGTTTCAGTGTTTGCAATATTTTTAGCTTTAGCAATAGTAGCATCTAGGAAAGGACCGAGAGAACCACTCTGATCAAGTACAGTAGAAGCATCATCAAAAGTATCAGAAGTATTTTCAGATTCAGCAGAAGTAGCACGTGTAGCATGTGTATGTGGTGGTGTAAGCAACTTGCTCATAACAGACGGTGAATCAAGAGCAACAAAGGTGTTCAGAGTTGTACCTATTCTTGTAGTGGATGGTAATATAGGAAACTTTCCATCACGAGTCTTACCCATGATGAATGATTGGCAGTAGATAATAGTACTCTCCGGTGAGCTCGCAAATAAAGCTATGCAACCCGGCAACGGCGCCATAAAATAGTCTTGATAACCCACAAGTATAGGGGATCGCAACAGTCTTCGAGGGAAGTAAAACCCAAATTTATTGATTCGACACAAGGGGAGCCAAAGAATATTTGCGAGACTTAACAATTGAGTTGTCAATTCACCTGCACCTGAAAGTGGACTTGTTCGCAGTGGTTTATCAGTAGTAACAGTTTCATAGTAGCAGCAGTAGTGAAATAATAGCAACAGTGAAATGAAAACAACAGTAGTGTTTGAAGTAAACATCGGGATTAAATACTGTAGGCATAGGGATAGATGAACGAGCGTTGCATGGATAAGATAGTTCATATAATAATCAAGACATGGGCATTACAGATAAATAAGATAAAGCATCCAAGCACTAAGTAACCATAGGCATGTGTTCCGTAAATAGTCGTTCGTGCTTGCAATGAGAACTTGCACAACATATTTTGTCCTACCAGCCTGTTTTCAGCGGGGCCTCAAGGGAACTACTGGTAATTAAGGTGTTCCTTTTAATATAACACCGGAGCAAAGCATTGACACTCCGTGAACACAAGTGTTCCTCACATCACAGCCATCCCCTCCGGTTGTCCCAATTTCTGTCACTTCGGGGCCTCGGGTTCCGGACAACGATATGTGTAAACAACATGCAGGTATGATCAAGAAACAATTATTATCATCGTGATTCAATAACATGTTCAGATCTAAGATCATGGCACTCGAGCCCAAAGTGACAAGCATTAAGCATAACATGTTGCAACAATGTCAATAGCACTAATAGAGGATACCAGGTACTATGCCCTAACAATCACGACATTATTACATGAACAATCTCATCCAATCCCTACCATCCCCTTCAGCCTACAGCGGAGGAATTACTCACACATGGATGGGGGAAACATGGATTGTCAATGGAGAGACGTTGGTGATGACGATGGCGATGATCTCCTCCAATTCCCCGTCCCGGAAGGGTGCCAGAACGGAGTTTCTGAACCCCGAAAAAAGATTCGCGATGGCGGCAGAGTTACGGACTTCATTTTGGTAAAAGATCGAACCCCCTCAGGTTTTTAGGTTTCGGGGCATATATAGTCGAAAGGGGGGGTCCGAGGGGGTTCCCGAGGTGGGCTCACCATGCCCAGGCGCGGGCCCACCCTGTTCACGCCTGGGGGTGGTGAGGGCACCCCCTTGCCCCTCTCCGACTCAGCTTCTGGCTCCGGGAGTCTTCAGGTAAAATATGAACTTTCCCTTCGTTTCCGGGTATTTACCTAAAAGTTGATTTTCTGTGCAAAAATGAGACACCAAAGTAATTCTGCTGAAAACAGCGTTAGTCTGTGTTAGTTGCATTCAAAACACACAAGTTTAGAGGGAAAACATCAGCAAAGTGTTCGCAAAAGTAGATACGTTTTTGAAGCATCAGTGTGTAAAGTCCAATCAACAAGTGAGATAAAGATCGTCTACATGCGTCCTCATGAGCTAAAACAGGGGCACAAAACAGGTATAATTTTGAAATTTTTAATGGTAGCACATGAGAATTTTAATTTGGAGTGGCCGTTAAATACCACATATAGGTAGGTATGGTGGACACATTTTGCGAACTTTGGGTTTTTTGGGAGTTGGATGCACGAGTAGATCTCATACTCAGTACAGGTGGACGCTAGCAAAAGACTGGGAGCGACAAATTAAGAGAGCAATAATGGCCATAATCATGCATAGCGAGAAAAACATTATTAATCAAAGCATGAATGGTATTACAAGCCAAAAACTAAATGATCATAGAGGCTAGAGGTGACTGGTTTGTAGTCATAACATGGTGTAAGCATGCGCCAAGTCAACCAACTAAAGCATTTGAAGGAGAATACCACAATATTATGCTTCGATATGATAAAAACAACTCATGATTCTTTCAATGGAACATTAAGCACTCTCAGATATTTGAGACAAATCATGCTACATCAATCACTACCAAGCATAGAATTAAAATAATATCCAACATGACATGATAAAGTCTAGCCACGATCTAAACAAGCTTCGTTTTGAACCGTTATAAGCATGAAATATTTTATTGCTTTCCAGCACCATCACTTTATTTAAACAAAAACTCTCCAAATGGTTTATCAGTAAAACAAAAGAGTACTACTACTCTACAAGAACTAACAGTTCTGAATAAGAGATGCATGAAAAATAGGAGCTAAAAAGGATTTGCAGCTGCTAGAAGAAAAACGAAGAATATGAGTATGATAAATGAAGAATACAAGTATTCATATGAAAAAATGGAGCGTGTCTCTCTCCCACACAAGAATTCTAGGTTCCAACTACGTTTATTGCAGCAAGGAAAATAAAAGAAAATATAATAAAAACAAACAAACGCTCCAAGTAAAGTGCATATGATGTGACCGAATAAAAATATAGTTTCACTAGAAGTGACCTGATAAGTTGCTGATGAAGAAGGGGATGCCTTGGGCATCCCCAAGCTTAGACGCTTGAGTCTTCTTAGAATTTTCTAGAATGAACCATGGGGGCATACCCAAGGTTAGGCTTTTGACTCTTCTTGATCACATTATATCATCCTCTTCTCTTGACCCTTGAAAACTTCCTTCACACCAAACTCAAAGTAGTTCTCATTAGAGGGTTAGTGAATAATCAAAAACACACATGTTCTACATGGACACAAGCATAAATAATAATTTTTAAACATTATCTGCAGACACTGATGTTTTGTGGAGCAAAGAAATCCACTCAACATAGTAAAACAGAGAATGCAATGTAAAAAGTCAGAATCTGTCAAAACCAGAACAACTGTAAAGACGAACTTTTTCAAGGCACTTACGTTGCTCAGATCATAAAACTCAGAACTAGAAAAGGTTTCTTAAATAGCGGAGGATCATGCATAATATATTTCAGGTAGTTTCGATTTTTTTGTGAATTTATACGAATTAAACAGCGAACAGCAAAAATCTATTTATGTGCAGAAATCCAAATCTAGTACTAATTTTTCACTAGAGACTTTACTTGACTCAACAATACGAAAAAGTAAAGATACAAAGGAGTTGCTACAGAAGTAAAAAACATCTTGAACCAAAGAAAACAGAAGAAAACATTGCAAAAATAAAAACATGGGTTATCTCTCAAGAAGTGATTTTCTTTAACGCCTTCAGCTAGGCACAGAAATCAAGAATCAAGTATTTTCAAGTGAAGAAGAATCCAAAGCCTAAATTGTTTTATTAATAGAATCAAAAGGTAACTTCATTCTCTTCCTAGGGAAGTGTTCCATACATTTCTTGAGTGAGAATTAATATTTAATATTCCCCTCTTTCATATCAATAATAGCACCAACAATTATAAGAAAAGGTCTTCCCAAAACAATAAGACAAAAAGCATTGCATTAAATATTCATAACAATAAAATAAACGGGGACAAGGTTATTGCTAACCATAATAAAAATAGCATGAAATCCCCCCAAAATTTTCTTTCTAGCATTATCAACAAGACGAACATCCAAATAACAATGTTCCAAAGGTGGTAAATCAAGCATATAATAGAGTTTCTTAGGCATAACAGAGATACTAGCACCAAGATCACATAAATCATTACAATTAAAATAATTCACCTTCATTTTAATGATGGGCTCCCAAGCATCTTCTAACTTCCTAGGGATAGAGGCTTCACGTTTTAACTCTTCTTCAAAATTGCAATCATCAAAATCAAGATCATTTTTGTCAAAGGTAATGTGACCATTGTCTCCCATATTTCAAAAAAAATTCAGCACTTTTATCAGGAACAGTTTCAGTGGTTTTGGACAATTTTAAACTTTTAACAGAAGAAATGGAGACATTGCCAACATAAATTACTTGACCATTAATAGTAGGGTGTTTAATAGCATTTGAAACTTCAGTTTTACTAGTGGTGGTAATAGTACGAACTCTAGTTATATTATTCTTTCTAACAGTTTCATCTTCTCTTTCCCACCTAGCATGCAATTCAGCTAACATCCTAACATTGTCATCAATTCTAACTTGAATGCCATTAGTAGCAGCAAAGGGATTTTCATCCATAGTTTTAGTTTTAGCAGCCATTTTTTAACTAAAGAAGATTGTGCTTCGGACATGGCTTAAATACAAGTTTTAGCACGAGAAATTTTAACTTGCAAACTAGAAATTTCCCTATTTAAATTCTCAAGTTGATGACTAATATTTTTCAACATAACAGATTGTTCCTCCATGGTCTTAGTAAATAATTTATTCTGCTCATATTGCTTTTGCATAAAGTCTTTAGTGGCTCTTTCAATTTCTGAAATTCTTTCACTAGGCATTCCACATGTACCATAAGAATAATTATTACCACTATTACTAGGATATGGCCTATAGTTGTTGCTAGCAAAACTATTCCTATAAGCATTGTTGTTGAAATTATTGTTTTTAATGAAGTTCACATCAACATGCTCCTCTTGAGAAACCAAAGAGGCTAAAGGAATATTATTTGGATCAACATAAGTTTTATCATTCACAAGCATAGACATAATAGCATCAAGCCTATCACTCAGGGAAGAGGTTTCTTCAACAGAATTTACCTTCTTACCTGGTGGAGCTCTCTCAGTATGCCATTCAGAATATTTTATCATCATATCATCAAGAAGCTTTGTTGTACAACCCAAAGTGATGGACATAAAGGTTCCTCTAGCAGCTGAATCCAAAAGGTTTCTTGAAGAAAAATTAAGACCTGCATAAAAGGTTTGGATGATCATCCAAGTCAGTCCATGAGTGGGACAATTCTTTACCAAATGCTACTTCTTAAAGATATAATCTTAGCAGGAGAATAGTATTTTCCAATGAAAGCATCTTTACATTTAGTCCAAGAATCAATACTATTTTTAGGCACAAATAGCAACCATTCTTTAACTCTTTCTCTCAATGAGAAAGGAAACAATTTCAGTTTAATAATATCTCCATCTCCATTTTTATATTTTTGCATCTCACAAAGTTCGACAAAATTATTAAGGTGAGCAGCAGCATCATCAGAACTAACACCAGAAAATTGCTCTCTCATAACAAGATTTAAGTGTAGGCTTAATTTCATAAAAATCAGCAGTAGGAGCAGGTGGAGAAATATGTGTAGTAATAAAATCATTGTTGTTTGTGCTAGTAAAGTCACACAACTTAGTGTTCTCAGGAGTACTCATTTTAGCAAGATTCAAAACAGGATGAAAATAACAACTAGAATAAGAACTTCCTTTTGTGTGTTTTTGATATAAAGAAGCAAACAAAACAAAATAAAATAAAATAAACGAAGCAAAACAAAATAAAGTAAAGAGATTGGAGGCGAGTGACTCCCCTTGGAGAAATCCTCTTCCTCCCCGGTAACAACGCCAGAAAACAAGCTTGATGACGTGTAAACACACGTTCATTGGGAGACCCCAAGAGGAAGGTATGAAGAGTACATCATCAAGTTTTACCTTAGTAAGAAACCAAGGTTTAATCGGACCAGTAGGAGAAAAAAATCACTTTTGAAGGTTGATGACAACTGATGTTGGCAGGGGGCACTACCAGGCTCAGCAGCAACGTGGAATCTGCACACAACACAACCAAGATACTTTGCCCCAACGAAATAGTGAGATTGTCAATCTCACCGGTTTTGCTAACACAAAGGATTAGATGTATAACGTGGAAAATAATGTATGACTGAAGCGAAGGAAAAGAAAACAATGTTTGCAGTAAAAAGAATAGTGCTTGCGGTGGTTGTATTATCAGTGTAAAAAAATAGACTGGGGTCTACAGTTCACTAGTGGTGCCTCTCCATGAAAGATAGATAACATGCTGGGTAAACAAATTACAGCTGGGAAATTGAAAGATATAAAGGCTGCACCGTAGTGCATATGCAAGACATGATGATTACTATGAGATTTATGCGGGCATTACAACATAATACATAGACCGTAATCAAACTGCATCTATGACTAACAATCCACCCTCAGAACGTAATCTAAGCAGACTTCGGGTATTAAGTTGCAAGCAACATATTATTGCATTAAGTAAAGTGCGTAATGTAAACAATGAAATTATCCTTAGACAAAGCATTGTTGTTTTCTCCCTAATGGCAACAACACATCCTCCATCCGTCCCGTCTCTGTCACTCGAGCACAGATAAAAAGAATGCATGAACCACTATCGAGCATAAATAATCCTTCTTGGAGTTACACGCATCAACTTGGCCGGAGCATCTACAAGTAACGAAGAGCATGCAAGATCATAAATAACATAAACATGATAGATTGATAATCAACTTCACATAGCATTCAATATTCATCGGATCCCAGCAAACACAACACGTAGCATTACAGATAGATGATCTTGATCATGTTAGGTAGCTCACAAGATCTAAACATGGTGGAATAAAGAGGAGAAGACAATCATCTAGCAACTTCTATGAACCCGTAGTCCAATGATGAACTACTCACACATCACTCCGGAGGAAGGCATGGTGATGTAGAGCCCTCCGGTGATGATTTCCCCTCCCATAAGGGAGCCGGGAAGAGCTCCAGAACCCTCCCGAACTAGGGTTGACGATGAAGGTGGCTACAGAATTTTTCGTGGATAGAGGCTCGAGTATTTAGATTTTTCCCGACAAGGAGTATAAATAGGCAAAATGGCGATGTCGGTGGGTGGCTAGGGGCCCCACACCACCTGGTGGTGCGACCAAGGGGGGAGGGCGCCCCACCCTATGGTGTGGCTGCCTCAGGGGCCCCTCCGGGTCCTCTGGACTCCGTGTACGTGACATAAAAAATAAGACCCTGAGATTTTGTTTCATCTAATTCCGAGAATATTTTCAGAACAACTTTTCTGAAACAAAAAACAACAGAAAATAGAAACTCGCACTGTGGCATCTTGTCAATAGGTTAGTCCCAGGAAATTCATAAAAAAGATGTAAAGTCTATAGAAAATATGTAGCAAATGTCATGAAAAAACAATGGAACATCAGAAATTATAGATACGTTAGAGATGTATCATCCATGCGCAGCCGTTAAGTCAACATGCATAACGCCCCATCCAGGGCGTTATGCGGCACACTATGACGCCCCAATCCAGCGCGTTATGGTGGCAGCCATGTGGCCACGGTCAATAACGCCTCTGAATGGGCATTGCACAAGAGAGCAAAACACTTCATAGGTAGGCGTTATGAAAAAAATATTTTTCTAATTTTTTGGGTGTCTAGGTGAGGGCAAACCCAACGCCCCCTAAATATGACAACATTTGGTCCGCTTTTGTTCCGTTTAGGATGGTCCATCGACCAAACCTGTGTCGGACCAGCGATTTGGGATGGACTCATCCTAACGGCCCCTCCCCTCCCGCGCCCGAAAAAATGTTAGCTGAATTCGACTGAATTTAAATGAAATTTAGTCAAATTTGGCTCATATACGCGCATTACAAACGGGCCAAAAGCCTGTACATATACAGGAGCATGGGCACCATGGAGCATCTGTTAATTTACTAGGGGGGTTCGCCTTCTGCGTCTCACCGCACCACCGCCGTTGCCGCCATCGTAATAGAGGATGATGTAGTCCGGCGCCGTGAAGAGGTGCGCTAGTGGCCCTCCAGCTTACGGTGCAGGCTCCTTCTGATTCGAAGGCGCCCTGGACTCCATCGTGCTGTTCGCCGTCTGCGAGTGGGCGGCCATGGTAGATTCATGGAGGGCAGGCGCGAGGCCCTCCCATTGCCCGAGCTCGTGCAGCTCGGACTCCTCCATGGTGAGGCAGAGCTGCTCGGCCTCCTACTCCTCCGTTTGCGGCGCCAGGAGGGGCTGCTCCTCCTCCGGCTCGGGGCCTTCCACCTTCCCCATTCCCTCATCTCGCGCTACAAGCGGTTCCCCACGCGCGACGAAGAAGGAACGGAGGGCCGTTGGACCTCCCCGGGGACGAACCACCGGTCCCTGAGACCGCTATCGATGGCGACCCGGGAATCCATGAGGAGGTTGTGTGGATACCGGCGGCACGGGCACTCGCCTCCCTCACACGCCTGCTAGTGGTCCGGAAGCTTGACATCCGGCCACGGCACCGGCTTGTCACGCTTCTAGAGCCACTTGGTGTAGTTCCATCTCACGCGGTGGCGCTCCCGTTTGTAGCCGCCTGACGGTCCTGCCTCCTGGTCGTGGCGCGCCTCCTTCTTCATCATTGCGCCGACGAGGTAGGGTTTTTCCTGGCGAGTTAGGGTTTTGGTGGAGTGGGGACGGGAAGAGGAGTGGGAATGGGATGTCAACAATGACATAGACGCGGTCCCCATTAAAAAGGAACGATCAAAGATAGGCCGATCACCGTGCGGCCGCGATGTGACACAGAGGGACGCGTTGCGCGTCCACGGACCGCCCCAGACATGGACCAAACTTGGGCCATGTTTAGGGGAATGAGTGTTGCCCCCCTTCTGTTTGTGGGCCGTTGGGATGGACTTTTGATCCAAATTGGTCCTAGAGCATCAAAAGAGACAAAATATTGTTCTGATATGCGGGCGCGCGATGTATTGTTCTGATATTTAGTTTCAGCGACCAGACTGCTAAAATTTTGCTCGTATGTCACATAGTGAGAAACTCTTTCTTTTTTGAACGGAGGTGAGAAACACTTTATGCTGGGGCTTCCTAGGCCCATGGCCGTTAAGGTCCAGGCTCGCCTGTTCTGTCAACATGCCATGAGAAAGAGAGGTTGCAATTCTCATAGCCCACTAATTTCATCTAAAAAAAAATAGCCCACTAATTTCAGGGGTCAATGACCTTTAAGATTAACTAGCAAAGTGTCCGTGCGTTGCAACGGGTCAAATTTTCCAATCTTATGTTTTCCAATTTTATGACACATATTTATGAGTCACCAACGAAATCAATATGAAAGTTTTGTCATGCTGCTTCTTTCTCCTCGATAAGGCTCTTGCCCGCCCCCGGTGGATGTCAGCCACGCTCTGCCGTTCAGATTGAAGATCTACTAGTAGGGCTTAGTTGTTAGTGTGAGGTTCAAAAAGAAAAGAAAATACTTACGCCTAGCTTTAAATTATAATGACATGTAATCTATTAAAAGGAAAACAAAATAATTGTGCCCAACTTAGAATTATAATGAATACCGAACGCATTTTAATTTAAATATGGCACCAAACACGTTACATACTTTATGAAAATGGAATGTTGAAGTGCTTCCAGGAACCAACAAAAGTTGTAAAACCATAATTTACAGAGGGACATTTATAGATATAAAGTGGATTTACTTTCATTACAGAACATATTATTTGAATTTTCTCAAACTATGCATCTGAAAAGGGACATGGTACTTGTATCCAATTGTCAACCAATTTTGCTCCTCCAAAAATCAACCAAGTGATTCCAAGACCTATCTTCATGAGATTTGTATTAATTTGTGCATCAATATAAGAACAGTCACAACCCAAAGTAGTTAATGAACAATACACCTTTCGTATAATGTGGCCCAAATTTATGTTATTTCATATACACCGACTAAGAAGATGATACATACCAAATTTTATCGGTCACCAACACTCTCAATTCAAGATTTATATATATACATATTAGAACAAAATAATACATGTGAAACAAACAACACATAAGCTAGTGGCAATCTAGCAAAGTTTTAAGGGGTGGGAGAAGGTTTTATTGATGAAGAAGGAGCTGTCTTTTTATTCTATTGTCCAACTGTAGTTCGTTAACAAGGGTTTAAAACCACCAGTTTTTCGGAGAAAGGATTAAAACTAAATGATGATATCTTTGTTGGAACGCATAGAGATAAATAAAACTTTTCTACGCGGTACTTCCAAGATCTAGCCGAGGTAGAAGGCCACGAGAATTACCACTAGACGTGCAGGTGCGGATTATCGATGAAGCACGTCGATGCTGTGTAGTCCCACGATCCGATCCAGCCGATCCAATCCCGCGATCGTCGAAGTGCTGAACGTACAACACCTCTGCTGGTATCCACACGTATGAGGAGGAGCTCCGTCGGCGGACTGCTAGGTCCGGTGCGGCGGCTGGACTGAGTGGGGCTAGGGTTCCCAACGCATGGGAGTGGAAACTTGTGCACGTTGGGCAACCTGCGTCCCTCTTTATATAGCGAGTGGGAGTGAGCTGCATAACGCTTGTGGCCCATTCCCTCTGTGAGTCCAACTCACAAATTTAGTCCATTTCTGGTTCGGGTCCAACCCGACCAATATACTTGCTCCCGCTCTTAAGTGTGCGACCCTGCAGGCTCATGGCGACTTGGACACGATTGGAGGACTCCCAATCGCGGCTCCTAGCAGAATGTGCCGACTCCCAAGTGCCATAGAGTCATGACGACATACCTTCCAATGTGACTTTCATCTGAGTCCCTTTTGCCTCATGATATACCTTGTCGAACTATAGGCGAATTATCGTCATCCCTTAAATAGCTCAACTCTCTTCTCGGTCCGTGATATATGATTCATCTGACTAACTCTTAGTCAATAGACCTAGTTAACACTTAAATGAGTCACGCATGGCCATGCTTCCGGAATCACATCACTCGAGAGGGCCCAGAGAATATCTCTTCAGTCGGAGGGGCAAAATCCCATCTTGATTATCCACATCACGCAGCTTGCTTCTTATTCGACCCGAACTCTGCCTTTATAACTGCCTTGTCACGGAACAACGTTTGGCAGAACCTAAGTCGGTGATTCACAACTCGGATTGTGCGACAACCTCAGGTCTAAGGATTACATTGATTAAGACATGCAAATGACGACTTGCTCGTTGCATCTCATATGGGTCAGTCCGACATGCTAAACTCTTTAGCCAAGTCTGTGAACGTTGGAATGACATCGTCATGCCCATGACAAATGGAACCGAGTCATCAGCCAACACTCACATTAGTCTAGGGTGTGTGTCCAGCACAACCTTAATGACCAAGGACAATTTAGCATGAACAACATGAATACCTAGTTCCACAATTGAATCACATATTCAATGACATATATCAGATGTTCAAAACAAGGACGACTTTATGAATACATTGGAAATTACATCATACATGATTGCCTCTAGGGAATATTCCCAACAGTCTCCCACTTGCACTAGAGTCAATCATGTCGATATCATATGCCTAGGCATCGAATGCCCATACCTCTCATGTGCGCCTCATGCTTTGGCTGTGGCAGCACCTTTGTCAACGGATCTGCAATGTTTGCATCCGTGTGTACTTTATATAACTTGATATCACCTTGTTCGACAAACTGGCGAATGAGGTGGTAACGCATGAGTGTATGTTTGTTCTTCTGGTGTTGTCCATGGGTTTTTACAACTCAGTTCAAGGGTGCATGAGTTGCTACTTCTACATCCAAGACACCTCAGGTACCTCCGAGACTCCCTTGGTCAAGCTGACACACAAGTTACTCCTCGAAAGTCTTGGAAGAATCGCCTGTCCACAAAGGAAATAGAACAAACCAATGGTCTGCTCTTCGCTAATGCGGTCTGACTGGCCTTCACCTTGCGAGAGTCTTCCTCAAGCGTCACGTCCAGCCGCTACAAGATCGCCCTCATTGTACGTAGGCTTACTCGAGTGGTTCAGAGTCCAGACAGGTGCAGAATGAGGAACTGTCGACTAACAAACTCGACACCTTCACTCGGTCTATTACCAAGACTAAACCTGACGATGTGTGCGTCGTGACCCCAGGAATCGCTTCTTTCGTTGTCAGCAACCCTCCAACAGAGGTAACCTTATTGTTTTTTTTGAATCAATCTTCTCGAGTGCCACTCTGGGTTACCTTCTGATAACGATTCTTCCTGTAATAACCTGAGCACTAGGACCTTGCCCCAAGCAAACCTCCTACTACAGGGAGTCTGGATGCAGTGAGAGGCCTAGAGCATGATCTTGAGTCTGGAAGTGATTTTGGCGTAGAATTTACCAATTCCCAAAAGGACCAAGACTCGGAGAGCAATACTTTAGGAGAGACAGAGAATCACTTCAAGCGCTAGGGCACCCACTGCCAAGATGTACATACTGAAGCCACCTCCAAAGTTACTACTTCCTCAAAGACTGCGGAATCCCAATGACTTAGGAACCTGGTGGATGCAACTCTCGTGGCCTTCAAGCCCCCGGTTCATGAGTCTGGTCCATCCGTACCCTTTGATAAGGCAGCTTTGGTGAAAAAACTCGTACCTCATCGTATGTTTGGCCTTACAACTATAGTTGCCCTTATTGATTTAGAGTAAGTTCTTTTGTTGTCTTGGTCATTTCTCAACTCTCTATGCCCACTAAATTTTCAATTACTTTTCCATCAGTCCTGCAAATAGGGCTCAAGCTACATTAAGTGCTACGAGGGGCTCTAATGCCAACATACATGGCGAGTCCACCCTTAATTCTGAAACTAGGTCTTCTCCTAAGAAAATAGCCTTAGATGACTAGAGGACCCATATCATCCTCGGGGAACTTACTGCCGGAGAGAGTCGGTCTGTCAAAGACCGGGGCTCTCAAGAGGTTCGAACACTCGAGGCTAACCACGCTTGCTACACACCTCGTGAGGAAATCTTGAAGCGGGCAATAATGGTGAGAGGGGGAGTTTATCCAGGTTCAGTCCACCTTGCGGTGTAAAACCCTACTCCTTCTTGTATGTGGATTGCACTGCGATTGTTACGGTACAAGGTGCGAGCTTTTGTTCGATACAGACTAGGAAGGTTCTAGGTTTTTTTCCTCCGTGTTGTCCCCACTACAGGAGCCAAGTGGCTCCTTATGTATCGGCGTTTGGGCCTCCTTCCTGCTCATTCTTTGTGGGAAAGAGTCACCACAAGGTGCCAAGAAGGGGCAGGCGGAGCTCTACGTTGCTTGTCGGTCTTGGTCACCAAGGACAGCTCCACCGTTCATGGCAGTGTAGTTGAAACTCAAGATGACGTTCGCTTCATCGCGTATTGTTGGACCGGTCTCCTTGCACCAAAGAGGAAAGCCTCGAGTGGTGCTTTGACGCGTGCAGCCACATCACGCTCTTTATACACGAGAACGAAACTGCAGCTAAAGCGGTTCTGTCGCACTACAGCGATATCGTCACCGTGGAGAGACGCGGGCGTCACCCTCACATGGGTTGTCCCCTCTTGAGGGAAATCTCCTCTAAGAGAAGCGAAGGGCTCAATGTAGAGCTCCACTCCAGAGAAGGGAGGCCGAACTCCTCTAGTGGGGCAAGTACCTTATTACCAGCGCCTCGTTGGGGGTGAAACCCTCGTGGGGGAATTCACCTTGCAAGAGAACCTAGCACATGCTTCCGTTGCGCCTGTTGGGATGGGCTACAACAGACAGGCCGTGATACCTAGGTATCCACGGGTCCGACAGTAGCCCCTGGGCACGCATCCGGCGGAGGCGAAGCAACACACGCCCAACCGCTGCAGGGCCAGCCGCGGTACATGGCGCGACGATTCCTAGGCGAGACCCACGATCTCCCAGGACGTGGCGGAAGCGTCCCATAGTAATAATTGCTCCGGCGCAGCGCCACTGAGCAGTCATCTCCTTGGCGTCAGGTCTCATCCATCACTGGGACGCGCTTACTCTCCTCGATACCCGGGCTAGTGAGGAGGCGGACTGACGTGGCGGAGTCCCCAGCCCGGGCATAAATAGGGGGTGCTCTGCTCCCTCCTAAACACCATCTTCACACCTCATCCCTTCTCCTCCTTTGTCTTCTCCCCAGTGAAAGAAACATGACTCGTGGTGGCCGAGTGATACGTTGCAAACGTAACTATCATTTTGATGCTCCATGCTTGTTTTGTACCCAATACCTTTTGTATTCCACTTGTTTTCTTTCATTTTCCATATGTTTTCAAAGACTAACCTATTAACAAGATGCCCTAGGCCAGTTGCTATTTTTTGCTGTTTTTCTATTTCTGCACCAGTTGCTATTTTCATCATATTGCAAACCTTCTTATAAGCATTTTTTATAATCCTTCCTTGATGTTCTGTTTTTTTTTACTTTTATTGTTTTCCATGACTCTATATGTTTATATCTCCTGTTTTTATCAAGAACGAAAGATTGACAACATTCTAGAAAGTTGGGGGCAAAGAGAGAGTTTGTGCTTGTGCGCAGGTTCCAGGCTTGGTCAACATCGATAAACGACGCCGTTGATACAAGCAACCTTCTTCAAGACTACAAAGTCCTACCGGTTTGATGAAAATAGTAAACCGGTAGGACTTTGTAGAAAATAGAGGTGAATTTTTGGTTGCGTTGTTCCTAAGAATCTCTTTGATGAAAATAGTAAACCTAAAAGAAAGGAAAGAGGAGATTCTGAACCTTGTGCGTGGAAAATTCAATGCCTCTATGATGAGTTCGAGCTCCTCAAATTGAATGATGATACTTGATTTGTTCTTCAGGCCTAGCTAAAATGCGTTAAAGAAAAGCGTTTGTGGGAGGCAACCTATTTTTGTTTTCCTTCATTATATTTTTTTTCTTCTATTTTATTTTTTATTCTGTTTTGGAAGTTGTTACCTCTGTTGCAACGCTCCTTATCCTTTTTATTTCGTCTTTGTGCCAAGAATAACCTCTAATTGATAGGTAGTTCGATTTGGAGAAGTTGCTATTCTGAAACAAATTTCTGGGTTGTTACCAAAAAATTGATACCGCTTAGCCAGAACGTCGGATTGCTTTGAAAAAAATAGATACATGCCCCAGGTTGTTATCTAAATTTCATTAGTTTCCCACTTTTTTATTTGAGCAATACAAGATTTTCGAGAAAAAAATCATCTTTATAGACTATTCTGTTTTGACAGATTTTGCCAATATTTGCATTTGTGTCTTAATCTCTTTCTTTTGGTGTTCTTTTGAGAGGAAGAGCTTTAAAACAAGTTGTGATAGTAGCTAATATTTTAATGGAAGTGTGAGACTTGTGTTGAAACTAAACCAACTAGATTTATTATTTTGATTACACTAACGTTGCTAATGAAGATTGTGAAGAAGTTTTAGGTGGAAGAAGTTTTCAAGTGTAGGGAGAGAAGTATGATGTTATGAGATGAAGGATGGACAAAATCTCAAGATTGGGGATTCCCATGTCACCTCAAGACATATCCTAGAAGTACACGCGTCAAAGCTTGTCGATGCGCAAGTCATCCCCTTCTTCATCAACAAAAATATCAGGTTTCTTTCAAAACATGATATGTGTTATTCTTGGAGCATCTTTTTATTTTGCTTTCAGTTTGTTTTGTTTTATTTTATGTAGCTTTTGGTTGGATCCTAGCACTTTTATTTTGGGAGATACGCTCCATTTTATTTCCTAAAACACTCTAGTTTTGACTCTTATTGTTCCGTGAGTGTTCAGTTTTTGCTAGTACTGCATTTAGCTCTTGTTTTTCACTCAAATTTTGTTGAGAGCTTGTTGGTTTGCCTCGGTTATATTTGATTAGCTCTCTTGTCTTTGATGATTGTTTGCTTTGAGAGTTGTTTTGAATAAGTTGACTGGTGTTGGAGAAGAGTAAATTGTTTCATACTTATAGTGGTGCAATAGGAAGCTTGTTTTGACTGTGGATTAGGCTTTGGCATGTCATGTTAGATGTTATTTTAATTGTGCGCTTAGTTATTTATGATGTATCATGACTAGTCTCAAATAGCTGAGAGTGTTTAATGTGCCATTGAATTTAATCATGTGTTGTTCTCTCATATTGAAGCATGGTATTGTGGTATTTCCCCTTTGAATGATTTATCTGGATTGACTTGGCGCATTCTCACACCATGTTATGACTACAAACAAAGTCACTTCTAGACTTGATGATAATTTTGTGTTTTACTTGTAATCACTTCATGCTTTGATTAACGATGTTTTGTCGCTATGTGTGATTATGGCCGTTATTGCTCTCTTAGTTGGTCGCTCCCATTCTTTTGCTAGCCTACACATGTACTGAGTATGAGCTCTACTCGTGCATCCAACTGCCAAAAACCAAAGTATGCCAATGTGTCCACCATATCTACTTATGTGGCATTTAACCGCCACTCCAAGTAAATCTCTCGTGTGCTACCTTTAAAATTATAACCTGTTTTGTGTTCTTGTTTTAGCTCATGAGGAAGTAGTTTAAAGTTTATTATGGTTTGTGTCAAGCAAAGTTCTTCTTCCTTCTTTCACTTGATGATTTTGGAATCTGTGCTTATCTAAATTTGAAGAGAGCGGGTGCCAATTAATATACCTGATGTGAGGGTACCCGAAGGACCCTCCACCGTTGTCCTACCCGGTGCATCCCATGGAGGAGTACCTTCATAAGGCCCGTAAGCGACTTCATGAAGGCCCACTACAGAAGCCCACGCGGGAGGAGAACAAGGAAGTACTTGGACATCAAGGTTAGGAAAGAGAACAACCGACTCAAGAACGAGTCCTATTCATGTACGACCCCTAGGAGCCGTCTATCTATATAAAGCACGGGAGGGGGTCATGAACAAACGGACAACCCGAGACTCAGAGCTGCACCAGATTCAATTTGCGAACACCACCCTGTAATCGACACATTTTCATCCCATCGAAATAAATCCCAGTGGGAAGTAACCCGTCGAGTCGAGTAGTCCAGCAACGCCTTTTTTATCTTACGAAACCCCAGCTCCCTCACCATGGGGATTGTTAAGGTCACTCCCTCGACATTGGCGCCGTTTGTGGGAATCTGGGGCGTTGGACTCGTGGCTCCTTCGACTTCATCACCAAAAAATCGTGACTCAAAAATCTAGGCGGACTCGATCCGCTTCGGGTCAATCGATTTCACCGAGCACTCACAGGCATCGCGGCCGGTATTCGACTGCCTCGACAGAAGTATCGATCTAAATATCGGTGATCTGAACTTCCGCGTGGGTCGCGCGGAGGTGATACGCGTGAAAGATTCTATCTAAGTTCGCATGGAAAAGACAGTCGTACCGGAACTCTCGTTGTCCCTCCCACAGGAAGCGAGTTCCGATTACTTCTATAAGGCTAACCCTCACGTGCACTTTTTGGCAATGGCAAGGTGTACCCACTCATCATCCTCGGAAAGCGAAGACAGTGACGAAGTAACTGACCCACCCAAAGCGACTCTCGCAACCGACACAGAGGCGACCGGGGAAGAAGAGGATGGAGGAGAAGAAACAGACAAAGACCCAACAAAATCCCCTCCTCCTCAAGATGATGGACCATAGAACGGTGACGACGGACACGGAGAGCTACCCCCACCCGCCAGTTTCGAGCCTACGACTAAAAGCAGGAACGGCAGAGTGGAACACCCCAAAGTCTATGTGTCAAAGGAAACGACCCGTTCCCGAGCGAAGATCACGATTAACCAACATGCTGACTGAATACATGAATGAAACCCAGAAGGTGCTGGATCTTGATCAGGACCCAAAGGAATCTCATCCAACGGAGAAACTAACACCCATAATGCCCCAGGAGAGGCTTCTGCATGTCCAAACGTACCTAATGTCCATCAAACCAACACCGGGTGATCCACGAGGAGATGTACACGAGGAGATGCTACAGGGTCTTAGTATGGAAAGCGCAAAGCTAGGGCAGAAACCCACACCACGAGTGCCAGCACCCGCAAAGCCGCCGAGGGAGAAAACCGAACCGGGTCGAGTGGCACGCCATCAGGAGGACCCGGAAGATCTGCGAAATCGGCTCACGCAAAACAAAGTAGACAAGTCGCAAAGGGAAAGAGCGGCAAAACTGCCACCATCAAGAATAGCCAGAACCCGAGAAGAGAAGCCAAGATATGATATGACCGACTCTGATGACGGGGAGCTCTGTGGACCTCCTTATTTCACAGGAGAAATTTGCCAGGCCAGGAAGCCGAGACGATTCAAACTAACAGCCGAAACACCCAAATACAATGGCGACCACGAACCCGAGGCGTGGCTAGACGACTACCTGACAGCTGTAAGGTTCCAGAAAGGGAGTAAGGTGACAGAAATGCAGTACATACAACTGCATCTGGTGGAGGCAGCGAGTAACTGGCTGAAGAGCCGGCCCAAGAAAAAGTATGGTTGTTGGGAGGAATTCGAGTATGACTTCATCCAAAACTTCAGATCCACCTGCAAATGGCCATTAACAGTCAGGCAGCTAAAAGCATGCAGGCAAAGATCAAGCGAGAACATTCGCAGGTATATACAAAGGAGGACCACGTTGAAAAACAACACAAAGGAAAGTTCAGACGAAACAACAATCGACGACTTCAAAGACGGTCTCCGCTGGATGGACTTAAGGGAGTACATCGGCCAAACTCGAGTGAGAACTGTGAGTAAGCTCATGGAAGTAGCAAACAGCTCGGCGGAAGGTGAAGAATTCGCATGCAGTACCCACCCACCCTCACTTAAAGAAGATCACATGGAGACCTCCTATGCTCACGAGGGAAACATGAGGTATAACAATGATCAGAACAAAAGAAGAAAGCCCAAAAATCGGACGTTCGATGAAATGGAACCCGAGCTGGTTGCAGCCGAGTTCCTAGGAAATCTCAGTAACGACTACCGCAGACAAGTACGAGAGTAGCCACATGAACAAGAACGTGAAGGTGGGAAGGAACAGAAGCGCGAGTGGCAGCCACGAAAGATTCGAGCAGACGGGCTACCGCCCATGTCAATCGAGCAGCAACTCGGAGGGCCGTGCCCAAACCACATGTATAATGACAGTAACAGAGTTCGCAGATCCAGTCACAAATTAAAAGACTACCGTAGATTCAATCTACTCATGGAGGCCTCTTTCAGAAAACAAAGAGAATCACAACAGGCAGGATTCCCGGCTGTCCCAGGAGCACTAGAGATAGGTGTGCAACCACCTCCCCGAGTACCAGTAGTCGCTCAACCTCAACATCAACCCACGCCGTAAGGGCCACCCAGAGCGCAGCAAGCAGCAACAGTCCAACAGTAGTACATGGTAGGTTACCCGGAAGATAGATACCCGAAGTCGAAAGGAAAAGTGTACATGATAGAGAAAGGCGCTCCCTAAAAAAAGCCAAAAGATCATTACCAGGCAAGTGAATTTGGCAAAAATATCACCCCCTCCAACGCCTGAGTTCTTGGATTGGTCAGATGAAAACATCACCTTTTCTAGAGCCGGTCACCCACTTTGAGTCCCCTTCCCAAGAAAGGCAGCGCTGGTACTCGAAGCACAAATCGGGGGCTATAATTTAAATAGAGTGTTCATGGACGGAGGGAGTGGAATCAACATTATCTACGCATAAATGCTGAAGGAGATGAACATACAGATAAGCAATCTGAAGTAATCAGAGAACTCATTCCATGGAATTGTGCCAAGAAAACAGTCAAACCTTTACGCACAATGGCACTCGAACTAATATTTAGAGAACGTGACAACTACAGGAAGGACAAACTCGACTTTGAAGTAGTCGACTGGCCGTCACGGTACAACACAATACACAGAAGGACAATATTTGTGAGACTCGTGGAAGTACCTCACTATGTGTACATGATGATCAAAATTCCAGGACCTAGGGTAGTAATCACAGTGCAAGGAAACTACTAATAATCCGACAATTGCGACGTTGAGTTCAACAAAATATCACAGTCATTTGGAATGCAGCAGGAACTTGCATATATAGCAGCCACAACTGATCACTCGATGCTTCCTCTGACAAACAAAAACAACACCAGAGATAGAGTTCGACGTGAAAAAGGACACAATGAAATACCAGGTTCATCCTACTGATCCAGCAAAGACAGTACTCGTGTCCAAAATGCTGCCTATCGCACGTAAGCGCGCTCTTCGAATTCCTCCGTGAGAACTGGAAAATCTTCGCATGGGCCCCAGCGGACATGCCAGGAGTACCCAGGGAATTTGTCGAGCACTCACTAGAAGTTTACAAAGATGCAAAGCCGATCCAGCAGTCCACTCGCCGCTTCTCGAAGCCGAAGCAAAGAGCGATACAAGAAGAAATAAATCTACTACTCGTAGCAAAATTCATCCGGGAGATCAAAATAGCAACATGGCTCGCAAATCCAGTGCTGGTAGCCAAGAAGAACACCGAAACCCTTTAGATGTGCATAAATTACACGTCACCGAACAAACATTGCCCCAAAGACTAGTTTCCACTCCCACGCATCGACCAGATCATCGACTCGACTGCGGGCTTTGAAAGGTTATCCTTCCTCGACACATATTCACGCTACAATCAGATCTTAATGAAGCGAGAGGATGAAGAAAAAACTGTGTTCATTACCCCGTTCGGTATGTACTGCTACACTATGATGCCTTTCGGGTTAAAAAACGCGGGCGGCATGTACCAGCGCATGATGCAGAATTGCCTGAAAGCAGAAATTGGCAGAAATGCTCAGGTGTATGTAGACGATATAGTAGTCAAGTCGAATAAGCTAGAAACCCTTATCGACGGTGGATGGTGCAGGAGTGCACTTGTTGGGAAACTCCAAGAGGAAGGTATGAAGAGCACAATAACAAGTTTTCCCTCAGAAAGAAACCTAGGTTTAATCGCACTACCAGGCCTAGCAGCAACGTGGAATCTACACAACACAATCAAAGTACTTTGCCCCAACGAAACAGTGAGGTTGCTAATCTCATCGGTTTTGCTAACACAAAGGATTAGATGTATAGTGTGAAAAAAATTACTTGCTTGCAGTAAATGAAAAGAGAACAGTGATGTCATTGAATGAGAGGAAAACAGTAATTGCAGTAAGAAAACATTGTTTGAAGTCGTTGTATTATCAGTGTAAAAGAATGGACCGGGGTCCACAGTTCACTAGTGGTGTCTCTCCAAAACAGATAGATAACATGTTGGGTAAACAGATTACAACTCGGCAATTGATAGATATAAAGGTTGCACCGTAGTGCATATGCATGACATATTGACTACTATGTGATTCATGCGGGCATTACAACAAGATTCATAGAATCGTTATCCAACTGCATCTATGACTAATAATCCACCCTCGGAGCGTCATCCAATCAAACCTTGGGTATTAAGTTGCAAGCAACATATTATTGCCTTAAGTAAAGTGTGTAATGTAAACAACGTAAACATTGTTGTTTTCTCCCTAATGGGAACAACACATTCCCCATCTGTTACATTTCTGTCACTCGATGAATGCGAGGCATGAACCCACCATCGAGCATAAATATTCCCTCTTGGAGTTAAAAGTATCAACTTGGCCAAAGTATCAACTAGTAACGGAGACCATGCAGGATCATAAATAACATAAACATGATAGACTGATAATCACTGGACATAGCATTCAATTTTCATCGGATCCCAGTAAAACACAAAATGTAGCATTGCAATAAGATGATCTTGATCATGTTAGGCAGCTCACAAGATCTAAACATGAGGCATCAAGAGGAGAAGACAACCATCTAGCTACTGCTATGGACCCATAGTCCAAGGTTGAACTACTCACGCATCAGTCGGAGGCATGCATGGTGATGAAGAGCCCTCTGGTGATGATTACCCCTCCCGGCTGGGTGCCGGGGAGAGCTTTAGAACCCTCCCAAACTAGGGTTGATGATGACGGCGGTTACGGGGATGGAGGCTCGGGTATTTAGGGTTAACCTGAGGAGGAGCTTAAATAGGCAAAAGGGCAACGTCCGTGGGTGGCCAGTGGGACCACACCACCTCGTGGCGCGTCCAAGGGGGCCGCGCCACCCTATGATGTGTCCAGCCCAGAGCCCCCCTTCGGGTCCCCTCAGGACTCCGTGTACGTGACAGATTTCTAAGACCCCGTGATTTTGTTTCGTCCAATTCCAAGAAAATTTCGAGAACAACTTTTCTAAAATGAAAAACAGCAGAAAACAGGAACTGGCTTTGTGGCATCTTGTCAATAGGTTAGTCACAGGAAATCCATAAAAATGACATAAAGTGTATAGAAAACATGTAGCATATGGCATGAAAACAACATGGAACATCAGAAATTATCGATACATTTGAGACATATCAAGCATCCCCAAGCTTAGTTCTACTCTTCCACGAGTAGGTAAAACAATAAAAATAAAGAATTTTTGAGGTGACATGCTACCAACATAAACTTGATCATCATAATTGTAAAAGCATATGTAAGCTGAGGTCATAGTACTTTAAACACAGGCATGGTAGATATATAATTCTAACAATGAAACTTAGCAATCATTTTGCATCATGAAAAGTAACACAAATAAAAGATCATGAATAATAATGTACTTGAAAGTTATACGTTTGTTTCGAGCATAAAGAAAACATAGCAAAGCGGTATTTCGCTTGTCCTTAAAAGTGGGGCAAAACATAAGTTCTAGACACCTTCAAAGTTCAAGTGGATGACTAGAAACAAATAATTTGAGAGCAAGTAATAACATATCATGAATCTGTCAATATTAATTTTGGGACAAATGCACATTATACTCAGAATGACAACTGCGCTCTCTTAATTGTGCATAAAGTTAGAAGATGGATACTCAACATAAAAGAAAAAAGAAAGGCCCTTCGCAGAGGGAAGCAGGGATTAACTCATGCGCTAGACCCTTTTATTTTATTAAACAGAGGTATTGAAAAAAAAATTTAGAGAGGCGTATGCTTATGTCAACGAATGGCAATAGAGTTCTTGTCATCTTCCATACTAAACAAGTTGAGAGTGGTTCCGAATTTATTTATATTGGGCACTTATATCATGCAGTTTATATAGTATGACACTCTTCCCCACCTTTCTTTCGCAAACCATGGCTAACAGAATCCTCGGGTGCATGCCAATAATCTCATACCATGGAGGAGTGCCTATTTATTTGTTTAGATTTTTGATGTTATAATGGTCTAACTAGCTATTTGCAAAATTAATGACGAGCAGATGAAGCATGCAAGTCGGGGTACTTAATTAGTATGGAATACAACAAACCCAACTACTACTTCCTCATGAGCTAAAACAAGAACACAAAACATGTATAATTTTGAAGGTTTAAAGGTAGCACATGAGAAATTTACTTGGAGTGGCGGTTAAATACCACATATAGGTAGGTATGGTGGACACATTTGGCAAACTTTGATTTTTTGGGAGTTGAATGCACGAGTAGAGCTCATACTCAGTATAGGTGGAGACTACCAAAAGACTGGGAGCGACAAATCAAGAGAGCAGTAATGGCCACAATCATGCATAGTGACAAAAACACTATTAATGAAGGCATAAACGGTATTACAAGTCAAAAATTGAATGATCATAGAGGCTATAGGTGACTGGTTTGTAGTAATAACATGGTGTAAGCATGCGCCAAGACAACCAAATAAAGCATTCGAAGGAGAATACCACAATATTATGCTTCAATGTGATAAAAACAACTCATGATTCTTTCAATGGCACATTGAGCACTCTCAACTATTTGAGACAAGTCATGCTACAAAAATAACTACTAAGCATAGAATTGAAATAACATCTAACATGACATGATAAAGTCTGGCCACAGTCTAAACAAGCTTCTTTTTGCACCATTATAAGCATGAAATATTTTACTAGTGCTTTCCAAAACCAAAAAAATTATATAAACAAAAACTCTCCAAATGATATATTAATGAAACAAGATAGTACTACTACTGCTCTAATAGAACTAACAACTCTAAATAAGAGTTGCATGGAAAACATGAGCTAAAAGGATTTGCGGCAGTTAGAAGAAAAACTAAGAATACGAGAATGATAAAGAAACGAGTATCCATATGAAAAAACGGAGCGTGCCTATCTCCCACAAAATAATTATGGGTTCCAACTAAGTTTATTGCATCAAGGAAAACAAAATAAAAACAAACAGACGCTCCAAGTAAAGTGCATATGATGTGACCGAATAAAAATATAGTTTCACTAGAAGTGACCTGATAAGTTGTTGATGAAGAAGGGGATGCCTTGGGCATCCCCAAGCTTAGACGCTTCAGTATTCTTCGAATTTGCTAGGATGAACCACGGGGGCATCCCCAAGCTTAGGCTTTTCACTCTTTTTTATCACATTATATCACCCTCTTTTCTTGACCCTTGACAACTTCCTTCAAACCAAACTCAAAGTAATTCTCGTTAGAGGGTTAGTGCACAATCAAAACTCTCATGTTCTCCTTGGACACAAGCATTATTGATACTTTTTAAACATTAACTACAGTCACTGATGTTTTATGGAGCAAGAAATCCACTCAACATAGTAAAAGCGAGAATGCAAGTAAAAAGACAGAATCTGTCAAAACCAGACCAGTCTGTAAAGACGAATTTTTTCGAGGCACTTACGTTGCTCAAATAAAAAAAAATCAAAACTAGAAAAGTTTCAGAAATAGCTAAGGATTAAGCACAAATATTTTCAGTTCATATTGAGTTTTTTGTGAATTTATATGAATTTAACAGTAGACAACAGAAAGCTTTTTACTGCGCAGAAATCCAAATCTAACTTCAACTTTCACTAGAGACTTTACTTGGCAGAACAAATACGAGAAAATAAAGATACAAAGGAGTTTCTACAGAAGTAAACAACACCTTGACTCAAAGAAAATAGAAGAAGATATTGCAAAAATAAAAACATGGGTTATCTCCCAAGAAGTGTTTTTCTTTAACGCCTTTTATCTAGGCCCAGAAAAACAAGAATCAAGTATTTTAAAGTGAAGAAGCATACAAATTGTAACTTGTTCTAACAATAGAATCAAAAGGCAACTTCATTCTTTTCCTAGGAAAGTGTTCCATACCTTTCCTGAGTGGGAATTGATATTTAATATTCCCCTCTTTCATATCAATAACAGCACAACAGTTCTATGAAAAGGTCTTCCCAAAACAATAGGTCAAGAAGCATTGCATTAAATATTCATAACAATAAATATTCATAACCATAATAAAAACATCATCAACTCTCCCCAAAGGTTTGTTTCTAGCATTATCAGTAAGACGAACATCCAAATAACAGTGTTCCAAAGGTGGTAGATCAAGCATATCATAAAGTTTCTTCGGCATACCAGAGATACTAACACCAAGATCACATAACGCATTACGATCAAAATCATTCACTTTCATTTTAATGATGGGTTCCCAACCATCATCTAACTTCATAGGGACAAGGGCTTCATGTTTTAATTCTTCTTCTCTTATTTGCATGAGAGAATTTGTAATATGTTTTGTGAAATCCATATTCATAGTACTAGCATTAGGACTACTAGAATTTTTTTGTAGGAAGATAATTACTTCAGAAATATTTCAATCATCAAAATCAAGATCATTTTTATCAAAGGTAATGGGACCATTCTCTCCCATATTTCCAAAAATTTCAGCACTTTTATCAGGAACATTTTTAGTGGTTTCAAGCAATTTTAAACGTTTAACACAAGAAGTGGAGACATTGTTGATACGTCCAAAACGTGTCTATAATTTTTGATGGTTTCATGCTACTTTTATGCTTTTGATAATTGTTTTTATATTAAGTTTATGATTTATTTGGACTAACCTACTAATAGTTGCAAAAGTTCACAATGTTCTTGTTTTACACTTTGATGTGTAGGAATCATCAAAAATAGAAGAGAAAACCTTGTTGGAGTCGAATTGGGACTTTCCTGAAATCTGTCTAAAAACTCTTTTTAAAGATTGCCATGTTGCGGGTCGAAGACGGCGTCAAACGGAAATCTCACAGAAGACAAAATTGTGGGGAATTTTACGATGACATTCTAGACTTAAAATTTTCCTGATTCCGAGTCCGGACAGCCGAGATACGCCCGATTTACCTCAGCCCTAGATGGGATGATGGAAATCCGTGAGACTATATAAAGGGAGGAAACCTAGGTCGTGAGAGACACCACATACCACGAATTTCCAGCCACCAAAGCCACGTTTTATCCTCCCCCATGGATCCCATCTCCATGGGCGAGGGCTCCCAAGACCATGAAGGAACAAGGCTAAGGGCAGCGCTTCCCCATGATGCCGGTGGCGAAGGGAAGGAGTCCCCGCGCCACCGCCGACGCCGCCCTGCGCCTCGCGCTGTCTGTCGAATAGTCATCTCAACAAGTCCCTCGGATGAACCAATAGGTTTTCGATTAGGAGAATGTATAGGCGCTGGTGACGATCGTCGGCTAACAGGGGGGCACGATTTACGCAGGTTCGGGGGCCTCGTAGAGGTAAAACCCTTACTCCTGCTCTTGTCGATCTGTATTATCAATAGATCGGTTACAATGGGGGGTGCTCAAGTCGGGTGCTCAAGTCGAGAGTACGGTCTCGAGCTCAAGGCTTTGGTGGTGTGATATTGCTTGGATCCCCCTCTCGGTGGTTCTACTGGCCTTATATAGATGGCCAGGTCTCGAACCGTACCCGGGGTGGGGGGGGGGGTTACAAACCCTAGCTTAGGTCGGTTACAAGTTTCCTTCTTGACCCGCAATGCTTTGCGGGTAGGCCTTTGATTGGGCCTTCTAGAACTGTTGGTGGCACCTCTCCTTGGTCTTAGGTCTTGGGACTTAGACCGGGTAGCCTCACCAAATAGGTCCAGGATTCATCCCCACGTTAGTAGCCCCGAGTGTTTACTCGACTGTGAATCTGTCGGGTGGACACTCAAAGTTTGTCTTGATTTCCTTCGATTGATGGTTTCAATCGCTTGATTTTTGACGGCGCATACCCTGTGCGCGATACGCTTCTTGTAGTTGAGCATCGAGCAATATATGTGCCTGTGTACTGTCTGTTTTCGCAGAAGAATGTGGCTCAGTCGCTTGGCTCTCTCGAAAGCTCAGGGCCAATTAATTGCATCTAGGGCAAAAAACAGTTTTGGCCTACACAGACTCGAGACCTCCGACTCGAATCCGGCGAGGTGATCGTTGCGACTGGGCCGTGGAGGTCTTACCGAGTCGAACTTAACCTATATGGGTACCCGGCGCGTCCGCTAGGGTTTTTCTTCGTGTTGTTGACACGGAATTTTACCGTAGGACGCAGCTTGAGTGCGATTCCAGGCCCATAAGAGAGATCTTTGGGTCTTACCTTCGTACTTGAAAGAATACGACATCCGGATGTGCCTAGTCGGCTGAACAATCTAGGGTAGAGATGTGTAGATAAATCGTGTGAAAGAGTAGCGGGAGCCGCGTACTCGCGATTTTTCCTCTGATTTCCTTCTTGAAAATCTTCGAGTGAAGGGATCTCCTTCCCTTGTTGTGCTTATGCAAAAGAGATTTTTGCGTTTGTAATAAATTTTTTTTGCCTTGCCCATACGAAAGAGTTTTCGTGTCTCGGGATTTATGCGAAAGAAATTTTGGCGCCTTGATATACCCATACGAAAGAAATTTGGTGTCAGGGAGGTCGTGCGAAAAAGATTTCGCGTCTTTGATATGCCTATACGAAAGAAATTTCGTGTTAGGGAGCTTATGTGAAAAAGTTTTTTCATCTTGATATGCCCATACGAAAGAAATTTCGTGTTAGGGAGCTTATGCGAAAGAGTTTTCGCGTCTTGATCTGCCCATACGAAAGAAATTTCGTGTTAGGGAGCTTATGCGAAAGAGTTTTCGCGTCTTGATGAGGTATGCAGTGATGTCACTTCGCACCCGTCTGTTCTGACTCCTCCCGATGGGACGTGACGGAGCGAAGCAGAGCACGCTGGCCCACCTTGTCAGCTTTTGAACGGAAACGATAGGTCGCATCCGGGTTTTCCGCGAGTCAGACGCTGTAAATGCGCACAATCTTTTGTAAAGATCGTGCCAGAGTAACCGCTCACGCCGCTTCGTTTCCACTTTACGCGTGGCGGCCGCGATGGGTGCCATGTTGCCAAACCCACGGTCTGGATCAGCCTGGCTTGTGTATAAATATTTACCCTTAGGAGATGGGTAAATCTTCAGGCCCTTTGCTCATCGTCTTCCTCCTCGCGCACACCTCCTGTTATGTAAGCACAAGAGAGCTCCAATGGCCGGCGGGAAGAAACGCAGCGCTGCCGCGTCATCCTCGAAGGAAGTGGCAGGCGCTTCCGGGCCGCCCCTTGCGAGAACGGGCGATTGGCGCGCCGCCAACACCACCAAGAAGAGCATCGCCGAGATGCAACGGGAAGGACTGCTCCCGCCTGACACCGACAAGCGCGTGCGCTTGTCCAAGAAAGAAGAGGTACCAAATCTGCACGCGAACGAGCGCGTGTTCTTCGTGGAGCACGTCTCGCGCGGTATTTCTCTTCCTCTCCACCCTTTTCTCCTCGGGCTGCCACATGTCTAAGGCATACAGCTCCACGACCTGCCTCCAAACGCGATTCAGCACATATCGTGCTTTGCGAGTGCTTTCTGGGTATCCGCACGCACCGGGGCCTCTAGAAGGCCCTCTTCAAGGTATGGATCTTCCGAGAGAGAGCGCAACCAGGCGAGAAGCTGGGGGGTCCGTTGCGTACTGGAGGCTTCGGGATCCAAGCGAGAACTGACATCCCCTACATGGAGATGTATTTCGTCGACTCGGCGCAATGGTGGCGGAAGAAATGGTTCTACGTCATCGACAACAGCGCGGATGGAGCCCCTGAATTCCACCCATTCGCCATTCTGAAGCAGAGGAAGTCCTGGTCGCACAAGCTCACCGCCGAAGACAGCAAGATTGTCTCCCCCTAGTCGCGAAGGTGGCGAGCTTCCGCGACAAGGCGTTGGGGGTTCCGTTGAATGGAATACATGTAGAGAGTGTGTTTCTTCGACGAAGGATTCATCCCCTTCAGGCGAGGCCATCCACCATGTGGGAGTACCAGGGCACCCAGGACCCGAGCCGCGCCTGCGAAGACATTATGTCGAATGCTGAGTTCGAGAAAAAGACCGCGGCCATCACCAAGCTGAAGAAAGGATAGGCCTACTCATCCTGTTCTCTCGAGCCATTTGAGGCTGCGAAACCTCCCCCAGCTGACGTGAGTTTCTTCTTGTTCTTCTTTTGTCTCTTTCTAGTCCGAAGATTTGTCGACTGAAGATCTTCTCTCCTTTTCTTCTTTTGCTCCCGTAGAGCTTGAAGGTGGCGACGTGCTACCCGTCATTTTTGGCCGAAGATGCCTCGAACCTTCTGGCGAATAACGTCGATGCTCCTCTCGAAACTAGTGTCGCAGAAGCTGATTCGAGCTCCGAGCGCGACTACATGTACGACAAGGAGGAGTCGGGCAGCAACCAACTCCATCGCCGCAAGCGCCGCAAGCACGAGGATGACGAAGTCACTTCCAAGGATAGCTCCTTGGGTGATGGATCCACCAAGGCGACTCAGCCTCTCCAGGTGCCTGCCCTCCGTACGCTTCCGCCTCTTGGTCGTCCGCCAAAGGTTTCCACTGCTTGGAATCCGGACGTTCTTGATGATGACGACGATGACGAGTAAGTCTTCCATGCTTTTCTCTTAGTCGCGAATTTTCCTTCTCGCTCCTTGTTCTTTAGTCTGATTTCGGTTTCAACAGCGGCCTTGCGACTATTAGCCCTGGCCGGTTTGCTTCTTCAATTCCATCTGTGAAGAGAAAAGAAGCAGCGGCGACTGAAGCTCCAGCTGTTGAGGCCGCTCGAAGATCTCCAAGTCCTGCGAGAGCAACCGCCACTCCGGAGTACGAGCTGCCCAGCTTTGTGGGTGGAGCATCTACGAGTAAGGAGGTTTCGGGCAGCTCGGCGGACACTTTTCCTACCGCTCAGGGCAAAGTAAGTCCACTTGTCTTTACTTTGGTCGTTCCAAATTTCTATCGGGTGCACGACAGTGCTCCCGTTGGGAGTAGCCCCCGAGTCTGTGGTTAATTGCTTGCAGTTGGCCATAGGCTCAAGTCGAAGTCTTCTCCTCCTTTTTCCTCGAATTCTATCGGGTGCACGCAGTGCTCCCGATGGGAGTAGCCCCCGAGGCTATACTCGACTCTGTACAGTCGTGTATAGGCTCAAGTGACTTTGTTTTTAACTTGAATTTTTGCCTTGGGTTATTGCAGGCTCTCCTCGACTCCCTTGCTGCTTTCGGGCGCTGAGTACTTTCGTCCGAAGCGGACTGCATCTCCCTTAGGGCAGATCGCGATTGGCTTCTCCAAGATGGCCGTTCTCTTCAAGGTAGGCTAGTGATCCATTCTCGTCTTTATTGCTTCTTCTTGATTGTAATTGTTGTTCAAACTGCATATTTTTCATTGCAGACGAGGTTACCCGCCTGAAAGCTGAGAAAGCGGAAGCTGTCTCTCGAGTGAAAACTCTTGAGACAGAGCTGGAATCCTCCCGAAAAGAGTTGGAGTCCGCCCGCAAGTGCTCAGCCGATCTTGAAGGGAGCATTTCGGGAGCTCAGGGGGCCCTGAAGCAACTGGAAGAGGCGGGTGCAAAGCGCAACAGCGACCTTGTCGATTTCATCCGCCCTTTGGCCCAGAAACTCGCAGATAATGTTGTGCTTCACCCATTTTTGACTGGAACCTTTATTCGCCCTTCCTTGCTAATGATTATTTTTGTGTTTGTGTCAGGTGCTCTTGGGGTTGGGTTGGAGATCCCCGGATATCAGCAACTAGACGCCCTTACTGACACGTGCGCCCAGATCCCAGAGCACGCAAACGGAATCTGCTCCCTTGTTGGTGATGCCACCCGAGTGCTGACGCAGTTCCAGGAGCGCCTGTTCGTGGACGCGGCGATTCCTCCTTCCTTGGGCGGCCTTCTGCAAGCCTTTCTTGGCGATGAAGATCTTCTCCACAAGTTCGCACTCGCGCAAACTGAGTGCGGGGCCAAGACGGCGATCCAGTTTTCCTTGGCGCATGGAGTCTCGGGTTACCTGGATAAGGTGTACTCGGACATTCCTCGTGACTCCACTGGTTAGAAGGTAGGACTCCATCCTTTTGGCGCTCGTGCTGAAGTCCTCACGAAGAGGCTTTCTGGAGTGCTTTCTCGTGCTGGTCGCAAGGGACATCCTTCCGCGAGTGGAACTACTTCTGCGGCCCCTTAGGATAGTTTTTAATTTCCTTTTGCTTGTCGATGTAATGAACCTTGGTATGTATTCCCGTATTTTATGTTGTGTAATCGATGTGTTTTCTGAAATCCTTAGTGTCTGATTGTTGCATCTTACTTTTGTATGCTCCCGATGGGAGTAGCCCCCAAGCACCCAAGGAATGGGTGGTATGTTCTCGAGTGGGGTCTTGTGATTTTTCTGAACTTTCTTCTTTTCATTTCAGGTAGTGGATCCCAGCGTAGAGTCCTCGAGTGGGTCTGCTTCGCAGGTTAATCCCCTTGTTGCTGCTGCCAGCATGTTTGCCTCACTCCGTGACCGTGTTGCGGATGGCGAGCGCAAGTTGAAGGCTCTGCGAGGTGTGGCCGATGTTGCCAAGTCGAAGCAGAAATTTGCTGCAGAGCGTAAGCAGTTTGTGATGGAAGAACTGGCGGCTGTTGCCAAGGGCATGCTCTGTAAGTTTGCGAGCCCCCGAATACTTTGTCATTGGTTCCTTTCTTTGTTTTGATGCCTTTATTGTCCTTGAAGTTGTTGAACCTGACGGAGTCTGTGAGACCCATTGGGTGAATAATCACATTATTCACGAGTCGAGTAGCCCCAAGCCTCATGCGAATGAGTTCTGGTCTGACCGCAAGCGAGTCTTTATCCTAGCTACCCTGAAGTATCGGGCGAGCCAGGCGCAGGTAATCGTCGAGTCTTGTCACGAGGCCCTGTCCTCTGTCCATCGGACATTTTACCCTTTGGGTGTTCTCCCGGATTGCTTGAGTAGCTTGCTAAGGATGTTCCGTCGGGTGGGAGAGGTTCGAGAGTGCGTACGCCAACAAATTGTCAGTGGAGCCCAAGTGGCGCTTTCCTTCGTTCGGCTGTGGCACCCTGAGGTCAACTTCCTTTCTGTGTCGCGGCTTCCTGACTCGAGAGGTTCACCAGTGGATTTTCTCCTCATTATGCGGCCGTGCGTCCTGCAGCGGAGCAGATTGTTCGACTGACTTCCGAAGAGATTAATCCAATACTTTCAAATGAGGCCGCTCGCCGTTAAATGTAATTCTAAGATGTAAATATCTTGTTGTAAGGTGTTTTGAAGGTGTGAACCTTGTGACCTTGTATATTTCGTACAATGTTTTTAAGGTGTTTATAAGGTGTGGACCTTGTTGTACCTTGTATTGTTTTTATCGAGTGATGTTACTCGAGGGTATGTGATGATGCTAGTTAGACGTAGCCCCTGTGTGCTTGGGGTGTGTAACAGTCGGTTTAGCATGTTTAGAGAAAACAAAAAAGTCACGATTGCTACGGTTGAGAAACCATGTATTTATTGGTATGGCTGAGAAGCCATGTGTTTGGTCGAGCTACAGCGTGGCTGGTACAAACTTATTTCTTGCGAGTAGGATAATCCTAGGGGTAGAACTTGTGGAGATGCGCAACGTTCCACAGGTTGGAGTAGATACCACCGGTCTTTGGGTTCTTCAATCGATAGGCGCCTCATGGGATAACTTCATGTATTATGAAGTGTCCTTCCCATGGTGGCTCGAGCTTGTGTCCTTCCTTTTGTTTGAGCCGCAGCACCAGGTCTCCTACCATGAAAGATCTGTGGCGTATACGATGACTGTGATAGTTGTGCAGCGATTGCTGGTATACTGTGGATCTTGCGAGTGCAATGTCCCGAATCTCATCAAGTGCGTCCACATCTTCTCCGAGTGCCCTGTTTGAGGTTTCTTCGCTGTATGCAACGACTCGTGGAGCACTGAATTTGACGTCTTCGGGTAGGACGGCTTCAGCTCCGTACACCATGAAAAATGGCGTATAGTTTGTTGACCGATTTGGTGTTGTGCGTAGGCTCCACAGTACTGATGGTAGTTCTTCGACCCACTGCCCTGCTGCTGGGTGCAACCGATCTAACAGCCGCTTCTTTAGGCCAGCCGAAACTAATCCGTTAGATCGTTCCACTTGGCCATTGGTTTGTGGGTGAGCTACCGAGGCGAAACTGAGGGTGATTCCCTTCCCCTCGCATAATTCCTGTGTTTCCTTCGCTGTAAAGTTGCTGCCGTTGTCTGTGATGATGTTGTGCGGCACGCTGAATCTACACACGATGGAGTCGAGAAATCGCACGGCGCACTATGCATGTGCGGAGGTGACTGGCATGGCCTCTATCCATTTTATGAATTTGTCGACTGCCACGAGCAGGTGTGTGTATCCTCCAGGTATTGACTTGCGCAACGGTCCCACCATGTCGAGCCCCCATTGGGCGAAGGGCCAGGCGATGGGAATCATGTGCAGTTCTGTTGCAGGGGCATGCGGCCTGGGCGCAAACCTTTGGCAGGCGTTGCATCTGTCGACTAGATCTTTGGCGTCTCTTGCTGCTGTGAGCCAATAGAATCCTGCCCTGAAAGCCTTGCCCATGATGGCTCTCCAACTGGCGTGGTGGCCGTAGTCTCCTTGGTGTGTATCCCGGAGTAATTCCTTGCCATCTACGGGTGCTATGCATCTCTGCAATACTCCTGATATGCTTTGCTCGTATAGCTCGTCGTTGATCACCCGAATAGATTTGTTGTGCCGTACTATTTGTCGGGCCTCGCAAATGTCTGCTAGGAGCTGTTTGTTGGACAAGTAGTCGAGGTATTTCTGCATCCATACTGGCTCGACCAGAAAAACTTGCCTTGAAATATTGTGGATGAGCTCGATCATAGCAATTTGCGGGCTGTCGTCTGTTTCCACTGCTGCGGGTGTTCCTGCTGGCTATCTGACTTTGACTGATCGCTTGATCATTCGTTCGAAGTAGATTCCTGGAGGGATGTGGGCGCTTGTTGACCCCATGTTGGCTAGCTTGTCTGCTTCCTCATTGCTTGATTGCGCGATGTGCTTCAGTTTGCACCCTTTGAAACTTCCCTCGAGTAGATTGTACATGTCACGATAAGCAACCATGTTATCCGCGATAGCATCGCACTCCTTCAGCGTCTGTTGCACGATGAGATTTGAGTCTCCATATATCATCAATCGGGTGGCTCCGCAGGCGATCGCCATTTTCATGCCGTGTAGGGGGGCCTCATACTCCGCGTCGTTGTTGGACGCTGGGTCGTCAAGAGGGAAATCCAGTCGCAGGACGTATTGCAGCTTGTTGCCTAGGAGAGATATAAGAATAACTCTGGCTCTGGCTTCTTCGTTTCTTTTCGACCCGTCGAAGTACATGATCCAGTTGCTTGTGTATTCTGGGGGTCTTGGTGTTTGCAGCTCCGTCCACTCGCTTAGGAATTCCAAGATGACTTGGGATTTTACAGAGTTTTGTCCTGCGTATATTATGCCCCAGGCGCCTAGATCGATGCTCCACTTCGCAATTCTTCCGGATGCCATGGGGTTGTTCATGATAGTACCGAGTGATGCGTCATTCAGCACTGTGATGGTATGTTCCTGGAAGTAATGCTTGAGCTTTCGGGCTGTGAGCACTACACCGTATGCGAGCTTCTGATAGTGGGGGTATCGCTGCTTGCATGGCGAAAGCATCTCGCCGATGTAATATATTGATCACTGAACACCATACGCCTTGCCATCCTCTGGCCCCTCGACGACAATAACCGTGCTGATGACTTGGTTTGTTGCGGCCAGGTATAGGTATAGGGGCTCCCTCTCTTGTGGCGTTGTCAGGACGCGCCTACTCTGCAGTGCTCTTTTCAAGTCGATGAACGCCTTTTTTTCTTCGGGTGTCCATTCGAACTTATCTGTTTTTTCAGCAGCTTGTAGAAGGGCAATGCTTGCTCGCCAAATCTTGCGATGAATCTGCTCAGAGCGGCTAGTCGCCCTGCGAGCTGCTGTACGCCACGAAGATTGGTTGGCTCCTTCATTGTCAGGATTGCTTGAATTTTCTCCGGGTTGGCTTCGATTCCGCGGGCGGACACCAAATACCCGAGAAGTTGTCCCACAGGAACGCCAAAGACGCATTTTGTCGGGTTGAGCTTGATCCTGTACGCGTTGAGAGCGTCGAATGTCTCCCTGATGTCCTCGAGGAGTGTATCTTCTACTCGAGTTTTGATGACGATGTCGTCAACATACACTTGTACGTTCTTGCCAATGAGATTGGCGAGGCATTTTTGCATGCAGCGATGATATGTTGCGCCTGCATTTTTCAGCCCGAAGGGCATTGTCATGTAGCAGTAGACACCGTGAGGTGTGATAAACGCTATCTTCTCCTCGTCCTCCTCTTTCATCCTGATCTGATTATAGCCCGAGTAGGTGTCCAAGAAGGAGAGTCGCTGGCAGCCTACAGTGGAGTCCACGATCTGGTCGATCCGTGGCAAGGGGAAGTTATCCTTGGGGCAGTGTTTGTTCAACAACGTATAGTCAATGCACACACGAAGGATGTCAGTGTTTTTCTTCGGGACCAATACCGGGTTTGCTAACCAGGTGGATATTTTTATCTCTCTGATGAATTTTGCGGCGAGTAATCGATTCACTTCTTCTCCAAGTGCCTTCTGTTTTGGCTCGGAGAATCGTCGGGTCGTTTCCTTGATAGGTTTGGCGTCTTTGAATATTTCGAGTGAGTGCTTGACGAACTCCCTGGGTATCCCTGACATATCTGAAGGCTGCCAGGCGAAGATTTCCTAGTACTCACGGAGGAGTTCGACGAGAGCGCCTTCCTATGCGGACGAGAGGGTGGTGGACACCATTGCCGTCTTTGCGGGTTCTGTCGGGTGCACTTGATGCTTTCGAGTGTCGTTGTTTGCACTGAACTCGAGTTCTGGAGAGTTCTTTTTGGTGAGTGGCATCACGGAGTGGTCCGTGGTCTTTGCCAATTCTGCCAGCTCCTCCTGCATCCCGAAAGATTTCGCTATCTCATTGAACTCAATGTCACACTTATCAGATTTTTGGAAGTCGCCATGTATGGTGATGGTGCCGTATTCCCCAGGAAGTTTGAGCTTCAGGTAGGCGTAGTGGGGTACTGCCACAAATCTCGCGAACGCTGTTCGGCCGAGAATGGCGTGGTACTGTGAGGGCCAGTCGACTACTTCGAAGTCGAGGAATTCTCGTCTGTTGTTTCTTGGGTTTCCGAGCACCACCTCCAAGTTGATTGTTCCGAGTGGTCGGACTGCTTTGCCCGGTACTATCCCGTGGAAGGATGTTTCTGATTCTGCGAGTCCGTCTAGTTTCCTGTTCATTTTACGGAGTGTGTCCGCGTAAATGATGTTGATCCCGCTGCCTCCCTCCATGAACACTGGTGCAAGTTCGTAGTTGCCTATTTGCGCCCGAATGACGAGCGCAGCGTGTCCTGGTCGGTATACCCGAGGGGGGGGGGGTGGTCATCTTTGGAGAAAGTTATCGACTGCTCTGCCATCTTCAAGTATTCAGGTGTGGACGGTGGAGCTTGTACTGCCATTATACCTGCCAAACGGGCCGCCCGGCACGGCCCGATACGTGCCGGAAAAAACGCGGCCCAGGTTATCCGTGTCGTGCCGGGCCGGCCCGTGGGCAGGAATTCTCAGGAGAGCACGGCACGTTGGCCTATTTGCGGCCCGACAGGCTCAAATTCAGCAAGACTGGCCCGTTTAAGGCCTGGCACGTCTGGCCCAATTAAAGGAGCGGGAAATTCGAAATTTCAGGATTTGGTGGGCCAGCAAGAGCGTGGGAAGCAACATATTTTTTTTGGGAATGTGGGGTTAGTAGGAGGGAGGGGGCCGTATTTTCTAAGTTAGGAGGTAATTAGGGGCATATTTATCCTTTTTAAATGATATTTGTGTCAATTTAGAGCTATTTAGAGATATTTAATCATTAGAGGACTATTTTAGTCCAAAAAATGCATTTTTTCACTCGTGCCTTGTCGTGCCCATGTTGGTCCGCGTGCCGGCCCGTTTAAGTCGTGTCATGCCGTGCTGGCCCACGTGCTTCAAATCGAGGAGCGGCCCGGGCACTAACGTGCTCGTGCCATGCCACAGCCCATTTAAATCATGCCATGCCATGCTCGTGCCGGGCCAAAAAAGTCGTGCTTCGGGCCGGCCAAAAAGGCCCGGCCCGTTTGGCCAGCCATAACTGCCATGACCACTTGGCGTGTGTTTGTATTCTGGACCCTGCGGGAAGGGCAAAATTTCTGTATCATTCCGAGGAGTCCTGCTGGGTTCGGGTACCCATAGCCTCCCTGGTTTCCGGCGGGTGGCGCTGGTAGCGCGGCCAACACCATGTTTTGATGTCCTGGTGGAGGTAGGGGTTGTGGAGGGTGGAATCCCTGATGTCCTCCTCCTGGGAGCTGTGGGTAGCCCTGATTGACCGCGGCTCTGTTTTTCTTCGTGTAGGCCTCATGGATGTCCTGAAACTTTCGGCAATCCTTGAGGAGGTGGGTTGCCTTGGTCTTGCCTGTGCGCTTATCTGTGAATAGATGTAGCGTGCAATAACCGTCAAGGTCCTCCTCGAGAGTTTTATCCTCTAGGTTTGGCTTTCACACGCGATTTCCACGAGGTCCGCTGTTATGATTTATTGTAAACTCTGCCGTAACCAGTTCTTCTCGATCATCGTGATCGTAGTGCTTTCTCCTTTTCTTTCGACCATGGCTGTCGTCCTCAGGTGCTGGCGAAGATGCCTTCTCATTGCGCACGGAGTCTGCACCGTTTGCACATCTGTCGGCTATGGCCATCAGCTCCCTGATGGTTTTGGGCGCGGCTCCTCGAGCTCCTTTGGTGAAAGCTTCGACTACGACTTCCTCCGATATGTTTCCCGCCGTATTTTTGAGCGTGGTCTACCGCTGAATGTACTCGTGAGTAGACTCACCACTCTTCTGCTTACAAGCCCGCAGCTCCTCGATGGACGCATGTCTTTTGTATGTTGCTTGGAAGTTCTTGCGGAAGTCGAAAGTTAGATCGTCCCATGAGCCGTAGCACGCCCTCGGTCTTCTTTCGAGCCAGTTGCGCGCAGCGCCTACAAGATGTAGGTTGAGGTACTGCATAGCTGTTGTCTTGTTCCCACGTTGGCATTTTACTGCCGTGAGGTAATACGACAGCCAGGATTTGGGTTCCAGCGAGCCGTCGTACTTTGGCACCTCCGTAGTAAGTTTAAATATCTTGGGCATCGGTGCCTCGCGGATGTCGCGAGTAAAGCACAACGCGCCACAGGCTTCTTCGTCGGAGGAGGTGGATGGGGACCGTGCGCGGTTCCTGATCGCTCGGGCCTTGTTGATTTTGTTCTGCGCGATGTTAGATCGCGCATTGTATTCAGGCTGGTCACGATCATTCTCCTTCCGCGGTTCCTTGTTGCGGTGTCGCGAGCGGCTGCTATGATGTCGCGGACTGCGACCACGATCCCTCGGGCTGTCGTCGCTGCTACTCGGGCTATCACCGCGACGCCGGGCTTCCTTTCCTCCGGCGCGACGAGGTGATTTTTCCCTTCTAGGTGATGCGCTCCCGCGTCTGTGGGGTGTTTCTTTGTCCTTCCGAGGGGTCTTCTCAGTCTTTTATGCTGTCGCGTTCTTGCGGCCTTGGGCGGCGAGTCTCGCGGCTGCCATGCCTAGCCCCTTCTAAACTTGTCGCTATTGCTCCGCGCGGGGGTCATTCTCTCCTGGCTGGTTCGCCTGCAGTTACGTGGCTGCAGCCAGGACTGCGGCAGCGGGAGTCGTCGGGTGCATGTTGCCGTCGTCGTCGACGTGCATGAGAGATATCTCTAATGTCTTGTTGACCCCGCTAAGAGATTCGCGATCCAGGGCTGCGGTCTTTGAGACGTATTTTTCTTCGGGGGATTGTTCCCTACCGAGTAAGTTTTGGAGAGTGCCGCACGGCGTAGACTCGATTCATCCGCCAATTTCTTCCGCTCGTCCAGATTCTTGCGGGCCTCCTTGATCAGCTCTGCTCCTTTCACCAGATGATAGTGGTATGCAGTTAGATCTTCTTGAGGGGCTCCTTCTTCAATCGGCTGGCCTAGATGTACAGCCTTTTTTTGCCTTGAGCCAGACATCTCGCGACACTTTGATGTGCTCTCGCTCTTTCAGGTCGTCCTCAGTTTCCTCGGGTGGCTCAGTCGATCCTACCATGCAGATCTGGGCCAAATATGGTCCGCGAGTCCTACGTGTAGGTTGACAAGTTTTGTCGACCCGAGAAGGTTCTTCCGCTGCGATAGTATGGAAGTTGCGAGTGCTGGGGCGGATGGATCCACAGCTGGGCGCTAGGTCGCGACCAACGTCATTGGGCAGCGAGTCGAAGGTTGCCTGGCTCGAGACAGACTCGGAGTCCGATTCGCCGAGATCGGCCTGCTCGGAGAAATGTAGGATTCCTGCCTTGTTGGCGTGGAAGTGGAGGCTCCCGAACGTCAGGCTGGCGCTCTTCTCCAATCCGCTGAACACCAGGCGCGATTCCGACGAGTAGGGCGCGACGATGATCAACCCGAATCGGATCGGATCTGCGAAGTCGAGGTTCCGGGGCTCCAGCTGAAGGTTGGAGATGATGAGGCCGAAGACGCCGTAGATCCAGTGCCCGTCGTTCCCATAGACGGCGCCAATTGTCGCATAGTCATCTCAACAAGTCCCTCGGATGAACCGATAGGGTTTCGATTAGGAGAACGTATAGGCGCTGGTGACGATCGTCGGCTAACAGGGGGCACGATTTACCTAAGTTCGGGGCCCTCGTAGAGGTAAAACTTTTACTCCTGCTCTTGTCGATCTGTATTATCAATAGGTCGGTTACAATGGGGGGGTGCTCGAGTCGAGAGTACGGTCTCGAGCTCAAGGCTTTGGTGGTGTGAGATTGCTTGGATCCCCCTCTTGGTGGTTCTCCTGGCCTTATATAGATGGCCATGTCTCGAACCGTACCCGGGGGGGGGGGGGGTTACAAACCCTATCTTAGGTCGGTTACAAGTTGCCTTCTTGACCCGCAAGGCTTTGCTGGTGGGCCTTCGATTGGGCCTTCTAGAACTGTTGGTGGAACCTCTCCTTGGGCTTAGGTCTTGGGCCTTGGACCGGGTAGCCTCACCCAATAGGTCCAGGATTCATCCCCACGTCACTGTCCTCTCCACCGTCTTCACCGCCATCGCCATTGCCAATTCCTCCTTGTATACAGTGGTTCATCGTCCCACACACCTCTGTACCGCCCTATGTAAACATGGTGTTTGACGTTATAAGTTATTTGCAGATGATCTATTGCATCTATGTCATGTTTGTGTAGATCCCTTTTGTGATATGATTGATTGTTGAATCTCTATGGATGGTTTGAGCTATATATTGAAATTGTTACAGTCCTATGGTGCCATCATATGTTTATGAGCGCGTGGATCACATCATAGGGTTTGTAGTATGTGGAGAAAGCTAGAGGGAGGGTTGCTTGAGTGACAGAAACATGAGCCCCAATCTAGTGATTAAAGCATATGGGATAAACATGACCTTTTGATCTTAATGCTATGGTTGGGTATTTTTAACTTAATGTATCTTCTATTAGTTACGGATGTTTGCTAGAGTTCCAATCATAAGTATTTGCAATCATTGGATAGTGAGAGCTTGTTAGCTTTGCCTCTCCCACATAAAAGAGGAATATCAACCTTGTATTTGACTATTTGATCATGAACAAATCAATCACACTTTCCACCACTTTTCCAGACTCATGTTACTGTTAGTTTATATTCATTTAGTATACTTTATTGTTGCATCAACTAACTTTAATTTGATGTATTTATTATGCTGCAAAACTATCTAGTTTACCCGTAATGTTTCTCTAGTATTATTTCCTAGGTAAAGTAAACGTTTAGTGTGCGTAGAGTTGTATCAGTGGTTGATAGAACTTGAGAGAATACTTATCCTACCTTTAGCTCCTCGTTGGGTTGGACACTCATACTTATCGAAAAGTCTACATACGATCCTCTATACTTGTGGATATCAATTGTCAACACTAATTACTTTGCCATTAACAGTAGGAGGTTTACTAGCATTAGAAACTTCAGTTTTACTAGTGGTGGTAATAGTGCAAACTTTAGCTATATTATTCTGTCTAGCTATTTCATCTTCTCTTTCCCATCTAGCATGCAATTTAGCTAACAACCTAATTTTAATGGCATTAGTAGCAGCAAAGGGATTTTCATCCATAGTTTCATTTTTAGCAGCCATTTTATTGATTAAAGAAGATTGTGCTTCAGACATGGATGAAATACAGTTTTCAGCACGAGAAAATTTAACTTGCAAAACCGGAAATTTCCCTATTTAAATTCTCAAGTTGATGACTAATATTTTTCAACATAACAGATTGTTCCTCCATAGTCTTAGTAAATAATCTATGCTACTCATATTGATTTTACATAAAGTCTTTAGTGGATCTTTCAACTTCTGAAATTCTTTCACTAGGCATTTCAGATCTATCATAAGAATAATTATTACCACTATTAGTAGGATATGGCCTATAGTTGTTGCTACCAAAATTATTCCTATAAGCATTGTTGTTGAAATTGTTGTTTTTAATGAAGTTCACATCAACATGCTCTTCTTAAGCAACCAAAGAGGCTAAATGAACATTGTTTGGATCAACATAGGTTTTACCATTCACAAGCATAGACATAATAGCATCAAGTCTATCACTCAAGGAAGAGTATTCTTCAATAGAAGTTACCTTTTTACATGGTGGAGCTCTCTCAGCGTGCCATTAAGAATAATTTATCATCATATCATCAAAAATCTTTGTTGCAGCACCCGAAGTGATGGACATAAAGGTACCTCCAGCAACTGAATCCATAAGGTTTCTTGAAGAAAAATTCATACCTGCATAAAAGGTTTGGATGATCATCCAAGTAGTAAGTCCATGAGTGGGACAATTCTTTACCAAAGATTTCATTCTTTCCCAAGCTTTAGCAACATGTTCATTATCAAGTTGCTTAAAATCCATAATGCTACTTCTTAAGGATATAATCTTACCAGGAGTATAATATTTTCCTATGAAAGCATCTTTACATTTAGTCCATGAATCAATACTGTTTATTGGCAAATATAACAACCATTCTTTAGCTCTTCCTCTCAAAGAGAAAGGAAATAGTTTCAGTTTAATAATCTCTCCATCTACATACTTATATTTTTGCATCTCATAGAGTTGAACAAAATTATTAAGGTGAGCAGCAACATCATCAGAACTAACACCAGAAAATTGCTCTCTCATAACAAGATTTAACAGTGCAAGCTTAATCTCACAAAAATCAGCAGTAGGAGGAGGTGGAGCAATAGGTGTACTAATAAAATCATTGTTGTTTGTGCTTGTGAAGTCACACAACTTAGTGTTCTCAGGAGTACTCATTTTAGCATGATTAAAAACAGATAAAAATAACAGCTAGAACAAGAACTGTTTTTTTTGTGTTTTTTATATAAAGAAGCAAACAAGACAAAATAAAATAAACTAAGAAAAAAAACAAAGTAAAGAGATTGGAGGTGAGAGACCCCCCTTGGAGAAATCCTCTTCCTCCCCGGCAACGGCGCCAGAAAACAGCTTGATGGTGCAGGAGTGCACTCGTTGGGAAACCCAAGAGGAAGGTATGAAGAGCACATCAACAAGTTTTCCCTTAGAAAGAAACTGAGGTTTAACATACCAGTAGGAAAAAAGAAATCACTTGTGAAGGTTGAAGACAACTGATGTTGGCAGGGCGTACTACGAGGCTCAGCAGCAACGTGGAATCTACACAACACAATCAAAGTACTTTTCCCCAACGAAAGAATGAGGTTATCAATCTCACCGGTTTTGCTAACACAAAGGATTAGATGTATAGTATGGAAAATAGTACTTGTTTGCAGTAAATGAAAAGAGAATAGTGATGGCAATGAATGAGAGGAAATCAGTAATTCTAGTAAGAAAACATGTTTGCAGTGGTATTATTATTAGTGTACAAGAATGAACCAGGAACACAGTTCACTAGTGGTGTCTCTCCAAAACAGATAGATAACTTGCTCGGTAAACAGATTACAACTGGGCAATTGACAAATATAAAGGTTGCACCGTAGTGCATATGGATGACATGATGATTACTATGTGATTCATGCGGACATTACAACATGATTCATAGACCGTTATCCAACTGCATCTATGACTAATAATCCACCCTCGAAGTGTCATCCAATCAAACCTCGGGTATTAAGTTGCGAGCAACAGCTTATTGCCTTAGGTAAAGCGTGTAATATAAACAATGTAAACATGTTTGTTTTCTCCCTAATGGCAACAACACATCCCCCATTTGTTACATTTATGTCACTCGAGTGTGAATGAAAGGGAGGCATGAACCCACTATGGATCATAAATACTCCCACTTGGAGTTAAAAGTATCAACTTGGCCAAAGCATCTACTAGTAACGGAGAGCATGGAAGATCATAAATAAGATAAACATGATAGATTGATAATCACTGGACATAGCATTCAATATTCATCGGATCCCAGCAAACACAACATGTAGCATTACAATAAGATGATCTTAATCATGTTAGGCAGCTCAAAGAATCTAAACATGGGGCATAAAGAGGAGAAGACAACCATCTACTTACTTCTATGGACCCGTAGTCCAAGGATGAACTACTCAGGCATCACTCTGGAGTCAGGCATGGTGATGAAGAGCCCTCTGGTGATGATTCCCCCTCCCGGCAGGGTGCCGAGGAGAGCTTCAGAACTCTCCCAAACTAGGGTTGACGATGACAGCGGCTAAGGAACTTTTCGTGGATGGAGGATCGGGTATTTAGGGTTAACCCGGAGAGGAGCTTAAATAGGCGAAAGGGCAACGTCGGTGGGTGGCCAGGAGGCCCACACCACCTGGTGGCGCGGCCAAGGGGGGCGCGCCACCCTATGGTGTGGCCAGCCCAGGGCCCCCCTCCGGGTCCCTTCCAGACTTCGTGTACATGAAATATTTCTAAGACCCTGGGATTTTGTTTTGTCCAATTCCGAGAATATTTCCAGAATAACTTTTCTAAAACCAAAAACAGCAGAAAACAGGAACTGGCTCTGTGGCATCTTGTCAATAGATTAGGCCCATAAAATCCATAAAAATGACATAGAGTGTATACAAAACATGTAGCATATGGCATGAAAATAACATGGAACATCAGAAATTATAGATACGTTTGAGACGTATCAACGATCTTTGAGAGACATTTGCAACACTCGACAAGTATCAGATCAAGCTAAACCCGAAGAAGTGCACGTTGGAGTACGTCAAGGAGATTTACTCGGGTACCTTTTGTCCGCCAGAGGCATGGAGGCAAACCCAGTAAAAATCAAGGCTATCCTATTAAAGAAAGAACCAACAAATGTCAAAGGAGTACAAAAGCTCACAGGGAGAATTGGAGCACTCGGAAGGTTTATAGAAAAACTCGGAAAAAATCACTCCCTTCTACAAACTACTAAAGAAGTCAGACAAGTTCGACTGGACACCTGAAGCCCAGGAAGTCTTCCGGGCCCTCAAGCAAACCTTGTCGACTCCACTAGTCTTGGTGGCACCTCAGAAAAAGGATCCAAAGTACTTATACATTTCAGCAACAAAACAGGTGGTCAACACAGTACTAGTAGTCGAACGATCCCAGGAAGGATCCATCTACAGAGTGCAAAGAACAGTATATTACCTCAGCGAGGTGCTCTCAGTATCAAAGCAAGGATACCCGCATTACTAGAAACTAGCGTACGGAGTGTACATGATAGCAAAAAAGTTGACGCATTACTTTCAGGAGCACCTGATCACCGTGGTATCAAACACACCACTATCAAACATACTCAAAAATTACAATGCAATAGTACAAGTAGCAAAGTGGGGAATTGAGCTTAGACCGCGAGATATGAAAAGCAATCAAATCACATGTACTCCAGGATTTTGTATCAGAGTGGCTGGAACTGGACAACCAGGACTGCCAGATATGTTGAGTAGCTGGACACTGTATTTCGACGGTTCCAAAAGGGCTTCTGGAGTAGGAGCAGGACTAATAATCACATCCCCCAAGGCTGACATGTTACTATATGTGTTGCGGATGAACTTCAAAAATGTATCGAACAATGAAGCCGAGTACGAAGCACTCATCCATGGGATGAAAATGGCTAAAGCATACAGAGCCACTCGACTCATCATCTATGGCGACTCAAACCTCGTAGTCCAGAAAACCATGAAGGACTGCGATGCGCCAGCAGAAAACATGGCAGCATACAGGGATCTATACAACAAACTCGAAGGTGAATTTGATGGATGTGAACTCCATCATATTGGCAGGGGTAGTAAATCAGAAGAAGACGCCCTAGCAAACATTGGGTCTACCTGCGCACCGATACCACCCGATGTTTTTTATGAGGAAATCAACTAGTCCTCTATAAAACGAAATGTGCCAGCTATAGAAATAGCTGAGGACTCGGAGGTAAACAAAGAAGAACAGCCAGAAGAGAAAGCAGAACCAACACCCATGGAAATAGTCGAGCAGGTTAATCAGGTGCAAACCACCTGGATGTAGCCATTGATAGATTACATGGCCCGCAATGAACTTCCAGCGGATGAAGCGGAAGCACGCCGGGTGATGCGCAGAGCCAAGGCGTTCACAATTTATGACGAACGACTACACAAACGCATCATATTGGATATATTACAGAGGTGCATCACCCCGGAAGAGGGAAAAGAGATACTCCCAGATATACACCACAAAACCTGTGGATATCATGTGGGGAGCAAAAATCTTGTCCGCAAACCTTTCCGAGCCGGGTTCTATTGGACAACAGCAGAATATGATGCCAAGGAGATAGTATGGCGTTGTGAAGAGTGCCAGATCTTCGCAACGCGCCCACACGTACCAGCCACAAAATTACATATGATACCAATCGCATAGCCCTTCGCACAATGGGGACTCGACATGGTAGGGCCGCTCAGTCGTTCATCGAACGATGGGTACACTTGACTGCTGGTGGCAGTCGATAAATTTACCAAGTGGATTGAAGCCATGCTCACATCTCAAGATGCAGAATTAACAGTAAAGTTTATCAGGTCTATAGTACACAGGTTTGGAGTACCTCACAACATCATCATAGATAACGGGACAAACTTTACATCAGATTACTTCTACGATTACTGCAAAGATCTAGGGATCGATGTCACCTACGCATCAGTCGCACATCCACAAACCAATGGGCAAGTGGAACGATAAAACGGGTTAGTTACAGCAGGACCGACAAAGAGACTACTCACACTAGGCGGCCGGAGCATGGTCAGAGGAATTTTCTTCAGTAATTTGGAGTCTGCGAACAACACCAAGAAGAACCACAGAGTATACTCCATTTTTCATGGTATATGGATCCAACGCAGTTTTACAAGCAGAAGTACAACACAATGCACCCCGAGTCACCTCTTACACAGAAGAGGACTCAAACCAAGCACTCGAAGATGCACTCGACCTGGAAGACGAGGCTTAGGATAAAACACTCGCACGCACAACCGTATAGTAGCAAGGCTTGCGCAACTATCATGCCTGTCGAGTGCGCAACAGAACATTCAACGTGGGTGACCTGGTGCTACGACTGAAACAAGGAAGCCATGACAAGCTGACATCACCATGGGAAGGGCCCTACGTGATAGGAGAACTGCTCGGAAACGGCGCATACAAGGTCAAGGACAAAAATACTGGAAACTTCCACAAAAATCCATGGAACGTCTCGCAACTACGTCTTTCTATGCTTAGGTTTCTTTGAGTAGAATTAGAATAAGGCTACTCTAGCCATTTTCTGTATTTTGATCAAATGAATCAAACAATATTACCCCTCTACTCCGAGGACTCCTCTTTGTCTTTTTTACAGTTATAATCACAAATCAACTGCGACCTTACCCGAGCATAAGCTACGATCATAGTTACATTCGAGGGCTGTGCAGCAAAAAGTTTACACATAAATTTTAGGGTGACTGCTCGCCGCAATCGCACTCGAAATACTCGGGGGCTGCATAGCAAAAAGTTTACATAGATATTCTAGGCAGAAATTCTCGGGTGACTCCTAGCCGCAGTCGCAATCTAAGTACTCGGGGTTGCGCAGCAAATCGTTTAAACAACAATTCCAGAGTGACTCCCTGCCGTAATCCCACCTGAAATACTCGGGAGATGCGTAGCAAAACGCTCTAACAAGAACTGGAACCCGAAAGAAATCAGAGATTTTGTGGCATTTAGTACAAACAACAGTAATATTCAAGGATATAAACGGAAACTTTACACATGGAGATACGTACACTCATTCAGCAAATTTAAGTACTCATATACAACACATATAGTTACAAGTTCATCTACAATTACAAGAAAAGGTAGCTAATATTTAAAACCATGGGGTCCATCCACCCTCAAGTTGAATATCAGTTTCCTCTTTAGCCAAACGCATGAGTGCAACAGCCACAAGAGTAGCTACCTCATAGCGAGCAGTCATATTAACATGCTGGAGGCCACGAGGAGCATGAAGACCCCTGCCAATTTTCAGAAAATTCATCTGTGGATAATGAGTATTGGCAACAATTAAGGAAACTTTGGCTCCACCAACTAACTGACAACGAATGGGTGCCATGGCATGGTCAAAACTGCTAAAATTGTGCATCAGATTGAATAGTCCTTCGGGTAGCCTGTTGAGTGGAAAAATAGCCCCATAAATATTGCAGAATGTTGCATGGGAAGAGTCGGTTACTCCACCAACTTGCTGAGCCCGAGTCCTCAAAGTCAGGAGTACTCGATATTTTTCAGGATTAGCCCAGAAAGATGATGAACTATAAGCAGAAAGCTTCAGTCACTCCTCTTTAATATAACGAGTCTCTTCAGCAGCATTCTCTTGAACACCTATAAAAGTATTGGTTACTTTAATCAACTAAGTCACAAGAGTACTCAATGTAAGTTAAAAGAGGTACTTGGGAAACTTACAAGCTAGGTCAGTCGTTATCGCAGCCGTCAAAAGAAAATCTTCACGGTCTGTAGTAACCAGCTCCTTCTCCTTCAAAGAATTAACTTGAGCCCCGAAGATACTGAGTTGCTCTTCCTTTCTCAAAAGCTTAGCACTCAATATTTGTACTGATCTCGTTGCAGAAGAAGTTGAAGGAATTGAGGCGGATGGATCACCAGAATTAAAAAAAACCAGGTACCTAAGAGAAAAGAGCAGGATATCATCAACATCTGGTTATCACATCGCTCGGGTGCTTGGCAACATCTATCCCGCCTCACACCCGGGGGCTACTCCCATCGAGAGAGAAAATTAAACAGGAATATAAGTTACGCAAATCTACAAGGAAAAATAACTCCCGACTCAAAAGAGAGATAGCCACACACAATTTTCGTTCATTAGCAGAAGAGTAAAGTTCATTACAAGGAAAGAGAGAATTAAACTCAGGCACCGCTGTCACTAAAACTACTCAACAGAAAAGAAATCTAACTCTTTGCGGCTGCCCCTTGAGTGTCCCTAGCAGCCTCAACAACCTCGGCAGCTTCAACAGCTTTAGCTCGAGCTTAGAACATCTTTAGAAGACCTTCGGCTAACCTAACATACTCGGGGACAAAGGGGTTGAGGTCTACCTCTTGCCTGTCCGAGTCCACCAGAGGTCCACCAAGTGTTGCCTCGAAGTCGCGTTCAGGGTCGTGGGCTCGACTCAGGTCAGCACTTCTTCAGCCCCGGAAAGGGCTTGCTCTCGGCTGAAATCAGCTAAGACGTTCGTGTCGTGAAACACGCCCATCAAAGCATCTAGGCTCGAGGGAACACTTTCCTTAGGGAAAGGCACTCATGGAAAGATACGAGTACCTCCCAAGATTCTCCAAACAACCCTTGGCCTTGTTCACCTGCTCTACAGAGGAAGTAACAACATCAAGGAGTGGTCCCTCGCACAGTCGATGCAGCAAGGAAGGAGGACTGCCTAGAGTAGCTGTAACAACATAAAAAAATCGTCTGCAGCAGTACAGGAAATACTGAGAGGAAAATACGGGAAAAAACATAAGGGATGTGAATACCTATTTTACTGTCTGTCAGAGAGTCGAGTCGAGAGATAAGGTTCTCTTCTAAATCAGAGAATTGGTTGAGTGCTTCCGTTTCCTTCTCCGTGGACTCCCCGGCCTTCCGAATGGCAGCTCAGTCCTTTTTCTGGCAGTTGTGGCCTCCAACTAAAGAGCCGCATTATGCACCTCGAGTTCTTTCACTCGAACGAGCGTGGAATCCTTCTCAGCAGTAGTCAAGATCAGAAGCTCTACGACAAGGAAGGCAATCAGAAAACATAGAGTAAAAACAGTAAAACAACAACAGTCCACTAGAACAGAAAGTTACCTTTGGCCTTGGTAAGGTTAGCTATGGCGTTGTCCCTTTTCCTCCCGATACCAAGGAAAAGAGTGCCCAGATCGTTCATGCTTTCTAAAAAGGGCTAAAAATAAAATATATCAGAGTGGGAAATCAGGACACATGTTTGAGTCTACGGTCGCCTGCAAGCAGCCAAACGCAGACTCGGGGGGCTACTCCCATCGTGAGCACTGTTCGCGCACCCGACAGAATGAATAAAGTTTGCACAAGAGTAAAATAAAAGGAATCAGACTACCGTGGTTCCTAACCTGAAACTCGGGAGCAAACGTGTCCATATCAGCCAGGTTAACGGTCCAGGCTTCTGGACTCGAGGGCCCTGGATAAGCTTCCGGGACGGATGAGCGTTCCTGAATGTTCTCCTGCACGACTCCTTTGTCCCGAGTGCTCCGAGAAGGACTCGAAGCAGCCGTAGCTTGAACATCAGCAGTGGCACCCGCGCCACTTCTTGCCTGGGTAGAAAGGACTAGAGCAGCACTCGAGCTAGTTCCCCTTTGCGAAGGAGGAGTAGAAGTGGGAGGAGGAGTTTGAGATTTCAGAGGATTTTGAGCCTTGGAAAGGTTACTGAAGTAAATACAAAGAAGGAATGAGGAAAAGAGTCAAAGTTCGAGTGAAATACTAAAAAAGGGGGAGGTCAAACTTACCCACTAAGGGAACTCAGGCCATAAATACGGAGAACCTTCTTAGCAGTAGGGGTCTGAGGAGCAAGTGGAGGCATAGACGCAAGAGGAACTGCAGGAATCAGGTTCCTCATCTCGTCTCCTCGTGTGGTGCTCGAAGAGCTTGAGTCCTTGGAGGTGGTTTCCTCGAGCTCGCTTTCCACTCGAGTGCGTTTAGAAGGCACTCGAGATTCTTCGGCGTTTTCTGCTTGAACCTCCTCCAAGCCGTCCGCATCTCGAGAATTGGCTGTGGGGACTAAGGGAATTGAGTCCAAATCCACAGTAGCGGCCTCAGTCAAGACTTCCATGAATGGGACAGTACCCGCCTTAGGAGGTACACTGGGAAGAACATTCAAATTCTAGAGAAAAGGAAAGGAAAGTCAACCAACAAAAGGAGAATCACTTGAAACAATGAGTGAGAGGATAAAATAATAAAAGAGAAGTAGAAAACGAGAAATAGAAGAAAAGACTCACCTCTGTACGTTCAGTCAAAGAGCAGAGCGGGGGAAAAGCAGGAGTTGAATCGACTGCTTCATTCTCCCTTACTCAGGTGATCTGGCGCAAACACTGTTCGAGTTCATTCTTGGAGAGTTCCTCACAGCGCAAGCGGTGAGTCGAATCAGCACTCGAATAGGCCCACATGGGGACCACCCTGGCTTGGAGTGGTTGCACCCGGCACCTGAGAAATACATCGGCCAAGTGAGTTCCAATGAGCCCGCCTGCCTTCAGAGTAGCGACCTGAGACACTAGATCTTCAGTCTCCGCAACTTCTTTGGCGGATAACTGATTTTCCACGAGCTCCTGGAAACCACCTACTTGTCTAGATCCACCAAAATAGAACCATCAATGTTGGGCGAGTTCTTCATGTAGAACCATCGACTCCTCCATTCGGTGACGGAGTCGATGAATCCCATCTTGAATTAACCCGATTTCGGGATAATCTGGGTCGTTGCTGCTCTGTTGCGCCTTAACATTGAAGTAGTGCTTGAAAAGGGCCCAGTGCGGTGCCACCCTGAGGTAGCACTCACACGGCATGATGAAGCACGCGATGTGCTGCATCGAGTTTAATGGTATGTTGTGCAGTTGCAACACATACAATGCCATAAGTGCCAGAAAGAAGGGGTCGAGAAGAAAGGACACGACCCTAAGGATGTGGTCCACGAAGGCCACCCACTCGTTGGCCTCTGGGGTTGGGCGTACCTCTGAGCCCGGGCGCCTCCAGAGCAGTCCTGGAGCAACCCCCCATGTTCGGCGCTGGTGAGGAACTTTGCAGGGCCAATGGACTTGGTCCACTTCCCGCTGTCGACCTTCCGCGCCACCGACCGCTGAAGAACCGCAAATTTTTCGGGTGTTCACCATGGTTCAATATTGAAGAATCTCGAGGGAGCGCAGAATTGGCTCTGGTGCGGGGAATAGGAAGCACATGCGGACGTGAGGAAGAAGAAAGGGAAAATTTACCCTTTCCATGTCGCGGGATTTATGGCCGGGTGAAGCCATCCCCGCTGTTGGCTCTTTTCTGGGCCAGATCATCCCTACACGTGGCATAGGAGGATAACCGCTTCATCTCCACGCCGCCCACTACGCACGGGAATCTAGGCATTTATCGACAATCCCTAGATTACCGCGCACTGAACGGTCAAAAGTTGTCAAACTCCACCCGTGCAAAATACCTTCTGACAGGATAAGCTCACATCACATAAGTGTCTAGTCCCTTGTCGGTAAAACAGGGTATTATGTCACTGCTGATGAACAATACCCGAATAAGAACAACATTCGAGTGATCAGAAAATTCACTCATATCCTACAAGGCCTTTTCTAGAGGGAAAGTTTCACTCGGGGAAGTGCATAAGTTGAGGATACCTCCTTTGCCACTCAAGGAAACTGACTCGGGTGAATTGTACTTGGAGCACTCTGTTTTCCAAGATCGCACAGCTGCGTTAAAAAAAACTTTGGATGTTGTACCCATGGTACGAACGTAAGACCCGCGGATTAGTTCCAACGGATTGGGAGATGCACCACTGCTGCACTACCTGGTACTTTCCCATACCAACGGGCGTGATGAAAATCCCGACGAACGTGTTGGGTAAAAATACTGACAACTGGAGTTCGACTTGGTAAGGCCTCAGCGGCGCGAGTCGAATTACCACAGGTTTTTCTAGGATTGAGCCTGAGGACTCGAACCCTGAGTAGGCTAACGGTGTATTCTCCGAAGTCATATTAATTGACCTCAACTAGCCGAGTAGATCAAACCCCTCCAGTCATATCCTCCCGGGAAAACTGCTTGAGGAAGAAAACTCAAGATAATGTTTTCATAGGTTTGAGTCCCTAGATTGAGTCTTCGACTCCATCAGGCACTCGGGGGCTACTTATGTGGGGGGGTACCCGAAGGACCCTCCACCGTTAGCCTACCCGGCGCAGCTCATGGAGGAGTACCTTCATAAGGCCCGTAAGTGACTGCATGAAGGCCCACGACAGAAGCCCACGCGGGTGGAGAACAAGGAAGTACTTCGACATCAAGGTTAGGAAAGACAACAACCGACCCAAGAACGAATTCTATCCATGTGCGGCCCCTAGGAGCCGACAATCTATATAAAGCACGAGAGGGGGTCACGAACAGATGGACAACCCGAGGCTCGGAGCTGCACCAAATTCAATCTGCGAACAACACCCTGTAATCGACACCTTTGTTATCCCATCAAAATAAATCTCGGCGGGCAGTAACCCGTCAAGTCAAGTAGTCCACCAATGCCTTTTCTCTCTTACGAAACCCCATGTCCCTCACCATGGGGATTGTTGAGGTCACCCCCTCAACAATAACAAAAAGGCACTTCTACATGGTTTGATGAAAGCTGGTGGGTACCCGTGAACACGGCTAGCCATGGTTTGTGAAAGAAAGGTGGGGGAAGTGCCAAACTAATAAAACAACAGAAACCGTTCTCAAAAGTCTAAATGCTTTGATTGACATGGATTATGATAAGTTTTTCATTATCATTCATTGACATAGACATACACTTCTCGCAAACTTGTTTTCAATATCTCTGCTTTATCAAATAAAAGCTCTACCACATGAGTAATCCCTTCTTCCCTCCGCTAAGGGCCTTTGTTACTTTTATGCCGAGTCTTGATGTTCTTACTTTATGCACCAACTAAGAGAGCATAGCTGTCATTGTGAGTATAATGTGCATAGTCCCAAAATTTATTATTGATTGATTCATGATTTGTGTTATTTTTTGCTCTCAAATTATTTGTATCTAGTAACCATTTAAAATTTGAAGGTGTCCAAGCATTTATGTTTTGCTACCACATGAAGGACTAGTTGGATACCACTTTATTATGTTTTTCTTTATGATTAAAACAACTGTATAACTTTCAATGTTTTATTATTCATTTTGTTTTGTTTGTGTTTCTTTTCATGTACAACATGGTTGTTAAGTTTACATTGGTTGAAATGATATTTATCATGTATTTTTTAACGTACTTTGATCTCAGCTTTGCAATGCTTTTACATAATGTTGATCAAGATTCATGTTGGCTTCTTGTCACCTCAGAAATCATCTTGTTATCACTTACCTACTCGAGGAAGAGCAGGAGTTAAGCTTGGGGATGCTGATACGTTGCAAAGGTATCTATAATTTTTTACGCTCCATGCTTGTTTTCTACCCAATACCTTTTGTTTTCCACTTGTTTTTTTTCGTTTTCCTTCATTTTATGGATGTTTTCACAGACTAACCTATTAACAAGATGCACGGGCCAGTTGTAGATTTCTATTGTTTTTCTATTTTTGAATAGCTCTTAAGGAAATATTCTCGAAAAGGGCTGAAAATCCGCGGATATCAATTTTTACCTGGAACAAAGACATAATCCAAAGGAGAGCCAGAGGGGAGCCAGGGGGCACCAGAAGGGTGCCAGGCGCGCCCCTAGGCCCCTACTAGTAGGCCCCTAGGAGCTCCCAACACCGCCTCATGTCCCACCTTCGCTTATAAATTTCTTTTAACCCTAAAATTATCGGGGACAGAGTTATTTTCCACAAAACATACATAGAGGCGCCATCACCTTGAAAGTCCAATCTAGAGCTTCTAGAGTCCTCCTCCGGCACACTGCGGGAGAGTGGGGGATCGTCCCTAGAGGCCTCTACATCGCCATGATCGCCTTCAGACAGATGCGTGAGTATTTCATCTCGGGACTACGGACCGATAGCAGTAGCTAGATGGTTTTTCTCTCCCCTATGCCTTTATTTTTATAGTCTTGTGAGCTTCCTCACATGACCAAGACCACCATTATGTAATTGTGAATGTTGTGTTTGCTGGGATCCGATGAACCATGAGATTATGATTATTTTTTTCATGTCAATCCGAGATGCTCCACTTATATTTGTAGAGAGTTTAAATCTTGTCTTGCAATGCTCTCTGGTGTTTATGGTTACCTTGGCCACGTAGTTATTTTCACCTCCAAGAGAGGGTTTATATGCTAGATAGTGGGTTCATGCCTCCTTGTTGTCTGCGCTCGGCTGACAAAAACGTGCCGGGGGAGGATGTGTTGTTTCCACTAGGCAAAAAACAACGGTGCTCTTTTCTACGGATGGGAAACACTACTTACATTACATATTGTTCTTAATGCATTTGTTTGTTGCAGACATAACAATCACTTCGCTGCTGCAACATAATACCAAAGGATTTACTAGATAGCTTTCTTGAGGTGGACATTTAGATATGGATGAATGCTAGATATCGGTCCATATGCCTTGACGTAATGCCTAGAATGTTAGAACTCGTGAACTTTATATCGCCATAATAGTATTGTTATAAGTTCATAATTTGTCAATTGCCCAGTTGTAATTTGTTCACCGAGCATGTTTGTTTTCTTTGGAGAGACACCAGTAGTAAACCTATGGCCCCTGGTCCTATTTTCCACATATTTCAAACCTTCTTTTAAGCATTTTCATAATTGTTTCCTTGTTGTTCTCTTTTTATTTTTATGGTTTTCCAAGACTCTATACGTTTAATTCTCCCGTTTTCAGCAATACCGGAAGATTGACAACCTTCTGAAAAGTTGGGGCAAGAGAGAGTTTGTGCTTGTGTGCAGGTTCTACGCTTGGTCAACAACGATAAACGACACCGTTGATACAAGCAACCTTCTTCAAGACTACGAAGTCCTACTGGTTCGATAAACTCTGGTTCTATACTAGGGTAAAAATTACTCTAGACTACATCATACCTTCCGCTTGGGGTCTCCCAACAAGCGTGTGATCACGTTAGCATTGATGCTCGTGATACACACGTTTGTTGGGAGACCCCAAGAGGAGGGTGTGATGAGCATAGTGGTAGGTATTTCCCCTTAGTTAAGAACCAAGGTTATCAATCCAGTAGGAGAAAGAGGACCTTCGGAAGGTTGATGCCACTGACGGTGGTGCTGCCGCTTCACCGGTGTCAGCAACAACGTGGAACCTGCACACAACACAACCAAAATACTTTGCCCCAACGGTACAGTGAGGTTGTCAATCTCACCGGTCTTGCTGAAAACAAAGATTAGACGTATAGTGTGGAAAACAGTGTATGCTTGCGAAAAGTAAAGAAAGCAGGAAATTGTTGTGGTTTGTTTAACAGTGTGGAAAAATGGACCGGGGTTCATAGTTTCACTAGTGGTGTCTCTCCATAAAAGATAGCATGCTGGGTGAACAAATTACAGCTGGGCAACTGACAAATAAAGGTTGCACCGTAGTGCACAATATGACATGAAGATTACTATGCTATTTAGTGCGGGCATTACAACAAGATACATAGACCGACATCCATCTGCATCTATGACTAATAATCCACCCTCAGGTTATCATCTGAACCCCCTCGGGTATTAAGTTGCAAGCAACAGATAATTGCATTAAACAAAGTGTGTAATGTCAGCAATGATTATGCACGCGCGCACTCTCATCGCTGTTTTCTCCCTAATGGCAACAACACATCCTCCCCGTTCACGTTTTTGTCACTCGAGCAAGGCAACAAGGAGGCATGAACCCACTACCGAGCATAAATATTCCCTCTTGGAGTCACTAGCAACTAAGTGGACAGAATAACCACTAGCAACGGAGAGCATGCAAGATCACCAATAAAATATCCAAATAAATACTATAATCAACTTGGCATAAGGTCAATATTCATCGGATCCCAGCAAACACAGCATAGAGAATTACATAAGATCAATCTCGATCATGATAGGCAGCTCACGAGATCTAAACATGGAGGCATATGAGGAGAAGACAACCATCTAGCTACAGCTACGAACCCGTAGTCCAAGGATGAACTACTCACGCATCACTCCGGAGGCAGGAATGGTGATGTAGAAGCCTCCAGTGATGATCTCCTCTCCGGCAGGGTGCCAAAAACAGCTTCAGAACCCCCCTGATCTGGGGTTGACGGTGACGGCGGCTGTGGAACTTTTTCGGGGATTTTGATCAGGTGTCTAGGGTTTTCCATCCGGGGGGCTTAAATAGGCGAAAGGGCAAAGGCGGTGGAGGCCGGGGGCCCCACACCCATAGCTGGCGCGGCTAGGGGGCCGCGCCACCCTATGGTGTGGCCCCCTGCTGCCCCTCTTCGGCTCCTCTTCAGTCTTCTGGATGCTTCCGGGGAAAATAGGACTTCCGGGCTTCGAATTTTCCAATTCCGATAATATTGTCAGAACAACTTTTCTGAAACTAAAAAGTAGCAGAAAACAGGGAAATGGCTCTATGGCATCTTGTTAATAGGTTAGTCCGGAAAATCGATAAAAATGGCATAAAGAAGGGATAAAACATGTAGCAATTGGCATAATGTGATCATGGAGCATCAGGAATTAGGGATACGTTTATGACGTATCAAGCATCCCCAAGCTTAGTTTCTGAGGTGACATGCTAATAACACAAACTTGATCAATCTAATATAAAAGCATATGCACGCTATCATAAAACTTTAAACACATGCATGATAAATAAAACTTTAATAATAAATCATAGCAATTACTTTGCATCACGAAAAGTAACTCAAATAAAGGATCATGAATAATAATGCAAAGAAAGGTAAACGTTTGTTTCAGGTATAGAGAAATCATGGAAAAGTGATATTTCGATAGTCCTTAAGAGTGGGGCAAAACATAAATGCCAGGACACCTTCAAAGTTCAAGAAGAACAAATAATTTAAGAATAAATGATATCACATCATGAAGTAATTATTGATGTTTATGGGACAAATTCACATAGAACTCAGAATGGAAAAAATGCTCTCTCAACTGTGCATAAAGTTAGAAGATGGAGACTCAACATAAAAGTAAAAGAAAGGCCATTCGCGGAGGGAAGCGGGGATCACTCATGTGCTAGAGCTTTTATTTTATTAAACAGAGGTATTAAAAGTTTGACACTCCTCCCATGCATATTTCACAAACCATGCCTAACCGAATCCTCGGGTGCCTGCCAACAAGCACATACCGTGGAGGAGTGTCTATATTTTGGGAGATATATGCTAATGTCAACGAATGGTGAACAAAAAATACAGTACGTCACAAGTCAACCGGATTCACAAGAGCCGCTCCCATGGTGAATGACGCAACTGGTATAGAAGATCATCCCTCTTTCTCTTTTGTTTACACAATAATGCTTTAACTAATAAATCAGGGGCAAAATAGTGAAGAGAATTTGTATGCATTAATTTGGGGCTGGGCACCCCGCTGCCAGCTCTTCTATAATTTGGATAAGCGGATGAAGCCACTAGTCTAGGGTGTGAAATCCAATCAACAAGTGAGATAAAGATTCTCTATTTACGTTCTCATGAGCAAAAACAGGAACATAAAGCAGGAGTAATTTTGAAGGTTTTAAAGGTAACACATGAGCAATTTACTTTGGAGTGGAAGTTAAATACCACATGTAGGTAGGTATGGTGGAAAAAATGGGAAAAACTTTGGTTTAAGGGAGTTTGGATGCACGAGTTGAGCTCATACTCAGTACAGGTGGAGGCTAGCAAAAGACTGGGAGCGACAAATCAAGAGAGCGTAAGATCCACAATCATGCATAGCGACATAAGTATCATTAATTAAAATATAAGCAGTATCACAAGTTCAAAAACTAAGTGGTCATGGAGGCTATTCGTTACTAGTTTGTAGTCATAAACATGGTGTGATCATGCGCCAAGTCAACCAAATAAAACATTCGAAAGAGAATACCATATATTGATGCTTTACTATGACAAGAACAACTCGTGAATCTTTCAATACATATTAAACACTCTCAGCTATTTGAGGCTAATCATGATACTCAATAACCACATAGCTTTAAAACTAAAATAACATTTAGCATGTCATGAAAAAGTCCTAGTCACGATCTATACAAGCTTCTACTAGTACTGCTATAAATTCTACTTCAAGCAGCAGTTTTCTTTTGTTTCTCCCAACAAGCACCATACAAAACATGATTTAACAAAAATAATATTTATTATACAGCAATAAAACATGAGAATAATCAAATAATACTACTAAAACTAACAGCTCTAACAAGAGATGCATGCAAAATAGGAGCTGAATAAATGCAGCAGCTAGACAGAGACTAAGAATACAACGTATTCTCATGAAAAAGCGGAGCGTGTCACTCTCCAATAAAAGAATGATGGGGTCCAACCAAGCTTATTATGAAATTATAAACAAACTGAGAGCAAAAAAAAATCAAACTGAAAACAAAAATAAAAGACGCTCCAAGCAAAGCACATAAGATGCGACCGAATAAAAATATAGTTTCACTAGAAGTGACCTGATAATTTGTTGATGAAGAAGGGGATACCTTGGGAATCCCCAAGCTTAGACGCTTGAGTCTTCTTGGAATTTTCTTGGATGTACCACCGGGGCATCCCCAAACTTAGTCTTTTCACTCTTCTTGATCACATCATATCATCCTCTTCTCTTGACCCTTGAAAACTTCCTTCTCATCAAAATTCTCACAATCTTCATTAGCAATGTTAGTGCAATTGAAATAATAAATCCACATGGTTCAGTTACAACACAATTATAACACTCAAAAACACATTAGCTACTTTCACAACTTCTTTCAAAACTCTTTTTCTCAAAATAACACCAAAAGAAAGAGATTAAGATGCAAATGAGATAAATGGCAGAAATCTGTCAAAAACACAACAACAGGTAAAGATCGATTTTTTCAAAACTATTATGTTGTTCAAATAAAAAGGTGGTATTATAAGAAAAGTTGAGTATATAACTCAGGATTAAGCACAAAAAATCTCAGGTCATTTTGAAGTTTCCGTGATTTTTAACAGAATTTAGAGTGGACAGCAGAAATATGTTTCCTGCGCAGAAATCCGAAATATAGGCTCAACTTTCCACTAGTGGCTTTACTTGGCTCGACAAAAACTCAAAAGAAAAGATACAACGGGGTTTCTAAGGAAATAGGAAACACCCAGGTGCAAGCACACCAAGGAAAACAAAGGAAAACTGAAATAAAACAGAGAAATAAAACGGGTTGTCTCCCGGTAGCGCTTTTCTTTAAACCCTTTCAGCTAGGCATAGAAAAATCAACTCAAGTATTGTCAAGTGAAGAAGCATCAACATCATATTTTTATCTAATAATAGAGTCAAAGGGTAGCTTTATGTTCTTTTAATAATAGAAAAATAAACACAAGTATTTTCAAGTGAAGAAGCATCAACATCATATTTTGCTCTAATAATAGAGTCAAAGGGTAGCATCATCTTCTTTCTAGGAAAGTGTTCCAAACCTTTATTGAGGGGAAGTTGATATTTAATACTCCCCTCCTTCATATCAATAATAGCACCAACAGTTCTAAGAAAAGGTCTTCCCAAAACAATAGGACAAGAAGCATTGCATTCAATGTTCATAACAACAAAATCAACAGGAGCAAGGTTATTATTAACCAAAATAAGAACATCATCAATTCTACCGAGAGGTTTTTTCTTAGCATTATCAGCAAGATGAACATCCAAATAACAGTGTTCCAATGGTGGCAAATCAAGCATATCATAAAGTTTTGAGGCATAACAGAGATGCTAGCACCAAGATCACACAAAGCATTGCAATCAAAATCATTTACTTTTATCGTAATGATAGGTTCCCAACCATCATCTAAGTTTCTAGGGATAGATGTCCCAAGTTTCAACTTTTCTTCCCTAACTTTCATGAGAGCATTGGAAATATGTTTAGTAAAGGCCATATTCCTGGCACTAGCATTGGGACTTCTAGCAATATTTTGTAGAAACATAATAACTTCAGAGATATTGCAATCATCAAAATCAATATTATTATAATCAAAAGTAATGGAACCATTATCTCCCACATCTCTAAAAATTTCAGCACTTTTATCAGAAGCAATTTCAGCAATTTTAGGCAATTTAGCACGTTTCACCAAAGGAGTAGGGACTTTATTAACACCAACTAATTTACCTTGATAGTAGGAGGTTTACTAGCACTTGGAACTTCAGTTTTACTAGTGGTTGTGATAGTGCAAACTTTACCAATATTATTCTTTTCAGCCAGTTCATCTTATGTTTCCCACCTAGCACGTAATTCAGCCATCAACCTAATATTATTATCTATTTGAACTTGGATGGCATTCAAAGTTTTGTTTTGTTTAACATCTTGTGGCAAAACCTTCAGTTTTAGAAAATCAACATCAATAGCAAGGCTATCTACTTTAGAGGCAAGAACATCTATTTTACCAAGCTTTTCCTCAACAGATTTATTAAAGCAGTTTGTGTGCTAATAAATTTTCTAAGAATGTTTTCAAGATAAGAGGCAGAGCTTTTATTATTATTGTAGGAGTTGCCATAAGAATTACCATAACCATTATTAGGAGGATAGGGCTTATAATTGTTTCCACCAAAATTATTTCTATAAGCATTGTTGTTAAAATTATTATTTCTAATAAAGTTTACATCAACAGGATCTTCTTGAGCAACCAAAGAGTCTAAGGAACATTATTTGGATCAACTTGAGCTTTACCATTAACAAGCATAGACATAATAACATCAAGCCTTTCAGTTAAAGAGGAGGTTTCCTCAACATAATTTACCTTCTTACCGTGTGGAGCTCTCTCAGTGTGCCACTCTGAATAATTTATCATCATATCATCAAGAAGCTTTGTTGAATTTCCCAAAGTGATGGACATAAAGGTACCTCCAGCAGCTGAATCAAATTGTTTTCTTGAGGAAAAATTCAGCCCTGCATAAAAAGTTTGTATAATCATCCAAGTAGTCAGTCCATGAGTGGGACAATTCTTCACCATAGTTTTCATTCTTTCCCAAACTTTAGCAACATGTTCATTATCAAATTGTGTAAAGCTAATTATGTCACTTCTCAGGGATATAATCTTAGCGGAGGATAATATTTTCAGATGAAAGCATCTTTACACTTAGTCCATGAATCAATACTATTTCTAGGCAAAGATAGCAACCATTCTTTAGCGCTTCTTCTCAAATAGAAAGGAAATAATTTTAGTTTAATAATATCTCCATCCACATCTTTATATTTTTGCATCTCACATAGTTCAACAAAATTATTAAGGTGGGCAGCATCATCAGTACTGATACCAAAAAATTGTTCTTTCATCACAAGATTTAATAAAGCAGGTTTAATCTAAAAAAAAGTAGCAGTAGGAGCAGGTGGAGCAATAGGTGTGCAAATAAAATAATTTTTGTTTGTGCTAGTGAAGTCACACAACTTGGTATTCTCAGAGGAACTCATTTTAGCAAAATAAAAGCAAGCAAATAAATAACAGCTATGAAGTAAACTAATTTTTTGTATGTGTTTTTATATAGAGAAATAAACTAATTTTTTTGTGTTTTTGATATAGAGAAATCAAAACAAGACAAAAATAAAAACAAGACAATAAAAAAAAAAAGATTGAGAGTGAGAGACTCCCCTTGCCAGAAGACTTCCTTCTCCCCGGCAACGGCGCCAGAAAATATCCTTGATGCTCGTGATACACACGTTTGTTGGGAGACCCCAAGAGGAGGGTGTGATGAGCACAATGGTAGGTATTTCCCCTTAGTTAAGAACCAAGGTTATCAATCCAGTAGGAAAAAGAGGACCTTCGGAAGGTTAATGCCACTGACGGTGGTGCTGGCGCTTCACCGGTGTCAGCAACAACATGGAACCTGCACACAACACAACCAAAATACTTTGCCCCAACGGTACAGTGAGGTTGTCAATCTCACCGGTCTTGCGGAAAACAAAGATTAGACGTATAGTGTGGAAAACAGTGTATCCTTGCAGAAAGTAAAGAAAGTAGGAAATTGTTGTGGTTTGTTCAACAGTGTGGAAAAATGGACCGGGGTTCATAGTTTCACTAGTGGTGTCTCTCCATAAAAGATTGCATGCTGGGTGAACAAATTACAGCTGGGCAATTTACAAATAAAGGTTGCACCGTAGTGCACAATATGACATGAAAATTACTATGCTATTTAGTGCGGGCATTACAACAAGATACATAGACCGACATCCATCTGCATCTATGACTAATAATCCACCCTCGGGTTATCATCCGAACCTCCTCCGGTATTAAGTTGCAAGCAACAAATAATTGCATTAAAAAGTGTGTAATGTAAGCAATGATTATGCACGCGAGCACTCTCACCGATGTTTTCTCCCTAATGGCAACAACACATCCCCCCTTTACATTTCTGTCACTCGAGCAAGGCAACAAGGAGGCATGATCCCACTATCGAGCATAAATACTCCCTCTTGGAGTCCCTAGCAACTATTTGGACAGAATAACCACTAGCAACGGAGAGCATGCAAGATCACAAATAACATATGCAAATAAATACTATAATCAACTTGGCATAAGGTCAATATTCATCGGATCCTAGCAAACATATCATAGAGAATTAAATAAGATCAATCTTGATCATGATAGGCAGCTCACGAGATCTAAACATGGAGGCATATGAGGAGAAGACAACCATCTAGCTACAACTACAAACCCGTAGTCCAAGGATGAACTACTCACGCATCACTCTGGAGGCAGGCATGGTGATGTAGAAGCCTTCGGTGATGATCTCCTCTCCGGCAGGGTGCCGGAAACAGCTTCAGAACCCCCTGATCTGGGGTTGACGGTGACGGCGGCTGCAGAAATTTTTCGGAGATTTTGATCAGGTACCTAGGGTTTTCCATCCGGGGGGCTTAAATAGGCGAAAGGGCAAAGGCGATGTAGGCCGGGGGCCCCACATCCATAGCTGGCATGGCCAGGGGGCGCGCCACCCGATGGTGTGGCCCCCCTGCTGCCCCTCTTCGGCTCCTCTTCAGTCTTCTGGATGCTTCCGGGGAAAATAGGACTTCCGGGCTTCGAATTTTCCAATTTCGAGAATATTTCCAGAACAACTTTTCTGAAACTAAAAAACAGCAGAAAAAGGGAATAGGCTATGTGGCATCTTGTTAATAGGTTAGTCCGGAAAATCGATAAAAATGGCATAAACAAGGGAGAAAACATGTAGCAATTGGCATAATAGGATCATGGAGCATCAGAAATTAGGGATACGTTTATGACGTATCAATCATCATCAAGGCCATGGCCCGCTGACGGACTTGGTCGCGGCCCCGAGACGTAGCACGCGGATGGTGCTGACGTCTGCTGATGCACCAGAGGGGTCTGGGGCTCGTGCCAAGGCGAGCACGTGAAGCCGCCGTGTCCGCGGTGTTCGGGCATCCCGCAGCCGTGGCATGGAGGTGAATCGCATTCCCCGTTGGGCGGAGAACACCCTCGTGCTGGCGCACGAGTTCCTGGTGGGACTTTGCGGCCGCCTTCCGAGCCGACTAAAGCTCCCGGAGTCCTTTGCGAGGATGATTGACATCAACCCACCTAGAGGGATCTGGTTCCAAGTGGTGGGGTGCATCAACGGTCCCTGGTGGGCGGTCGTGGAGTTTTGCTCCAACGGCCATGTGTCATTGGAGCATGGGTGGAAGACTTTCGCTTGCACTCAAAGACTAGAGGAGAGCCAGGTCCTCCACTTCCGCTTTGATGGGGTGGACAAGATCTTCAAGCGCCGTGGCGAGCGCGAGGAGTGCTACGTCAAAACCGAGAGAAGCGACAATGGTGGATACGATGGTGAGGACGATGACGATGATGAGGAGGAGGACGAGGAAGACTCCTCGGGCGTTAAGGTGGAGGACGGCGAGTCCGACTGAGCCGGGGTTTGAGTGCCTTCGTCCAGAGGGTAAGCATCACCATCCTGTCCTGCAGCTTTCCCTCCTCTTCTACGTCCTTGACCTTCTCCTCGTCCACCCATATCTCTTAGCTATGGTGACACAGGCTCCCGTGGCTTGCCACCACACTTTCCTCCTTCGTAGACACAGAGAGGGAGTAGCTCTCTCCGAACTTTTGCGTCCCTTTTTTTGTCTCCTTAATGGAGCTGCAATATTCTTGAAAAAGCATGTTCTTCCTCCTTTGCAATCGTTTTGTGTGTTAGTGGAGTGCTCTAGGTGACTTCCAAAAAAAGAAAAGCCTCTAGAGGCAAAAGAAAAAGGAAGGGTGGGACTTAGACTTTTGGATGTAGCCTTGTGGCCCTTGGCGAGGAGAGACGTGCGTCTATAGGTGGTACTTTGAGATGCCTCATGTTGATCCCTGGTGGAGGTATTTTGCGTTCCTTGTGGAGGACTTTGTTTCTTGCCTCGTGAGGAAGGTGATTTTTTCTGCAGGGAACAGAAATGTGTGTTTGTTGTTTCCCTGGTGGATGCCTTGCGAGAAAGTTAGCACCAAAGACTTTGGTAAGGTGTTGTGCATGATAGCGACCCGTTTAGACACATCTCTTTCACTTGGGTTTAATCTGATTGGGCCTCACCCGTGCACAGATACCGATCCCAACCCCCACTTGTGAGGTCTCCTCGAGAGGAAATGGCAAACACACACCCCAGAAGAGAAAACACTTGTCGAGGTGACAAGTGCAGTTAGAGGAAATGGCTTGGGCTTTACTGCTAGGGTGAGGCGTTCCATTACAAAACGCGTGGGGATGTCGCGACCTTGTGGTCCCCCAAGAGGCACTTGAGGTCACCGTGCGGACACCAGACTCCCATCGTCATAGGGATGATACTCGCGCGAGTTCATGTGCATAGCTCCAGGATGTAGTGGCCTTGTGGTGTCCCCGAGGAACAAAAGTTTGCCCCGCTGGAACAGGGCTCCCGTTTGTGTGGGTAGAAGCTATCGCGGTCATGTGGAACGCATGTTGAGAAGCTCCATGAGACCCTCACAAAAAGAGGTCCTGACGTCATTTTTAGAGTGGCATCACGGTTAGAACTTCAATAGGTGTTGGATGTTTTACGGGTTGGGCACAGGCGTGCCGTCTTCCATCTCTAGGCGTGTCGCTCCTGGGCGCGCGATGTGCGCTACATGGTACGGCCCCTCCCACATGAGAGAGATCTGGACTGTAGTCCTTGTGCGGGCTGGTGTGTTTGCTTGGCATGGAACTGGCACACTTTGCAGGTCTTGACGAGCTCAATGGCGTACTTACGGGCGGTGGGCCAGTAAAGTCGTAGCATAAGGCCTTGCCGACGAGCGTGCACGATGAAGAGCGGTGGCCGCAGTCGCCTTGGTGTATGTCCTTGAGGAGGTCCATGCCGTTGTCTGGGGGGACACACAGGAGTGCCACCCTGTTGGGGTGCCTCCGGTACAACTTTTGGTTGATGGCGCGGTACATCTTGGCCTAGCGAGGGACGTGCTCTCCTTCTGCTTCGTCTTCGGGGAGGTCCCCTTCTAGATGTAGTCGATGAGGCTCTTGTTCCAGCATGCTTCCTCATGAGTGAAGGCCAGCACGAGGCGGCATCCTGATCGGATACCGCAGTCTGGTGCGCCTTGCGCGGGAGTGATGCGTCATAAACGTATCCCTAATTTCTGATGCTACATGTTTTCTCCCTTCTTTATGTCATTTTTATCGATTTTCCGGACTAACCTATTAACAAGATGCCACAGAGTCAGTTCCCTGTTTTCTACAGTTTTTAGTTTCAGAAAGTTGTTCTGGAAATATTCTCGGAATTGGAAAATTCGAAGCCCGGAAGTCCTATTTTCCCCGGAAGCATCTAGAAGACCGAAGAGGAGCCGAAGAGGGGCAGCAGGGGGCCGCACCATAGGGTGGCGTGACCCCCTGGCCGCGCCAGCTATGGGTGTGGGCCCCCCGGCCTCCACCGCCTTTGCCCTTTCGCCTATTTAAGTCCCCCAGATGGAAAACCCTAGGCACCTGATCAAAATCCCCGAAAAAGTTCCGCAGCCGCCGTCAGCGTCAACCCTAGATCAGGGGGGTTCTGAAGCTGTTTCCGGCACCCTGCCGGAGAGGAGATCATCACCGGAGGCTTCTACATCACCATGCCTGCCTCCGGAGTGATGCGTGAGTAGTTCATCCTTGGACTACATGTTCGTAGCTGTACCTAGATGGTTGTCTTCTCCTCATATGCATCCATGTTTAGATCTCGTGAGCTGCCTATCATGATCGAGATTGATCTTATGTAATTCTCTGTGCTGTGTTTGCTAGGATCCGATGAATATCGACCTTATGCCAAGTTGATTATAATCTTTATTTGCATATGTTATTTGTGATCTTGCATGCTCTCCATTGCTAGTGGTTATTCTTGCCAAGTAGTTGCTAGTGACTCGAAGAAGGAATATTTATGCTCGATAGTGGGTTCATGCCTCCTTGTTGCCTTGCTCGAGTGACAAAAACGTGAAGGGGGGATGTGATGTTGCCATTAGGGAGAAAACAGCGGTGAGAGTGCCCGCGTGCATAATCATTGCTTACATTACACACTTTGTTTAATGCAGTTGTCTGTTTTTTGCAACTTAATACCTAAGGGGGCTCGGATGATAACCTGAGGGTGGATTATTAGTCACTAGTCCTTAACCCGTGCAATTGCTCGGCTGGTTGTTCGAACAATACATTACTAACCCATTTTAAAGGATTAGTTTGGTCCGAAAATTAGTGACAAACACAAAGAATTAGCAATGGGCCTTGAATAATTACTGCCTAAAATCCATATTTTTTATTACCATTGTGTATGAAAACATTTGTATCTTCATTTCAAACACGATAGTTGTATTGTTACTGATGTGTGCATGAGAAAATATTTTTGTTTCCTTCGACCCATGCTAACAACATATGAAAACATCTGAATGTTAAATTACTTGGGAATGTGAAAAATAAATCATCATTTTGGTCTAATATAACATTGAAATACAAATACTATATATGCCATTGTTTTCTTTAGTGTCTCCTATCATAGGTATTCAAGCATGTGGCGTGTTGGTACCATACTTTAGAGTCATCATTCAAAATTAGCGTATAGTTACATGCGAGTTGCACAATTTGCTAATAATAACTTCCTCAGCCTCAAACGCACACATACAAAAGCAAAAGATTAAACTGGATATCAACTACTCCCTCCGTTTCAAATTAATTGATTTAGTGTTAGATACATCAACTTTTGTCCATCTTTTCTATTAATTTGATACAGAGAAAGTATAATTTTTTCAATTGGATATCACTTAAAAATCGTGTACATACATGTGAAACTATTGTTACATGAATAGCTCTTTTCCATCTTATCCTTTCAGGTTTCAGGACTATATCTATCTTTCTCACGATTCAGCGCTCCCGAGAACATGCGAAGCGGTACGCGGGGCTCCTACGACGAGGACGGCGACTCCCTGGGCGATTTCTGCCCGCCGCGCCGCCATTCCTCTCGTGCTGCCTGGCGCGCCGCCGGTGAAGAGGAGTCCCCTAGGGTGGGGTCTCGCAACCTCTTCGAAGCCCTCGCCGCGCTTGGAGACGACGATGGCTCTTCCATTTGCAGCGAGGACGCATCCTCCCCGAGGGCGGGGCTGGCTCACCGCGTCTTGGGTGACTTCCTTCCGGCCGCTCATGGAGAGCCGGGGGGCAAGCCTTCTGCACCTGCTCCGGATCTGGCCACCGCGCTAGCGCCTCCCGCCGGTGTGCCGCCGCTGTGTTCGTGGGAGGACTTTCCGCCCCTTGCCTCCATCTCGCCGGGGCAGCGAAGGGAGGGAGAGCTGCTCTCGCCGGTCCGGGTGGTGCGCATCGGGGCACTAGAGGTCCAGTTGACGCCGGCGAGCTCCCGATCCAGATCTGGGGGTGACGGCGGGTGCGGGTGCGGGTGGGCCACAGGCGCTGTCGCGTGGGCCGAGGGGCCCAGTCAAGGCTAGGGTGCATGTTTCACCCTGTGTCTTCGAGGGCGGAAGGATCGAGTCCGTTGACGGGCCGTGTAACGCTTTGGCTCGGCCCAACAACAACAGCCCAGCCCGGGGAGAGGCTGAGGGCTACTTATGGTGCTGGATCCCCAAGGGTGCCCGTGACCTAACCCTAGCTTTTCTTGCGCATCCAGACGGCATCCGCCGCCACCGCTCTAGATCCAAGCTCCTCCGTCGCTCCTCCCCTTCCTCTCCCCTCCGTCTGCTCCCCATGGACCGCCGTGAGGACCAGCGCCGCAGGAAGCGGAACTTCGACGACTTTGCGAGGGGAGGCGATCGGAGGGAGCTCAATCTCCGCCTCACGCGGGAACAAGAGGAGAATAGGCGGCAACAACGTGAGCGTGAACGGCGCGAGGAAGACCGTAGCCGCCCCCGTCAAGCCCACCACCAGGACCCGCACGCACGAGGACGTGAACACGGCCGAGGTGGCGCCAGGAACGCCAACCGCCCTCCTCCGCCTCCGCCTCGCCTTTCTTCGGGTTCTACCGGCTCCGGTCCGGCCTCGGGGGTGGAGACTGGGGTCTTGCCGCCGCCGCCGGACCTATCGAATGTTACATGCTATAACTGCGGGCGCCAATGCCACCTACAGGCGTGTTGCGAGGAGGAACCGTTCTGCGTGAAGTGTAACTCCACGGGACACCTCTCGGCCATGTGTGTGGTCGGCGCTGTCCGCAGCGAGGTGTTCTGGGCGGGTTTCGGAAGCGATGGAGTGGGCTTCATGTGCCTCGAAGTCCCGGCGTCGGAGATGGCTCAACCTCCCCCTAACTCTGCTACCTTGTTCATCGATGGGGCGGAGCTATCAGCCATCAAGTTGAGGAAGAATTCAAAGATCTCGTGGAAGATAATTGGAACTGGCAGGTGAAGATGTTGTCGGAGTCGGATTTCTCGTTGGTTTTCCCTTCAAAGGAGAGTTTGCGCATGGCCATCCGGGGGGGGGGGTGGTCTGCGGCTTCTATTTCCAAAGCTCGCGCCCTTGTCATGGAGGGCTCCATTGACGAGAACGCATCCGAGGTTCTATCTGAAGTATGGGTTAAGTTGCATGATGTTCCCCTCCCTTCCGTTCGGTGCCACAGATGATGGTTGGGGCGCGGCCTGTTGGGTGGCCGATGGAGGTGGACGCCGCCTCGCTCTCGAATGAAGCGCTTCTGATCCGCATGAAGCTCGGGGTCCGGGCGGGACGCCCCGTGCTTGCACACTTCCTTCTCACGGTGAATGGTCAGGGATTCAAGATCCGGGTGGAGGTGCAAAAGGACCCCAATGCGCGCTCTAGCTCCCCACCCCCTCCATCGCCCAACAACCGTACCAATGACCCCAAGGACAAGGATCACGAGGAAGAGGAACACCACGGGGACGGCTCCTCTGATGATGACACCGATAACGACAAGAACTGGCGCCACGGGAGCTCAGGGAAAAGGAAGAAGAACCCCTCTCCCAAGGGCGGGAAGGGGGGGGGGAGGATCCAAGAAGCCCGCCAAAGGAGTGCCAGCCTCCCCTCCGGGAGCGAAAGCGGCCTCGGCCCCCCCTCTGGATCAGTAGGGATCCTTCCTCTCTCGGAAGATCCCCTCGCCGCCTTTCTTGGGGCTTGGAACCCAACCTCTCCCCCGCCCGCTCGACGATGGATCTCTGGTCTCGGTGGACGGCCACCCTCCCTCCTCCCCGTCTCTCACGCTGGACACCGGATTCAAGGAGGATTCTGACAAGGCCCTTGTGCCCACTCCCTCCTCCAAATCTGTGGCTAGTGAGGCGGAGCGTGTGAGTGCGCGCGAAAGGGAACGACGCAGCAAGTCGAACGCGGACAGGGCGGCTAGGGTGCTGGCCGCCTCGTTGTCTCCCTTCCCTCAGCCGGACTTCTCCGTGGACTCGATGGCGTCGCCTGCGTCCAGGGTGGTCCCAGCTCTCCAGGCAGCGGTGGCGTGAGCGCCACGCAGCGTGGCCTTGCCGGTGCTCTCGGTGCGCAAGAGCGCGCGGTGAGGGCTCGACGGATGGCCCTATGCTGGACAGGGACATGGCGCTGAAGGCAAAGGGGGTGGCGGACACCCCGAGTGCGGCTCCGACTTCCAAGGGCAAATCGGGCGGCATCCATGCTAAGACCCCTACTGGTACGTCTCCTATCGCCGCTTTTACAGTTTTGGACTCTCTTTCCGACGATCATTTGCTTGCAGTAGCTAGGGACAGTTGTGTTGTGTTTCTACCAGAGGCCGGTCAGCAAGCGCAAACTCTGTCTATTCTGCGTGCGGCCGAGGTGGCCCAGGCTGAGCTTGCCCTAGCAAGAGACAAACTAGCCAGGGAAGAGGCTGCCGTCGCGCCCTCCTCTCCTTCCGGGCCTGGGGAACCTGCCGGGGTGGCAGGTGCGACCCCCTCGCCCGCGGTGATGCAGACACCCACGCCGGCCTGTTCTGGACCTATTACTCGACGCAGGGGCGCTCGGGCAAAGGAACTAAACAAGGTCTCCACGGTTCCAAACAAACCACACCCCGCCAAGAACGGGCGAAATCGGTGGTGTCATAATGCGGTGTCTGTTTCTTAATATCCGCGGGTTCGCTGTCCGGGGGCGGCGAGCCCTGCTCAAAGAATTCCTCCGGAACCATCGCATAGATGCAGTGTGTTTACTTGAGACGATTAAGGGCGAGTTTTTTGACCTCGAGCTCCACGGTCTTGAGAGTGGCGAGAAGTTCTTCTGGAAGTGGTTTCCACCCAACGGGCGCTCGGGAGGGATCCTTGTTGGGGTCAAGAATAGCCTCCTGGACGTCGGGGCGTTTGACGAGGGAGAGTTTTTCATTAGCCTGTCTCTGTTCCATAGACCCTCTGGCCGCAAGTTTGAACTAGTTGGTGTGTATGGCCCGGCTGACCATGCCCGCTCTGCTCTCTTCTTAGACGAAATATCAGCTAAGGTGGCGAGATGCTCCCTCCCTATTATCACGGGAGGCGATTTTAATCTAATCCGAAGGGCGGATGAGAAGAACAACGACAACGTCTCCTGGCCCCGTATTAACCTTTTCAACTCCCACATTGCGAACTGGGATATGAGGGAAATTCCTCGTGCCGGGGCACGGTACACCTGGACCAACAAAAGGCTGAACCCGGTGCGGTGTGTGTTAGATAGAGTTTTCATGTCACTTTCGTTGGACGCGGAGATCCCGCTCACTACGGTTGTAGCTGAGACTAGCCTGGGCTCGGATCATACACCGATTATTTTGGATACGGGTGAGGGTACACCTATCCGCAGCAATAGGTTCTTTTTCGAGTCCGGATGGTTTGAACTCCCTGAATTCCCGGCTCTAGTGCAACTTAAATGGGAGGAGCTTGCCCGCACGGTTCGTGGACGGGAAATTGTGGACCGGTGGCAGTTCATGAGTGGAGGCCTCCGGCAGAAGCTCCGTGGGTGGAGCCGCAACATTGGTAGGGAGGCTAGGATGAAGAAGGAGGGGTTGCTTGCGCAGATCCAACGGTTGGATCTCCAGGCAGACTCGACTGGTCTGGACGATGAGGAGTGGGCGTTTCGTTATCATTTAGAAGACCAACTCCTGAATATTTATAAGATGGAGGAAGAGTATTGGCGACAGCGGGGTCGCATTCGGTGGGCGCTCCAGGGGGACGCGGACACTACGTATTTTCATGCGGTGGCTAACGGAAAGCGCCGTAGATGTAACATCTACTCCCTCCAGGCTGAGACGGGAGTTATCTCGGGCAAACAGGCGCTCCAGGAGCACATTTACGGCTTTTACCGTGAGATGATGGGGACCTTGGCTCCGAGAAGCTGCGGTTTGGCCAGTCATACGTGGGGGTCTCCTGGTCAGGTTTCGTTGGAGGAAAACACTTCGTTGGCACTTACCTTCTCCGAGATAGAATTAGAAGAGTTAGTGATAAGTATGAAGTCAGATACTGCCCCTGGCCCGGACGGCTTCTCAGTCCCTTTCTTTAAGAGATGTTGGCCCTTGGTGAAACACGGTATCCTTCACATCCTAAACGACTTCATCCTTGGGAGGATTGATATTTCGCGCCTTAACTTTGGGGTGATGTCGCTCATTCCTAAAGTCCCGAGTGCGGATAAGATCTCTCAGTTCCGTCCGATAGCGCTAATTAATGTCGTCTTTAAGATCATCTCCAAAGCGTTTGCCTCGCGCTTGGATCCGATTGCTAACCGTGTCATCATCCCTAATCAAACTGCTTTTATCAAGGGGCGCTCCATTCTGGATGGGGCCCTCGCCCTCCATGAGATTGTCCATGAGATTAAAAGTAAGAAGCTGGGGGGCATTCTACTTAAACTCGATTTCGAAAAAGCGTACGACAGAGTCAATTGGGATTTCCTCCTGGAAGTGCTTCGTAGGAAAGGCTTCGACGCAGGTTTTGTGCACCGGATCTCCCAGCTGGTTGCTGGAGGCCAGACGGCAATCTCCATTAATGGGGAGATGGGCCCTTTCTTTTGAAACAAGAGGGGAGTGCGGCAAGGGGACCCGCTCTCCCCACTTCTCTTTAACTTTGTTGCCGAGGGCCTCTCTGCCATCCTTTCGGCTGCTTGCCAGGCGGGTCATATCCGTGGCGTGGTGCCTCACCTTGTGCCAGGGGGCGTCTCGCATCTCCAATACGCCGACGATACCATTGTTTTGATTCAGAACACAGAGATGGGGATCGCTAACCTTAAATTTATGCTCATGTGTTTCGAGAACATGTCTGGGTTGAAAATCAACTTCCATAAGAGCGAGGTGTTTGTGTTTGAGCAGCCTCAGGAAGTTCAAGAGGAGATTGCTAGACGGCTGAACTGCAAGCTAGGGTCCCTACCTTTCTTCTACCTCGGCTTACCGATTGCGGACAGAAAACTGACCATCGAGCAGTGGGCCTTCCTTGTGCAGAAGTTGGTTGATCGAGTCGAACCCTGGATTGGTCGGTTCCTCTCCTCGGGGGTAGACTCATCCTCTCCAACTCTTGCCTAGCTAACCTCCCCTCCTACGCGATGGGTCTCTTCCTTCTTCTGGAAGGCGTGCATGTGCAATTAGACTCTCATAGGGCCAAGTTCTTCTGGGAAGGAGCTGGTCCTAAGCGCAAGTATCACATGGTTAATTGGCCTTCAGTCTGTCGCCCTAGGGAGTGCGGTGGACTTGGCATTACAAACTCTAGACACATGAACACACAGCTGATGTTGAAGTGGATCTGGAAACTCTATTCCGTAGACGGCTCCATTTGGGCGTCCATGATTAGGGATAAGTACACTCCCGCGGGGGATATTTTCTCCTCGTCGTCCAGGGGAGGCTCGGAGTTCTGGAAGAGCCTCCATAAGATTAAGTTCCTTTTGAAGCTGGGTGCGAAACACGTACCGGGGAATGGGAGACGTACCCAGTTCTGGTTGGACTGGTGGCATGAGGAGGGCCCCCTCAAAGACAGGTTCCCCCTCCTCTTTAGTATTTGCGAGGATGCCCATATCTCTCTAGCTACGGCTGTGTCGGAAGGCTGCAGATTTAGACGGACGCTTGATGCTGAGGGGGCACTTCAATGGTCGCGTCTCGACGAGATTCTAGCAGCGGTCCATCTGTCGGACTCTCAGGATGCTATCTCCTGGGCGCTTGAGCCTTCGGGCTCTTACTCTGTTAATTCGATGTATAAAGCGTTGTCGGCAGGGGCGTCCGTCGCGTTCTTGAGGGATATCTGGAAGGCTAAGGTCCCGCTTAAAATTAAAGTCTTCTCGTGGCAGCTGATTCTGGATCGTCTCCCATCGGGTGCACAATTGGCTACGAGGCAGGGGCCCTCGGATGGCTCTTGTGCACTGTGTGGTCAGACGGAGGATGCCTCCCATATGTTCTTTTCTTGTTCCATCGCGGTGTTTGCTTGGGCGGTGTTTAGGCAAATTCTTGGGAGGGACTGGAATCCTTCTACCTTTCCGCAGCTCTTTGCATTCCTCTCGTCAACCCACGGGAGGGCCCGGCGGTTGATTTGGATCCTGTTTTTAGCCCAGTCTTGGGCGCTTTGAAATGTGCGAAATAAACTCTCTATTGAGAAGAAATGTATTAACCACCCTGCTGATATCACCTTCAAAACTATGATTTTCCTCCAGGCGTGGCTACCTCTTCTGCGACCGTTGGACAGAGAGGGCGCTAGATGGATCATCGACAAGCTGATGGAGGAGCACGCGTCCTGCCGGCCTCCAGCCCGCCAAGCCTGAAGCTGCTTGAGTCTCTTGTTTATGTTGCCCTTCTCGTGGCTTTTGTCTTTATCTCTATTTGTGTAGGCTAAGCTGTAGGGCCAGCAATTTGTACTCTTTGGCGAACTGTGTGGCTTTGTTAATTCAAAGTCGGGTAATAAAATTTACCTTTCATCTAAAAAAGAATCTATCTTTCTCCTGTGTACGTGCATTGTGGTATGCTGTTTAATTTCTTCTATGAGTAAATGTTACCGAAGCAGTTAGATGTATGATTTTTATCCCACCACTGGCGCCGTCCATTCCATCACTACTTGCGCTGCGTATTCGCCTGGTCAACACATGTCCACCTCTTTGCTGAGACATCAACTCACCAAGTCTTGATAAGTTGGCGCCACACTGAATTCTTTACTGGTCATATAGTTGAACGATTTTTTTTTCCTTATTCTTATCATCCAAGAGGCATCTAGGAAAAGGGTAAAGATTCCTTGCATGTATGATTTTATGAAATACCTGCATATACATTCTAAGAGGCAGTGTGGAAAAAAAAAATCAGAGCACCTCCAGTGATGTGCTAAGAACGGATCGCCAAACACTTTACCACATTACTGGATAGTAACCTTATCAAGAAAATTACATGGCCATTTGAGTTATGCAAGCATATTTCTTGAATTTTTCAGAATCATTTATACAACCGTGGGAACAAACAAACAGTGGCAAACATAATTGTGCAGTAGTTTTTTAAATGGTGTGTTATTAGCAATCAACTTAGATAGTGGTGTAATTAGTACCGGCAGCTAGATTTTGCCCAAATGGATTTTATAAATTTCTTTCTGGAAAAACTAGATGTTTTGACACAGACTAAATTTCTAGTTCAAGCCTATAGCACCATGCACAAGGTTGTTTGGTTACTGGCAAACATATTAGAGTCTGAAAAAGTTAAAACAAAGCAAGGTTTAAAAAAAAAGTAGAGTAGAGAAATTGACCTCAAACCTGTATTGGACGGCAAATGCAATCTGCAGCATGGCCCAGCGTTTCTTGCCGGTGTGTGCACGGAGACGATCCGACCAATGCCTTCTATGAAAAAATTAAAAAACTTTCTCTCCAATTTTCTAGATCAAAGTATTAGGAAGATCTAACCGGAAACAACAAAGCATCCAATTTTCTAGACCAAATATTGAAATTGTGACGGATCTGACAGTGAGAAAGAAAGCGCACGCACTGCTAGAATATTACGTGAAATAGGCAAGACTGGTTTAGAAGACAAGTATAGGACGCACGAAGCTGGTGCGGCTGAAAACTCCCTGTTTTCTTTTACTTATTTTGGGTTCGATAGCTCCCTGGATGTCGAGGCGGTGCGAACTTCGGCCATTGCCGGCCGCAGAGACGTATAAGGCTAGTCACAATGGGGAGTAACATAGACTAGTAACATACACATTATCGTAGGCTATGTTACCACCTCCACAATGGGTAGTAACCGACATGTGGTGTCATACAAGCCCTATTAATTAGCTTATAGACTCACACTGTCTTGGGATATGTGATGTTACGGTAACTAGCTAAGTTACCACAACACTCTCTCTCCTTATTAAATACTTGCCACATCAGTTTTTTGTCCTACGTGGCATCGATGTTACTAGTGAAGTTACTCCCACTGGGGCTAGCCTAATATGGACGACACGAATTAATAATTAGGGGCTCACATCGAGGATGGTCTGAGATTCGAACTTAACTCCACCAGATCGCGTTGGAGGGTCACGCCTATGGGCATCTCCAGTTGTTGCGCCCCCAGGACGCAAAAACCCGGCCTTTTTTCGCGCCGTGGAAATTGGGGGGCGCGTTTCACAGCCGTGAACCCAGGCCGCCCCCCAGCCGGCGATTCGGCCCAATTTGGACAGGTAGAGATTTGGCACACAAATAATTGAACTTTTGCCACCAAATAAATAGAGTTTTGCCACACAAATAAAATAGTTCAACAATTTAAACAAAATAAATAAATTACACTAGGCATCGTCATCGTCCTCAACATTGCCATTCCCCTTTCGCGCCCACAAATGCTCATCCTGCAGAGCTTGGTGTGTTGCAACGTGTCGAATCTCCTGTCGCTTGGTGAGGAAGTCTGTCCATGATGCCGGCACCTGGTGATCAACATCTGTAAGAGGGCCCTGCCGGTAGTATAGTGTGCTTGCCTCACTGTCAAGCACCGGGTCATCCCGCTCACTCTCAATGATCATGTTGTGCAAGATCACACAACACTGCATCACCTACCACATGTTGGACTTCGACCAAGTTATACCTGTGTACCGGACAACAGCGAATCGAGATTGCAGCGCACCAAATGCCCGCTCAACATCCTTCCTGCAAGCCTCCTGGCACTTGGAAAACCAAGCTTTTGCGCTTCCTGGGATAGGGTTGGAGATGCTCTTCAAAAATGTTGCCCACTTCGGGTAGATGCCATCTGCAAGATAGTACCCCTTTGTATACTGGTGTCCATTGATCTCATAGTTCACAGGGGGGCATGGCCTTCGACAAGCTCGGCAAAGACATTCGAGCACTGCAAGACATTGATGTCGTTGTGACTTCCAGGCATTACCAAAGAATTAATGCCAAATCCATAGATCGTACGAAGCCACGGCCTCGAGAACCACCGAGCACCCTCCTTCCTTTCCCTTATACATCCCCTGCCAGTCAAATGGGCAGTTCTTCCATGCCCAATGCATACAGTCGATTCTGCCAAGCATCCGAGGAAACCCTCTTGCTTCATTCTCTGCGAGGAGACGAGCAGTGTCTTGCGCATTGGGTGATCGCAGGTATATTGGGCCAACAACTGCAACCACTGCCCGGCAGAACTTGTTCAAGCAATCGAGGGCCGTGGACTCGCTCATGCGCAGGTAGTCATCTTGTGCATCTGCGGGAGCACCGTATGCAAGCAACCTCATGGCCATCGTGCACTTCTGGATAGAGGTAAAGCCTACCGTGTCCTTCTTCAACTTGAAGTAGGTGTCGAACTCCCGGATGGCATGCATGATCTTGAGGAAGAGCGTGCGTTTCATCCTGAAACGACGCCGGAACACCTTCTCGTCGTTGGTGGGATCCTCGGCGAAGTAGTCGGAGTAGAGGATGCAGTAGCCCTCGTACCGCTACCTCGGCCTGCTCTTGCGGCGGCCGGGCTTCGATCCAGTGCGGCGCGGCGCGGCGTCCTGGGCCAGCAATCCAGCCAGGCAGCTCAGGACGAGCAGGTGTTCCTCATCGTCGATGGCGGCCTGGTCTTCCTCGTCGAAGAGCTCGGCGAGCATCTCCTCGGTGTCGGAGTCCATGCCTCGGGCAGAACGTCGAACACCTTGCGGGTGGTGGACGCGGTTCACCGGGCACAACCCCCTCCGCGACGGAGACGCGAGCAAACGGCGGCGACGATGTGGCGGAGAGGCCTGTGGTGGTTTTGCCTCGTCGCTGGTGTGTGATGGCGGCCGGCGGCGGCGACGTGGGGTGTGATCGGCGGGGTGGCGACGGCGAGGCGAGAGAGAGGAAAAGCTGAGCCGGGGGTGGGGAAAGTGGGTCAAATAGCGCTCCCTTGCCGACAGCGCTGGCCCACACGCGCTTTTCCTTCCGCCGCCCCCCAGGCCGAACCCAACGGGCTGGGTTCCGCCTAGGTGCGACGGCGCTAAATTCCGCCGAAACGGCGCTTTTTCGGGTCCTGGGGGGCGACTGGTAAAAAAACGGCGCTTTTCGAGCAAAACGGCGCTATTTTGCGTCCTTGGGGGGCGCTGGGGGGGACGACTGGAGATGCCCTAAGACAACTTAAATCCGACGGCTGTGAACATATTACGTGCAGACCGGAGAGACAAAATTCTTAATCTCCAAGATTAACGTGGAAGGTCGTATGGTGCATCTAATTAGTAAATATAAAATAGATGCAGATAGATGTCGGTTTATGTATCTTATTGTAATGCCCGCACTAAATATCATAGTAATCTTCATGTCATATTGTGCACTACGGTGCAACCTCTATTTGTCAATTGTCCAGCTATAATTTGTTCACCCAGCATGCTATCTTTTATGGAGAGACACCACTAGTGAAACTATGAACCCTGGTCCATTTTTCCACACTGTTAAACAAACCATAACAATTTCCTGCTTTCTTTACTTTCTGCAAGCATAAACTGATTTTCCACACTATACGTCTAATCTTTGTTTTCATTAAGACCGGTGAGATTGACAACCTCACTGTACCGTTGGGGCAAAGTATTTTGGTTGTGTTGTGTGCAGGTTCCACGTTGTTGCTGACACCGGTGAAGCGGCAGCACCACCGTCAGTGGCATCAACCTTCCGAAGGTCCTCCTTCTCCTACTGGATTGATAACCTTGGTTCTTAACTAAGGGGGAAAACTCCTATCATTGTGCTCATCACACCCTCCTCTTGGGGGTATCCCAACGAGTGGAAGATCTGCACCATCAAGGACTTTTTCTGGCGACATTGCCGAGTAGAAGGAAGTCTTCTGGCAAAGGGAGTCTCTCACTCTCAATCTCTTTATTTTGTTTATTGTCTTGTTTTTGTTTCTCTATATCAAAAACAAAAAAAATAGTTTACTTCATAGGTGTTATTTATTTGCTTGCTTTTATTCTGCTAAAATGAGTATTCTTGAAGTAGAGGTTTGTTCTTTTAGGAAATAAGGGGGAGAAAGTTTAAAAGATGCTTGGTACAGAATAAATAATGCTCATCAGAGGTGCACAAAAAAATATTCTACCTTGATACTCCTGAGAAATTTTTATGTTGGTATTTCTGGCTAGTATAGGCATGTGTTAGATACTCTTACGGGTGGAAATTTTCTGGGAACTCTTGCTTTGGAAGCCTACAATTTGATTGAAAGTTTAGTAGGAGCACCCCCATTACAACTGTTAAAACTGAGATCACTTTGGAGGATGTTATTGATAAACTAAACTCTTTGAAAATGAACTTATCAGTCTTCCTTGATAATGCTAGCAAAGTTAATGAATTACTAGTTACAATTGATAAAAGAATCACTGCTCTAGAAGCTAGCAACACTCATGATAATCAAAGAATTAGGATTGCGAAACTAGAGGATGCCATGGGAATTTTAAGCTCGACCTTTTCATCTCTTAAATTCAAAAAGGAGAAAGCCTTTGTGGGAAAAGACCAAAGATTTATGTATGCTCCTAAGATGGCTAAACCCAAATCTCAATATGTGTTGAAAATTGCTAAAACAATTAATGAGACTAAGAGTGACCTTCATGTTGAATCTTCAAAAACATATTGAGTGCCTATTGTTGCAAATAATTGTTTAGAGGAAGTTATAGTTGACGATTCTTTACTTGAAATTACTTGATTTGATTTTCTATGCCTAGCTGAAAGGCTTTAAAGAAAAGTGCTATCGGGAGACAACCCGTTTTATTTCTCTGTTTTCTTTCAGTTTTACTTTGTTTTCTTTGGTGTGCTTGCACCTGGGTGTTTCCTATTTCCTTAGAAACCCTGCTGTATCTTTTCTTTTGAGTTTTTGTTGAGCCAAGTAAAGCCACCAGTGGAAAGTTGAGCCTATATTTCGGATTTCTGCGCAGGAAACATTTTTCTGCTGTCCACTGTAAATTCCGTTAAAAATCACGGAAAATTAAAAATGACCTGAGCTTTTTTGTGCTAAATCCTGATTTATATGCTCAACTTTTCTTAGAAGACTACCTTTTGATTTGAGCAACATAAGATTTTTGAAAAAATCGATATTTACCCGCTGTTCTGTTTTTGACAGATTTCTGCCATTTATCTTATTTGCATCTTAATCTCTTTCTTTTAATGTTTTTTTTGAGAAAAAGAGTTTTGAAAGAAGTTGTGACAGTAGCTAATGTGTTTTTGAGTTTTAGAATTGTGTTGGAACTGAACCATGTGGATTTATTATTCAATTGCACTAACGTTGCTAATGAAGATTGTGAGAATTTTGATGTGAAGGAAGTTTTCAAGGGTCAAGAGAAGAGGATGATATGATGTGATCAAGAAGAGTGAAAAGCCTAAGTTTGGTAATGCTCCTGTGGTACATCCAAGAAAATTCCTAGAAGACTCAAGCGTCTAAGCTTGGGGACGCCCAAGGCATCCCCTTCTTCATCAACATATTATCATGTCACTTCTAGTGAAACTATATTTTTATTCGATCGCATCTTATGTGCTTTGCTTGGAGCGTCTTTTATTTTTGTTTTCAGTTTTTGTTTTGCTTTTAGTTTTTTATTACTTTCATAATAAGCTTGGTTGGACCCCAGCATTGTTTTATTGGAGAGTGACACGCTCCGCTTTTTCATGAGAATACGTTGTATTCTTAGTCTCTGTCTAGCTGATGCATTTATTCAGCTCCTGTTTTGCATGCATCTCTTATTAGAGTTGTTAGTTTTAGTAGTATTATTTGAGTAATCTCATGTTTTCTTGCTGTATCATAAAGATTATTTTTGTTAAATCATGTTTTGTATGGTGCTTGTTGGGAGAAACAAAAGAAAACTGCTGCTTGAAGTAACAGTACTAGTAGAAGCTTGTATAGACCGTGACTAGGACTTTTTCATGACATGCTAAATGTTATTTTAGTTTTAAAGCCTTGTGGTTATTGAGTAGCATGATTATCCTGAAATATCTGAGAGTGTTTAATATGTATTGAAAGATTCATGAGTTGTTCTTGTCATAGTAAAGCATCAATATATGGTATTCTCTTTCGAATGTTTTATTTGGTTGACTTGGCGCATGCTCACACCATGTGTATGGCTACAAACCAGTCACGAATAGCCTCCATGACCACTTAGTTTTTGAACTTGTGATACTGCCTATGTTCTAATTAATGATGCTTATGTCGCTATGCATGATTATGACTCTTATGCTCTCTTGATTTATCGCTCCCAGTCTTTTAATAGCCTCCACCTGTACTGAGTATGAGCTCTACTCGTGCATCCAAACTCCCTTAAACCAAAAAATTTCCCATTGTGTCCACCATACCTACCTACATGTGGTATTTAACTTCCATTCTAAAGTAAATTGCTCATGTGTTACCTTTAAAACCTTCAAAATTACTCCTGCTTTATGTTCCTGTTTTTGCTCATGAGGACGTAAATAGAGAATCTTTATCTCACTTGTTGATTGGATTTCACACCCTGGACTAGTGGCTTCATCCGCTTATCCAAATGATAGAAGATCTAGCAGTGGGGTACCCAGCCCCAAATTAATACAAACAAATTCTCTTCACTATTTTTGCCCCTGATTTATCAGTCAAAGCACAATTGTGTAAACAAAAGAGAAAGAGGGATGTCCTTCTACACCAGTTGCGTCCTTCACCATCGAAGCCGCTCTTGTGAATCCAGTTGGCTTGTGACAAACTGTATTTTTTGTTTACCATTCATTGACATTAGCATACATCTCCTAAAATATAGACACTCCTCCATGGTATGTGATTGTTGGCAGGCACCCGAGGATTCGGTTAGCCATGGTTTGTGTCGTGGGATTATCACGGCAGACGTTACCGGGGGTAACTGATCTTGGGGCAAGACGACACAGGCGTTTGGGAGAGGGTTTAGCTCAGAGGAAAACATGATGGAACTCGATCTGGTAGCCGGCAATCAAGTCGCCGAGTCTCCGATCTCAATATATTAACTCAACTCTCGTGTTATACTGGATGCTCGATATCACGCGATATTGCTAGAACTCTTGGATCTCTGTCTAAAACTAGACCTGGGGGTCGGTTTATAAAGCACCCGTACCCCCTGGCTTATTCCCCAAGGCGCATCCTGGATCCTACCCGGACACGGCTCACAAACCCTAGCTTTCCTTTACAGTAACCCGTAACCCGGATTGCTGGGCCTACAAACTTGGGCCTTCCACAAGCTTCCTTATCCTTAGCCGGATCCTGCGCACCGTCCTTTGGGCCGGGTTACTCCTTGGAATTTGGCCTACCGGGTTATCATCCCCCCGTCAGTAGTCCCCAGAATAGCCTGGGCTTCATGGATCCTCCTTTGAAGCGCTTGCTATTCCCTGCAAAGATATCAAACATACAGGCATATGGAGGCCGGGTTAAGATGCTCTGATATTCAGCTAGGCCTTACTCCACGGCGGCCATGTAGTAACCCGGGTTTTTCCCCCAAACATCTTTAATTTTCCAGGTCTAAACCCTAATTCCATACTCGACAATCGATCCTGATATCACGGGATGGATTCCCTTCTCTCTTTTATCCAGATGCCTTGCTCAATATTTGGCGCATATCTCGCAGAAACTTAAATAAATAGCCGTTTACCTCCGCAACTCCCGGCCCCCACTCACCGAACCGGGCTCACCCCCTTATACTATAAATAAGCTCCTTGGGGGTAACCCGAACCCTAACGGCTCATTTCCCCCCATTCCGCTTCCTTTCTCCTCCTAAGCTCACTCTCACTGAGCACCACCACGGAAATCCCGCGCGCATCACCGGAGCCCACCGGCCGGAGGCTGCGCTCCGCCACGACTCGCCCCGCGCCGCCGATATCCGCCGGCGAATCCCCATCCGGCCCGTCAAGGACCGCGAAGGGACACCAGGCTTGCGCCATCTGCCTCCGCAAAGCCTTGCTCAGATCTCCTCCGGTAAGCCACTTGCGTCCATTAATTCGCCCTTGCACTTTTTGATTTCACCTTAGATTAGATCCAAATCGACCCGCCAACGACTCCTCGGCCATGCCGAATTAAGTTGCTAACATTCTTTCCAACTCGCATAATAGATAAGTTATGGATTCCAATCCATTCTCCTACTACCTGCAAGTATTAATTTCGCCACAAATCCGAAGATAAGATTCCCAATCTGAGCCCGATCCACTCAAAATTTCCGCCTCGGCCTCAATCACCCGGCCGGACTTCCCCTTTTCGGTTCCTTTTATTCGCGATAAGTGCCTATGCGGCCATCCATCGTCCCCAAAGAACCCCTTCAACACTTAGATCTCCATAATTTTCGTCATAATACTTGATACCCGGACAATTTCGAACTTTACTCGGTGAACTAACACCCGGGCTTCACGCAATTTTTCATGTCTCAATATTACCCCACCGATACTCGGCCGGCTAACAACTTCCGGGTCTTAGTCCTCTTATCCTTTTACTTTGTACTTTTGCAGGTCAACCACATGGCTCCCAAAAAGCAAGGGAAAACTCCAACCAAAGTTAAAGCCGCCAACTCCATCTCCGCCAACTGGGCGCGGTCTACAGTCACCAAATCCAAGTTGGAGGAGCTAGTGGAGCTGGGAGTCCTTCCTCCTCAAGAGGATATCCAATGGAGAGTGCCGGGTAAGGAGACCCGGCCCACCCCAACAAAAGGCGAGGTAATTTGCTTTGTGGAACATGTGACCCGGGGCTTCCGCCCACCGGTTCACCCCTTTTTCCGTGATGTTTTGAATCATTACGGTCTTCGCGTCTTTGATATCGGGCCTAATTCTGTTCTCAACATCTCCCACTTCATAGTCATTTCCGAATCGTACTTGTGCACTTCGCCAAGTCTAGCTCTTTTTATCGAGCTTTTTCAATGCAAACCGTGCCGCGAGAGCGGTGACGGGGCGCTTCTCGCTTGCGGCGGGGTTTCCATCCAGCGCCGCAAGAATTCTCTGATGCCACCAATCACCCTTAATTCCCATGTCAAGCACTGGCAGCTCTCCTACTTCTACTGCCAAGACACCTCCCCACCCGGCCAAAAGAAGCTGCCGGGTTACTCAGAGGGTCTTCTTGACATCTCTGATAAATTTAGTGCCTTTGCCCCTGACTCGGACAGGGAGGCAATTCAACCTCTTTTAGCCAAAATCGCCACTCTCACAGCCCAAGGCCTCATCAGGCTCAACCTGGTGAAGACTTGGGTAGATTTCCGGATTCAACCCAACTCCATCCGCACAAAGTTAATGTGCGAGTATTCAGGGCAACCTACAGACCCGCTCCGGTACTCCGACAACATCTTCGCAGCTGGCGATACTCATAAAACCATCAAGGGCTTTCTGACCGAAAAGCTTGAAGTAATCCGGAACATATCCGGGTTAGAGCCCTTCACGCTTGAGAACCCAGCCCCCAAGGTGAGAACCCGACTTTGATGCCTTTACCTTTGCTCTTTCCACTCAATGCGGTTAATAACCCTTATGTTAACACTTTTCAGGCTGACGATGATTTTTGGAAAACCAATGCCTCCCCTAGCTCCGAAAGTCCAGAGGAGCAAGAAACTGTTAACTCGGACGAAGGTACTCTCCGGATTTTATTTGGTTCCCTTGAACTCACCATAACCCCTTCATTTCCAACCATAACTTTGATGATATCTAGAACAAGAAGATGACGAAGAAGAAAACTCCGATGGCAAAGTAGAATCTGCCAGCGACGAGGAAGAACTGGAGCCGACAGTCAAGGTCGGATCCAAAAGAAAGACTCAAGAGGCCACCTCCAAGGTTTCATATCTCCCCCTCGCATTCAACTCGCATTACTTTAATGATATACTTGAGCTACCTTGACGTTATCCCACTGGCCGTTCTTGAAGGAGTCGCCCGTGCCCAAGCGTAGGTCAACTCGAAATCACCCGGGTGATGATGCCCTCAACCCGGGTATTTCATCGACCCCCCCCCCCCGCGGCGGGCTGGTAATTACCCTATCTTTTCTGGGTCAAAACATTCTCTTTAAACCATTCCCATATGACATCTAACTTGATAATTTCCAGCTTCTCCCGAGTCCAGCGATGGATTTCCTTGTGACTTTGCGGTGAATACCGGGTAAGATCCCCTTCCTGATGTTCCACCATATTTCATCACCCTTTCTTGACTGTATATTTAGCTACTCACTGACAACATCTTATAGGGCCACGGTCGTTGTCAGCGATCAAGAGGAAACGGGGACCGAGGGCCCAGGTAAGGGGAGCCCGGCTGATAAGACTACAGCCGCGTCCAGCGGTGAAAAACAAGCGTCGCCGCCAAACCCGGACACGCAAGGAGCCGAGTATCCAATTGCTTCCCATGCAAGCAAGAAGAACAAAACCACCGTCTTGGGTGCAGAAGAAGGAGCGTCGGATTCAGACACACAAATGACCCGGGTTCCGCCTCCTACTAAGAAGAAAGCTCCTTCCCGGAATTTCCAAGGCCCCGGGTCTTCTGATACGAGTAAAGATACTTTCGATCAGTTGATGAACACTCTCCTCAATATGAAGACTTCGGAGAGCCAGATCTTGGAGCGTATGGCTGCAGAGCACCAGGTAAGGACACTTTGTATCTCGTATTGCATACCTAGTCCCCAAGTTCCAAGTATGACTTGCAAAAGTGATGCTTGGTACTTTACACCACATTCAGCTTTCCATACAATCCAACTAATACTTGCATTCCTTGCTACTTACAGGCACAGATAACCCGGTCTGATGAAACTTTACTGAGGACCGAACAACTTCTTCTTGCCGAGATGAAACGAAAGGAAATCCTTGAGGATGACATGAAAACCTTGAAGAAAGATGTTTCCAAATACAAGAAGAAGTGCAATGCTGCTCAAACCGAACTGAAGAAACTATCGGACCAGGTCTCCGATACTTATCAAATCTTGCTCAGTAAGTTTTCTGCTGTCGATTGGCTTCATATCTTTGCTTTATTATAACAGACTCGGGATTACTGATACGCTGTTTCTTTTGTTACGACTGCAGGTGCCAACCTTGCGGCCCCAGAGGAAAATGCCATTGTCAAGGCTAGAACCCTCAAGACTGTGCTCCGGACTTTCTTTGCCGGAACAAAATTTATATTGGATGCTGTGAAGTGGCCTACGGAAGTATATCCGGGTGAAGAGAATCTCGTTCAAGCCTGCTCCACTGTACCTGGCTGGATTGAAATCTGGAAACGCTCATCATGCCGGATTGGAATGACCCGGGCTTTTACTCTGGCCAAGGCTTTCTTTCCAAAGCTTGACCCGGCAAAGGTAACATCCGGGTTTCCCGAATTCAAGGCTGACGGTTCCAAATTTACACCCAAGGATTTCAAAGCCATACAAGCCGCAGTGCGCCCCTCAGCTACCACTTTGGCCGATAGCTTGGATCTAAATACGATTATGAGTGCATACGACGCTGATGGCAAAGTTATTACGGAGGAAGCGCCCCCGCCTTTTGATATCTTGGAGAAGTGGGTTTCTAGCTCGGCCAGGAAGAGGGAGGCGACTGCGAAGAGAGAGGCCGAGTTAGGATCGGGCCCGTCTGCTTCTACACCAGCCGTCCCTCCACCAGTCCGCCCTGATGCAATGAGTCCGGGTAAGGGTGCCGGGAAGGCTAAGCAGCAAACCCAGGACTCAGACCCGGAAGGCCGTGCTTAGGAGGCCGAATAGGGCCGTACTATCATAATACCTTGTAATGCTTTGTATTCACACTGTTATGCTTTTGATGGTGCGCCTGTGCACCCCTGAAACTGGCGCCGTACCTTGTAACGTACTTTTAGTCCGTGATATACTTTGCGGCTTTCCTGGCCTTTTGATAACCGTATTGCTTGCCTATTCTTTGAACTTTTTCTCGATACCCGATTCTCTATTTTGGCTCCCTTCGTAAGACTCGGTTTTCCGAGTACCAGGGGCTTTGATACGTGGACTTTTTCTTTAAGTCCCCAAGACTCGGATGGTGAGGTTTTTCGAACTGCGATAGCCAAGTAGTTTGTTTCTGTTTCGAAGTCCCCAGTCCCCAGGACCCAAAGTCCGAGTCATGGGGGTGTGGCCTTTCTCAGAGAACAAATTATTTTTTACCGAGTCGCAAGCCTAAAGCCATTCCGTGTGAATACTGAAGTTATGCTTGATAGTTGTTGAGTTTCCGGCTTTTAGCCTTGTACTCTGCATAAACTTGTGGTTTAGATGACCCTTTTGACTATCTTGTACTGTAAGCCGGCTTTCGCGTGGATACCATGTTGTTACATCCATACGAGAATAGTGTCAGGCAAGTCCCATTGGGCTTCATGGCTGATTGTAATCGTAAGCGAACGAATCATGCCACTTTAGTGCGAGTCACATCGAGCTTAAGTAAGAAAAGTCAAGAAATTTTGGCTCCTTTGTCCAGTTATAAGATTGTAGCCGTACTCGTTTGCGAATAATCGGCCCTTATAACTTATAGGCATCAAGGCCGGGTCTTTTGGGTTGCTAGCTAGGCTACTTGAGCCGCCAGCCCCCGAGACCTGTATATACTCAACATTCTTAATGATACGGAAATACTGATGCCACGTGGATACTACTTACTTGTAATCAGGCTGTAACGAAATAGGACTTGATAACCATCTCTTTATTGCTGCGAGAAAGTTTGGATCAGCAGGCCGCCTCATTAAAAACCTTCCAGTCCCCTTAGGTACCCTGGGTAGGAAAAGAGCGCGTCTGAAACCTGCTGCCCGTTACATTGTTTAGTTCTTCGTGGACGCCGGTCCCGAACTGGCGTGACCGGTGCACATTCTCCACACGTTAGACTTTTTCATGACGAGTACCGGGTTTGCTAGCCAACCCGGGTAAGGTGTTTCCATGACATGGCCGGTTGTGAGTAACCCGGCAGCTTCTTCTTCTGTGGCGGATTGTTTGGAGGGGTCATCCTTGACAAAAGCCACCATTTTAGCATCTTGTGTTACCTTGGATTTTGCTCGTTCGCCTTCAGTACTCGGCCTTTTTGATGTGGCTCTACCCTCCGGGTCTGCTTGAGACCGGTACTGCTTGAGTTCTTCTTTTCTACAGGCCTGCTCGGCCATTGCTGCATCTCCTTCGTCGCATTCAGCTGCTATGTCTCGATTTCCATGTATGGTAATGGTCTTCTTGGGACCCGGGATTTTTAGCTGTAGATATACGTAACACGGCCTAGCCATGAAATTGGCGTAAGCCGGCCTTCCAAATAACGCGTGATAAGGGCTGCGCAATTTGACTACCTCAAAGGTAAGCCACTCAACTCGATAGTTATCCTTTGACTCTCCAAAGGCTACCTCCAATGCGATTTTTCCCTCGGGGCATGCTGAATGACCCGGCACTATCCCATGAAAAACTGTTGAGCTTTTTTGCAGCTGAGATTCCTTGAGACCCATGCGTAGGAAGGTTTCCCAATACAGTATGTTGATGCTGCTTCCACCATCCATTAAAACCTTTTTCAGTTCGTACCCATTGACTTCCGGTGCGACTACTAATGCCAAGACTCCTGGGTGCTCCACTCTTTCTGGGTGATCCCTTCTGCTCCATGTTACCTCCTGTTCTAACCATCTCAAGTACCTCGGGACAGCTAACGAAACTGAGTTGACCGCTTGCTTCAGTATCTTTTTGTCCTTGTTAGAGCCTCCTGTGGTATGCACATGATATTGACCCAATTGTTTGGGGTTAGCCTGGAAACCTCCTGCCCCCCCTTGGTTATTACCTTGATTTCCAGCTGCCGGATTGCCGGCTGGGGGTGGGCCGTTGCCCGGGTTTGCCCCTGGACCCGGTCCTCCTCCCCGTCCTGCACCTCGCATAGCTCTGTGCACTTCCTCATTTTTCCATCTTTGTAAATCGGCGCACTGTTCTAGGGAGTGGTTAGCTGGCCTGCCATTCCTGCTGTGCTTCGGGCATGCCATCCTGAATATGTCCCAATTGTTACCCGGCCTTGGTGGACCTTGATAGTTTCCTCCATTGTGGTTACCTCCGTTGAAATTTCCTTCTGCTCTGGGTCTCGAAGACCCGGCTTCTGTGTTGGCGACAAACTCGGAGCCTCCTTCGAACGGGCGCTTGTTCTGGCTATTTCCGTTATTACCTGATGCTGATCCATTGCCGGTTCTTCCGTTATTGCTTGTGTTTGCTTTTACCTTCTTGTCATCAGCTTCTTCTTCTGTAGTATCTGTCGCAGCGTGTTTGTTGCACGCATCCATCAATTCTCCCATTGTAACTTCCGACGCATTTCGACTGGACTTCATGCGAGTTAACTTTTGCACTAAAGGTATATACTTGCATGTTTTTGCCATGGCCTGTAGCGCATCCTTGGGCTGGATATCCGTGGATGAGTGAAGTATCTCCATAACCCGGCGCACCCAACTACGCGCCGATTCTCCCTTCTTCTGGACGCATCGCTCTAGATCATCAATAGTGAATAATTTCCTGCAGGTCCCGTGAAAGTGCTTGACAAACGCGGTCTTCAATTCCTCCCAAGACTTGATCGATCCTTCCGGCAAATTGGTGAACCACAATTTTGCTGCTCCTTCCGACATCATCAGGTACATGAACTTGGCTTGGAGGTTCTCGGACGCGTTGCGAATTGACATTGCCATCTCGTAACTGCTTAGCCATGTCTCGGGATCCATAGTTGGCTCATAATTCACTACTTTCCCTGGCTCTTTTGAATTTTTCCGGGTAAGGTTCAGCTCTGATACTGTCCGAGAGACACTTAGGCACTGCAAGAACGGTTGAGGCCGGCCTGGCTCTAGAAACGTGTGATACCGCGGGGGGCGCGGCTGGGCGCGATGCTGCGGGAAGTCCATGTGCTGCAGACCCGGCCGCGGCCCTCCGAGCCCTAGAACTGTCCACGACGGCCTGTGCTGCTGATGCTGCCTGAGCGCGGGGAGGAGGCGGCATTTGCTGCTGCTCTTCCCTCCGTCGCGCTGAACTTGTTTGGATATTCCCTTGCTGTTGACTGACGTATGACGTCCCGTGCATACCGCTTCTGTGATCCGGATAATTGGCTTGCTGTGCCACCGCAGTGTGCAACAGATCGATGGCTTGCCGAGTCTTCTCTGCATGGGGCGACTCTCCCACAGGGATTTGATTCAACGCGAGTGTCGCTGCATATACATTGTCCATGGGGTTATTGTAGTGGCCGGCTGGTGTGCGGAACCGTGATGGTGGCGGTGGTGGTAGATCGTTGCCGGTTGTGACTCTAGTTTGTGGTGGGGGTAACCCGGCCCGCTCATTCGCCGGATGTGTCGCTGCTGTCACCTGTTGGGGTGCGGTTCCCTGGTTCACCACTGGTATCGGCTGGTCCTGAGGTGTAACGAATAAATTAGCCGGATTAATAACCCCGCCCATTGCTGGTAACCTGGTGTGGTGCCTTTGATGTATTCTAGACGTTTCCTCTCGGAGCCGGGTTTCCAACGCATCTAGCTCACGCCGCCGCGTGGCCATCCCTTGCCTTTCTGCCTCTACCTGCCTTCTTTGCTGCTCCAGCGCCCGACGAGCCACATCCAGATCCCTGACGCGTTCCGCTGCGTTTTCCGGAGTGATAACCGTTGCGAGAACCGTGGGGTCTAGAATCAGATTATTATCGAATAAGGCCGGGTGGCGCGGGTTCGAAGGACCCGCCCCTGGTGTACGGTTTTCTAAGAATCCGAACGTATTTGCATGCAACTCCTCATCCGCTGCCCTGCTGGTTACTGATGCCGACTCTCCATCAACCCGGGCCACGACCGGGTCTCCGTTAGCCGTGCCCTGTCGCTGGGCCACTGCCTGAGCCGCCCCGACTGATGCTGCGGTTGCATTTCCTTGGTTGGCCGCGGGGGCCGCATAGACTGCAACTCGGCGTACGATATCTGGTGTAAATTCATGCTGTTCTTCCTCACCGTTCTCCTCATACCGGTTTTCCAGTAGATCCAGGATAGACCCGGTATCATCTTCTCTTTCGGCCCGGTCGCGTGGGGTCCATGCCGGCTCCTCCGGCTGTTCCCACTCCGCGATGGGTTCTTCTGCCGGATGTGTCGTTCCAATCGATTCTTCATCATCTGATCGGATAGACGTGGATTTTCCTGGCATAGAATCAGATCCAACGTTGTCAGGGATCGAATTGGAAGCACATACCATACCAATGAAGACGTTGATCCGGCCGATCGTCACGACGGATCCGGATTCGAGGTGATCCGACTCCGGCCCCCAGCCGGAATCGTCCACCATCTTTTCTCCTTCGTGGTCGATGTAGATTTCGCCGATGACGAGATTCTCCATGCCCTTCCGAGCTTCTCCCGTGATGTAAACACCTTTGGACGCAGGCCCCACGGTGGGCGCCAACTGTCGTGGGATTATCACGGCAGACGTTACCGGGGGTAACTGATCTTGGGGCAAGACGACACAGGCGTTTGGGAGAGGGTTTAGCTCAGAGGAAAACATGATGGAACTCGATCTGGTAGCCGGCAATCAAGTCGCCGAGTCTCCGATCTCAATATATTAACTCAACTCTCGTGTTATACTGGATGCTCGATATCACACGATATTGCTAGAACTCTTGGATCTCTGTCTAAAACTAGACCTGGGGGTCGGTTTATAAAGCACCCGTAGCCCTGGCTTATTCCCCAAGGCGCATCCTGGATCCTACCCGGACACGGCTCACAAACCCTAGCTTTCCTTTACAGTAACCCGTAACCCGGATTGCTGGGCCTACAAACTTGGGCCTTCCACAAACTTCCTTATCCTTAGCCGGATCCTGCGCACCGTCCTTTGGGCCGGGTTACTCCTTGGAATTTGGCCTACCGGGTTATCATCCCCTCGTCAGTTTGGGAAAGATGGATGGGAGGAGTGTCAAACTTTTAATACCTCTGTTTAATAAAATAAAATCTCTAGCACATGAGTGATCCCTGCTTCCCTCTGCGAAGGGCCTTTCTTTTACTTTTATGTTGAGTCTCCATCTTCTAACTTTATGCACAGTTGAGAGAGCATTTTTGCCGTTCTGAGTTCTATGTGCATTTGTCCCATAAGCATCAATAATTACTTCATGATGTGTTATTATTTGTTCTTAAATATTTGTTCTAGTATTTCTCATAAACTTTGAAGGTGTCCTGGCATTTATGTTTTGCCCCACTCTTAAGGACTAGCGAAATATCACGTTGCCATGCTTTCTCTATACCCGAAACAAACGTCTGCCTTTCTTTACATTATTATTCATGATCCTTTATTTGAGATACACTTCGTGATGCAAAGTAATTACTATGATTTATTATTAAAGTTCTATTTATCATGTTTGTGTTTTAAGTTCTATGATCTCAGCGTGCAAATGCTTTTACATTAGATTGATCAAGTTTATGTTAGTAGCATGTCACCTCAGAAACTATTGTGTTTTATCGTTTACCTACTCGAGGACGAGTAGGAACTAAGCTTGGGGATGCTTGATACGTCATAAACGTATCCCTAATTTATGATGCTCCATGATCATATTTTGCCAATTGCTACATATTTTCTCCCTTCTTTATGTCATTTTTAACGATTTTTCGGACTAACCTATTAACAAGATGCCACAGAGCCGGTTCCCTGTTTTCTCCTGTTTTTAGTTTCAGAAAAGTTATTCTGGAAATATTCTCGGAATTGGAAAATTCGATGCCCGGAAGTCCTATTTTCCCCGGAAGCATCTAGAAGACCGAAGAGGAGCCGAAGAGGTGCAGCAGGGGGGCCACACCATAGGGTGGCGCGGCCCCCTAGCCGCGCCAGCTATGGGTGTGGGGCCCCCCGGCCTCCACCGCCTTTGCCCTTTCGCCTATCTAAGCCCCCCAGATGGAAAACCTTAGGCACATGATCAATATCCCCGAAAAAGTTCCGCAGCCGTCGTCACAGTCAACACTAGACCAGGGGGGTTCTGAAGCTGTTTCCAGCACCCTGCCGGAGAGGAGATCATCACCGGAGGCTTCTACATCACCATGCCTGCCTCTGGAATGACGCGCGAGTCAAAGTGCATTGCATCTTTGATCTCCCTTAGGTTTTGGAGTTAATAACAACACTACTAAGTATCTAACAGTGCGTCAAAGTATTTCAGGAAATATCAACTAGATGCAAAAAGGTGAATAGAATTCCAAGACAAAGCCACTAAATTCAACATGACTCAGCGGTAGTATCGGGATCCACAGCGGTAGTACCGCTCTGCACAGCAAGCGGTAGTACCGCGCCCAGTACCGCCAGAAGTACCGCCAGGGTGAAAATGCGTACTGTTTTCAGCGCTACTGCAGCGGTACTGGCTCGGTAGTACCACTGTGGTCATATTGATCTTCGAGCAAAACCTTTCTCAACGGTAGTACCGTTACTGACTGGCAGTAGTACGGCTGCTTCCAGGAAGCGGTAGTACCGCCCTCAGTACCGGCCCTTCTACCACCAGCAAGGATTTTCTCATGGTAACGTTTACGGTACTTGGGCGGTAGTGCCCTAGTACTACCGCCAGCCACTTCGATTTAATTCAAAGTTGTGGCCAGCGGTAGTACCGGTGTGCACCCGCGGTAGTACCGCTGCTGGAGTTCTACGGTACATTGGCGATGGTACCGTTCGCGCCCTGTGTCTGGGTCACCCCAGTACCGCTCACGTTGCCAGGTAGAGGTAATACCACTGGCACCAGCGGTAGTACCGCCAGACACGAAAAAGGGTCAAACGGCTAGTTTGGGGAGGGGGCTATAAATACCCCCTCCCCTTCTTCCCCAAGAGGTAGCTCGCTCCAGCATTGAAGACAAGCATTTATTGAGCCTCAAAAGTTAGATTTCTCCCAATCCCTCCACCCAAACTTGTTGATACTTTGAGGATTGAAGGAGAAGGCCCAGATCTACATCTTCATCGAGCCGTTCTTCATTTCCCCCTCTCTAACTTGAGGGATCTAGCCTAGAGTTTCCTCTTGTGAAGAACCTTGGAATCTTGCTACTTGTTGGTGATTTTGAGATTGTTGGGAGCCCCCAATTTGGTTGTGGGTGTGTGCCCCAAGCTTGTTTGTAAAGGACTCTATTCCCGCCTCGAAGGGGATCAATAGTGGAAGGTGGACTAGGCCTTTGTAGCGGGGTTCATCGGAGAATAGGGTGATGCCTTTCTAGCGTTGAGTAGGCCTTTGTGGCGAGCTCAGACCCCTCCAACGAGACGTACTCCCTTAACAAGGAGGAACTTGGGAATACATCGTGTCTCCGTGTGCTTCATATTGGTTACCTCGTTACCTTCCTCCTTTACTCTTGCTTGTATTATTATTGTGCTTGCCTTGTCATATAGGTAAATTCACCATAGTTGCATCTTATAGAGAATTTACCTTTGTGTCAAGCCTAATTGTTAAAGAAAAATTAAAATTGGTCGTAGCACCTATTCACCCCCTCTAGGTGCCTATACTTTACTTTCAATTGGTATCAGAGCCTCGGCTCTTCTATCGGGCTTAACCGCCTAAGAGTTTAAGTATGGGTGATGAATCGGATACCGAAGGTTCCGCGGCGCCGGTGTCCATGAATGATCTCAATGAGTTGAAAAATCCATTGACCTCATCCATAGACACCAAAATCGATGAGTTACGTCAAGTCTTGATGGAACTGTTGAAAGCTAAAGGACAGGAGGGCGCCAACAAAGGGTATATGGTGAACCATCTAAAAATGCTTCCGCCGAAAACTCCAAGAAGAAGGGTACGGAAGGAGATGGAGAATTTCACTCCATTCCCGAAAGTTATTCTCCCGATCCTCCCGTCCCACATCCTCATATAATCCCTAGGGGAGATCCACCTAAAATTGATGCATTTTCTTTTCGTGAATGGCAATATTACATGGAGACTCACTTGAACTCTTCTTGTATAGAGCTTTGGAGAGTCACTCACGATGTATACAAGCCTCATGACCCCAAGAATCTAACAAGAAGAGAATCCATAGATTGTCAACTCAACTACACTGCCTTGTCAATTCTTCAACAAGCCGTGGGTCCTAACCACATGCCGCATCTTCAACAATATTGCACCGCCAAGGAAACATGGGACACTCTTGTCGTCGTGTTTGTGGGCAATGAGAGCATGCAAAGGAATAGATATGATGCCTTAACCAATGAGGCCGAAGGATTCTATATGCATGATGGAGAGAACCACAAAGACATGTACCGAAGGCTCAAGACACTTGCCACCGCATTCACTAATGTGGGTGCCAAGTACACTGATGATGCTTAGATCAAAAGGAAGTACATGATTGCCCTCATGCCATTTGAGGGTGCGGACTTGAAGAGAATTCAAGGAAGACATGACTTCCCTACTATGACCTCGACTCAAGTCATGCAAGAAATGTGCTCCTATCAAGTACAAACCAAGAATTCTCTTGAAAACCGTGCTAGGGCCATAGGAATGCACAAAGGGCCATCAGTTGCTTTGAAGGCCAAGGTTGTGTCACAAGAGGTTGAGTATGACGAAGAAGGCAATGAGGTGTTGGCTCCATTGAAGGATCAAGAGTATGATCTCGTGCTCAAGGATATCATTGCTCTCACCGTGCAAATTTTTTGTAGGAATCCTCCCAAGGCCAAGAAATTTGTTGAGGAGAAGACCAAGTCTCGCTATGGCAAGGATGGGGCTCAAAAAGTGAGGTCTTGCTTCAATTGCCAAGATAAGCACCACTTCATTGCAGAGCGTCCTTATGAAAATAGAGAACACCATGGTGGTAAGATCGTTCGCAGGGACAAGTCCAAGGTTGAGTACAAGAAACCTCATTTCAAGAAGAAACCTTTCAACAAGAAATCTCCCACCAAGTTTGTGCTAGAGACTCAAGAGGAATATGATTCCGGGAGTGATGAAGAAGACGAAACCACTAGTGAAGTGCCCGCTCTAGCTATTGCATCTACTCCATCGTCTTCATCTATTTTTGAATCCCCCAATGAAAATCATCCTCACCCAAATGCCAAGTGCTTCATGGCTAAGGCCTCGGAGGTATCAACTTCTCCCAACTCTAAGACCCCAAGTGAACTAGAAAATATTGCTAGTCATAGAGTAGAAGATGAAATGCTCTCCTTGGAATGTTTTATGTCTAACATGCAAGGGGAGACCAAGAAGTACTTCGAACATCTCATGATCCAATTGGGAGATGCCCAAGAAGCTCTTGAGAATAAAGGTGAGGTTGAAAGAAGGGATGCGGATGAAATTTCATCCCTCACTATGACTCTTGAGGAAGAGCATGATGGTAGAGTTTCTCTTGAGGAGGAACTTGAATCTATTGAAGAAACTCATAATGAACTTGTATATCACTAAGGAACGTGACCTTGCAATTGCTAAATATAAAAAGGCTAAAAAGAATAAGGTTGAGTTTGGTGTTGGTCATGGTAAACTAACCGAGGAGTTTGAAAAACTAACCGAGGGTCACAAAGCTTTGGAGAGTCAACATTCTTCCCTCAAAGAGTTGCATGAACAACTTCAAACTAAACTTAATCAACTTAACAACCCTAGAACCTCTACTTCTTCTAGTGATCATGCAAATATTAATGAGGAAAATGCTAGGTTGAAAGATGAGTTTTGTAACACCCGGGGTTTCTCACAACTAGAACTTTTGCTTGTCTGTTTTCTTTTTTTTTCTTCGCGCATGTCATAGCATCTGCATCTTCGTTCATTTAAATTTTTTGAAATGATTAAAGTTGTATAAAATCTTGTTTCCTAAATTTTCTAAAAAATTGTTTGATGCATGAATCTTTTGTTAGCACTGCCTAAAAACAATTTCTGCAAATAATAAAACAACGAACCCTCCTTAAAGTCTTCCTCCCCTCCTTGACGAACCCTAGCCTCTCCTCTTCCCCCCCCTCCTGCGCCGCCATCGTCTCCTCTCTTCCCCGCCTTCCTCTTCCTATGTATATTCCTCTAAATTCTGAATTTTTTTGAACCCTCAAAACTGCCGGCTTTCTCCCCTTGCCGCCGCCGCTACGACCGCTGACGGGCCCCGGTTCTTGCGGGAATGGAACCGGGGCACATCCATCTCCGTGCTCGCCTCCTCGGCCAGTCTTGGAAGGCACCAGGGGCGCTGCGCCGTCGAGATTTCCCGCCGTCGATCCCCTGTTTTTTCTGAATTTTTCTAGCAGCAGCAAGTAGCCGTCAGACAACTTCGTCGCCCCGTCTCCGTGGACGTCGTAGCATCGATCTGAGCACGGGAATCGCACCACGACGTCGTCGCCGTCGTCTACGCGGAGGATCCGGAGCCGGAGCTGTTCGGGTCGCCGGCGCCAAGCGCCCTGATGATGGTCGTCTTCAAGCCCGCGTTCACCGTCGTCCACGGCTCCGTCCCAACCGCGTACGGCTTCCCCGACGTTGTTTCCTACCCCGAGCCCCTCCCGGTGAGCTCTCCACTCGGCCTTCCCTCTCTCCTCCCTGCCTTCCCCTTCTATGGTTGCCGCCGTCGTGCATCGCCCGCTGCAGGTGATTGCCGGCTTCGTTCTGTCACCGTCGGTCTGCTCCTCACGTTCATCTTCAGATTCGTTAGAAGAAGACCGCGATTTTTACACTTTAGCTTATTTCGGATCTGTATCCCTACATGAACCGCACAGCAGCCCACTGGCTAGCGCTCTGCACCTCACGCTGGAAGCCCCGAGTTCGATCCCCCTTAGGCGCAAGCCACCCCCCTTTTTTGCCTCCTTTTTCTGTTTTATTTCCCGAATCCAGAAAAAACAGATCTGAAACCTAATTTGTAAAATCAATATAAAATTGAATATTGCTCCAAATTCAACTATTCAAGTTTATGTGGATTCAAAATCTTGTGCCCTTTCTGTTAATGTCAAGTTTGCAACATGTTTCTGTAATAATTTTTGCACTAAATAATTAATTACTGAAAATGCAATTAAAAGTGGAAACTTTGGAATTTCATAACTTTAGTTCTCTTCATCCAATTTAAGCAAACTTGGGCTCTAAAAATTTGTCTTAACAAACTCTACACATTTATATTTTATTTGGTCACAATTGAATTAATTTTGAACATGTTTCCTTCTGTTTACTAAAAAGGGCAGAATAAGAATGATTATAAAGAATTGCATAATAAATTCACTAATAACCCAAAAATTATGTTTAATAGCTCAAAATGTTCAGTGAAACATTTGCTACATGTTTTCAACCTTTTCAATGCAATTTGTTTATTGTTTTTCCTAATTAAAAGTGGTGCAATAATTCAATGCTTTAATTAAACCTTTTAAATTGCAAAATTCATAACTTGGGCAATTCAAATCCAATTCCAACATGTAAAATATGTTTTCCATGCAAAATTGAATAAGATTTCCAAATATCAACTTTGTTTTCTGTTTTGAATAATTTAAATTGCTGAAAACAACTGTTTCTTAATTAATGCATTTAGAATTGTCAAATTAATAACTTGATCATCTAAAATCCAAATTCAACAAATGAAATATGTTTTCCATCTAAAATTTTGTGTTCTTTCCAAATATGAATTTTGTTATCTGTTTTGAACAATTAAAATGGGTGAAAACAACAAATGCTTGTGTAACTCATTTAAGAAGCCAAATTTCATAACTTAATAAATAAAATTCCAAACTTGGTAAAACACCTTTTCAAATTGAAGCTATTGTTGTTTTCTCTTTGTTTTCCTCGTCCATGCATCATGCTAATCAACTTTCACATGATGGTTAGTTGTAGATCATTTAATTCAACATTAATTCATGGGCTTTTCCATATGCAATCCAAATTGCATATGGGCCCATTTAAATATCTTTACCATGTCAACTAGTTTATCTTTGATGCATCCTTAAACTTGTCATGCATCCATATCTTGATCATGCTGGATCTTTTGCCGTAGTAGTAATTGTTGCATCCGGTGTTTGTTCTAGTTTGTTGCTTCTTCGCGGATCGGACGTTGAGATGATGTGAGCAACGACAAGTTCTTCGGATGTACCTCTACTTGCTGGATTCCAGGCAAGTATACTCACTTGCTGCCTATGGCTGCCTTTCATCACTTGTTACCGATTCTTTCTGTTGTTCTTATGCTAGCCTTATGATTCGATGCTTGTGTCTCGATCCTATCATATGTTACCTTGCAGCCATGATATAGCCTTCCTTCCACTTCCTATTAACTGTTGTTTGTTTACCCCGTTGGCTCTCGTGTCGTAGTTGCATGCTTAGTGTTGTTTGCGCTCAAGTCTTGTTGTCCGTCTTATCACCTGTTTAGTTTGATAATTGGGTTTCAATTCCATCAACAACATGTTAATGTTTTGGGTAATATTAATTTGATGATAAGGCACCGGCAGGAGGCCCGACGTGGTTTTGAGGCCTGCTAGTGTTGACCCTAATTAGGAAAAGGGTCTTGTCCATTGATCCATGATGAGCGCACTAACCGCATGTGGGAAGCGAGTATGGGCGCCCCCCGCAATTCTGATTCGATTCGCATTTCGTCCAAATCGCCTCATTTAGTTCGGGTTTTCCATTTGCCGCATGCATATGCAGGTGCGAACCCTTGGCGCCAGGGTGGAACTTTTGTAGTCGGCATGTAGGGAGACACGTTCTTAGAGTGCTATGAGGGTCCCGTTTTCTTCGTGGGGCTTGATTAGCCGTGCGCTCAACTGCACGGGGTTCTTTGGGCTTGATGCGAAGAAGAGTTAGGTTGTGTTGAGTACCTCGCTTGGTGGGTTGATCCCCCGTCTGGCGGGTTATTCTTACGTGTACGGCCAAATTGGTGCATCCCTGCAGGGTTAAATCTTCTCGAGAAGCCGTGTTGTCCGCGGTTATGGATGACTTGGTGAAAGTGCTGGCTAACAAGTACTCAGACAACTTACACTTAACGATGATAACTTGACTAGTAATATAGATTACCTCCACCATAAAATGAATGTCACCTTAATCAACAGTGTGAGTTTTCCTTGGGTTGCTTCCTTAGTAGGGGGTAACATTGGATGGGTATTGTTTGGTGAGTAGTTGTAGTTGGTTCTGATACGCTATCTTATCCCTTTCTTTTAGCCGGATGTTGTAGCGAGTCTCTGTAGTTAGTTAGCGCAGCCCGCTGCCGCTTCTTGCAATAATCCCTTCCTTTCCGTTGTACACAAAGTATTGGTATCTTGTGATGATTGGTTACGCTGGTATCTTGTGAGTATGGTTTATCCACTTGCCAGTACTTAACCGTACTGACCCACGAATCCTTTTTCGTGGCTGCATATTCCACATTGCAGTCAACAGGTTTGAAGTCTGACGACGTTAGCTTGGGAATCCCTCCGGCTTGGCCTGGGCAGGGATTGGACGCCATCGGTTATCTTCAGGACTCTTAGTACAATTTGTATCTTGTCCGTAGTCGGACGCTATGTTGTTTCTTCCGCTGTTATTTGGATCTTTGTATTGTATCAGTTGTACCCTTGACTCGTTTGAGTCATCTTGTATATATCTTTTCTGCTGTTGTTGTGGATTATTCGTGAACTGTTGTAATGTTATCACAAGTGGCAACCTGAAATCGGTTATTATGTGGATTTTGGCGGGGATGCTGAAATCTGCATAGTGCCCGATCTCGGGGCGTCACAAATGGTATCAGAGCCAGGTTTCCGATTCCCGATATTGTTTCGATACGAATGGTTATCGAAGCAACGGGTCTGCAAAGCCTGTAGGATAACCTCGCTAACGGTCAAAAACTATTTGTCGAATATAGGATTTTATTGAATGGCTCCTTCACCCACCTCCTCCCACCTCCCCTCCCACCTAGCACTCCACAATGGCGTTTAGATCTGATCCTCCATGGAAGCCCTCCTACACTGGGATTTCTCTCCCGGCCTTGCCGTGGAGAGACAGGTGCGTGATCGTTTTGGTTCCTCGGTACACTTCTCTCCCTCCTCTGGCCTCCGAGAATTCTTCTTGGTTGTTTCTTTCTCCTCGTCTTCTTTTCCTCTTTCTGAGGAATCAGTTGGTATTGCACTCCAATCTTGCATCGGGGGTATTGGATCCGGTTTTCGTGTCTACAAACTCTCTGATCGGCGTTTCCGCTTTTCGGTTGCTTCTAACCGAGTGGGACATTTCATCTATGGGCTTAAGGATCGCATTTGGCCGGATTTCGTTTGCCATTTCAGTCTTTTTCGTGGAACTCTTCCATCCACCTCCGGTTTTACCTATCCGGATCATTTTTGGGCCACCTCAGATGAATTACTTGAGATTTCTAGAAGAAAACCCACGGCTGTTAAAGTTAATCTTGATGTGCTAAGAGCTAGTGCTGCCGATGATTCTTCAGCCACAAATGTTCTGTCTAAGTTTGGATTTCTACGAGCACATCAAAATTCGAGCCCTCATGTTGAGCTTCCACGTACTACCTCCATTGGAGATGAACTCATTTTTGGTAGTTTTCATATTCCTTTATCTCAGGAATTTATTAACTTCCCGAAAGAGCCGATCGTTTCCGCTGATTTTTTGGAAAAATATTGGGCAAGAATCCCCTCTATTACGCTTGAGCACATTAATGATTTAAGACAGGCACAATATTCGGAAGCGGAAATCATGGATTCTCTTCACTTGCCTTATTTGCCCTCGCGGGAAAAATGTTTTGAATTATTGGGCCGCTGCGCCATTTGTTCGCTGTCCAGCCATCTTACTAAGCATTGCCCTGGGGTCTGCCCTAAATGCCAAATTCTGGGCTTCTCTTGTGTGGATTGCGAGGCCCCCTCTCCTACTGCTCCCTGTGCGTTGGACGGTATTGGGCCTGTTCATGATGCTTCTCTTACTGGGCCCCTTAGTTGCTGCTACAAATGCCTGGAACTTGGACATTTTAGGCGCAATTGCAAAAACAAGGTTAAGTGCTTGTCTTGCTTTGGTTGGGGCCACATTGCACGCCAATGCTCCCTTAATCGATGGTGCACCTTTTGTCACCAGCCAGGCCACCACGTTAAGGCATGTCCAAAAATCTACTGCTATTTATGTCAGGCAACTGGCCATTCTGCCTCTTCGTGCTCTAGACGGAAAATCTGGGTTCGAAAATGTAATTATGGGATTCGCTCTGCTCCTAAGCGCCCTATTATTTGGAAAGAAAAATCAATTCAAGCCAACATTGATACGCATACTGAGGACACGCGGATGTCCCACGCTCGCTGTCTAGTGGGCCCAGTGCTTTCTAACGGAAAAATCCCACGGCTCCCGCTGAAGATGGTCGCGATCCCTTTCCCAATTTACCCTGGCGCCGCTTCGTTTCCCTTGGCCTTCCTTCTGGAGTTGACACCTGCCCGTTTTAGGGGCCGCCGTATCTCGTTTTCCCCCCTTTTAGCCTTTATTCCTTCGTCCACCCCACCTCTTGCCTCCAACCCGTGCCATTCCCCTTTCTCTCTGCTCTGCACCGGCATCGACAGCTCCGTGAGTGCCATGGCGAACTTCCCCGCCAATCCCTTTGGCTTCATGCCGGGACCCATGGAGGTGGAAGCGGATGCTGACGGAAGGCTGCAGCGGAACATGGTCGTCGTGGACGACACCCCTCTCTCCCATGAAAACTTTGCCCTGGTAAATGTCAATCCCCCTATTCCTGAGCACCGTAAGCAATCCGTTCTTGAGGAGATTGTCCGTATTCTGACTGAGGATTTCGATTTACGACTTCTGCATTCTGAGACCTATCCGTGGGGCGTGGGACTGATAGCCTTCGATTCACCTGTCATCCGCGACCAATTAGTTCACGATAGCCCCCATGCGCTAGATGAAGATTCCACGTTTAGCATTGTTCGCCACGATGAAGGAATTAACATGCGCTTTGCTGTGTTTGAGTTTGAAGCATGGATAATGTTCTTGGGGTTTCCGCTCGATTATCAAACTGAATACTATATCAATAAGGCGGTTTCATGTTTTGGGAAACTAATTCTTTGGCACCGACCTGGTACCCGCCATGCCCGCGTGCTGGTTAAAGCTTGGATTAATGATTTGGATGCTGTCCCTTACAGTTTAGTGATCAAACGTATTGGATCTCTTGGCGGGGTGGGTCGTTCTTGGTCTGTACCTGTTTATGTACTTAATGGACGCCACTCGAACACTGCATTGTTCTCTACAGAAGACCCGCTCCCTCTGCACAATGCCACACCTCATCCTCTGATTATGCCTGGACTTTCTGTCGCTATGCAGAACCAGATGGCGGTGCACAACTGGCTCCAGATGAATGCGCAGCAACCTCAACATGGGCCTGCCCCCGCTGATGCTCCGCCGACTATGATAAATCACTGGGAGCAGCCTACTCCAGTCCCGGATCCCATCCTGGCTAATGGATGGCGTGCTTGGCCAGCTACTAGCTCTCCAGCCCCGGTGATCATCACTTTCCGTGGCATAAACTTTCGCAGGCTTACTGGTTATGATGGTCCCTCTATGATGGACGGCATTCCATCTGCTGATACTGATATTGTGGATGGCATTGACCTCTGGAATGCCTATGCTGCGGAGTCGGAAGACTCCTTGTCTTCGGTTTTTTCTGCTACCAACTATGCTGATGTATCTGCTATGGGACTGGAGAATGGTTTTATGTGGCCTTCTTTTACTCATTACCTTGGTTGGATGCTCTCCTCGACTCATCGTCGTCGCATTTCATATCCCTTTGGCCCCTCTAGTGCCTCCCCAAGTACAGATGACTTACTGAACCTTTACGCTGCGTCTACCTGGGATCTTGAGGATGCTTCCCTGCACCTGATGGATCCCATTGATGCTGCGTTCCCTGTGATTGCTCTCCCCATCTGGATTGACGCTGCTCTACTCCTTCATCTGAATGCTACTAAGAGCTCGCTTGCTGGTGTTACGGATGTGTGCGCCCCTGCACTGTTTTCGGAAGGTATCTGTCAGTTCGCTGGTGTGACGGAGGTGCGTGCTACTTCTAACGGTAACATTCAGGTTACAGTGTCACCTGCTGGGGATGCTATGCCCTCTCCATTGCGCCCTGGACGTGGACGCCCCCGTCGTGCTCCTACTCCTATCCATGTGGCTACGGTGCGACGATCTACTAGAAGCAACAATGAGGGCTACAAGTTTGAATCCCTACCTTTGGGTCCTTCTCGCCGCAAGGGTACTCAGACCCCTATTTCCATTGCACCCCCTGTCACTCTTCTGACAGAGATGCAGCGTATTGGTATCGAGGAGTGCAATATTGAGCCTGAGGAGCTTACGGCAGCCAAACTCCTCCAGGGCAAACCCATCTGAGCGTGCTCTCTGCCTGACGATCTGCAGCTAGCTTCTTAAGCTTCTGTTGGATTGTTATCTTTCCTATCATTACTGTTTTTATCTAGTGTGTGTGATGTCGACTCGTTTTGTTAAACCTAAATTATCGAACCTTATGTGGCACATTCTATGTTGGAATGTTCGGGGGCTGAATGGTGCGGAAAAATGGTCGCTTATCCGCGACAAAGTATCTGAGAGTAATGCTTCTATTCTATGTTTCCAAGAAACAAAGCGCGCTAGTTTCGACCTTGCTTTTATTAAATTATTAGCGCCTAAGCGTTTTGATCGTTTTGCTTTTATCCCCTTGGATGGATCATCTGGTGGAATTATTGTCATCTAGCCTAGCTAAAAATTCAGTGCCCACGTCCTGCTCGAAGAATCTTTTGCGATTGTTTTGCAATTCACCTCTGCTACTACGCTTGAATCCTTTATACTTGTTAATGTTTATGGGCCCTGTGACGGCATTGCGCGAGATAATTTTGTTGCCTGGTTATTTCATTTAGACATTCCCTCTGATGCCCACTGGATCGTTCTCGGGGATTTTAATTTCTATCGCTACTCTGACAGCCGTAACCGACCAGGCGCTAATAATGTAGATATGGCTACGTTTAACGAGATAATTGGTCACCTCGGCCTCATCGAGCTCCCCATCAAAGATAGATGCTATACCTGGAGCAATATGCAATCGGATACCCTGTTAATTCAACTGGACTGGTTCTTCACCTCTTATGCATGGACAATTAAATATCCTAACTCCACTGTCCGAACATTGTCTCGTCCTATTTCTGATCACTCGCCGTGTGTCGTCTCTATTGGCACGGATATCCCTCGTGGATCGGTGTTTAGATTCGAAAACCACTGGATTAAGCTCCCAGTTTTCATGGACCTGGTGCAAAGAATCTGGAATATCCATTGCCCAGGGGATAGTGCTCGATCCATCTCGGGCAAACTCAAGCTCCTACGTAAAGCCCTTAGGAATTGGTCAACCAGTATTTCAATGATATCCCTTTACATCGAAAAATGCAATAAAACTATTCTTCGCTTCGATGAAATTGAAGAACAGCGGCCATTGCACATTACTGAATGGAACTTTCGAAACATAGTTAAGCATAAGCTCAAAACCCTTCTTGATTGCAAACTTGAGTATTGGAAAAAACGTTGTACCACTCGATGGGCTAAATTTGGTGGTGAAAACACTAATTTTTTTCACTCAATGGCATCTATTCGGTATAGACATAATTTGATTGCTACACTTGACAGAGGAGATGGTACTATGACTATGGAACACTTTGAGAAAGCTGGTATTCTTCGAACAACATTCAAGCAAAGGCTCGGTATCTCTTCTCCTATTGATCCTTTATTTGATTTTTCTTCATATATTTCTGCTAGGGATGGCCTTGAGGCCCTCTCCTTGCCATTCTCACATGAAGAAATTGATAAAGTCATTACTGATACTCCTATTGATAAAGCTCCTGGTCCTGATGGTTTCTCTGGAATCTTCTTTAAAATATGCTGGCCAATTATTAAATGGGATTTCTACAAACTATGTGATGATTTCTGGTCCAATAAGGTCAATCTTCAGAGTATCAATGATGCCTACATTGCTCTCATCCCAAAATTACCTTGCCCCACTGGCCCAAATGATTTCAGGCCTATCTCCTTATTGAATTCCTCATTTAAGCTGATTACTAAACTATTGGCTAACCGTCTGCAAAACAAAATTTTGGAGCTTGTCCATGCTAATCAATATGGATTCCTTTCCAATATATCAATCCATGACTGTCTTGGCTGGGCATATGAGTATATCCACCAATGTAAACAATCCAAATCTGAGGTTGTTATCCTAAAATTGGATTTTGCTAAAGCATTTGACACTATTGAACACGCTGCCATATTAGCTATTCTTAAATGTTGGGGCTTTGATGACATATGGCTTACTTGGGTGCAATCTATCTTTAACACTGCAACCTCCTCGATCTTACTGAATGGAGTCCCTGGAAAAAAATTCCCCTGTCGTAGAGGTGTTCGTCAAGGAGACCCATTCTCTCCTATTTTATTTGTTGCTGGGGCTGACCTTCTTCAATCCATGATCAACTCACTTATGATCGCTGGATCTCTTACACCACCTCTACCGATTCCTGGAGCTGATTTCCCTGTTGCCCAATATGCTGATGATACACTACTTATTCTCCAAGCATGCCCCACCCAGCTTGCTACACTCAAAACTCTTCTGACTAGATTCTCTGCTGCCACTGGCTTACATGTAAACTACTACAAATCTTGCCTTGTCCCTATCAACATTACTCAAGAGAAATTACATGCTTTGGCCAGCATCCTGGAATGTGATACAGGCTCTTTGCCATTTACTTACCTTGGGCTCCCCTTGGGCGACACCTGTCCAACAGTGCACGATCTCTCTCCTATTGTGGACCAAGTGGAGCGACGGCTTAATGCTAGTGTCAGATTTCTGGATTATGGCTGTCGACTAACACTTGTGAATTCTGTCCTCTCATCCCTCCCGGTACACTTCTTATGTTCTCTACGTATCCCTAAAACTACTATTGCTCTGTTCGATCGGGTGAGGAGACAATGCCTATGGAGAAAGGATGACGAGGGTCGTGTTCAATCACTTGCAGCTTGGCCTCTCGTATGTAAACCGAAAATCCATGGTGGACTTGGGATAAAAAACATTGACATACATAATCAGGCCCTGCTCATGAAACATCTTGTCGGGGGGTTACCCCCGAGTAGGGTAAAGACAGGTGGTAAAGGCCGCTTACAGAAGAGAGGTTTGGCCGAGTAGCCGACTACCGGGTACTCGCTACCCGGTCGACTGCTACCCGGTCTCACCTCAAGATGATCAGAAGGAGATATCAATCAGTTTCTACCATGTCGAGTAGAAGGTTTGGCCCGAGTACAATTGGCGGGAACCTTTGGCGGGAAACTACTCGGGCAGGAAGTCAAAGGAGCCGTTCTGACACAGGATCCCGCGTATCCTGGGTCCGTACTTGGCAGCATTCGAACTACTGTTCACGTGGGGACGGTCTGTCTGACAGTGACAGCATGGAAGCAGTCGGTGGCAGGATAAGGGGGACCTACTCTGTGACTAGGTACAGTGATACCAGTCTGTCCCCTAGTTCTGCCCAACGACTTTACAGAAGCAGCCAAGACCAACGACCAAAGCTGTCAGCGGGTACTCGGAGAAAGGACAGTGTGGACACTATGTCGACACTTGTCTAGGATTTGGACGTATCCGGCTGGGCACCATGTATATAAGGTGCCCCGCCGCCTCCTGCGCGAGGCAGGGGTAGAGGAATGCTCATATGCTCCCATAGTGGCTCACTAGAAACCCTAGAAACCTTAAGTCCTTGACCTAGCTCTACTCGGAGAGGGGCAAGGGGCTACTCGGTAGCGTTACCATTTGTACTGTGGCTACTCGGTGAGACACCGTAATACATAGGGAAAGGCAGGAGTAGGGGTTTTACCTCCTCACGAGGGCCCTGAACCTGGGTACATCGTGTTGTTTGTGTTGTGTGGATCTTACCTCACGCGGCTACTCGTCGCGTGATCCCTCCCCGGACACCTCCAGCGTCCATCGTCCCCACATCTTTAGCCATCCCATGGCATCTGCCGTGACACCACCACGACAGTTGGCGCCCACCGTGGGGCAACTAGCGGCGCTGGCTGGAGTTTCTGTTCGGACGGGATCTTCATCTGCGGAGCGTGTAGTTTGTGGCCTTGTCCACAGATTCGGCTCCTTCGACTTCGTCACCGACAACGCCGGCTGTTTCGGCGGCAAGGCCATGCCGGAGGGCGGCTCGGTGATCTCCTTCGGCTCGCATCTCGTCTACGTCGCCACCGTCGCCAACGACGCCTACCCCGAGCTGGTGCACGACGCGGAGGATCCCCCCGCGGTTGTTGCTGCTCGTGGAGGGCCCGTGCGCAGCTCTGCATGCTGCGCTGAGGTGATGGTGACTGGCTTGGCGGCAAACGCTGGCGCAGCTGCCACTGGCGCTGCGGCCGTCGTCGAGGAGGTCGACGACCCGCCCGCGGGTGGCAGGACACGCCGGCCCTACGAGAAGGAGTGCAACCTGCCGCCTTCCACGTCTACGGTCATCCCCGCCTCGGCTGCGCGAACCGGGATGCCCACTCCCACTGACCTCGAGCTCCTAGCCGAGAGGGAGCAGCTCGAGCGGCAACGCCAGGAGCTGCTCGCCGAGCAGGCGGAGTTGGAGAAGATCAGGTTGGAGCTGAGCCTGGACCAGCTCGAGTACAACAAGGCTCACGGCTTCACGCCGGTGGCCAGGAGGCCCAGCAGGGTAGGCGCTACGCGGCGCAACCTAGGCGCCGAGATGGCGACTGTGGCGGAGGAGCCCGCGCAGTCGGCTACCGCGAACACCTTCACAAGGCCAAGGTACAGCACACCCGCCAAGACGCTGCGAGCTGCGGAGGCTGTGGCTGCCGAGTTGCCGCGCCTAGAGGGAGAGGCGCGTCGCAGGCAGCAGGAAAGGCTTGGCGAGTTGGTACTGGAGGCCGCCAGGCAGAACGAGGAGTTCCGGAAGGCCAACCCGGGAGCTGGAGCTTCGCAGGTGGTTCACTCGCACGCGGCAAGATCTAACGATCAAGCCTCATCTCCGCATCCTAGCCGCGAGAAGAGCCGCAGCGGGCGTACGGGAAGAGACAGGCAAATGCAGGTGTATGACCCGGCTGCTGCCGCGAAACAGGTTGCTGTGCCGCAGCAGCCCGGGCAGGAACACAACGCTGCAAGAGCAGGCTCTCAAGCCCATCAAGCTCAAAGCCGTGTCCGAGAAGCCGCACGCCCGGGTGCTTCTCGGCAACCCGCAGCTCCGCCTACTCGGCAGAGGCAGCAGCCGCGCCCGGTGGCACCAGTTGCCAACCCGGTGGAGCAACCTGCTGCTATGCAGGTGGATAGGTATGATGATGGCTACTCGGCTATGGAGATGGCTGGTTATGACATCCATGACCGCGTGGGTGAGCGCGTGTTGGCGCCTGGAGATGCAAGGCACCAGCTGGACCGTATCAGCTTGTCGGCGCGGCTTGAGAGCACGGGTCCTCCTGGCCCCGAGTGCTTTGGCCCGCGCATCATGAACGAGCCGTCCGTGAAGGGCTTCCAGCTCGCGAGAGGCACCAAGAGCTACAATGGTAGCACCAAGCCTGAAGATTGGCTCAACGACTACGTCACCGCGGTCCATATCGCGAACGGCAACAGGAGATGGGCGGTGCGCTATGTGCCGCAGATGCTAGAGGGTCCAGCTCGCACTTGGCTCAACAACCTGCCCAAGAACAGCATTAACTGCTGGCTGGACTTCTCGGATGCCTTCATCAGCAACTTCACCAGCACCTACAAGAGGCCGAATAGGCCACAGCAGTTGTCGGCTTGCCGGCAGCGAGAAGACGAGACGGACCGCGAGTACCTTACTCGGTGGAGCACCTTGAGGAACACCTGTGAGGGTGTGAATGAAGCGCAGGCCATCACTTGGTTTGCGCAGGGTTGCCGACATGGCAGCATGCTGTGGCAGAGATTGCAGAGGGAAATGCCCAACACCCTGGCCGAGACCATCAAGATTGCGGATCAGTACGCACTCGGTGACCCTACTCAGCCACTGATGGATTCCTCTGAGCCGAGAAGAAACTTCAACAGCAACAAGCGCAACGAGTTCCGCAACAAGCGCCGAGTAGATACTCGGTATGATCCCGAGGAGGTGAATGCAGTGAATGTTGGAGGCAGTGGTGGCCAAAGGCAGAAACCTGCTGGAGCCTACGGGCAGAACCAGAACCAGGGCCAAGGCAACAAGAAACCGTTCCGCACTGCGCAGCCGAGTAGCGGGAACTCCGAGCAGCCGAAGAAGTTTGTCTTCGATGACATGAAGGATGGTCCATGCAGCTTCCACACTCACCACCCCTCAAGGCCTGCGAACCACACTACTCGGCAATGCGAATGGTGGGATGTGATCAAGAGTGATGGCTTGCCTCCTCCACCTCCTCTGCCAGCCGCGAATGCCACTGTTCAGCCTACTCGGGCACCCGCAGCTCGGCCGCCAGTCTATCCGAGAAGAGAGAATGTGAACCAGGTGGCTTTAGGAGCCAACCAGAACTTCAACAACGAGAGGTACCGCAACAACAACAACAACTACAACCGCAACAACAACAACAGAGGCAACAACAACTATCAGGGCAACAACAATGGCAACAACGGCAACAATGGGGGCAATGGCCCTAACCAGTACCAAGAGCACCATGAGAGCTATATGATCTTCACTTCCGAGGCAGTCGACAAGCAGTCACAGCATAGGCGGGCCATGGAGGTCAATGCAGTGATTCCGGCTGTCCCTCACTACATGTACTGGTGCGACCAGGAGATCAGGTGGACTCGGGCGGATCACCCCAAGGTGATGCCCAATCCGGGTACCTATGCCTTGGTGCTGGATCCCACCTTCTTGGGCCCCGAGAAGAACGTGAGGTTCAGCAAGGTGCTGATCGACAACGGCAGCAGCATCAACATCGTGTACAAAGACACACTCGAGAAGCTTGGCCTGGCCGAGAACATGATGCTGCCTAGCAAGACCACCTTCCATGGCATCGTGCCCGGGATCTCCTGCAACCCGATTGGCCGAGTGTGGGTTGATGTGCTATTCGGTACTCGGGAGAACTGCCGCACTGAGCGCCTGCAGTTTGAGGTGGTGGATCATCAGAGCCCCTATCATGCTCTACTCGGCAGGCCTGCTCTGAGCAAGTTCATGGCCTCTACCCATGTGGCTTACTTGAAGATGAAGATCCCCGGGCCCAATGGCATCATCACCATCTCGGGAGATTACAAGAAGTCCATGGAGTGTGCCTCTGCTAGCTCTCAGCTGGCGGAATCGATGGTGATTGCTGCCGAGAAGAAGAAGATGTACGAGGTGGTGGCCATGGCTCAGTCCGCACAAGCTGGCGCACAAGGTGTGCCGAGTACTCAACATGGTACTGCTTTCCAAGCGGCCAAGGAGACCAAGACAGTCCAGGTTGACCCCGAGTTTCCGGAGCGCGTGGCCATCATTGGTGCCGGGCTGGCCGAGAAATAGGAAAGCGCGCTCATCCACTTCCTCCGTGAGAATCGGGACGTGTTCGCCTGGACCAATGAAGATCTACCAGGAGTCCCGAGGGAGTTGGTTGAGCACTCTTTGCATGTGCGTCCTGACGCCAAGCCCGTGAAGCAGGCCTTGCGCCGTTTCGGGGACGAGAGAAGGAAGGCCATCGGTGATCAAATCACCAAGCTGCTGATCAGTAACTTCATCATGGAGGTGCTGCACCCGGACTGGTTAGCCAACCCGGTCATGGTCGAGAAGAAAAAGGAAGATCCCAAGGCTGCCACTGCATGGCGCATGTGCGTCGACTACACCGACTTGAACAAGGCATGCCCCAAGGATCCTTTCCCGCCACCTCGCATCGACCAGGTGATCGATTCCACTGCCGGCTGTGAACTGTTGTCTTTCATAGATGCCTACTCTGGTTTCCACCAGATTGCACTCAATCCTGCTGATCAAATAAAGACTGCTTTCATTACCCCATACGGGGCTTATTGCTATCGTGTCATGTGTTTTGGCCTGAGGAATGCGGGTGCAACCTATCAGAGATGCATGCAGAAATGCTTGCACGACCAACTCGGCAAGAATGTGCAGGTGTACGTAGACGACATTGTCATCAAAACGAATAAAACACATACTCTGCTTGCCGACTTGGAGGAAACCTTTGCTAACCTACGCAGGTACAAAATGAAACTGAATCCGAGTAAGTGCACCTTTGGTGTACCAGCTGGAAAGCTACTCGGTTTCCTGGTCTCTAGTCGGGGCATTGAAGCCAATCCGTCTAAGATAAAAGCTATTGAAAGCATGTCTTTGCCGAGATCATTGAAGGATGTGCAGAAGTTCACGGGTTGTCTGGCATCACTGAGCCGTTTTCTGGGCCGAATGGGCGAGAAGGCTCTGCCTCTGTACCAGCTGATGAAGAAGAGCGACAAGTTTGTCTGGACTCCGCAAGCGGACGTAGCATTCAATGAGCTGAAAGCAATGTTGGCTAGCGCTCCTGTCTTGGCTAGTCCGCTACCCAAGGAGCCTATGCTGCTATACATTGCCGCGACTAACCGAGTAGTCAGCGTGGTGATAGTGGTGGAGCGAGAAGAAGAAGGCAAGAGTGTGCAGCGCCCTGTGTACTATTTGAGTGAGGTGTTGTCGAGCTCCAAGCAGAACTACCCGCATTACCAGAAAATGACCTATGGTGTGTACCTGGGCGCCAGGAAGCTGAAGCATTATTTCCAGGAGCATCCCATCACTGTCGTGAGCTCAGCTCCCATCTCGGACATCATGGGTAACAAGGAGGCGAGTGGCAGAGTAGCCAAGTGGGCGATCGAGCTAGCCGCGTACGCTCCCGCGTATACGAGAAGAGAAGCAATCAAGTCTCAGGTACTGGCGGAATTTCTTGTCGACTGGGCCGAGATGCAGTATGAACCTCCTGCTCCAGTTTCCAACTATTGGAAGATGCACTTTGATGGCTCAAAGGTGAAAGAAGGCCTTGGTGCTGGCGTTGTGCTTACATCACCCAAGCGGGATCAGCTCAAGTATGTGTTGCAGATCCATTTCAAGGCATCCAACAATGTAGCCGAGTACGAGGCAGTTGTGCATGGTTTGCGAGTAGCAAAGGAGGTTGGCGTGCAGCGCATTATCTGTTATGGCGACTCAGATCTGGTAGTGCAGCAAGTCTCGGGTACCTGGGATGCCTTGGATGCCAACATGGCGTCGTATCGCTTCCTGGTGCAGTCAATGACTGGGTTTTTCGAAGGATGTGAGTTCCAGCACATTCACCGAGCAGAAAACGAAGCAGCAGATGAGCTGTCCAAGTTGGGATCTTCTCGGCAGTCCATCCCGGCAGGGATTGCCTTGGAGCATTTGAGGAAGCCATCCATCAAGCCTTCCCCCAACTCGGAATCCATCTTTGTCCCTTCTCTGCCGAGTGAGGAATCTGACCCAATGGAGATTGACTGGGAGAGTGCTGCAGGGAACCCGGGGACTGCCGTCCTATACTCGGGGACTGCCGCTCTCTACTCGGGGACTGCCGCTCCCAACTCGGGGACTGCCGTCCTATACTCGGGGACTGCCGCTCCCTACCCGGGGACTGCCGTTCCCTACCCGGGGACTGCCACTCCCTACCCGGGGACTGCCGCTCCGTACCCGGGGACTGCCATTCCTTACTCGGGGACTGCCGCCCTCAACCCTGAAGCTGTTGCATTCATTGAAGAAGTTCTCGCCAATCGATCTGGGCTGCAGAGAAGCGCTCCTACTCCTCCTGTGCAACCACCAGAGCCTGTCCCAATGGAAATGGACGAACCAGTGTTTCCCGTGCGGGAGACACCGAGTTGGGCAATGCCCATATTATCCTTTCTAAGGGACGGCACTTTACCTGAAGATGAGGTGACTGCGAGGCAGATTCAGAGAAGATCCAAGGGCTACGCCTTAGTCCGAGATGTGCTGCACAAGAGAAGTGCCACTGGTGTGCTGCAACGCTGCGTAAGCCCAGAGGAAGGAGAAGAAATCCTGGTGGAGATACATCAAGGAGAGTGTGGGCATCACGCCTCTTCTCGGGCTTTAGTCAAGAAAGCTTTTCGGCATGGCTTCTACTGGCTCACTGCATTGCAGCAAGCTGAGGACATTGTGAGGAAGTGCGCCGGCTGCCAGATGTTCGCAAGTAAGATTCACGTGCCAGCATCCGAGTTGAAAACAATTCCTATCACATGGCCGTTTGCTGTTTGGTGCTTGGATATGGTTGGTCCTTTCAAGCCGGCTAAGGGCAATATGACACATATCTTGGTCATGGTGGACAAGTTCACCAAGTGGATCGAGGTGAAGCCTATTCGGAAGTGCGATGGAGTCACAGCTGTGAAGTTTGTGAAAGATGTGATCATGAGATATGGCTACCCGCACAGTATCATCACCGACAACGGCACCAACTTTGCAGAGGGGGCAATGGTGCGATTTTGCAGAGATAAGCATATCCGACTAGACGTTGCGTCAGTCGCGCACCCTGCCTCCAATGGGCAAGTTGAAAGAGCAAACGGGATGGTACTGGCAGGCATCAAGCCGAGGCTGATTGAGCCACTGCTGAAAACACCTGGGTGTTGGCTAGAAGAGTTGCCAGCGGTGTTGTGGAGTCTAAGGACTACCCCTAACCGGTCAACCGGCTACACGCCATTCTTCTTGGTATACGGGGCTGAGGCCGTGTTGCCAATAGACTTAGAGCATGACTCCCCCCGAGTAGCCCTCTACACTGAGGTGGAGGCGAGAGAAGCTCGAGAAGACGACGTTGACCTGCTTGAAGAAGCAAGAGAGCTGACTCTGTCACGTTCGGCTATCTACCAGCAAAACCTGCGGCGCTATCATAGCCGAAAGGTGAACCCAAGGGTTTTCCGAGAAGGAGACATGGTCCTTAGGCTTGTGCAGCGCACAGCCGGGATGCACAAGCTGTCTCCTCCATGGGAAGGGCCTTTCATTGTCAGCAAAGCGCTGCACAATGACGCGTACTATCTTGTAGATGTGCGCCCGTCGCAGGCGAACAGGGCAGATAAAGCTGGAGAGGAAACCAAGCGTCCCTGGAATGTAGCTCTACTTCGTCGTTTTCATTCGTAAGCAAAGATGTGTATGTACCCTTTCATCCGAGTTGAAATTCTACTCTGCAATCTAAAATTGTTCTCGGGGACTGCCCTCGTCCAAAATTGCTCTAAGTGTTTTTACTCGGCTCGTTCCTTTGTCTATTCGGTTGCTTCACTTCAGAACTCAAATGTGCATTGAGTACTGTGTTTAAACCTATATGCCAACTCTTCGACTTTGCTGCTGTCCGAAACCCGGCTTCATGGCAAGCAAGAGAACAAGCAAAAGGTCAATGAGCACACGAAAATCACTAAGGAAGAAAAAGTGCAGGAACCGAGTAGATTGTCGGTTACTTTTTGTTCCTCGTTTTCGTCTTCTCGGTTAAGTGGTGGGCTGCGTTATCATGATTGTTTTCTAGCGGCTAAGTATTTGCAGCCTTGTTCTTTGATTCTTGTGACTCGAATACCAAACAAGCGACAAGTCGCAGGTAGAGCAGAGATGAAAAGACAGGGTGAATAAGAAAAGCTACTCGGGGACTCGCATGGGAACACAGCTCGGCATTGAGCCACTGTCGTTCAAATTGATTAATGTCAACGTAAACTGAGTGGGCATAAAAACTGGGTAGCAAGCGAAAACAAATATTGTTTGATACATATGCTCCCGGCATCCCGGGGATCTGATAAATGTTCAAGTTAAAAAAGTTGCAGGTGGCCTCAGATTGAGGAGGCAGTGTTCTCGGCGCTGGCATGGGCAGTTGTTTCCTCGACGACTGTCTTGGTAGCAGTTTCTTCGGCGGTGGTTTTCTCGGCAGCTTCTTCGTGGTTGGTGGCGTCCGTTTCCGTCTGCACGGCAGCGGACTCCTCCATCTCAACATCATCATGGGTGGCCGTCTGCTCGGATGTAGCTGTGGCCACCGAGATGGGGCCTGGAGCCGAAGAGGAGCCAGCGGTGTGGCTAGGAGGTGGCACTGTGTCGTCAAGAGCAGCACCCGAGGAGGTGCCGAAGTTGAGTGGCTCGCTGTCGATGTGGGCATGCTCCTCCTCATCGCTACCCGAGACGGCGGCGCTCTTCCCCTTCCCGGCCTTGCTCCTGGGAGATGCGAAGTATTCGTCCATGTCCTCCTCGTCGTCCTCGTCGTCCTCCACATCGGCTTCCTCCTCGTCTTCATAATCAGTGTCCGGCTCGGGGGGGCCGTCGATGTAGACCTCCGTCTCGGCACACTCGGCAACTTCATAAGCGATCTGCTTGCGCAAGGCCACGCTAGCGGCATCATTCTCCCACTTGGAGTTATTACGCTTCCCGCGGATGCGCTGCATGTCAAGGTTCTCATACCAAGACGCCATGCAGAGAAGCATCACATCTGCACCAGCACGGGCTGCAGAGGCTCGCCACTTCTTCAGCTCGGCCTTCGCTTCCTCCAGCTTGTGGGCGAGATCCCGCATCGTTCTTGGCTGGGGGTCATGAGGCCAGAACAACCTGTGGAGCTCAAAGCCCGCGTGCATCAAGTCAGTCCCGCAGCCGGCCAGCTGTTCGAAGTAACCTTTGAGCACCACCAAGCTGTCCTCGATGTCAGCCCTGGTGTCAATCGGCTCACCCAGCGAGAGGCGAACTGCTCGGGCCTTGGCTATCGTGGGCGCAGAGGTAGACTCAAGACGAGGCCAAATCTCTGAAATAGCAAGTGGCAAGATCAAAAACCGAGAAAGAAAAGAGGAAGCCGAGAAGGAATAGAACCGAGAAGAAAAGATGCAATGAAGAAAAGAACTTACCGATTAGTTGGCGGCGCAGCTGCTGCAGCTTGGATCTCCAGGATTCCTCGTTGTTGATCTGCTTTGATTGAACCTGGCGCAGGGTGTCCATCTGAGCGAAAAGATCAGCATTGGTCTTCTTCAGAGTCTCGCACTCAGCCTCGAGGGCCCTCTCCTTGGCCTTGAAAGTAGTCTCGGCCTTGGCTTTCTCGGCGATGGCCGCGTCCCTCTCGGCGCCAATCTTCACGGCGTCTCGGAGCGCGTTCTGAAGCTGGACCTGCAGCTTCTCCATCTCGCTGGTGTGGTCCTTAATCAGGGTAATGGCCTGATCGGACAGCTGCTTTTCCACCGCTGCTGGCTGGACGCAATCTTGGTGCGCCTCAGCAAATGACTTATAATCTTCTGCGAAAAGGTAAGATAAGGTCAGCAGATATGCAGAGAAGAAACAAATTCGAGACAGAACCGAGTAAACAACAAGCTCACCTTCAAGTCTCTTTATGGTGGCCTCGGAGTCTGCCACAAAAGCACGGCACTTCTCGTGCTCGTCGACTAGGGCCTTCAGGTTAGCTGCAGAGAAGGAAAGGTTAGTGCCAAAGAAAGCAGGAGCGGGCGTAAAAATAAAACGCAGAAACCGCGTAGCTAAAAGGCCTACCCTGCACTTCAGCCAGCCGCTGGCTGCTCTCATTGGCGTTTTTGCTTGCGGCCTCGGCATCTGCCTTCTCTTTCTCCAGTGCGGTGATGCGTCTCCTGGCGATGGAGTGGTTCCAGAGAAGGATGCGGTACAAGTTGGTCCGCTTGAGAACGCTATCCTGAAAACCGAGAAGAAAATGAGTTAGGCAAAGCAGAGAAGATTCGGCCCGAGTAGGAGGCTACTCGGAGAGTGTCCACCTACTCGACCCAAATCTCGGGGACTGGGAGTGATGGTGAGAAAGAAGGAAGGCGAGTAGAAGAGAAGAAAATTCAACTCGGAAAAGGCAAAAAGACTTACTGCGTAGCTCTGTTCGATATCCTCGGCGTTCTTGCGGTGCAAGAACATCTTGGCTGCGAGGGTGGCGGTGTCGGTGGAGACGGACATGGGCTGGTGTCCCAGGTCGATCTTGTTCCACTCCACGCGGTAGTGGTCGACGGAGCCAAGGGTCAAGCCATGCCACTTATCCTCTCCGAGAACCCCGCTGTCCCACTTGGCGCTGATGTAGCCGACAGGGTCCAGCACCTGCTCAAGACCCTTGGAAGTTATTGGCTTGTCTTGGGGTCCCCGAGAAGCAATATTGACGGGTTTATTCTGGGCTGGATCGAAGGGAGGAGTATTCCTGGCTACTGCTTTCCTCCCCTTCTGAATAGCTACAGCTTTATCTTGGGGAGGGAAGCCGATGCGGTGTTGGTGGCTAACCTCAATCATATATTCCGGGTAGCAAGGCTGGCCAGCAGCGCGAGCGCCCGCAGAGAGTGCAGCAGGAATCGGGCCGGAGTCGCGGATCACGAGTGCTCCGCCTGCGGATGCGCCTTGCTCCCTGGCCCTTTTCTTTGTCTGTTCCTTCTCGACTTTCTGCTTCTCGGGATCCTCGGGTTTCTTCCCCTCTGTCTTGGCCTTTGCCTTCTCGGCGACCGCTTCCTCGGCAGCTCGCTTCTCGGCTTTCTTCTGTTCAGCCCTGGCCTTCTTCTGCTCGGCCTTGGCTCTCTCAGCAGTTTCTTTCTCGGCTTTGGCCTTCTCGGCGGCCACCTCCTTGGCCTTGGCCTCCTCGGCAGCCACCTTGTCGGCAGCCTTCTTCTCGGAAGGGCCCTTCTCGGAGCAGTAATCCCTCAGAGCATCAAGGGCCCGTTGCCTGGTTACTCGCCCAGGAGGGCTGGAGGTGTCCTTGCTCTGAGGAGACGAGGAGGAGTTTGGTGGTGTAGGGCCTTGTGCAGTCGGTGGCGTAGGGCCCTGCGCAGTTGGAGGCGCCGCTGTAGCTCCTGGCAGAACACCACTCGGTACGCCGCCTGGCAGTGGGTAAACATCTTCTACGGTGGCGTCCGCAGCGGCGTTGTCTCCTACTGGCTGCTCGGCAGCAAGATTGTCTCGTGCACCAGCCTCTGTGCTGGTTTGCTCTTGTTCTACTTCAGGCCGCTCGGGGGCGGCAGTGTCTTGCATATCCCGGTCTCGGACCTCCTCGGCATTGCTAGCCGGAGGAGAAGGTGGTCTTTCGAGGTGGACGGCAGCGTCCTGAGCTGCCGCTTCTGATCCTGCTCCCTGAGCGGAAGTGATCGGTGCTTTGGCGGCAGCAGCGTGGGCAGTGTTGTCCTCCTCGTCGTCATCGACGTTGATCAGAGGAATTGGAGTTTCCTTGGCTTGGCCGGATGCACAAGCGGCGTTCACGTCCAGGGGAGCTCTGCGGAAAGAGGAGAAGGGAATCAGGAATTGGAAGAAAATGGGGAAAATGGCACTGCGCGAGAAGAAAGACGACCGGGAAGGAGGCTTACGCGGTAGTGGAAGAGAGCTGTTTCCTCTTTCTCTTCGTGGTGAGCTTGGTGGGTTTCTTCTTCTCGGGGGTCTCTCCCTCCTCGGCGGGCTTCTTCTTCTTCTTGGCAGGAGGCGCTTGCGCTTCGCCGCCTGTCCGTTTGCGAGTTTCGGGAGGGGCAACCGACAGAGGCTTGACGACAAGGGGCGCATCACCATCGTTCTCGTCCTCATCCTGGTCGTCCTTCTCCGCAGCGGCCTCATCTGAGAAATTCAAAGGAAAGAAGGAGTGAATCAGAAATAGCAATTCAAGGAGTTGATGCTTCCCGGAAACAAGCGAGATGAGGATGCTATTACCGTCGGAGCCATCGTCCGCCCAAGTGCTAAGGACGTCGCGCGTCTCGGGAACAGGGCTGCTCTGCTCCGTGTCATCAGAAGGAGGTACATCATCCTCCTCGCGATCCTTGGACCAGTTGTCCTCGAAGACCTCGCTGCTCTCAGTGAGCTGGCGAGTAAGAGTCTGAAAGGCAGAGAAGGATCACAAGTTAGCCGAGTACCAGAATAGAACTCTACTCGGGTAGGCGTGCACCCACAAAGCACACTAAGCCTAGGCCTTTTTCCAAAAATTCCTACTCGACGAGGCGTGCAGGCACAAAGCACACTAAGCCTAAGGCAATTTAGCTAAGTGTCCTACTCGGTGCACAAGGCGGTTGCTAGTCGAGGCGAAAGGAGAAGCTATCTACTCGGAAGGCAGAGACGAAAACAGAGTAAGGGAGACGTACCCGCAAGATTGGAGTCCTACGGCTGAACGGGAGGAACCCGTACCGCCACTTCTCGTTGAGGCTGGTCTTCAGGATGTTCCTGGCAAGCCTGGGAACGTCAGCATCGTCGATCTCGACGGTGGTGGTCCTGGTGCAATCGCGAGGCCCTCCCATGTAACACATGAGATGGCATCGCTCCTGCAGAGGAAGCACCCGGCGTTTGATCCAGCACGCTACTGGGTCGTCATTCCTGAGGCCATGCGTCTTCAGCCAGGCGAGTTGCGTCTCTATCTCGGTGGCGTTCTCGTCGTTGACGGGCTTCTCCTTCCAATTCGACCCGAGTGGAGCACGCTTGCTCCAAGGGGGCAGGTTGATCCGATCGTCGACGGGGGCTCCATCAGCGGCGGCAACGTTCCTCACGTAGAAGAACGTTTGCTGCCACATTCGGCAGGAATCCAGCCCCTGGATGCGGGGGTGGTTCGTCCCGTTGCGCTGCACCATCATGGCGCAGCCGACGTCGGTGGCGCGGGCAACGCCCGCGCTGTCCTTCTTCCCGACGGATTGTTGGCGGAGATGGAAGTAGTGGAGCCACGTCTCCACGGTGGGCCTGATGCCGAGGAAGGCCTCGCACACCACGGCGTGGTATGCGAGGAAAACGACTGCATTGGGCGGCAGATGGTGCATCTGCAGCCCGAAGTGATTCAAGAACTTACGCATGAAGTCCGATGCTGGCAGCCCGAATCCGCGCTCGAAGTGGGACATGAACACCACGCGCTCTCCGTCCCTGGGCTTGGGCACGACCTCGTCGTCGGGTGCCCGGCACTCCACGCCGGGGGGAACCCTTCTCTCGTTCACGAGCCAGGCGAGGTTGGCTTGGGTGATGGAAGAACCGGCCCAGCAGGACTTGGCCATGGTTGCGAGTGGAAGAATCGGAAATCAGACGGGGTTGGTGGTGGAGCGAGTCCACGGCGGCGCAGAGGCTAGTGCGGCGGCGGAGCGCTCGGTGGCGGAGAAGAACGGGAGGAAGAAGAGGAAATGAGCAGGGAAGGGGAAAAGGAAGTTACCGCGGGGGTATTTGTACCTCCTCGGCGAGATTACCGTTACCGCTACGGGAGTGGGATCGATTGTGGCGTGTGGTGGGTCCTGTGGCCGGCTAGAAACGCACACACGCGAGAACCGCGCGCGTAACGGCCGCATTGGATCCCACTACAAGATCGTGGTCAATAAATGCGCGTAATGGGACATGGCGGCCGGTGGGCCCACAGCGTGAAAACTGGACACGTGGCGCCGTGTCCTGGGCAACCAAACGACAAGGTCGTGGATGCTTGACACGTAGGCAGTGCCTGCGTGAAGGGCTGGATGTTGCTTTGCGCGGCAGAGGCTCAGTTTGCGAAATTTCGCTAAGTCTTTTTACTCGGATACAGAGTAGAAAGCAAGTGCTACTCGGAAGGAGGAGACTCAAGATACTTTCCGGATAGCTACTCGGAGGCACTACTCGGCATCTTGAAGTTCGATGGCTGAGATGCAAAGGCTGGTTTTAAGCTGGCAGAGCCTAGTGAACAAGTTCGCAAGACTCAACCAGCTTCGGGGACTGCTGTCGGGGGGTTACCCCCGAGTAGGGTAAAGACAGGTGGTAAAGGCCGCTTACAGAAGAGAGGTTTGGCCGAGTAGCCGACTACCGGGTACTCGCTACCCGGTCGACTGCTACCCGGTCTCACCTCAAGATGATCAGAAGGAGATATCAATCAGTTTCTACCATGTCGAGTAGAAGGTTTGGCCCGAGTACAATTGGCGGGAACCTTTGGCGGGAAACTACTCGGGCAGGAAGTCAAAGGAGCCGTTCTGACACAGGATCCCGCGTATCCTGGGTCCGTACTTGGCAGCATTCGAACTACTGTTCACGTGGGGACGGTCTGTCTGACAGTGACAGCATGGAAGCAGTCGGTGGCAGGATAAGGGGGACCTACTCTGTGACTAGGTACAGTGATACCAGTCTGTCCCCTAGTTTTGCCCAACGACTTTACAGAAGCAGCCAAGACCAACGACCAAAGCTGTCAGCGGGTACTCGGAGAAAGGACAGTGTGGACACTATGTCGACACTTGTCTAGGATTTGGACGTATCCGGCTGGGCACCATGTATATAAGGTGCCCCGCCGCCTCCTGCGCGAGGCAGGGGTAGAGGAATGCTCATATGCTCCCATAGTGGCTCACTAGAAACCCTAGAAACCTTAAGTCCTTGACCTAGCTCTACTCGGAGAGGGGCAAGGGGCTACTCGGTAGCGTTACCATTTGTACTGTGGCTACTCGGTGAGACACCGTAATACATAGGGAAAGGCAGGAGTAGGGGTTTTACCTCCTCACGAGGGCCCTGAACCTGGGTACATCGTGTTGTTTGTGTTGTGTGGATCTTACCTCACGCGGCTACTCGTCGCGTGATCCCTCCCCGGACACCTCCAGCGTCCATCGTCCCCACATCTTTAGCCATCCCATGGCATCTGCCGTGACACCACCACGACACATCTCCACAAATTCTATTGCAAGCATGATACCCCGTGGGTGCGTCTAGTCTGGTCTCTATATGATACCAGCTCACCTCCCCATGCACAATCTGCCCGAGGCTCTTTTTGGTGGCGAGACATTTTCAAACTCATTGGTACCTACAGGAGTATTACTACGTCCAACATAAACAATGGTCTAACCACATTATTTTGGAAAGATTTTTGGCTAAACAAGACTTTGGTCTGTGATCGATTTCCTCGTTTATACTCTTTTGTGCTAAATGAGAACTCTTCAGTGTCAGAGATGAAGTCTTCATGGGACATTGACAACTTATTTGCCCTGCCATTATCCTCTCAGGCATTTGATGAACTCAACCAACTTCATATGTTACTTGACTCCATTAGGCTCAACACTGATTTGGAAGACACAAGATGCTTCCCTTGGGGTTCTAATCTCTTCACTTCCTCTAAATTTTACAACTACATGTTCTCTCAACTGCCCAAACAAAAATCTTTTATTACAATCTGGAAGTCAAAATGCCTACCAAAGTTAAGAGTGTTTGCCTGGCTTTTGCATATGGACAAATTGAACACTAAAGACCTAATGATCAGGAAGCATTGGTCATTTGAAGGGGGATCAAATTGTATCCTTTGTGATCACTATGTTTGTGAAACCAGAGACCACCTGTTTTTCTCATGTCAGTTTGCTGCTAGCTATTGGAATTTTTCCCAAATAAAGTGGGACATATCCCTCCCTTTCTCCCAAAGATTTCTCCAGGCCAAGAAGGATTTCAGAGGAGAACATTTTACTGAGATATTTGTATGTGCTTGCTGGAATATCTGGAAGAGCAGAAATGATTTTATCTTCAAGGGCATTGATCCAACTTTCACCAAATGGAAGAACTATTTCCATGAGGATCTCCTCCTGCACCAACATAGGATTCCACCTTTACTTCTGCAAGGGTTTTTAGCTCGGATTTCCAATTACTTTTCCTAATGTTTATTTATTTTCAAGTCCATCTCTTCCCCCCTAATTGTATTGCTTGTACATTCAATCTCACCTCCAGACCCCCTCTCTCTCCATCCCCTTGTATGCTCCTGGCTTTCATATATATAATTTGAAAATCACACCATAGGGTTTTTGCCCTATGGTAACACTTTCAAAAAAAAAACTATTTGTCAAAAACCCGTTTTTGAAACATCTCAATAGGATTCTTGTTTTCTCCTTATCTCTATTCTATTTCCCCTCCCATCTTATTTGTTTTGGATTCTCCCCTCTTGTCTATCTTCTAAGTGTTAGGATCCTACGTGGGTGGACGTTTTCTGAGCCTTTAACCTAATAGGTTCGATCATCGGAAGATTCCTGGTGGAAGAACATCGTCATCAGCCCGAGCAAGAATCTCTTATTAGTGGTGTCGAGAAACCCTTGTTAGTGGTGTCGAGGAGATCAACTGGAAGCATGAAGAATCGATAGTCGAACTTCTTTCCCCTCCCGGGTTAGGGGGTGGATTGCGAGGGCGCAATCCCTTGTTAGTGGTGTCGTCTGTAACACCCAGGGTTTCTCCCAACTAGAACTTTTGCTTGTCTGTTTTCTTTTTTTTTCTTCACGCATGTCATAGCATCTGCATCTTCGTGCATTTAAAATTTGTGAAATTGATTAAAGTTGTATAAAATCTTGTTTCCTAAATTTTCTAAAAAATTGTTTGATGCATGAATCTTTTGTTAGCACTGCCTAAAAACAATTTCTGCAAATAATAAATCAACGAACCAAAAAAAAAATTAGGAGGAGGCAACCCGACCAGGCCCAAGACCAAGCCAGCCCAACTGGCCACGCAGCCCAGCGATGGGTCTTCTCCTTTGTCCGTACAGGGGATAACACGCAGGATGCGTGAGCACCTCCTGGTCCTCAACCACCACCATGGTCCCCTATCCACCTCCTCCTTAAAGTCTTCCTCCCCTCCTTGACGAACCCTAGCCTCTCCTCTTCCCCCCCTCCTGCGCCGCCATCGTCTCCTCTCTTCCCCGCCTTCCTCTTCCTATGTATATTCCTCTAAATTCTGAATTTTTTTGAACCCTCAAAACTGCCGGCTTTCTCCCCTTGCCGCCGCCGCTACGACCGCTGACGGGCCCCGGTTCTTGCGGGAATGGAACCGGGGCACATCCATCTCCGTGCTCGCCTCCTCGGCCAGTCTTGGAAGGCACCAGGGGCGCTGCGCCGTCGAGATTTCCCGCCGTCGATCCCCTGTTTTTTTCTGAATTTTTCTAGCAGCAGCAAGTAGCCGTCAGACAACTTCGTCGCCCCGTCTCCGTGGACGTCGTAGCATCGATCTGAGCACGGGAATCGCACCGCGACGTCGTCGCCGTCGTCTACGCGGAGGATCCGGAGCCGGAGCTATTCGGGTCGCCGGCGCCAAGCGCCCTGATGATGGTCGTCTTCAAGCCCGCGTTCACCGTCGTCCACGGCTCCGTCCCAAACGCGTACGGCTTCCCCGACGTTGTTTCCTACCCCGAGCCCCTCCCGGTGAGCTCTCCACTCGGCCTCCCCTCTCTCCTCCCTGCCTTCCCCTGCTCTGGTTGCCGCCGTCGTGCGTCGCCCGCTGCAGGTGGTTGCTGGCTTCGTTTTGTCACCGTCGGTCTGCTCCTCACGTTCATCTTCAGATTCGTTAGAAGAAGACCGCGATTTTTACACTTTAGCTTATTTCGGATCTGTATCCCTACATGAACCGCACAGCAGCCCACTGGCTAGCGCTCTGCACCTCACGCTGGAAGCCCCGAGTTCGATCCCCCTTAGGCGCAAGCCACCCCCCTTTTTTGCCTCCTTTTTCTGTTTTATTTCCTGAATCCAGAAAAAACAGATCTGAAACCTAATTTGTAAAATCAATATAAAATTGAATATTGCTCCAAATTCAACGATTCAAGTTTCTGTGGATTCAAAATCTTGTGCCCTTTCTGTTAATGTCAAGTTTGCAACATGTTTCTGTAATAATTTTTGCACTAAATAATTAATTACTGAAAATGCAATTAAAAGTGGAAACTTTGGAATTTCATAACTTTAGTTCTGTTCATCCAATTTAAACAAACTTGGGCTCTAAAAATTTGTCTTAACAAACTCTACACATTGGTATTTTATTTGGTCACAATTGAATTAATTTTGAACATGTTTCCTTCTGTTTAGTAAAAAGGGCAGAATAAGAATGCTTATAAAGAATTGCATAATAAATTCACTAATAACCCAAAAATTATGTTTAATAGCTCAAAATGTTCAGTGAAACATTTGCTACATGTTTTCAACCTTTTCAATGCAATTTGTTTACTGTTTTTCCTAATTAAAAGTGGTGCAATAATTCAATGCTTTAATTAAACCTTTTAAATTGCAAAATTCATAACTTGGGCAATTCAAATCCAATTCCAACATGTAAAATATGTTTTCCATGCAAAATTGAATAAGCTTTCGAAATATCAACTTTGTTTTCTGTTTTGAATAATTTAAATTGCTGAAAACAACTGTTTCTTAATTAGTGCATTTAAAATTGTCAAATTAATAACTTGATCATCTAAAATCCAAATTCAACAAATGAAATATGTTTTCCATCTAAAATTTTGTGTTCTTTCCAAATATGAATTTTGTTATCGGTTTTGAACAATTAAAATGGGTGAAAACAACAAATGCTTGTGTAACTCATTTAAGAAGCCAAATTTCATAACTTAATAAATAAAATTCCAAACTTGGTAAAACACCTTTTCAAATTGAAGCTATTATTGTTTTCTCTTTGTTTTCCTCATCCATGCATCATGCTAATAAACTTTCACATGATGGTTAGTTGTAGATCATTTAATTCAACATTAATTCATGGGCTTTTCCATATGCAATCCAAATTGCATATGGGCCCATTTAAATATGTTTACCATGTCAACTAGTTTATCTTTGATGCATCCTTAAACTTGTCATGCATCCATATCTTGGTCATGCTGGATCTTTTGCCGTAGTAGTAATTGTTGCATCCGGTGTTTATTCTAGTTTGTTGCTTCTTCGCGGATAGGACGTTGAGATGATGTGAGCAACGACAAGTTCTTCGGATGTACCTCTACTTGCTGGATTCCAGGAAAGTATACTCACTTGCTGCCTATGGCTGCCTTTCATCACTTGTTACCGATTCTTTCTGTTGTTCTTATGCTAGCCTTATGATTCGATGCTTGTGTCTCGATCCTATCATATGTTACCTTGCAGCCATGATATAGCCTTCCTTCCACTTCCTATTAACTGTTGTTTGTTTACCCCGTTGGCTCTCGTGTCGTAGTTGCATGCTTAGTGTTGTTTGCGCTCAAGTCTTGTTGTCCGTCTTATCACCTGTTTAGTTTGATAATTGGGTTTCAATTCCATCAACAACATGTTAATGTTTTGGGTAATATTAATTTGATGATAAGGCACCGGCAGGAGGCCCGGCGTGGTTTTGAGGCCTGCTAGTGTCGACCCTAATTAGGAAAAGGGTCTTGTCCATTGATCCATGATGAGCGCACTAACCTCATGTGGGAAGCGAGTATGGGCGCCCCCCGCAATTCTGATTCGATTCGCATCTCGTCCAAATCGCCTCATTTAGTTCGGGTTTTCCATTTGCCGCATGCATATGCAGGTGCGAACCCTTGGCGTCAGGGTGGAACTTTTGTAGTCGGCATGTAGGGAGACACGTTCTTAGAGTGCTATGAGGGTCCCCTTTTCTTCGTGGGGCTTGATTAGCCGTGCGCTCAACTGCACGGGGTTCTTTCGGCTTGATGCGAAGAAGAGTTGGGTTGTGTTGAGTACCTCTCTTGGTGGGTTGATCCCCCGTCTGGCGGGTTATTCTTACGTGTACGGCCAAATTGGTGCATCCCTGCAGGGTTAAATCTTCTCGAGAAGCCGTGTTGTCCGCGGTTATGGATGACTTGGTGAAAGTGCTGGCTAACAAGTACTCAGACAACTTACACTTAACGATGATAACTTGACTAGTAATATAGATTACCTCCACCATAAAATGAATGTCACCTTAATCAACAGTGTGAGTTTTCCTTGGGTTGCTTCCTTAGTAGGGGGTAACATTGGATGGGTATTGTTTGGTGAGTAGTTGTAGTTGGTTCTGATACGCTATCTTATCCCTTTCTTTAAGCCGGATGTTGTAGCGAGTCTCTGTAGTTAGTTAGCGCAGCCCGCTGCCGCTTCTTGCAATAATCCCTTCCTTTCCGTTGTACCCAAAGTATTGGTATCTTGTGATGATTGGTTACGCTGGTATCTTGTGAGTATGGTTTATCCACTTGCCAGTACTTAACCGTACTGACCCACGAATCCTTTTTCGTGGCTGCATATTCCACATTGCAGTCAACAGGTTTGAAGTCTGACGACGTTAGCTTGGGAATCCCTCCGGCTTGGCCTGGGCAGGGATTGGACGCCATCGGTTATCTTCAGGACTCTTAGTACAATTTGTATCTTGTCCGTAGTCGGACGCTATGTTGTTTCTTCCGCTGTTATTTGGATCTTTGTATTGTATCAGTTGTACCCTTGACTCGTTTGAGTCGTCTTGTATATATCTTTTCTGCTGTTGTTGTGGATTATTCGTGAACTGTTGTAATGTTATCACAAGTGGCAACCTGAAATCGGTTATTATGTGGATTTTGGCGGGGATGCTGAAATCTGCATAGTGCCCGATCTCGGGGCGTCACAAATGGTATCAGAGCCAGGTTTCCGATTCCCGATATTGTTTCGATACGAATGGTTATCGAAGCGACGAGTCCGCAAATCCTGTAGGATAACCTCGCTAACGGTCAAAAACTATTTGTCGAATATAGGATTTTATTGAATGGCTCCTCCACCCACCTCCTCCCACCTCCCCTCCCACCTAGCACTCCACAATGGCGTCTAGATCTGATCCTCCATGGAAGCCCTCCTACACTGGGATTTTCTCCCGGCCTTGCCGTGGAGAGACAGGTGCGTGATCGTTTTGGTTCCTCGGTACACTTCTCTCCCTCCTCTGGCCTCCGAGAATTCTTCTTGGTTGTTTCTTTCTCCTCGGCTTCTTTTCCTCTTTCTGAGGAATCAGTTGGTATTGCACTCCAATCTTGCATCGGGGGTATTGGATCCGGTTTTCGTGTCTACAAACTCTCTGATCGGCGTTTCCGCTTTTCGGTTGCTTCTAACCGAGTGGGACATTTCATCTATGGCCTTAAGGATCGCATTTGGCCGGATTTCGTTTGCCATTTCAGTCTTTTCGTGGAACTCTTCCATCCACCTCCGGTTTTACCTATCCGGATCATTTTTGGGCCACCTCAGATGAATTACTTGAGATTTCTAGAAGAAAACCCACGGCTGTTAAAGTTAATCTTGATGTGCTAAGAGCTAGTGCTGCCGATGATTCTTCAGCCACAAATGTTCTGTCTAAGTTTGGATTTCTACGAGCCAATCAAAATTCGAGCCCTCATGTTGAGCTTCCACGTACTACCTCCATTGGAGATGAACTCATTTTTGGTAGTTTTCATATTCCTTTATCTCAGTAATTTATTAACTTCCCGAAAGAGCCGATCGTTTCCGCTAATTTTTTGGAGTCCACCGTGGGGCAACCAGCGGCGCTGGCTGGAGTTTCCGTTCGGACGGGATCGATTTCTGCTGCCGGAGAGCGCGTGGTCTGTGGCCTTGTCCACATATTCGGCTCCTTCAACTTCGTCACCGACAACGCCGGCGATTTCTGCGGCAGGGCTATGCCGGAGGGCGGCACGGTGCTCTCTTTCGGCGCGCACCTCGTCTACGTCGCCACCGTCGTCGACCGCGACTACCCCGAGCTGGTGCATGATGCGGAGGATCCGCCTGCCGTTATCGCCGCACGCGGGAGGCCGCTGGGCCGCTCCGCGGACGTCGCGGAGGTGATGATGACCGGCCCTGCTGCTGATGTCGGGAAGGGCGCGGCTGCTACTGCTACGGTCGTCGTCGAGGATCTCGCTGGCTCTAGTGCTGGCGGGAAGACGCACAAGCCTTACGAGAAGGAGTGCAACCTTCCGCTCTCCACTTCTCCGACGATCCCTGCGTCTGCTGCGCGGACGGGTATGCCGCCTCCCACCGACCTCGAGCTCCTGACCATGAAGGCGCAGCTCGACCGGCAGCGCCAGGAGCTGCTCGCTGAGCAAGCGGAGTTGGAGAAGATCAGGCTAGAGCTTAGCTTAGATCAGCTTGAGTACAACAAGGCTCACGGGTTCACACCAGTTGTTAGGAGAGCTAGCAAAGTAGGGGCTACGCGTCGCAACCTAGGCGCCGAGATGGCGACTGTTGTAGAGGCTCCCAGTCAGTCCGCCACCGCAAACACCTCCACCCGACCCAGATACAGCACACCTGCCAAAACACTTAGAGCTGCTGAGGCTGTAGCTGCCGAGTTGCCGCATCTAGTTGGCGACGCGCGCGTTAGGCAGCAGGAGAGGCTGAACGAGTTGGTGCTAGAGGCGGCTAGGCAGAACGAGGAGTTCCGGAATGCCAACCCGGGTGCTGGAGCCTCCCAAGTGGTGCACTCGCATGTGGCCAGATCCAACGACCAGGCTTCATCTCCGCATCCTAGCCGTGAGAAAAGCCGGAGTGGGCATTCCGGCAAGGATAGGCAAATGCAGGTGTACGACCCGGCTGTCGCCGCGAAACAGCTCGCTGTGCCGCGAGAGTCCAGTCAGAAACACAACGCTGCAGGAGCAGGCTTTCAAGCCCATAAAGCTCAAAGCCAGGCCCGAGATGGAGAGCGCCCAGGTCCTTCTCAGCATCCCGTCGCTCAGCCTACTCGGCAGATGCAGCAGCCGCGCGCAGTGGCGCCAGCCGCCAACCCGGTGGAGCAGCCTGCAGCTGTGCAGGTGGACAGATATGATGACGGCTACTCGGCCATGGAGATGGCTGGCTATGACATTCTGGATCGTGTGGGCGAGCGCGTGTTGGCGCCTGGAGATGCAAGGCACCAGCTGGACCGGATCAGCTTGTCGGCGCGGCTTGAGAACACGGGTCCTCCTGGCCCCGAGTGTTTTGGCCCGCGCATCATGAACGAGCCGTCCGTGAAGAACTTCCAGCTCGCGAGGGGCACCAAGAGCTACAACGGCAGCACCAAGCCGGAAGATTGGCTCAATGACTATGTCACCGCGGTCCACATCGCGGGCGGCAACAGGAGATGGGCAGTGCGGTACGTCCCGCAGATGCTAGAGGGTCCAGCTCGCACTTGGCTCAACAACTTGCCCAAGCACAGCATAAATTGCTGGCTGGATTTCTCGGACGCCTTCGTCAGCAACTTCACCAGCACCTACAAGAGGCCGAATAGGCCACAGCAGCTGTCCGCTTGCAGGCAGCGAGAAGACGAGACGGATCGCGAGTACCTTACTCGGTGGAGCACATTGCGGAACACCTGTGAAGGTGTGAATGAAGCCCAGGCCATTACTTGGTTTGCGCAGGGTTGCAGACACGGCAGTATGCTGTGGCAAAGGTTGCAGAGGGAGATGCCAAACACTCTGGCGGAGACCATCAAGATTGCAGATCAGTACGCACTTGGTGATCCTACTCAGCCTCTGATGGATTCCTCCGAGCCGAGGAGAAACTTCAACAGCAACAAGCGCAACGAGTTCCGCAACAAGCGCAGGGGTGACCGAATAGATGTTCGGTACGACCCTGAGGAGGTGAACGCAGTGGCTGTTGGAGTTGGGGGTAGCCAAAGGCAGAAACCTGCTGGAGCCTACGGGCAGAACCAGAACCAGGGCCAAGGCAACAAGAAACCATTCCGTGCTCCTCAGTCGGGTAGCGGCAACTCGGAGCAGCCGAGGAAGTTCGTCTTTGACGACATGAAGGATGGCCCATGCAGTTTCCACACTCAGCACCCTTCAAGGCCCGCTAACCACACTACCCGACAGTGCGAGTGGTGGGATCTGATCAAGAATGAAGGCTTGCCTCCTCCTCCTCCTCTGCCAGCTTCAAATGCCAATGTGCAGCCTGCTCGCGCACCCGCAGCTCGGCCGCCAGTGTTTCCGAGAAGAGAAAACGTGAACCAAGTGGCTTTAGGAGCCAACCGTCACTTCAACAATGAGGGCTACCGCAACAACAACAACAACTACAACCGCAACAACAACAGAGGCAACAACGGCTACCAGGGCAACAACAACGTCAACAATGGGGGCGGAGGCTCCAACCAGTACCAAGAGCACCATGTGAGCTACATGATCTTCACTTCAGAGCCCGTCGACAAGCAGTCACAGCACAGGCGTGCCATGGAGGTCAGTGCCGTGATCCCTGCAGTTCCTCACTATATGCATTGGTGCAACCAAGAGATCAAGTGGTCCCGAGTAGATCATCCCAAGGTGATGCCCAACCCGGGTAGCTACGCCTTGGTGGTGGATCCCACCTTCTTGGGTCCCGAGAGGAACGTGAGGTTCAGCAAGGTACTGATCGACAACGGCAGCAGCATCAACATTGTGTACAAAGACACACTCGAGAAGCTTGGGCTGGCCGAGAACATGCTGCTACCTAGCAAGACCACCTTCCATGGCATTGTGCCGGGAGTCTCGTGCAACCCGATTGGTCGAGTGTGGATAGATGTGCTATTCGGCACAAGGGAGAATTGCCGCACAGAGCGCCTGCAGTTCGAGGTGGTTGATCATCAGAGCCCCTATCACGCTCTACTCGGCAGGCCGGCTCTGAGCAAGTTCATGGCCTCTACCCACACGGCATATTTGAAGATGAAGATCCCTGGCCCCAATGGCATAATTACCATCTCTGGTGATTACAAGAAGTCCATGGAGTGTGCCTCTGCTGGTTCTCAGCTGGCGGAGTCCATGGTGATTGTTGCCGAAAAGAAAAAGATGTATGAGGTGGTGGCTATGGCGCAATCCGCGCAGGCTGGTGCGCAGGGCGTGCCGAGTACCCAACACGGGACCGCGTTCCAGGCGTCCCAAGAGACCAAGAAGGTCCAGGTCGACCCCGAGTTCCCCGACCGCGTAGCCATCATTGGCTCCGGGTTAGCGGAGAAATAGGAAAGCGAGCTCATCCACTTCCTCCGTGAGAATCGGGACGTGTTCGCCTGGTCCAATGAAGATTTACCAGGGGTCCCGAGGGAGTTGGTTGAGCACTCATTACATGTGCGTCCTGACGCCAAACCAGTGAAGCAGGCTATGCGCCGCTTCGGAGATGAGAGAAGGAAGGCCATTGGTGACCAGATCACCAAGTTGCTGATAAGCAACTTCATCATGGAGGTGCTGCATCCGGACTGGCTAGCCAACCCGGTCATGGTCGAGAAGAAGGAGGATCCCAAGGCTGCTACTGCATGGCGCATGTGTGTCGACTACACCGACTTGAACAAGGCATGCCCCAAGGATCCCTTCCCGCTACCTCGCATCGATCAGGTGATCGATTCCACTGCTGGTTGTGAACTGCTGTCTTTCATAGATGCCTACTCTGGTTTCCACCAGATAGCTCTCAATCCTGCTGATCAAATAAAGACTGCATTGATTACCCCGTACGGGGCTTATTGCTATCGTGTCATGTGTTTTGGCTTGAGGAATGCGGGTGCAACCTATCAGAGATGCATGCAGAAATGCTTGCACGATCAGCTCGGCAAGAATGTGCAGGTGTACGTAGATGACATTGTCATCAAAACGAATAAAACACATACTCTGCTTGCCGACCTTGAGGAAACCTTTGCTAACCTGCGCAAGTACAAAATGAAGTTGAACCCGAGTAAATGCACCTTTGGTGTCCCAGCTGGCAAGCTACTCTGCTTCCTGGTATCTAGTCGGGGCATTGAAGCCAATCCTTCAAAGATAAAAGCTATTGAGAGCATGTCTTTGCCGAGATCCCTGAAGGATGTGCAAAAATTCACTGGTTGCTTGGCATCTCTGAGCCGTTTCCTGGGCCGAATGGGCGAGAAGGCCCTACCTCTGTACCAGCTGATGAAGAAAAGTGACAAGTTTGTCTGGACTCCGCAAGCGGATGTGGCATTCAATGAGCTGAAGGCAATGCTGGCTAGCGCTCCCATCTTGGCTAGTCCGCTACCCAAGGAGCCAATGCTGTTATATATTGCTGCCACTAACCGAGTAGTCAGTGTGGTGATTGTGGTGGAGCGAGAAGAAGAAGGCAAGAGTGTGCAGCGTCCAGTGTACTACCTCAGTGAAGTGTTGTCTAGCTCCAAGCAAAACTACCCGCATTACCAGAAGATGACCTATGGCGTGTACCTGGGCGCCAAGAAACTGAAGCATTACTTCCAAGAGCATCCTATCACGGTTGTGAGCTCTGCTCCCATCTCGGATATCATGGGCAACAAGGAGGCGAGTGGTCGAGTAGCCAAGTGGGCAATCGAGCTGGCCGCGTACGCTCCCGCGTATGCGAGAAGAGAAGCCATCAAGTCTCAGATTCTGGCGGAGTTTCTGGTGGATTGGGCTAAGGTGCAGTATGAACCTCCTGCTCCAGTTTCCAATTACTGGAAGATGCACTTTGATGGCTCGAAGGTGAAGGAAGGCCTTGGTGCTGGCGTAGTGCTTACGTCACCCAAGCGAGATCAACTCAAGTATGTGCTGCAAATTCATTTCAAGGCGTCCAACAACGTAGCAGAGTACGAGGCAGTGGTGCACGGCTTGCGGGTAGCCAAGGAGGTTGGCGTGCATCGCATTATATGCTATGGCGATTCAGATCTGGTGGTGCAGCAAGTCTCTGGCACCTGGGATGCTCTAGATGCCAACATGGCATCATATCGCTTCCTGGTACAGTCTATGACTGGATTCTTCGAAGGCTGCGAGTTCCAACACATTCACCGAGCAGAGAACGAAGCGGCAGACGAGCTGTCCAAGTTGGGATCTTCTCGGCAATCCATCCCGGTGGGGGTTGCCTTGGAGCACCTGAGGAAGCCATCCATCAAGCCTTCTCCCAACTCGGAATCCATATTTGTTCCTTCTCTGCCAAGTGAAGAATCCGTTCCAATGGAGATTGACTGGGAGAATGCAACAGAGAACCCGGGGACTGCCGCTCCCTACTCGGGGACTGCCACTCCATACCCGGGGACTGCCACTCCCTACTCGGGGACTGCTGTCCTTAACCCGGGTACTGTCGCATTCATTGAGGAGGTCCTTGCCAATCGTTCAGGGCTCCAGAGAAATGCTCCCAACCCTAAGGAGCAGCCAGAGATGCCTGTCCCAATGGAAGTGGACGAACCAGTGTTTCCCACACGGGAGACACCGAGTTGGGCCATGCCCATATTATCCTTTCTAAAGGACGGCACTCTGCCAGAAGACGAGGTGGCCGCAAGGCAGATTCAGAGAAGATCCAAGGGCTACACTATATTCAGAGATGTGCTGCACAAAAGAAGTGCCACCGGCGTACTGCAACGTTGTGTGGACCCAGAAGAAGGAGGAGAAATTCTGTTGGAAATACACCAAGGAGAATGCGGGCACCACGCCTCTTCTCGGGCATTGGTCAAGAAAGCTTTTCGGCATGGCTTCTACTGCCTCACATCTCTACAGCAAGCTGAAGACATCATGAGGAAGTGCAATGGCTGCCAGATGTTCGCGAGTAAGATTCACATGCCTGCTTCCGAGTTGAAGACAATTCCTATCACATGGCCATTTGCCGTATGGTGCCTGGATATGGTTGGTCGTGATCCTGAGATACGGCTACCCGCACAGTGTCATCACCGACAACGACACAAATTTCGCAGAGGGGGCAATGGTGCGGTTCTGCAGAGATAAGCACATCCGACTAGATGTTGCATCTGTTGCGCATCCCGCCTCCAATGGGCAAGTGGAAAGAGCAAACGGCATGGTGCTGGCAGGCATAAAGCCAAGGCTGATTGAGCCATTGCTGAAAACACCTGGGTGTTGGCTAGACGAGTTGCCAGCAGTGTTGTGGAGTCTAAGGACTACCCCTAACCGGTCAACCGGCTACACGCCATTCTTCTTGGTATACGGGGCTGAGGCCGTGTTGCCAATAGACTTAGAGCATGACTCCCCTCGAGTAACCCTCTACACTGAGGTAGAGGCGAGAGAAGCTCGAGAAGACGACGTTGACCTGCTCGAAGAAGCAAGAGAGCTCACTCTATCACGTTCGGCTATCTACCAGCAAAACCTGCGGCGCTATCATAGCCGAAAGGTGAACCCAAGGGTTTTCCGAGAAGGAGACATGGTCCTCAGGCTTGTGCAGCGCACAGCCGGGATGCACAAATTGTCTCCTCCATGGGAAGGGCCCTTCATTGTGTGCAAAGCGCTGCACAATGATGCCTATTATCTCGTGGACATGCGTCCATCACAGACGAACAGGGCAGATAAAGCTGGAGAGGAATCCAAGCGCCCTTGGAATGTAGCTCTACTTCGTCGCTTTCATTCGTGAGCAAAGATGTGTATGTACTCTCCTATCCGAGTTAAAATTCTACCCTGCAATCTGAAATTCAGCTCGGGTACTGCCCTCGCCTAAACTTGCTCTGTGTGGTTCTACCCGGCTTTACTTTTATCCACTCGGTTGCTCTGCTTAAAATTTCACGAGTACATCTAGTACTGTGTTTAAACCTACATGCCAACTCTTCGACTCTGCTGATGTCCGAAACCCGGCTTCATGGCAAGCAAGAGAACAAGCAAAAGGTCAATGAGCACAAGAAAAATTACTAAGGAAAGAAAAAGTGCAGGAACCTAATAGGATGTCTTTTACTGTTGTTTCTTGTTAACTCCTTCTCGGCTAAGTGGTGGGCTGCGTTACTATGAGTATTTCTAAGTGGCTAAGTATTTGCAACTCCAACTTTGAATTCTTGTGACTCGAATACCAAAAAAGCAACAAGTTGCGGGTAAGAGCTGGGATAAAAAGTAAGAGCGAATAAGAAATGCAACTCGGGGACTCGCATGATAACGCAACCCGGCATTCGAGCCAAAGTTGCTCAAATTGGCTAAGTTAAATATCAAACATGAATAAAACTGAGTAGCAAACGACAAGGATAATTGTTTCGATACATCTGCACCCGGCATCCCGGGGATCTGATAAGTGTCTGAAGGATAAAGTGGAGGATAGGATCAGGTAGAAGCGGTAGAGTTCTCGGCGCTGGACTTGGTGGCTTCAGTGTCAGTGGTGGCCTTGGCGGCTTCAGCTTCAGCGCTGGTCTTAGCAGCATCAGCCTCCGAGCTGGCGGCGTCAGTCTTCGCGGCATCAGCATCCGGCTCAGTAGCAGCCTGCTCGGAAGTGGTTGTGGCCACCGAGATGGGCCCCGTCGCCGAGGAAGAGGCAGTCGCTTGGGCACGGAGGCGAGCCGTGTCGTCAAGGGCAGCTCCTGACGAGGTGCCGAACTCGAGCGCGGCGGTGTCGATTGTCATCCCTTCGCTCTCGGCCTCATCATCGCTGCCCGCGACGAGCGCGGCCTTCCCCTTCCCGGTCTCGCTCTCTGGAGTCTCGAAGCAGCTCAGATCCAGCTCCTCCTCATCCGTTTCTTCGTCTTCGCCCCCCTCATCGCCTTCGTCCACCTCAGTGTCGGGCTCGGTGGGACCGTCGATGAAGTGTGCGGTGTCTGCGTACTGGGCGACCTCGTGCGCAACGAGCTGGCGGAGAGCCACGCAGTCGGTATCCGTCTCCCACTTGGAGTCCTCGTGCATCTCGCGGATGACTTGCAGGTTGAGATTCTCATACCAGCTGGTGATGAACAGCAGCATCATGTCGGCGCCTGCCCGAGCTCCGGAAGCCCGCCACTTCTTCAGCTCGGCCTTCACGCCGTTTAGCTTCAAGGCGAGCCTGCAGATAGTTGGTGGCGCGGAGTCCTGCGGCCAAAACAGATCATGGAGTTTGAAGGCGGTGCGCACCAGCTCGGTGCCCACGCCCGCCAAACGCTGAAACTGCCCCTGCAAGATTATAAGGCTCTCCTCGATCTCTGCCCTGGTATCGGTGGGTTCGCCCTTCTCGGCGCGAGCTGCTCGGGCCTTTGCCAAGGCGGGTTTGCAAGAAGACTCGAGATCGGGGAAGATTTCTGAGAGAGCTATTGAGAAGATCAGAGACAGAAGCAGAGTAGAAAATGAACCGAATAGCAGAGACGCAGAAAAGAGGGCGCTTACTGTTCAGATCATAGAGTAGCCCCTGCAGCTTGTCCTTCCACAGCTCCTCGTCAGCTACGTGCCTCTCTTCGAGTAAGCGGAGCCCATACAGTTGAGCAAAGAGATCAGCATTCCTCTTCTTCAGCACCTCGCATTCCTGCTCGAGGGCCCTTTGCTTGGCCGCAGCTGTTGCTTTAGTTTTCTTCTTCTCGGCCACTGCCTTATCTCTCTCGCCAGCTAGATCAATGGCTTTTTGGAGAGCAGTTCGCAGCTGGACCTGCAATGGTTCCATTTCGTCGAGGTGCCGTTTCTTGAATTCTACCTCAAGGCTTGCACACTGCGCATGCACCTCAGCAGGCTTGAGGCAGTCGAGATGCTCTTCGACAAACTTCTTATGATCTTCTGTGAAAAGCGAAGCACGGTCAGCAGAGTAGTACAGATGAAAGCAAGAAAACAAGCCGAGAAGAACATCAACTCACCTTCCAGCCTCTTGATTGTGGTTTGGCCGCTCTCGACGAAGGCGCGGCAGTTGGAGTGCTCCTCGGCCAGGGTCTTGAACTTGCCTGCAGAAAGGAGTTGGTCAGAGCAGAAAGCAATAGCGGGCGTAAACATAAAACGCGGGAACCGCGTAGCTAAAAGCTCACTCTCGATCTCGGAAAGCTTGAGGGCGCTGTCCATGACCTCCTTATCCGATGCCTCAGCAGACTTGAGCTCCTTTTCCAGGGCCTCTAGGCGCCTCCTAGCAATGATGTGGTTCCATAGCAGTCGCCGGTACAGGTTGGTTCTTTTCAGAAGGCAATTCTGAGAGGAAGAAAGAAAAGGAGTCAGACAAAGACGAGTAGATTCAACCCGAGAAGGCGGCAACTCGGTTGAGTACCTGCCTGCTCGGCCAGAATCTCGGGGACTGGGGGATGGATAAGAGGAAGCAGTAGAATAGAAGAGAAGGAAAATGCAACTCGGAGCGGATGAGCAAAGCTTACCGCGTAAGTCTGTTCAATATCCTCCGCGGCCTTGCGATGGACGAAGAGCTTGGCGGCGAGTGTGCTGGTGTTGGACGCAATAGTCATGGGTTTATAACCCATGTCTGCCTTGTTCCAGTCGACGCGCATGTGGTCCAGATCGCCCAGAGATGTGCCGTGCCAGTTCGTGTTGCCGAGGACGTCGCTGTCCCACTCAGCATCGATAAATCCAACCCGGTCGAATATCTGCTCGAGGCCTGTGGATGTTATCTCGGTTTCCGCAACCTCGCGCGAGTGGATCGAGACGGATCGGTCCTGGTTCCTGGCTGGAGGCTTGGAGTTCACCGGTGCGGCCTGTTTTCCCCTCCTGATAGCAAGCTTCTTCTCGACTTGGGTCAATGGGATGTTGTGCTGCTGGCTCACCTTCACCATATAAGGTGGGAAGCTGGGTGGATCCGGGAAGTTGAACCCTGCGGCGGTATCAGCAGCCGCTTCAGGTTCGCGGATGGTGAGCTGGCCGGGCCTGGCAGTTGGTCTTGGCGGCGGCATCGTGGAAGCACCACGCGTACCGCTACGCGAAGGATTCCTGCGGACTGTGCCCTCTGACTGGCCAGCTGGCTTCTCGGCGGCCTGGTTCCCAGAGGTCTGCTTCTCGGCAGCCTTCTTCTCGGCGGCCTTCTTGTCAACGGCTTCCTGCTTGATATTCTTGATAAGCTGCTTGGCCGAAGAGCTGGATGTTGTCTTGGTTTTCTTTGTTGGTGGAGAGGTTGGCGCGCTGGAGGAAGTACCCTGCTGGGTAGGTGGCGCCAAGGGTGCGCTATCCGGCGCAGCATCCGGCTGAGCGCTACCCTGCGCGGCGTCTGGTTGTGCGTCGCTCAGGGGATACTGCTCCGTCTCATCAAGTGTCTCAGCCTGCTGCCCGGCAGCGGGGTCTTGCTGTGCGGCGTCTTGTTCTTCTACCCGCGGCTGGGCCGCGGGGTCATCTTGCTCAGCAGCCCTTGTCGCCGGCTGCTCTTGGTCTTCTTCTCGCCGCTCAAGGGCGGCATCGTCATCACGCTTCTCGGGGTCTTGATCCAGGTTCTCCTCGGCCGTGGCGGCCAGAGGACAAGGTGGCCTTGCGTCGCGATCAGCGTCTGCACTTCTTGATCTGCGCGGGACTGCTGCTCCTGCTCGGCGTCGTGGATGTCGTTGTCCATGTATCGAGCGTCGTCGGAGTCGTCCCCTTTCACGGGAGAGGACGCACGCGCTCCGGCCTGCGCTGCGGTTTCAGTCTCGTCGTCGAGGTTGATGAGGTTATCGACGTCAATGGCGGATTTCTTCTTAGTCTTGGTGGGCGCGAGAGCGGCGTCAGCGTTCAAGGGGGCTCTGAAGAAAGAAACATGTTCAGAAAAAAGAGAAGGACAGAGGAAATCGAGAAGAAGCAACGAAGTAAGAGAATTGGGAATTTGCGGCAGCAGAGGCGCATAACTAAGGAGAAAGTGCTTACCCTTTACGGGTAGGGATTGTCCGTCCCCCTCTCGTCACGGTCTTCTTGGTCGTCTTCCCGGCCGTCTTCTTCTTCTTGGCGGGGGGCTCCTGAGCACCGCTACCCGTCCGTTTGCGGGTAAGAGGAGCAGCGATCGAGAGCGGCTTGACGACAAGGGCTTCCTCGTTCTCCTCCTCGTCCTCCTCTTCAGCATCAGCGCCGCCTGTGAAATTCGGAAGAAGAAAAACAGATCAGTAACAAGAGGAAATTGGGTAGGGCGGCTTGCGACCAGACAGGATGAGCTCAATTACCTTCGTCGTCATCCTCGGACCAATCGCGGACAGATGCATCTACGTGATGCTTCTCCGTCTGAGCATGGGGGAGGTTGAGCCTATCCGCGGTCTCGAAGGAGACCTTGTCGTCCTCAGACCAGTTGTCCTCGAAGCGTTCCATGCTCTCAGCGAGCTGGCGAGCAAGGACCTGAAGAATAGAGAGACATCACAAGTTAGTCGAGTATCATAAAGGCACCCTACCCGACTAGGCGTGCAAACACAAAGCACACTAAGCCTAGGGAAACTTGCTAAGTGTCTTACTCGGCAAGGCGTGCAAACACCAAGCATATTAAGCCTAAGCAATTCTCCTAAGTGTCCTACTCGGCAAGGCGTGCAAACACCAAGCACATTAAGCCTAAGCAATTCTCCTAAGTGTGCTACCCGACAAGGCATGCAAACACCAAGCACACTAAGCCTGAGCAGTGCCGTTAAGCGCCCTATTCGGCGCAGAGTGCAAATGCTAGTCGCAGCAAGGAGAGAAGGCTATCTACTCGGATTGCGTATGCAAGAAGCAGAGTAAGAAGTACATACCCGTTCAATCGGCTTCGTACGGCTGTATGGGATGAAGCCATACTGCCAGTTGTCTTTGAGGCCGGTGGTCAGGATGGACCGCGCATGAGCGGCGACGTCCGCATTGCTGAGCTCGAACGTGGTTGTCCGAGTACAATCGCGGGGGCCGCCCATGTAGCACATGGGGTGGGCGCGTTGCTGGAGCGGCAGCACCCGCCTAGAGATCCAGCAGGCAACTGGATCGTCGCTCTTGAGCCCCTCTCCGGTCAGATGGGCCAGGCGCTCCTCCATCTGCGTCAGGTTCATGTCGACGGACGGCTTGGTCTTCCAGTTCTGCCCGGTAGGAGCTCGGTTGCTCCACGGGGGCAGATTGATTCTGTCCTGCACCTTGGCTCCCTTCTTGGCGGGCATGTTCTTCACGTACAGGAACGTCCTCTGCCACTTGCGGACGGAGTCCAATCCCTTGATGCGCGGATGGTTGGTTCCAGGGCGCTGCACCATCATGGCGCTGCCGGTCTCCGTTATCCGGCTGCTGGTGTCCGCGCCGTCCTTCTTGCCCTTGCTCTGTTGGCGGAAGAAAAAGTACCTGGACCACGTCTCCGTCGTGGGGCGAACACCGAGGAAGGCTTCGCACACCACAGCGTGGTAGGAGAGGAAGACGACGGTGTTCGGAGGAAGGTGATGCATCTGGAGGCCGTAGTGGTCCAGAAACGAGCGGAGGAAATTCGATGCGGGGAGCCCGAATCCTCGCGCGAAGTGCGCGAGGAAGACGACGTGCTCTCCCTCTTCCGGAGCCGGAACGAGCTCGCCGTCGGGCTGCCGGCAGCGAACACCGGGAGGAACCCTCCGGGTGTTCACCAGCCATTGGCAGTCCTCGGCGGTGACCTCGGACCCCGCCCAGCCGGCGCGAGCGTTGTCGTCACGAGCCATGGCGGAGAGGAAGAAATTGGGGAAAAAAGATTGAGGCTTTGGGGTGTGGAGAAGCTTGCAGCGGCGCAGTGAGTTGTGCGGCGGTGAGGAGCTCTGCAGCGGCGGAGAAACGAGAAGGCAGAGGGGAATTGTGAGCGGAAGGAGAAGAAGGAGTTACCGAGGGGGTATTTATACCGCTCCTCGAGTTACCGTTACGAGTCGAGGAAGTGGGATCGATCGTGGCAGTAATCGTGTGGCGTGGGGTCTGTGGGCCGGTTAGAAACGCACACAGCGCAGAACGCGCGCGTAACGGCCGCATTAGATCCCACGACGAGATCGTGGGCGATTACTGCGCGTGATGGGACGTTACGAGCTGGTGGGCCCACCCCGTGAAAACTGGGCGCGTGGCCTGTCAGTTACCAGGCACCGAGGCGACGAAGTCGTGTCCGCGTGACATGTGCCCTGTTGCAGCGCGGAAAGCCGGATTGTGCTCTGACACGCAAAGATTCTGTTTCGAAATTTCACCAAGTCATTTTACTCGGACACAGAGAAGAGAGGTGGCCCTACTCGGAAGAAAGGAAACAAGACCAAGGGCTACTCGGAGGTTTTCACTCGGTATCTCAAAGCTCAAGGGCAAGACTTTCAAGGTTGGTTTTTAAGCTGGCAGGGCCCAGTGAATGAATTCGCAGGGCTCTACCAGCTTCGGGGACTGCTGTCAGGGGGTTACCCCCGAGTAGGGTAAAGGCAAGTGCTAAAGGCAAGATCAGAAGGGGTGTTTGGCCGAGTAGCCGGCTACCTGGTACTCGCTACCCGGTCGACTGCTATCCGGTCTCACACCTAGACAGCCAGAAGAATGAATCAAGAGAGTTGTGCTCCTCCGAACAGAAGAGCTGGACCGAGTAGAAATGGCGGGAACCTACTCGGGCCAGAAGTCAAAGGAGCCGTTCTGACACCGAATCCCGCGTATCCCGGGTCCGTACTTGGCACTGTTCACCGCACTGTTCATCTGGGGACGGCGTGCCTGACAGCGACAGTGTGTCAGCAGGGCGTCGCAGGATAGGGGGAACCTACTATGTGTTCGCACAGTGATAACAGACTGGTTACTTGGTTTTTCCCAACGACTTTCCGCATCAGGACAAGCTTAGAAGCCAAAGCTGTCAGCGGGAACTCGGAGGAAGGACGGTGTGCACACAATGTCGACACTTGTTTGTATTTGGCTGTATCCGGCTGGGCACCAAGTATATAAGGTGCCCCGCCGCCTCCTGCGCGAGGGACGATGCTTGAGCTTGATACTAGACAGAGATTCTTGACCTAGTTCTATCCGGAGAGAGAAGAGTGGCTACTCGGTAGCAAGAACCATTGTACTGTGGCTACTCGGTGAGACACCAGAATACAGAAAGAAAGGCAGGAGTAGGGGTTTTACCTCCTCACGAGGGCCCTGAACCTGGGTAGATCGTGTTGTTTGCAGTGCTAGATCCATCCTTCACGCGTCTACTCATCGCGTGATCCCTCCCCGAGCGCCTCTAGCGTCCTTCGTCCCCACATCTTTAGCCATCCTATGGCATCTGCCGTGACACCACCACGACACCCAAGGTTTGGTTTGTGGTACCCAAAGGGGGCACAATTTTCTCTCAAGGGCTACACGGATTCCGATTGGTCGGGTGATCAAGATGATAGGAAGTCCACTTCCCGGGCTTGCCAATTTCTTGGTAGGTCTTTGGTGAGTTGGTCTTCCAAGAAGAAAAATTGCATATCTTTCTCCACCGCCGAAGCCGAGTCTGTAGCCGCCGCAAGTGCTTGGACCCAATTGCTATGGATGAGGCAAACTCTCATTTGGATAAGGTGCCTCTTTTGTGTGACAATGAAAGTGCCATCAATATTGCCACAACCCCTTGCAACATACAAGAACGAAGCACATTGAGATTCACCATCATTTCATCCGAGACCATGTGGCAAGAGGGGATATTGCACTATCTTATGTGCCCACCAAGGACAATCTTGCGGATACCTTCACGAAGCCACTCGACGATGCAAGATTCATGTTCTTGAGGAATGAATTAAATGTCATTGATTCTAGGAGTTTGACTTGAGGATCTTGCACACTCCCCTATAGATGAAACGCGTTTTGGTTTAGGTGTAGGCATGGACATAGGGGGAGTGTTATCCTAACACATTGGGTTCTCCCTCCCCCCGCTGTGCCCAAAGCAAATATTCATTCTTATCTCTCTTTTTCTAATGTTGAATTGTGAGCTTCAATGTCGAGAATTGGCAATGTACCCAAGATATATCTTCGCGGTAACATACCATAATCTCTTACATGGTGGCTTAGGCCAGCAACCTCTTCCTTTGAATAGTTGGTTCTTGTTTGGTTTTTATGTGGAGTTTTCGTTGTGTTTGTTTTGCATTCTCTCTTTTGTGTTTTGTGTCGTGTTGGTGTGGAAAACACACTGCATCTTTTCCTTATTTGAAGTTTTGTTTTGTTTGCAAAAGTTGGAGTGTGTAGTACCAATTCAGTTTGTTTTCTAATCCCAAGCCCAAACAATTCCTCCCTTAGATATTTTCTTTCTGAAAATTTCAATCTCTTTGATCCCTTGGTGGAATGAAGACCCGGCTAGCGGTACTACCGCCAGTTCCGAGCGGTACTACCGCTGTAACTGACAGTAGTACCCAGTGCACGGTACTACCGGTGGCTCTGCGTTGTACTACCGCTGCAGGAGTTCGTGCCCAGCACAGACCCCGCAGCGGTACTACCCCTTGGCCCTGGTAGTTCTAGGTGGGCGGTACTACCGCTGAGCGCAGCGGTACTACCATTGCGGCAAAAATCCGTGGGGATTAAAACGGATATGGGAGGAGGGGGTTACCCTCATAACCTCTTCTCTTCCTCATCTCCTCCCCACTTTGGATCCAGCCGCCGCTAAGTCTTCCGTCCGCCGGGGAGGGCTCTCTCCGGTGATTGAGGGCTCCAATCACGCCGGAGAACGCCCGAGGACAGCTCCCAACTCCTCCTCCATGACGATGAGCTCTGGTAACCCTTCCTATCTCTCCCTCGAGAGATCTTGTGAGATGATGATGCCTAGGGTTCTAGAGATCTCCCAGTCTAGGAGTAGTTCGTTGTGCTCCCTAGTAGATGAAATCCCATTAGAATTGTTGGTGTCTTTGGCTCTTGTTGGATTCGGTAGTTCCCTTCGGTGCCATGGAAGAATCCGCCAGCAGCGGTACTACCGCTGGCACCAGCGGTATTACCTCTATGGCTGGAACCGCTGGGAACATCGGTACTACCGTGGCCCCCAAGCGGTACTACTGCCTCCTAGAGCCTGAACACTTCTAGTTCTAGTGTGATTTCTTCTCGAAGATCCTTTTGATTGAATTTTTCTTATCTTTTGCTATCCCCCTATGCTTTCTTAAGAGCAGGTGCTAGTGGCTCTAAGGGTGGAGGTAGAGATTAGTGATCATGAAATCAAAAGCAGCCCGTGACAAGTCAATTGTAAACATGTCAGATGATCAGTTCCGCGGGGAAAGGAGGACCAATCCCTATAAGAAGACAAGGGAAGCTAGAGCAAACGAGTGCTTCTGGACTCGTTTTCAGGAAAGGATATTCTATGAGGAGTACCCACTCAACAAAAATAATGTAGTCACTCAGTTTTCCATCAATGTTTCCTTCATGAGGTCAAAGATGGATTATTTTGGTGAGGCATTGGAAATTTGTGAGGAATTTGGGCTTCTGGACTTGATTGAGATAAATGAAGATTATGATGAGCACCTCGTGGGCCAGTTCTATGCCACGCTCTATTTCCACACCTATGAGAGAAAGATCACCTGGATGACCTAGAATCAGAAGTTTTCTGCTTCTTGGAGTCAGTTTGCTACTATTTTGGGTATGCAGGACTATGGGGAGATTCCAGATGCTGCCTTTCATAACACTTTCTTCTGGGTTCCTTATCCGGAGAAGATCATGGCTCCCACTGAGATGTACGATCTCTATATACCTGGACGTGCTGTGGTTGGCCAGTCGAAGAACCTGCTACCTGTTTATGACATTCTCCACAGGATTTTCAGGAACACCTTGTCTCCTCGGGTTGGTAACTTTGATCAAATCCATGGATCACTCATTGACTTGATGGTATACACTCATATGCGTCGTGGTGATGGCCTAAGGCTTGATGTGATGGACATTCTCTGGAATGATATGTACAACTGTGTGATGAGGAGGAGAGTGCCCGCGTTTGCTGCTTTGGTCTTCAAGCTCATATCCACCACTTGGCGTAATGCCCGGTTTTCTGATGCTCTCTTGGATAATGACCAAGAATTTACTACTCACGCCATCAAGGATCTTCGTGTCAAGAAGCATGCCAGTCCTTTTCTTGGTCCGGATGATTTTGGTCTGGACACTGATGTCTCGGATTTCAAGATGGAGGGGAGAGCTCAGAAGGATAGCTTTCGCAAGTGGGTGTGCTCAACCTTGAAGAAGGTTTTCTGTCGCCAGCTTGATATGGAGGACAAGGCATATCGTGCTCATGTGCGTAGCAAGAAGGAGCGGCAGCTTACTCGTGACAGGTTTTCCCATCTGGGGGTGCCTGTTCTTCCAGGGTCTGAGGACAGGATTACTACTTCTAGGGAGTGGAAGTCAAAGCAAGGCAATGCATGGATTGATCCAGATCTTCTAGATGATGCTACTACTTATCACGAGCCTTGGACTCATGGTGAGACTGACCATGAGGTCGAAGATGTGGACACTGAGGATCAGCGTGGTCTCGGCAGCCTTGCTAGTGCATCTAGCCCTGGCGAGTGACCTCTAGGGACGTTTGCATCGTCTCTTTCGTTTTTGGTGTCTTGATGCCAAAGGGGGATAGAGTTCTATTTAAGATCGTATCATTTTCTTGGGTTGTGTTCGTGTTGTCAAACTTTATGTGGTGTGTGCTTGTGTGTTGAACCATTTGGTGTTAAGTTTGTGTGGTTGAACCATTTGGTGTTATGGATTTGGTTTTATGGTGATTATCGTTATTCCTTAAGCAAGTATTCATATTGTCATATCTTTTGTATCCTTGTGTCACGACCCCGCACCCAGAGATATACATACTGTTATGTGCTCCTAGCCATGGACTCACAAGGGCTTCAGGGTTACCAGCCCCGGCCGCAACAAACAACGGCAGGCAGACTGGATTCATCGGCACGTAGTCCGGATCCCCAGTCTACTACTCCTTGTATCCATGCTAGTCATAACCAACTATGCATACCAAAGCGTCCACGAATCGTATGAAACTGAAGGAAACGGGACCAAAGCTATACAGAGATGCTATGTTTCCAGAAAGTGCAACAACAATCGAGAGTTACTGGGGTTACCTCGCCCCAGGCCGAGTCACATCGGCAGGCGGGCTCGGACATGGATCATCGGCTCCACAACCCCTCGACTGCGACAACTATGCAGGCATAGCCAAAACTGTATAACAATGAGCTCGAAACCAACAACCGATCAAAGCAGTACTCTAAACATGGAAGCTGTATTAAACAGGTGTTACTAGAGTATAGCTTACAAGCAGAGGTCACACGACCCAACATTACATCAGACAACGGAAGGCAAATTATGTTGCTAATCAACAAGAACCAAAAAGGCCTAAGAGGCCGCAACATAAGGCGACGTCCCAGCCCATAGATCCCAGGCTGCTACCTGGGAACCCCAAACTACTCGTCGATGTCCACGTTGAACCACCACTGAAGTGACGAATTCCACCTGAACCAAAATTAAGCAAACCTGAGTACGGGATGTACTCAACAGGACTTAGTTAACCTATTATATATCTGCTGGTTTCAGAAAGGGTTTTATGAAGGCTGTTTTGCGTAAAGAAATCTTTGTATTCCAAGTCGAGGAAGAATAGCACGTCTCATAGAACGTTTTCAAAACAGATGAGAAGCTCACTACTGTAATCATCATCTTTTAAAACCACCAATATCAAATCCCAGCATCTCACATGCTACAAGGATCACCCCTCTCGGCATCTCCGAGGAGGCACCCTTTAACCTTAACTCCATGCTTTGTCAAGATCTTTTACGTCACTTTCAGGTTATCTATGGTCTTTACATTCACCAAGTCGTCCTTAACCGTGGACACGGCTTTTCGAAAAGATTGCCCTGCAGGGATGTACACTTTACCCACACATACCATCCGACTCTTAGCGCCACATGTACGCTCTTCCATGGAACGTGGCAGAGGGTGGCTGGCCACGACCTTTACCTTACCCGACCCTATCCATGAGTCAACCCAAGACAGGGCCACCCCGTCAACAGGGAGTTGGCCATCCTCCTGACGGCACCTGTCTCTGTGAGGCGGGGTCAAGATCCGTGTACGTCCATCACTTGGCCCCGGCCACGCCCTAGCGGAGCATTTTGTTTTCAAAACCGTTTAAAAGGTTTTATTTGCGGTGCCGAATGGAAATATCAAACTACGTGACTCATGGATCTGGCCAAACAAGTTAGTTGGTTGAGCGCGGTTACTTAGACCCCGCGTGTGGTTGCACGCTCAGTCTTGGCTTCCGCTCGAGACCGTAATCCTAGGGTTGGCGAGTATAGGACTAAAAACCACTTCCCAAGTGGCCTCCCATACCAGCCTTAGTCAAGTTATCCACACAAAGCTCATCTCACCACGTCATCATATCATACTAGGTTAACGCATCTCTGATTCATCAACCGGATGGAGCAGAGGTAACAAACATGTATGACTAAGCGAAGCAGATATGAGGCTCTAGCGATGCGCACAAGCAAATCTATGGCGGCTAGGAGCAGTGGATCAGGATATTGAGGCAATGCAGTATATAGGTGAACTATATCTACTAGCATCAAATACTTTGGAATCGAATGCAAAGTACGAGATTCAAATGTTGTTCGAAGCATATATGAGCAGATAAGAGGTTATGCTTGCCTTGGTTATAAGAAAACCAATTGAGATATCTTCTGGAATAAGTGCTTGACTTGTCGGTTAAGATCAAGTATTCACCATTGGACTGATGGCCTTCTCTTCGGAGTCACGTTCTATCGAGGGGAACAAACACCAAAAAGAAGAATAACAATCAACACATGGCATCGATGCAATGCACAACATGTATGCATGAGCAAGTTAATGCACTAAAATGGAGCCCTAGACATGTTCGATGGGTTGCTAGGGTTCATATGGCAATTACGCAATTTTACTGGAATTTGCCCGAAATGGACCCCGGAGGGGCAATTCGGGTGATTCTGAAAGTAAGTACAATTTTAAAAGCTCAAATGGGTTTGAAAACACCATAAACAGATTGCATTTTTCATTTTGAGCAATTTGATATATAACTTTTAATTTTCTAATTTTATTGGATAAAAACTTATTTTTCCATTTTAAATGATTACACAACATTAAATAAATGGCCAAAATTCAGCTTTACCAAACATGTGTGAAAATGGCATAGTTGGGTAGAGTTTATTTTTCTAAACAATTTCATATTTTTATTTTATTTTTCTGAACAACAAAACATTATTTATTGATTTTACAAAATTATTCATTTTCTGTAATTAATAAAACATTTTCTCGAAATTAAGAGAACTGGATTGTCATGTCAGCATGACACAGGCGTGACATCACCTTGCTCTGATCTTCACAGATGCAAACGAAATTCGTCGATTTGGCGCGAAATTCGCGAATCAAATGGCACCACGACGTAGAGGAGCTCGAGGGGAACCTAGGAGTGGCGGCAGTTGACCGTATGGTCACCGGAAAACTCGCCGGCGGCGAGCATCCGTGGCGGCGGAACAACGGCCTCGGCGGAAACGAGCTAGGGAGCACGGGAAGGCGGTCAAGAGGGATGGGGAGACTCAGCGGCTCATCGTGAGCGCGGCGGAGGGATCAGAGGGGTCGGGGATGCTCGGAGGCGACGATGCCGTGGAGAAACGGCCGGCGGCCGGAGAGGAAGGATACGACGAAACCCGCAACGTCTAGTCCATCCCGGAGACTCCAAGCACTCGTGGAGGAAGAGGAGGACTCGGCGGTCCCGTAGCGCTGCTCGGTGAGGCCGCGGAGGCGAGTAATCGACGGTGGCGGCGGATCTCCGGTGAGGGTAGGGTTCGGTCGTGCGGGAGGAGAGACAGAGAGAGGAGGCGACTGGGGGCTTCTGCGGTTGAGCGCTCGATCCAGACGTCTCCTGGGTCGTCACCGCCTCGTGAGCTGGAAGCAGGAGGTGGCAGAGGCCACCTCACCGTCACTCTCCTGTCCTTCTGGCCGGAGATGGAGGAGAAAGGAAAAAAGAAAACATTTTTCCAGAAAACCCCCTGCATGTTTTGAAAAATCACCAAGAGGTCCTTTTGGGGCTGAAAAACAGACATAAAACCTTGTTTTGAGGCCCTTTTTGCAAACATAAAATTTGGCAAAAATACTTTTTGGAAACCTTGTAAAATTTCCAACAAAAGCATGTTTTTCTTTCGTGTGTTTGAAATATTTTCCAACACAAAATTTTGGAAACCAAAATAGGTACTATTTGTGAGATTTTCTCAAACCATTTAAAACAAAAATTTAAATTGGTTGAAACATGATTTAAATTTTTGTTTTCATGCATGTATGAGATGAACACAACATCACACACCCTATTGTAGCAAAAGTAGGATGTTACAAATCTACCCCCCTTACAAGAATCTCGTCCCGAGATTCCCGAAGGAGAAAGAAAGAAGGAACACCGGTTTTGAACGATCTTCTTGAACCTAACGGTTCTTCTCTCGGAGAGGTTGATCCGTAGCATATGGAAGTATTGAACGGATATACCTTAGGTAAGAGGGAAACTCTTAGGAAATTATCTTCACGAAGATCGAGTATCTCATGGTTAACTCAGAACAAGAATGTTCGTAACGAACTTTTGAGTTAACGTACATGAAACACATCAAGATAACGGAGGGAATATGAGAAGGTTTCAAGTTTATGGGCGATGGTTCTTGAAATGATTTAGAATATGAGGTTTGCACAAGACTTTAAATCCTTTTGGAAAAGAAAGGTTGAACAAGTTTCGGCAGCGAGGTTTCTTCAAACAGAACACCAAGATGGAGAGGATGGTCTTGAATATCACAATGTAATATCCGTAGACGAGGGAGAACACGAGAAAACACTGTAATCGTGCTTCGGAGAGAATTTGATACATGATCATGTTCACTCTTCGGAGTGGACACGAAAGATAACGGAACTTTCATTCCTTCAAATTTTGTACAAAACCTTATCATTAATCGGGATGTTACTTCACAACAGAAGATGAGTAACCACGTAATTTTGGAGCACCGTGATTAAGGAGGAATTCTTGGTCACACCATAAGGATGGTTAACCAACGAGGGATTGAAACACCGAAAGAAAATAGGGAATCTTTTTCCTATTGTGGGTTAGACGTAGCAATACATCTATCACATGGTTAAGATCCCATGGCTGAAATAACTGACAAATTCACACAATGTGTGAGATGAACAGAACTTCAAGTACAAACAACTTGAAAATAGGAGCTGATCAATGGTTGTTACAAAACACCAAGAGATGTTCTCCTGATGAACTTGTTTCCACTGAAACAAAGGTTTTGGAGGTTCAACGGAGAGATATTGGAAACATCAACTTCCAGGTTCTCCTGATGTTCTAGATACCAATATCTGGCTTATGCAAGCCTTTTATAGGTAATCAAGTGAAAGTCGAACTTTTGTTTGGAAGAACGGTGAGGAAAACTTGTTTAGAATGAGCCACAAGAATTCTCACGGAGAGTGGCTGTTCTGACGGATTCAAAGGACTACAAAGTTAGGCCTTCCGGTTAATTGTGTCAACCACAACATCAACCATGCCGGATTCTGAAAAGACCTAATTTGATACCCTTGAGGAAAACACCAACCATCATTGTTGCTTGAGATTCAGCTCTGGTTAGTGGGAGGATAACTCAGACTCGGTATGTTTGATCAGCGGAATCGCACCGGTTACAATTGAGATGCATTTACTGGATTCTCAAGGTATGGACTACGATGTAAAGCTCAAGAAGATGAGTGAGGTTGTGGAAATCATGTATTAGCAACTTACGAATGACGGTTGCACCTACATGGACTACTTGGAACAAAACACATCGGAGTCCTTGTTGGGAAGATGATACAAAGATATCGAAGTTCTTAAACTTCTTCTCTTTTATGAATAGTCAGTTAGTGGCTTGATGTGGATGCGAACTTTTCCAAGAAATGGAGGTAGCAACCTCCCATCTCAAGGTTAGTCCACACATGCATGACCGACTTGGAGTTATTCCCGAAGGAACAAGAAAACTCTACTCAGATCCACGGCGACAACTTTCACCATAAGCACATGAATCGGAGTAGGTTACTTCGAACATCCAAAACACAACTTCGTGAGGACACAAAGATGGTTCTCAGAAGTTTCCAACATTAGTGCCAATTGTTCAAAATGAGCCTCTTGCAATTTGGAGAAAATAGGAATGTCATAGATGGGCTAATCAACATCTTTATCAAGGCACTCTAAGAAGAGGGATTCATATGATATATGAACAAATCGGAATATTGGTCAGACCAAAGGACATGAAGGTGTACCATCAAGGTAGTCCTTGAATCTGATCTTGATTTGAAGATAGCCCAAATCAAACCAAGGTAGGATGATAGCATGTCCACTGAGGAGATACTATCCTGCTTCAACACACAAGAAACTAGATATCCCTTATCAAAGGATCAAGTTAGGCGGAGCTTTTGCCTTTCAACTCTCCAAGTTGTTGTTTAAGCTCAACCACTAGTCCAAGGTGTCTAGCGTAGTATATTGGAGAAATGAGTAGTTAAATTACCCCTTGTGTAGACATCACGGTCAGGTAAAACCTGGTGATACTTCTAGAAAGACAACCAAAATATCACAACCTACCGATATGTCTTAGAGTTCGGAAGGAGGTTTGCTTTTCAAGGCAACTCATAAGATATTGAGAGCTTTGGTGTGAACCTAACTCTTTGACCAAGAACATGCACCGGAATGAACGGATTGGGTAATACGGTCAACTTTAGATAAAAACCGGGCGACCAGTAGTGCTAAGAAGGATACAATTGTTTCTTAGATTTTTCAAAGCAATAAGAATTGCTATGAATAACTGATACACACCTCAAAGCACAAACCCATCATACTCAAGCATTCAGGCTTGGAAGAAGGGGGAGTGAGGACGTGTGAGAGAATCACTTCATCACTAAGGCCATGAATTTGAACATAGTCTCTTGATATGTAAGAGTGTGATACTCGAAGGTGGAACAGAACAAAAGCTAATGAAACTTCTTTATTCTGCGAATTACAAAACGTTGACCTGGTCCTAAAGATGAACAGGGTACTCGAATTTGTTTCTCCTGACATCCCAAGGTGGAATGTTTTGACGGAAAACAAGAGCAAATGCATTGGAATATCCAACACACATCTGCAACTTGGTGTCCGAAACGGCGGATGGAGATTTGAGTGCAACTAGAAGGTAGAAACATGCTCAGGAGAAATCCTAAGATCACGTTGGATGCCCAAGGTCATACTCATTTGCATAACCCATGCTAAGACGAGAGGTATAGCAGAGTCAAGAATAAGGATATGGGAATCATAAAGAACACTCTTGTCTCGATCCTTTTGATTTCTAGAGAAAACCTATGGCTATTGGAGCTAAGATTACCTAGCCATCCTGAGGTAGAACAGACTCCTCATCATCCAAAGAAACAGAACTTGGGTTAAAGGTCAACATCCTGTACTGATAGTATGAGCATCAGATAGTTGAGAAACCACACGATTCACCCCACCACAATTCAGCACATTCCGGGACCTTCGGTTCAAGTCCAAGGGTAAAAACACAACGAAAGGAGCAACTACTCTCTTAGTGTCTTAAAGAACACTACGAATAGCAATCACGGAGTATTTTTTTCAAAGAGCAACGATATCTCCGGAAAAACTTGAGCAGAGGATAACGGATACATTCGTGATGGAAAGCAGATCTCGAGGTTCAGGATTTAGAACTTTGAAACATATAAGAATGTGGAATCCATACAACTTCGAGAGATTATGAACGGAAGGAAATCTCCCAGTTTAAGAGATAACGGAACATGGAACACACACGACTCTAGAAACTTTAACACTAGGTCAACTTGGGTAAAAGACGTCCTTGCCAAAGAAGGCACCTAGGTTTTGAATAACTAGAAGAGATAGCAAAACCTTTTTAAATCAAAACAGGTAAGGTAACCCAGAGTTAGAGTGATACCAGATAAGGAGTAAAAACAATCCTAAGAAGGGTTTTTCACAACACATTTGGAGTTTCAAAATAGTTTTCACAACTCTAGACTCAACATTGACCAAGCAGTAAGGTTTTCCTACATGCAGTCCTGCTCTGATACCATGACCTGTCACGACCACGGACCCAGAGATATACATACTGTTATGTGCTCCTAGCCATGGACTCACAAGGGCTTCAGGGTTACCAGCCCCGACCGCAACAAACAACGGCAGGCAGACTGGATTCATCGGCACGTAGTCCGGATCCCCAGTCTACTACTTCTTGTATCCATGCTAGTCATAACCAACTATGCATACAAAAGTGTCGAGACATCGTAGTAGAATTCATAGACGGGGGTGCCATGAGACTACTGATAGAGACGTGTGGGAACGTGGTTGTGCGAAGGACAATGACACAGGGTTTTTACCCAGGTTCAGTACGACACAGTAATGTGGCGTTCCTACTCCTGCAATCTCACTATTCAGGACTAAAGTCTGGAAATACAGAGTACAACGTGAGGTTCTATTAGCTACTCGTCAAGGATCAACCTCTCGGCGAGTTAGCCTTTTGCTTCTTGTCTATCTATCATATCTCCCGTCCGGCTTTATATAACAGCCGGATTAGGGCATACAGAGTAGGAAACCTAGAAGACTACGGTAACTCTCTAACTTGGAAAGTAAGGAATCCGCCTTCTACTCCAAACCAGATCACGTGGGCCGTGATCCGGGCTCTTCTAGAATCTGGCTTCTGTGCATCAGCTTACTGGGCCGCCTAACGGACCATAGCCCATTACCATTTAGGTCACCCTGGTAATCCGGCACTTTAGACTACCATCTGATATACCCCTAGTTGGTATATATCCGACAGTAGCCCCCAAGAAGGATTAAGACTCGAATTCGCCGTCTTTCGCCAAATGCATATTTTCCAAGAAATACTGGCATGCAGTCTTGATTCTTCTTTTTCTTCTCAAAGGATGTTATAACGCAAAACTCGGAATCCAGAAAATCCGGCTTTTCTTCCACGAATCTTCGCGGAGAAGGAACTTCCTACGTCAGCGCTTTAATCTTGCTGACGTAAGGGACGTTTGGGTTACAGGTGGGAAACCCAGAAACATATCTCTGACAGATTCTCGCGGGAAACGAGGCGATAGCAATAATCACCCGTCGTTTCATTTCCCGGAATTTCCGGCGAGTGACACGCGTTGATCATCCAACGGTCAAAAGAGCCGTTAGCACGCATCGTGACGGGATTCCGGCTATAAATAGCCGTCTTCGTCCTCCGTGAAAATCTTCCGCACTCACTTCGCGATGCCACTTCCAGTGCCCAAGTTCTTCGAAGAACACTTCCCGAGCGCACGAACGCACCCAGGACCTCACCGGAGCGACCGAGCGCCGCCCCTCGATGGCATCTCCGTCATCTTCCCCAGACCGCACCGTCGCAAAGGACATAGACGAGATAATCGACACGATGGACCCACAGCTGGATTCACCAGTGCAAGCCTCCGGCGACGAGCCGGTGAAGGCCGCAGGCGGCGCGGAGGGCGAGGAAATCCCTTTCGCCTCCGCGGATCTTGCGGGATCTTCTTCCGCGCCTCCCCCACCGTTCGCGCCCGAGACGGTGGAGGAGAAAATCGCGCTCGTCGGAGACGAGCTCGCGGCCGCGGAGGCCGCAGCGTCCGCCGCCGCCGGAGCCGAAGAAGAGGCGGAAACTGCCGGCAACTGGAGTGCCAGCAGTATTCCGCCATCCCTCCTTCCGACAATGGAGAAGGAGGGGCTCGTGCTGAAGGGAAAATGGCGGCTCCCGGAGGAAGAGACCGAGCCCATGATGAAGGACGGAGAACGTGTCCTTCTTTCCTCCCACATTCAGCGAGGTATGGGTCTTCCGTCGTCCGCCTTTTTCCTCCAAGTCCTAGCCCACTACAACATCCAACCCCATAATCTGCCACCCAACTCCATCCTCTATTTAGCCGGATTTCAGGCCCTTTTCAAGGGATATCTAGGTATAGCACCTAGGTTAGATTTCTGGCTTTATTGTTTTTGGTTAAGCGGAGCTCTTCGGAGGGCGCACTCCCAACTTGTGGGACCATTTCCTTCACTCTTCGGAGATTTAGGGAGGACTGGTTCCCCAAGATTAAAACATCGGAATCCGTTAAATTTTGGACGGGTTCCTTCTTTTATCATCCCGGCGTTCCCTTTCCTGGGAAAACCACCGGGGTTCCACCTTTCTCGAACACCGGCGCTGTTCCCCAAGAAAATTGGGGAACTGAAGGAGTTCAAACCCTGCCGCCGGATCTTCTTAGGATCAAGCGGCGCATCGCAAAGCTTGTCGCTTCTGATCCGCCTATAACCGGCATGGACACAGTCCTTTGCTGGTTAGAAAGGCGGATTCAGCCTTTGGCGAATCACGGCGCTCGCCTCCTCTGTGAATACTCGGGAGATGGCGATGCTATGCGGACAACCGACAAGGTTTGGTCGGCAAAGGACTTGCGGAAACGCGCAAATCAATTGGTCGCATAACGCGACCAATATGAAGAAAGCCGACCAATGTATACAGCCGCGAACCCGGCTCCCAAGGTACAGTTCTTCGCCTTTTGGGTTTAAATCCTTTTCTTTTACTCGGTTTTCGTGCTTTCAACTCATCCTTTGCCTTCTTGACAGATTGCCGAACTTCCTGAGTCGGAACTTGCTTCCGATGCCGATCTGGAGGCATTGCGCGTTGCCTTTGCCGGTGGACGTAAGCGCAAGTAGATTTCTGCTTCCCAGAAAGTCATTGATCTTGACGGGGTCCCCGTCGTCACCTCCAGGTTTGAACATCTGGGTTTGTTCTACTTTTTTGGGATTTTCTTCCTTTACCTCAGAGTTTAACTTTCCGGCTTTTTCTCCTTTTTAGCCTGCCTCCCTCTACTCTAAAGCTGAAAAGCTGAAGAGGCACAAGGCTGTGGCCAGCAGAGGCCCACACCCTTCTCCTGCTACCGCTCCAACTACACCAATCGCAGCAACAGAAGAGCATACTGCATCCCCCAATACCGAGTCCCTGCAGACCAGCCAGCCCATTGTGCCAGAAACGGACACGAGGGAAAGGGCGGTCCCTGAGGTGGGAGGTCCTTCTCGAATAACTGAGGAGGAGATTCCCACTTTTGATAAGGAATTCAAAGATATCAACGAGGGCCTTAGCACGGTTGGGACTCTTTTTGCCGACTACGCAAAAGAGTTCACTGAAAACTTGGCAGGCTTACATCGGACGAGCCAGGTATTATCTCTAGCCCCCAAGCAATAAGTCGAATGTATGATTTTCACTTAATGCCTTTTACCTTTATCATGCTTGTTTCTAACTTAAACATGGAAGTTTTCAACAAGCTAACTGTCAATAATAAGGAGGTTAGAAGCCTTCTTTCTATTCTTGAAGTTAAGGAAACGGAGCTGGCATCATCTCAGCTTCAGCTGGAGGAAACAACAGGTATACTTTTAATTCTCTGAAGTTCCTTGTCCATAATTTTTGCTAAGTACTTTTCCAAGTTTTCTTAACCCGGAATTTTTTCCTTGCTTTTCAGCTGCCTTGGCGAAAGCCAAGAAAATAGCTGAAGATGCCGGCAATGCCGAGAATCTCCGCCGGGAGAACTTGGACCTTCATAAGGAACTTATGAAGGTTCAAAAAGATCTGGAGGCCAGCAATATGGCTCTTGGAATTGCGCAATCCAAGGCCTCCCAACAAGCGGACAAGGACAAGGCTACTATCCAAGATTTGGAGAACGCCCTAACCCTCCGCATGGAGGAAGGCTCCGACATGGACAAGATCCTCGGTAAGTTATCAACTTTTACCGGATTTTCCATGTCTTAACTTCTTTCTCTGCTTTTCCGCTAACCCTTTGGTTGTTTTGTCTTGAAAAAAACAGGAGATAACCCAGATCTTACTCGGATTGAGAAAATCCGAGCTTTCGGGAAGGTATTCACTGCGATCCGAGTTGCAGGCATGCAGCTGGTCAACAAATACCTTCCCGCAAGAACTGGGGAATTCTCGGAAGTTGAGAAACTTCCGGAAGCTATCCTGGAGGTGGCGGAATCCAAGGAATCCACCTTGCGTTCCGCAGCACGGGGTGGTGCAAGCATGGCTTTAGGCCTTATGTGTATGCATTATCCCAGTGCCAAGTCTTGGCGCGTGGCGTCCGGTATCCCTCTTGGATATTCGTAGACCCAGCGGACCACCATCTTTGATGAGATCAAGGGTCATGCCACCAAGATCGCCTCTATGGTGAATATCTCCATCACCTATCCGGAAGAAGCGATTCCAGAAGCCCCCGAGGATGACAACAGCGAAGAAGACTCGGATGCTTGAAGAATTCTCCTTGCCCTAGATGGTGGAAATAGGAAATAGGAGCATTACTGCACTTTACAATGTAATTTATATTGTAATGCTTCTATTCTTTTGTATAAACAAGTACTCCGCCTTTTGCATTTAACTTTCGTGAAATCCTTTGCAAGTTTTCCGGGTTTTATATTCCTTTATCTTCCAAGTTCTCTGGTTTGTGTGCTTTAACTGTCCTTAGCGTTTGAAATGGCTCAGTAGTACTTTAATCTTCACGCCAAGTTACTGGGTAAAACCGATCAGTTTAAACTTGGAAACATGGATCATACTAAAGACATTTTTACTTACTAGCTCCAGTGACCCAGCACATAAACAATCAGATAATGCTTAGAGAAAAGTAAGGAACTTTTTGAATGAAGCTCGGGCACGCAGGCACAATTCGAGTTTCCTTTAACCTTTAGTAGGCTGAAAATCATTCAGTTTTTAAACGCCGAGCACGCAGGCACAATTCGGGTTAACATTGAGTATTTTGTAAGATCATTGGGAAAGAGATAAAGATGGAATCATGCTTTGTACTATAATAAACTTGTAAAAACATGGATGTAAGAATTCCGAAAACTTTATTTCATGATCTCAAAGATGTTTACATAGAAATTGAACTAAGTATAGAAGGGACGTAACTGCTGGATACTCCAGGGCCTCTTTGTCTCTCCTAGTTCATCATCTATCTTTCTTTTTCTTTTGCGATTCGGCTTCTCGGGATCATCTTCCGTATCGCGAATGTCTACAAGATAATATGATCCATTCTTCATGGCTTTACTGATGACAAATGGTCCTTCCCATACTGGGGCCAGTTTGTGCTTTCTTTGGTGCACCAATCTTAGCACTAGGTCACCTTCTTTAAAAGAACGATGCCTGATTTTCCGACTATGATAACATCGTAAACCTTGCTGGTAGATGGCGGATCTTTGAAGCACAAGTTCTCGTTCTTCTTCTAAGAGATCGACGACATCCTGTCGTGCATTTTCGGCATCTGATTCATCGAAATCTTGCACTCTTGGGCTGTCATGGATCATGTCCGTTGGGAGAATTGCTTCCGCACCGTAAACTAGGAAAAACGGGGTTTGCACAGTTGACCTGTTTGGTGTCGTTCGAATACTCCAAAGCACGGAAGGTAGCTCTTCTACCCATGCCCCAGCTGCTCTATGAAGAGGAGGTTCGAGTCTTGGGCGTATTCCTTGTAAGATTGAGCTATTCATTCTTTCAACCTGACCATTGGATTGCGGGTGTGCCACAGATGCGAGATCTAGGCGAATTCCCGTTTGTCGGCAATATTTTGCCAACTCTCCAATAGAGAAATTTGTCCCGTTGTCGGTTATTTTGCTGTGTGGAACGCCGTATCTCATGACTATGTCAATCATGAAATTTCTGGTAGTTACACCATCAAGTTTTTTGATGGGTTTGGCCTCCACCCACTTGGTATATTTATCCAATGCAACGAGTAGTTGCGTAAGTCCGCCTTTGGCAGTTTTGAATGGTACCATCATATCTAGCCCCCAGACCGCGAACGGCCATGTAATGGGGATAGTTTTGAGTGCTTGGGCTGGCATATTTGTCTGCTTGGCGTAATATTGACACCCTGCACATGTGTTTACTATGTGCTCATCGTCTGTCTCGGCTGTTAGCCAGAAAAACCCTGCTCGGAATGCTTTTTTGACTATGCTTTTTGATTGAGCATGATGTCCAGCATGGATTTCTTGCAGAATTTCTCGTCCTTCCTCTGGTGAAATACATCGCAGAAAAATTCCGGTAGTGCTGCGTTTATACAGGCAATTATCAATTACCGTGTATCCTTTGCATCGACGCTGAATCTCTCTTTGCAAGACTTCGTCTGCTCCATCCGGGTACTTCTGATCAACTAAGAAGTTTAAATATGGGATTGTCCAATCCGGGTTAACGAGCATGACTTCAATTGACTCGGAAACTAGAGGATAATCAACATCTCCACCTTTTATCGATGGTTCGTACAAATGTTGGACGAAAACCCCTGGTGGTAGGGTTTTGACCCTTTCTGACCCCATGCGGGCTAATGCATCCGCGTTCCAATTTTCCTCCCTTTTAACATGGAGTACTTCGAATCCAAAGAAACAGATGGCAAACTCGTCCACCGTTCTCCGGTATTCGGCCATTATAGGACTTTTGGCGTCCCAAGTTTGGTTGAGCTGGTGCTGTACCAAATCTGAGTCGCCATAGCATAGGATGCGTTTGACACTTATTTCCTTTGCAATATGCAAGCCGTGAAGCAAAGCTTCATATTCTGCCACGTTATTACTGGCGTTGAAGTGTATTTGTAATACATACTCTATTGTATCTCCTTTAGGGGATTTTAGAACTACACCAGCTCCAGCGCCCTCCTTCATCTTGGATCCGTCAAAGTGCATGATCCAGTACTCGGACTCCGGCATTGGTGTTTTTTCCATTGCTTCCATCCAGTCGGCGACAAAATCTGCCAGAACCTGGGATTTTATTGCCGTCCTAGGCTGGTACTTAATGTCGAATGCTGCTAGCTCGATGCCCCATTTGGCTACTCGGCCAGTTGCCTCCGCATTGTAAATTATATCCCCTAGTGGAGCTTTGCATACCACTGTTATGGAATGTCCTTGGAAGTAATGGCGAAGTTTTCTAGATGCGAAAAATACGCCATATGCCAGTTTTTGATAATGTGGATAACTTTGTTTGGAGTCGGAGAAAACTTCACTTATGTAATATACCGGATGCTGGTTTGGTATGCTTTGTTCGTCTTTCTTCCTTTCCACAACAATTACTGCACTAATAACCCGATTTGTAGCCGTAAGGTACAATAACATAGGTTCTTCGTCTTTTGGGATGCCAAAATTGGAGCTTTCATCAAAGTTTCCTTCAACTGGGTTAGCGCTGCATCTGCCTCCTCTGTCCACTCAAATTTGTCGGATTTCTTCAACAATTTGTATAGTGGCAAGGCTTTATCCCCCAGCCGGCTAATAAACCTCCTGACGGCTGCAGCGGAACCCGTCAATCTTTGAACATCTTTTACGCACGTAGGCTTGGAGATGTTTAAGATTGCTTTGATCTTTTCCGGGTTTACTTCTAATCCTCTATGAGAAACGATGAAATCCAGAAGTTTTCCTGAGGGAACCCCGAATACGCCCTTTAATGGATTTAACTTCATTTTATAAGAGCGCAAATTTTGGAAAGTTTCTCGCAAATCCTCAAGGAGTGTTTCTTTTTCCTTGGTAACGACAGCAATATCGTCCACGTAAACGTGGACATTTTTGCCAATCTGACTATGCAAATACCGTTGCATGCAACGCTGGTAGGTTGCACCTGCGTTCTTCAGGCCAAATGGCATGGTTATATAATAGTACGTACCATAAGGGGCTATGAATGAAGGTTTGATTTGATCTTCCTTTTTCATGCGTATTTGATGATACCCGGAATATGCATCCAAAAAGCATAAAAGCTCAGAGCCTGCAGTGGCATCTATTATTTGATCGATTCGCGGTAACGCAAACCTGTCTTTTGGACACAGTTTGTTCAGGCCGGTGTAATCTATACACATTCTAAGGGCAGTAGTATCTTTCTTCGGGACTAATACTGGATTTGCAGACCATTCAGTATGTATAACTGCCCGGATAAAATCTGCTGCCAAAAGCCGGATAATCTCCTTGCCAATAGCCTTCCGTCTTCTTCCATCAAATCGATGGAGACCTTGCTTGACGGGTTTCGATCCTGGAATCACCTTGAGTTGATCCTCAGCAAGTTCCCTGGGTACGCCTGGCATGTCCGCTGGACACCAAGCGAAAATATCCCAGTTCTCACGGAGGAACTTGATGAGCTCGCTTTCCTATTTGTCGGTCATCCCAGTTCCCAGTACGACAAATTTTGTCGGATCTTTAGGGTCTAGGATTACCTGTCTTGTGTTCTCGGAAGCCTTGAAGCTATCTGCTGGCGTCCGGCTTTCTTTGCCTGCCGGCATTTCTGTCGGCGATACCTCTTTTGCCAGCTCTTTCAACTCTTCCTTTGCTATAACTTTCTCAGCGCAAAGGGCGTTTTCTTTTTCCAGCTCGTTTGCCAATTTGAAGTCTCTAGATATGGTGATTACTCCTCCTTTGGGTCCTGGCATCTTCAGCTTGTTATAGATATAACATGATCTTTCCATGAATTTGGCGAAAGCTGGACGTCCGAGTATCGCGTGTTACACGCTTTCGAACGGCACAACCTCGAAGGATACTTTTTCCTGCCGGAAGTGATCTTTGTCTCCAAAGGTTACATCTAGGGAAATTTCTCCTAGGGATCATGCTTGTCTGCCAGGAACGATGCCGTGAAAACGTATGTTGCTGTGGTTGAGCTGGTCTCGGAAATTTTTAGATGCTTTAGTGTATCCAGGTACATTATGTTAATGCTGGATCCTACGTCCATCAGCACTCTTTTTAGCCTAATGTTTTGAACAATAGGACTTACGATTAGAGCTTGTGTGCCGGGTTTAGGGATATTCCCGGGATGATCGGACTGATCCCAGGTAATTGGTGTATTTGAGTACTTCAAGAATTTCGGGGTTGCAGGGACAACCGCGTTTATTTCTCGAAGTGTTCTCTTTGCCACCTTTGCTGAGGAAGTTACCAGGAAAGTTAGGTTGCATTCTCCATCAACTCTCGGAAACTTGGACTCGCCTTTTCGCTGTTGTTCCTGGATTTTTTTTGTCAGTGTCCGATTCACTATCTTCTTTTTCAGCTTCTGGCTTTTGCTTGGAAAACTTCCTCTTGGAATTCTTCCCTTTGTTTCCGGATCCTACACTGCCTTTCATATGCTTGTTCAAGCGGCATTGCGCGTTAGTATGGGTAGGCTTCCCAAATTGCGAATGGTGGACACAGTTTTCCGACTTTATTTTCTCCCACTCTTCTTTGGTGTAATTTATCGGCTCGGTACTGCGTCCTTTCCACCTATTGCCATTTTCCCTTCCAAAGGCTATGTTGACCTCTTTGGGTTTCTGTGTTGCATCTGGAGTTCCTTTTTTCTCTGGGCGAGGGTTCTTTTTGGCCTGTATCAATGTATCGATATTGCCTCCTCTTGCCCTGATGTCGTCCTCGGCTGCAGCCTGTTCGTTGGCGGTTTCCGAGATCTTTGTGCTTTTTGGAGCCAATCATGAACGGTACAAGTCCGGGTTTTAGGCCATTGACGAAAGCATGCATTGCTTGAACGTCAGTTACTCCAGAGCAACTATTCTTCATTGCCGTCCATCTCGAGATGAAATCCACGTGTGGTTCGTCCTCAAATTGGGTGCAACGGTTTAGCTGGTTAATGCTATTCGGGCGTTTGTAGATTCCCCGGAAATGCTGAGTGAATACTCGAGCCATATCATCCCAGCTATCGACAGTTCTGGAGGGTAATCCATTGATCCAATCTCTGGCTCCGTCCAGTAACATTAGGGGAAGAAACTTTACAGCTTCCAGGTCTGTCCCATTGTTGATCTGGACGGTTGTATGACAGTTTGAGAGCCACGTATCCGGGTTTGTACTACCGGTATATTTTTGGTATGTTGGACCAACTTTGGCAAAGCCAGCATGCAGGGTTATCCTTTGGATCCTATCTGTGAAACACTTTCGACCAAAGTATAGATCGTCTCTTTCCACTCTATCCATGTGTGCGGAGTACCTGCCGGCTGAATGGACAGAAGGGGATCTGCTCCTTTCTTTTCCCTTGTGGCGTGAACGCGCTTTTCCGGGATTCTCTCTATTTCTTCCGAGATTTTGCCCCTTTGGATAAGGTGGAGTTCTACTCCTGTTTCTTTCCTTATTTCTAGGGGGTGTCTGGGATCTCTCACGTCTGTGAGGTATATCCTGCCTTCCAACTTTATCAGTTGGGCGTCTCGGAGGCGGGATTGCTTTTCCGTCGTTCGGGTGCTTTTCTTCCCGTTCGCGGGGATTAAGTCCGTCTTTCGGAAGTACTGCTTTTCGGATGTTCTTTCTTCTCTTTTGAATTGCTTGAATCTCCAGGTTCTTCCGGTCCAGGTGCTCCAGCGGCGCATGTAGCTGTTTTACATAGGGCTGAGTCGTCATGCAACTTCCCTGATCGCTGTTCCCCTCGCTGTTGTTGTTGCAATGCTTTTCCTAAGAAAACATACACCCCTTGAAGTTTCTCACCATTGGAGTACATATCATTGTTGAGGATGGCGAACGCTGCTTCCGCATTTTCTGCTGCGGTTTTGTATATTGGTTCACCCCTGGCATCTTTGTCGTTTACCTGCTTTTGCCAAGATGGGTTGTGAAACCTTTCTTTTGGCGGCAGTACTTCCGGTCTTACAATTCCGGGTAACCTTGTAGGTTTAATTCCAGATCTATTCTTTCTCTTGTATTCCTCGATTTCTTCCTTCATGAGCTTGATGTCGTCCTGGGTTTTTTCAAGGTGTTCACGAGTTCTGAATAGATGTTGCTGCTGCCTCTGGAGAGCTTGTCTCCTGGCTTCTAGCACTTCAGGGGGTTCATGCAATCCCACTGGTGTTTGTAGTAAATCCTGTTCTTCTTGTTCTGTCATTGGTGGAACAAGGATTTCTTTTGTTTTCTTCTCCGAAGGTTTCACACCGCTTGCGTCTCCAACTTCTAGGCTTTCATTGGCTGGATCAGCCAATTTCTTCTTCCGGGGTTTATATTGGAGCTTTTTAGCAGTTTTGTGTTTCTTCTTGGAAGAGGGAGGCTTCCTGCAGGGTTCTTCCTCTTCCAATTCTTTGACATCGGGGAATTTTGGAGAGGTTTCTCCTTCTTCTCTCTCTTCCTCTGGCGGAGGCGTTCTAGGGCTTTCCTGACTGTCGGCATCCATGTTTTCAGCCGGTTTTGCCATAAGTCCTTCATGGAATCCCTCTTGGAAGGATTTGACCTTTCTTTCAAAAGTGTCTTCGTCTTCGTCTTCGGTATCGAAGTGATCCGATCCGGTTTCCGACTCTAATCTCGCCTCAATGGCGGCTAGTACAGAGTCAGCTTCCGAGTTCGTCGTGATGCTGACGGATGTCGGATCTTCCACCTCTGTTGTGGGAGTGTTGTTTTCTGCCTCTTGCACGGGATTACTTTCATCCGTGTTTTCGGCGATCTCCGATTGCACCATGCCGATAAAGTGTGATTCACTTGTCTTTCGGCAATCTAAGCAAAACCCGGTATCGTAGTCATCTTCGACTGGGTATAGGGCGGGTGGGATAAATTTACTTCCACCGCAAAACCCCATGGCCTCTGCAGTTTATTCGTAATATCCCAGTTCTCACGGAGGAACTTGATGAGCTCGCTTTCCTATTTGTCGGTCATCCCAGTTCCCACTACGACAAATTTTGTCGGATCTTTGGGATCTAGGATTACCTGTCTTGTGTTCTCAGAGGCCTTGAAGCTATCCTCTGGCTTCCGGGTTTATTTTCCTGCCGGCATTTCTGTTGGCGATACCTCTTTGGCCAGCTCCTTCAATTCTTCCTTTGCTATGATTTTTTCGGCGCAAAGGGCGTTTTCTTTTTCCAGCTTGTTTTCCAACTTGAAGTCTCCTAATATGGTGATTACTCCTCCTTTTGGCCCTGGCATCTTCAGCTTGTTATAGATATAACATGATCTTGCCATAAATTTGGCGAAAGCTGGACGTCCGAGTATCGCGTGATACACGCTTTCGAACGGCACCACTTCGAAGGATACTTTTTCCTGATGGAAGTGATCTTTTTCTCCGAAAGTGACATCTAGGGAAATTTCTCCTAGGGATCTTGCTTTCCTGCCAGAAACAATGCCGTGAAAATGTATGTTGCTATGGTTGAGCTGGGTCTCGGAGATTTTCAGATGCCTCAGTGTATCCAGGTACATTATATTAATGCTGGATCCTCCATCCAACAACACCCTTCTTAGCCTAGTGTTCTGGACAATAGGGCTTACAACAAGGGCTTGCGTGCCGGGTTCAGGGATATTCCCGGGATGATCAGACTGATCCCAGGTAATTGGTGTATTTGAATACTTCAAGAATTCGGGGTTGCCGGAACAACCGCGTTTATCTCTCGAAGCGTTCTTTTTGCCACCTTTGCTGATGGAGTTGCCAGGAATGTTAGGGCACACTCTCCATCAACTCTCGGAAACTTGGGTTCGCCTTTTCGCTGCTGTTCCTGGATTTTTTCGTCAGTGTCCGATTCACTGTCTTCTTTCTCAGATTCTGGCTTTTGCTTGGAAAATTTCCTTTTGGAATTATTTCCCTTGTTTCCGGATCCTGCACTGCCTTTCATATGCTTGTTCAGCCGGCATTGTGCGTTCGTATGGGTGGGTTTCCCAAATTGCGAATGGTGGACGCAGGGTTCCGACTTAATCTTTTCCCATTCTTCTTTGGTGTAATTGATTGGTTCCGAACTGCGTCCTTTCCACCTATTCCCTTTTTCACTTCTTAAGGCTATGTTAACTTCTTTGGGATTTTGTGTTGCATCTGGAGCTCCTTTTTCTCAGGGCGAGGATTCTTTTTGGCCTGTATCAGTGTGTCGATACTGCCTCCTCTAGCTCTGATGTCGTCTTCGGCTGCAGCATGTTCATTGGTGGTTGTAAGCATAGATCCGAGATCTTTGTGCTGTTTGGAACCGACCATGAACGGTACAAGTCCGGGTTTTAGGCCATTGACGAAAGCATGCATTGCTTGAACGTCAGTTACTCCAGAGCAGCTGTTCTTCATTGCAGTCCATCTTGAGATAAAATCCACGTATGGTTCGTCTTCAAATTTGGTGCAACGGTTTAGCTGGTTGATGCTATCCGGGCGTTTGTAGGTTCCCCAGAAATGCTGAGTGAATACTCGAGCCATATCATCCCAGCTGCGTTAATCCAATCTCTGGCTCCATCTAGTAACATTAGGGGAAGAAACTTTACAGCTTCCAGGTCTGTCCCATTGTTAATCTGGACGGCTGTATAGTAGTCTGAGAGCCAGGTATCCGGGTTTGTACTACCGGTGTACTTTTTGTACGTTGGACCAACTTTGGCAAAGCCATAATGCAGGGTTATCCTTCGGATCCTATCTGTGAAGCATTTAGGTCCAAAATATAAGTCGTCTCTTTCCGCCCTATCCATGTGTGCGGAGTACCTGCCGGCTGAATGGACAGAAGGGGATCTACTCCTTTCTTTTCCATTGTTGCGCGGACACGCTTTTCCGGGATCGTCTCTATTTCTTTCGATATCACGTCCCTTTGGATGAGGTGGAGTTCTACTCATGTATCTTTCCTTGTCCTTGGGGGGTGTCCGAGATCTCTCACGCCTGTGAGGTATACCCTGTCTTCCAGCCTTTTCAGCTGGGTTTCTCGGAGGTGGCATTGCTTTGCCGTCATTCCGGTATTTTTCCTCCCGGTCGTGGGTGTTAAGTCCACCTTTTGGGAGATGGGATCCGGTTCTAGACGCTTCATCCCTGTTATCGGGATTTTTCTTGTCTTTTCTCGTATCCGTTTTCCTCTCATTTGGATCTCTTGGTTCCTCCGGTCCGGGTGCTCCAGCGGCGCAAGTAGCTGTTTTGCATAGGGCGGAGTCGTCATGTAGCCTCCCTGATCGCTCTTGCCCCCAGTGATGTTGCTGCAATGCCTTTCCGAGGAAAGCATACACCCCTTGAAGTTTTTCACCGTTTGAGTACATATCGTTGTTGAGGATGGCAAACGCTGCTTCCGCGTTTTCTGCTGCGGTTTTGTATATTGGTTCGCCTCTGGCATCTTTGCCGTTTACCTGCTTTTGCCAAGATGGGTTGTGAAACCTTTCTTTTGGCGGCAGTACTTCCGGTCTTACGATTCCGGGTAACCTTGTAGGTTTAATGGCAGATCTATTCTTTTTCTCGTACTCCTCGATTTCTTCCTTCATGAGCTTGATGTCATCCTGGGTTTTTTGGAGATGTTCACGAGTTCTGAATAGATGTTGCTGTTGCCGTTGGAGAGCTTGTCTCCTGGCTTCTAGCACTTCAGGGGGTTCATGCAATCCCACTGGTGTTTGTAACAATTCTTGTTCTTCTTGCTCTGTTCATTGGCGGAACAAGGATTTCTTTTGTTTTCTTCTCCGCAAGTTTTGTTCCGCTGGCATCTCCTACTTCCGGGCTTTCATCAGCCGGATCAGCCAATTTCTTCTTCCGTATTTTGTATTGGAGTTTTTTAGCGGCCTTGTGCTTTTTCTTGGAAGAGGGAGGCTTTTTAGCAGGTTCATCCTCTGTCAATTCTTTGACATTGGGGAATATTGGAGAAGTTTCTCCATCTTCTCTCTCTTCCTCTGGCGGAGGGGTTCTAGGGCTTTCCTGACTGCCGGCGTCCATGTTTTCAGCCGGTTTCGCCATTAGTACTTCATGGAATCCCTCCTGAAAAGATTTAACTTTTCTTTCGAAGGCGTCCACGTCTTCGTCTTCGGAATCAAAGTCATCTGATCTGGTTTCTGACTCTAATCTCGCCTTAATGGCGGCTAGCACAGAGTCAGCTTCCGATTTCATCGCTAGATTGGCGGATGTCGGATCTTCCACCTCTGTAGTGGGTTTGCTGTTTTCTGCCTCTTGCACGGGATTACTTTCATCCGTGTTTTCGGCGACCTCGGATTGCACCATACCAATAAAGTGTGAATCACTTTTTTGTCGGCGATCTGAGCAAAACCCGGTATCATAGTCATCTTCGACTGGGTATAGGGCGGGCGGGAAAATTTTGCTTCCACCGCAAAACCCCATGGCCTCTGCAGTTAGTCCGATAAAGATATTGGTAGATCCAATCGGTAAACACGCAGGCACTTACCAGATGATTTTGCGCCGGTATGTAAGATCCATTGTCGAGGAAGCGTCCGATATCGCCGTCGAACTCCAGGCTTCCGACGGTTATGGAACTGCCGATTCCGCCAAGTATCCCAGACCGAAATTTAACGCCTGACGCCGTCAGCCCCACGGTGGGAGCCAACTGTCGAGACATCGTAGTAGTTTTCATAGACGGGGGTGCCATGAGACTACGGGTAGAGACGTGGGGATACGTGGTGGTGCGAAGGACAAAAACACAGGGTTTACCCAGGTTCGGTACGTCGCGATAATGCGGCGTTCCTACTCCTGCAATCTCATTAATCAGGGCTAAAGCCTGTGTATACAAGTACAACGTGAGGTTCTGTTTAGCTACTCGTAGAGGATCAACTTCCCGGCGAGTTAGCCTGTCGCTTCTTCCTCTTTTTCTATCATATCTCCCGTCCGGCTTTATATAATAGCCGGGTTAGGGCATACAGAGTAGGAAACCTAGAAGACTACGACAACTATTAACTTGGAAAGTAAGGAATCCGCCTTCTACTCCAAGCCAGATCACGTGGGCCGTGATCCGGGTTCTTCTAGAATCCGGCTTCTGCGCATCAGCTTACTGAGCCGCCCAATGGACCGTAGCCCACTACCATTCGGGCCACCCGGGCAATCCGGCACTATAGACTACCATCCGATATACCCCTATTTGGTATATATCCGACATCCGTTGTCGAGGAAGCGTCCAGCGTCGTTGTTGAACTCCAAGCTTCCGACAGTTATGGAACTGCCGATCCCAACGAGTATTCCAGATCGAAACTTAACGCCTGACGTCACTGGCCCCACGGTGGGCGCCAACTGTCGAGACATCGTAGTAGAATTCATAGACGGGGGTGCCATGAGACTACTGATAGAGACGTGGGGGGACGTGGTTGTGCGAAGGACAATGACACAGGGTTTTTACCCAGGTTCAGTACGACGCAGTAATGCGGCGTTCCTACTCCTGCAATCTCACTATTCAGGACTAAAGCCTGGAAATACAGAGTACAATGTGAGGTTCTATTAGCTGCTCGTCAAGGATCAACCTCTCGGCGAGTTAGCCTTTTGCTTCTTGTCTATCTATCATATCTCCCGTCCGGCTTTATATAACAGCTGGATTAGGGCATACAGAGTAGGAAACCTAGAAGACTATGGTAAATCTCTAACTTGGAAAGTAAGGAATCCGCCTTCTACTCCAAACCAGATCACGTGGGCCGTGATCCGGGTTCTTCTAGAATCCGGCTTCTGTGCATCAGTTTACTGGGCCGCCTAACGGACCATAGCCCATTACCATTTAGGCCACCTGGTAATCCGGCACTTTAGACTACCATCTGATATACCCCTAGTTGGTATATATCCGACACAAAGCGTCCACGAATCATATGAAACTGATGGAAACGGGACCAAAGCTATACAAAGGTGCTATGTGTCCAGAAAGTGCAACAACAATCGAGGGTTACTGGGGTTACCTCGCCCCTGGCCGAGTCACATCGGCAGGCGGGCTCGGACATGGATCATCGGCTCCACAACCCCTCGTTTGCGACAACTATGCAGGCATAGCCAAAACTGTATAACAATGAGCTCGAAACCAACAACCGATCAAAGCAGTACTCTAAACATGGAAGTTGTATTAAACAGGTGTTACTAGAGTATAGCTTACAAGCAGAGGTCACACGACCCAACATTACATCAGACAACGGAAGGCAAATTATGTTGCTAATCAACAAGAACCAAAAAGGCCTAAGAGGCCGCAACATAAGGCGACGTCCCAGCCCATAGATCCCAGGCTGCTACCTGGGAACCCCAAACTACTCGTCGATGTCCACGTTGAACCACCACTGAAGTGACGAACTCCACCTGAACCAAAATTAAGCAAACCTGAGTACGGGATGTACTCAACAAGACTTATTTAACCTATTATATATCTGCTGGTTTCAGAAAGGGTTTTATGAAGGCTGTTTTGCGTAAAGCAATCTTTGTTTTCCAAGTCGAGGAAGAATAGCACGTCTCATAGAACGTTTTCAAAACAGATGAGAAGCTCACTACTGTAATCATCATCTTTTAAAACCACCAATATCAAATCCCAGCATCTCACATGCTACAAGGATCACCCCTCTCGGCATCTCCGAGGAGGCACCCTTCAACCTTAACTCCATGCTTTTTCAACATCTTTTACATCACTTTCAGGTTATCTATGGTTTTTACATTCACCAAGTCGTCCTTAACCGTGGACACGACTTTTCGAAAAGATTGCCCTGCAGGGATGTACACTTTACCCACACGTACCATCTGACTCTTAGCGCCACATGTACGCTTTTCCATGGAACGCGGCAGAGGGTGGCTGGCCACGACCTTTACCTTACCCGACCCTATCCATGAGTCAACCCAAGACAGGGCCACCCCGTCAACAGGGAGTTGGCCATCCTCCTGACGGCACCTGTCTCTGTGAGGCGGGGTCAAGATCCATGTACATCCATCACTTGGCCCCGGTCACGCCCTAGCGGAGCATTTTGTTTTCAAAACCGTTTAAAAGGTTTTATTTGCGGTGCCGAATGGAAATATCAAACTACGTGACTCATGGATCTGGCCAAACAAGTTAGTTGGTCGAGCGCGGTTACTTAGACCCCGCGTGTGGTTGCACGCTCAGTCTTGGCTTCCGCTCGAGACCGTAATCCTAGGGTTGGCGAGTATAGGACTAAAAACCACTTCCCAAGTGGCCTCCCATACCAGCCTTAGTCAAGTTATCCACACAAAGCTCATCTCACCATGTCATCATATCATACTAGGTTATCGCATCTCTGATTCATCAACCGGATGGAGCAGAGGTAACAAACATGTATGACTAAGCGAAGCAGATATGAGGCTCTGGTGATGCGCACAAGAAAATCTATGGCCGCTAGGAGCAGTGGATCAGTATATTGAGGCAATGCAGTATATAGGTGAACTATATCTACTAGCATCAAATACTTTGGAATTGAATGCAAAGTACGAGATTCAAATGTTGTTCGAAAGCATATATGAGCAGATAAGAGGTTATGCTTGCCTTGGTTATAAGAATACCAATTGAAATGTCTTCTGGAATAAGTGCTTGACTTGTCGGTTAAGATCAAGTATTCACCATTGGACTGGTGGCCTTCTCTTCGGAGTCACGTTCTACCGAGGGGAACAAACACCGAAAAGAAGAATAACAATCAACACATGGCATCGATGCAATGCACAACATGTATGCATGAGAAAGTTAATGCACTAAAATGGAGCCCTAGACATGTTCGATGGGTTGCTAGGGTTCATATGGCAATTATGCAATTTTACTGGAATTTGCCCGAAATGGACCCCGGAGGGGCAATTCGGGTGATTCTGAAAGTAAGTACAATTTTAAAATCTCAAATGGGTTTGAAAACACCATAAACAGATTGAATTTGTCATTTTGAGCAATTTGATATATAACTTTTAATTTTCTAATTTTATTGAATAAAAACTTATTTTTCCATTTTAAATTATTAAACAACATTAAATAAATGGCCAAAATTCAGCTTTACCAAACATGTGTGAAAATGGCATAGTTGGGTAGAGTTTATTTTTCTGAATAATTCCATGTTTTTATTTTATTTTTTTGAACAACAAAACATTATTTATTGATTTTACAAAATTATTCATTTTCTGGAATTAATAAAACATTTTCTGGAAATTAAGAGAACTGGATTGTGATGTCAGCATGACACAGGCGTGACATCACCTTGCTCTGATCTTCACAGATGCAAACGAAATTCGTCGATTTGGCGCGAAATTCGCGAATCAAATGGCACCGCGACGTAGAGGAGCTCGAGGGGAACCTAGGAGTGGCGGCGGTTGACCGTATGGTCACCGGAAAACTCGCCGGCGACGAGCATCCGTGGTGGCGGAACAACGGCCTCGGCGGAAACGAGCTAGGGAGCGCGGGAAGGCGATCAAGAGGGACGGCGAGACTTAGCGGCTCACCGTGAGCGCGACGGAGGGATCAGAGGGGCCGGGAAAGCTCGGAGGCGACGACGCCGTGGAGAAACGGCCGACGGCCGGAGAGGAAGGAGACGACGAAACCCGCAGCGTCTAGTCCATCCCTGAGGCTCCAAGCACTCGTGGAGGAAGAGGAGGACTCAGCGGCCCGTAGCGCTGCTCGGTGAGGCCGCGGAGGCGAGTAATCGACGGCGACGGTGGATCTCCGGTGAGGGTAGGGTTCGGTCGTGTGGGAGGAGAGACAGAGAGAGGAGGCGACTGGGGGCTTCTGCGGTTGAGCGCTCGATCCAGACGTCTCCTGGGTCGTCACCGTCTCGTGAGCTGGAAGCAGGAGGTGGTAGAGGCCACCTCACCGTCACTCTCCTGTCCTTCTGGCCGGAGATGGAGGAGAAACGAAAAAAAAGAAAACATTTTTCCAGAAAACCCCTGCATGTTTTGAAAAATCACCAAGAGGTCCTTTTGGGGCTGAAAAACAGACAGAAAACCTTGTTTTGAGGCCCTTTTTGCAAACAGAAAATTTGGAAAACATACTTTTTGCAAACCTTGTAAATTTTCCAAAAAAACCATGTTTTCCTTTGGTGTGTTTGAAATATTTTCCAACACAAAATTTTGGAAACCAAAATAGGTACTATTTGTGAGATTTTCTCAAACCATTTAAAACAAAAATTTAAATTGGTTGAAACATGATTTAAATTTTTGTTTTCATGCATGTATGAGATGAACACAACATCACACACCCTATTGTAGCAAAAGTGGGATGTTACACCTTGCTAGGTCTTAAAGGGTTAGGGGGAGCACACGTTCTAAAAGAGAACAAAGTTTGCCTCATTAAGCAAATTTTCATGATGCATCGCTCTCTCTCGAAGTGCTCGTCCAAAATTCTTTAGACCTTTCTTAGTGTTGTCATCAATCTCCAAAAAGGGGGAGATTGAAAGTGCATTGCATCTTTGATCTCTCTTAGGTTTTGGAGTTAATAACAACACTACTAAGTATCTAACAGTGCGTCAAATTATTTCAGAAAATATCAACTAGACGCAAAAAGGTGAAGAGAATTCCAAGACAAAGCAACCAAGTTAAACATGACTCAGCGGTAGTACCGGGTTCCACAGCGGTAGGACTGTGCCCAGTACCGCCAGGGTGAAAATGCATACTGTTTTCAGCGGTACTGGCTCGGTAGTACCGTTGTGGTCATATTGATCTTCGAGCAAAACCTTACTCAACGGTAGTACCGTTACTGACTGGCGGTAGTACCTCTGCTTCCAGGAAGCGGTAGTACCGCCCTCAGTACCGGCCCTTCTACCGCCAGCAAGGATTTTCTCACAGTAATGTTTACGGTACTAGGGCGGTAGTGCCCTAGTACTACAGCCAGACACTTCGATTTAATTCGAAGTTGTGGCCAGCGGTAGTATCGGTGTGCACCCGCGGTAGTACCGCTGCTGGAGTACTACGGTACTTTGGCGGTGGTACCACACGCGCCCTGTGTCTGGGTCACCCCAGTACCGCTCACGTTGCCAGGTAGCGGTAGTACCGCTGGCACCAGCGGTAGTGCCGCCAGGCACGAAAAAGGGTCAAACAACTAGTTTGGGGAGGGGGCTATAAATACCCCATCCCCTTCTTCCCCAAGAGGTAGCTCGCTCCAGCATTGAAGACAAGCATTTATTGAGCCTCCAAAGTTAGATTTCTCCCAATCCCTCCACCCAAACTTGTTGATACTTGGGGAATTGAAGGAGAAGGCCCCGATCTACATCTTCACCGAGCCGTTCTTCATTCCCCCCTCTCTAGCTTGAGGGATCTAGCCTAGGGTTTCCTCGTGTGGAGAACCTAGGCATCTTGCTACTTGTTGGTGATTTTGAGATTGTTGGGAGCCCCCAATTTGGTTGTGGGTGTGTGCCCTAATCTTGTTTGTAAAGGACTCGATTCCCGCCTGAAAGGGGATCAATAGTGGAAGGTGGACTAGGCCTTTGTGGCGGGGTTCATCGGAGAATAGGGTGAGGCCTTTGTGGCGTTGAGTAGGCCTTTGTGGCGAGCTCACACCCCTCCGACGAGACGTACTCCCTTAACAAGGAGGAACTCGGGAATACATCGTGTCTCCGTGTGCTTCATATCGGTTACCTCGTTCCCTTCCTCCTTTACTCTTGCTTGTAGTATTATTGTGCTTGCCTTGACATATAGGTAAATTCACCATAGTTTCATCTTATAGAGAATTTACCTTTGTGTCAAGCCGAATTGTTAAAGAAAAATTAAAATTGTTCGTAGCACCTATTCACCAGCCCTCTAGGTGCCTATACTTTACTTTCAATGAGTAGTTCAACCTTGTACTACAGGTTCGTAGCTGTAGCTAGATGGTTGTCTTCTCCTCATATGCCTCCATGTTTAGATCTCGTGAGCTACCTATCATGATCGAGATTGATCTTATGTAATTCTCTGTGCTGTGTTTGCTAGGATCCGATGAATATTGACCTTATGCAAAATTGATTATAGTCTTTATTTGCATATGTTATTTGTGATCTTGCATGCTCTCTATTGCTAGTGGTTATTCTGGCCAAGTAGTTGCTAGTGACTCCAAGAGGGAGTATTTATGCTCGATAGTGGGTTCATGACTCCTTGTTGCCTTGCTCGAGTGACATAAACGTGAAGGGGGAGGATGTGGTGTTGCCATTAGGGAGAAAACAACAGTGAGAGTGCCCGCGTGCATAATCATTGCTTACATTACACACTTAGTTTAATGCAATTATCTGTTGCTTGCAACTTAATACTTATGGGGGTTCGGATGATAACCTGAGGGTGGATTATTAGTCATAGATGCAGATGGATGTCTGTCTATGTATCTTGTTGTAATGCCCGCACTAAATATCATAGTAATCTTCATGTCATATTGTGCACTACGGTGCAACCTCTATTTGTCAATTGCCTAGCTGTAATTTGTTCATCCAGCATGCTATCTTTTATGGAGAGACATCACTAGTGAAACCATGAACCCATGTCCATTTTTTCACACTGTTAAAAAAACCACAATAATTTCCTGCTTTCTTTAGTTTCTGCAAGCATACACTGTTTTTCCACGCTATACGTCTAATCTTTGTTTTTAGCAAGACCGGTGAGATTGACAACCTCACTGTACCGTTGGGGCAAAGTATTTTGGTTGTGTTGTGCGCAGGTTCCACGTTGTTTCTGAAACCGGTGAAGAGCCAGCACCACCGTCAGTGGCATCAACCTTCCGAAGGTCCTCCTTCTCCTACTGGATTGATAACCTTGGTTCTTACCTAAGGGGGAAATTCCTACCGCTGTGCTCATCACACCCTCCTCTTGGGGTATCCCAACGAGTGCAAGATCTTCACCATGAGGGAGCTGGTGGGAGCTCCTCCTCGAGGTGCTGGTGGCCTGGGGTCTCATAGTTGTCGACGGTTGGTATGATAGATGGCTTCTCGAGCCTCTCTTCAAACACACCTAAGTCCTGATTCCAGTTCTTTGATGCTCTCTTAGTGATGTCGTCTGCTTATTTATTGTCCACCCAAGGGATGTGTTGAAGGTGCATGCCTCTCGAACTTGCGAAATTCTTCAAGGTACATCGCCATGTGCATGTCCTTGGCCGTGTAGCTCTTGTTGGAGAAGCTCCCTAGGAGCTGTGAGTCTCCCTTGATGGTGAAGTGCTTGATACCAAGAGCGATGGCGGCCCTGATGCCGACGAGGAGGCCCTCGTATTCAGCGATGTTGTTGGAGACCTTGGCCATGCAGCCAAAACGGATCTACACGGTGTAGTAGAGCTTATCGCTTGTTGGTAACGTAAGTACGACGCCAGCCCCTGAGCCTTTGGAGGAGAAGGCACCGTCGAAGTGCATGGTCCACATTCCTGGGCCAGCTTGCCTAGTACGGCGGTTTCGTCCTCGGGGTCCACTTATGGCGGTGGGTTGGTCCACTCTGCGTTGAACTCCACCAGAGATCCTCCTTTGATTGTCTTGGTGGTGAGGAACTGAAGTTCGAAGTGTAGGAGCTCAACCGCCCATTCCGTGACACGCCTCGTGGAGTTGGAGTTGCGCAAGATTTGCTCTAGGGAAAGCGGATACCACCATGATGGGGTGTCCATCGAAGTAGTGGCGTAGCTTCCTAGAGGCCACAAGGAGAACGCGCATGAGCTTCTGCTGCACGGGATACCTCTAGCGGGATCTCGAAGCACACTGCTAACAAAAACGATAGGGTGTTCGACGAGAGCACTCGCAGAGGTGCAAACAGTGAGTTCTCCAAACACATTGGGGCTCTCTTGAGGCTTGAGAAGGTCCTACTTGTGGAGGTCTTGCTGGTCAGCGACGTCCTATTGGGGGAGAGGCGGGTGTGGGCTTCTTGCGGGGTAGGGCCGCACTTTTCTTGTTAGCTATCCTTTCCGCGATGAGAGCGGCACTGACTGTCTGAGGAGTGGCTGCAAGGTAGAGGTGCAACGGCTCACGAGGTCACGGGGCGATCAGGATGGGAGGGCTTGCTAGGTACCTCTTGAGCTCCTCAAATGCAGTTGCCGCCTCGAGGGTCCATTTGAAGCGACCCATTCGCTTCAGGTGTTTAAAGAATGGCAGAGCATTGTCACCGAACTTGGGGATGAAGCGCCCCAGCGCCGCTACGCATCCCGCAAGACTCTACATGTCCTTCAGCCGCCATAGAGGTTGCATCTCTTCTATGGCCCAGATCTTGTCGTGGTTAGCCTCGATGTTGCGGTGAGACACCAGGAAGCTGAGGAGCTTCCCTACCACGACTATGAAGATACATTTGTCGGGGTTGAGCATAATGTTGACCTTGTGGAGATTCTGGAAGGTATCCTTGAGGTTGTCGATGAGTGTGCGCTCCTTGTGGGTTTTGAAGACGATTTCGTTGACATAGGCTTCAACATTTTTCCCTATCTGGGCTCCCAAGTGAAAGTGCAAATGCACTTAAATCATCTTGTTTTTTATGTTTGTTAAAAACACGCGTATCCTCTTAAGTGTGATGATTTTTTTCAGGGTCTATCGATAATATTTGATTTGGTGGTGATGAGTATAAAAAAGGACAAAGATCAATGTGGTATTTCTACTGGAATTTTGTGCCAGGACGGAGTCTTCGGTCTCCCAGATTGGAGTCTCCAGTATGGAGTTTTTCCGAGAAAGAAGTTGTGTGGCGAGTGTGGTGTCACCCGCTGAACTCACTCTGGAGACTTACCGGAGATACACCAGAGTCTCCGGTGTGGAGCTTTTTTTGAGAAGGAAACCTGCTGCACGTTTGGTGTCACCCGCTGGACTCCCTCCGGACACTTTCCGGAGATACTCCGGAGTCTCCGGACTTACACTCACACATGCTGATCGCTCGACCCCAAAAAGGCTCTGCCCGAAGGAGTCAAGGCACATACAGAGTTATACCAGAGTCTCCGGTATGGCGCACCGGAGTCTCCGGACTTGTTGATTCCCAAGAAGGAAGTGAAGCTGGAATTGTGGTGTCACCCGCTGGAGCCACTCCGGAGAAACACCACATACTATCCGGAGTCTCTCGTATGACGCTGCGAAAACTTCTCAGACCGGGGTCTCCGGACTTTACACCAAAGTCTCTGGTGTACTTTTGCAGAATGGTCTCCAACGGATCTAAAAGTTATGAGGGGTATAAATACCCCCTTCCCCTCCACCTACCTCGAGCTAGCTCATCCAGAATAGATCTCACCATTGCTAGAGCGCACCCACCTTGCTAGATCTCCCAGTCCCTCCACCGAAAAGTGTTGATCTTCGGAGGATTGAAGGAGAAGGCCCCGATCTACATCTTTACCAACCGGATTTCATTTCCCCCCTCATTTGCTTGAGGGCAACTAGTCTAGGGTTTCTTCTTGTGGAGAACCTAGAAATCTTGTTACTCTTGGTGATTCTTGTGATTGTTGGGAGCCCCCAATTTGGTTGTGGGTGTGTTCTCCAAACTTGTTTGTAAAGGACTCGATTCCCGCCTCAAAGGGGATCAATAGTGGAAGGTGGACTAGACCTTTGTGGCGGGGTTCATTAGAGAATAGGGTGAGGCCTTTGTGGCGTTGGGTAGAACTTTGTGGCGAAACTCACACCCCTCCAACGAGACGTACTCCCTTAACAAGGAGGAACTCGAGAATACATCGTGTCTTCGCATGCTTCCTATCGGTTATTGTAACAGCCCAAGTATGAAAACCTACCATTTAGAATGTTTGATTTCTTGTTATTAAAGTTTTGCATCATGTCATCATATTGTTTCCATGTTGTTTGCTTTTGTTTCTAAATTGTTGCATTTGTTTTCCACTGTTTTCACAACTCAAATTCAAACCTTACTCAAACCATGTTTTCATACTTGTTCTGTTACAACTTTTGGAATAAAAATAACTAGTGAAAACAACCAAATTGTTCCATTTTATTCCATGTTGAACAACTAATAAAATGGTGCTTTTATTTCAATTAATTAATTCCAAATTGGTTTTCAAATTCAAAGCAAAATCATCATCAACACCTCATTTGGAAATTATCAATTATCAAACCATTCCAATAATTCTAACCCAACTAATAACAGGGTTCACCCTATTAAATTGTGGTTTCTATTTTAATTAACCAAATATTCCAATTTCAAATCAAATTCTTTCAAACAGCACAAGTTGAGTTATAACCAATTTATAAACATTATCACTTCAATCAACTAATTTTAACCTTTTAATTCATAGGGGCTACCCTATCAAAATGCTTCTATTTCATAATGTTTTCCTAATACAAAAATCATTCAAAATTGGTTTAAATCCCAAACAGCAATTATTTTCAAACTTTCTGTAAAACAAAAACTTGGCAGTGTTTTCTTTTAATCTAATTAACTTAACCTCATTTTTCCTACAATTTTACTAACCTAAAATATCTCCTTTTCCTTCCATTTGGTTTTCAGCAAAAAAAAAATAATAAAAACAGAAAACAGGGAAAATAGAAAGAGAGAGGGAGAAAGCCAGCCCAGCCATCTTTTCACTTAAGCCCACCAACCACTTGGCCCAGTACCCTTTCCTCCCTCTTGTCGTCTTCCTCACGCTGAAGTCATCTTCTGTACGAACAGCAACGCCACCCTCCGATCGCCTCCTTCCCCTCTGGATGTGCTGCCGTACCACCCTCCTCTCTCCATAAAACTCTACTCCCTCGAACCCTAGATCCCTAGCTACCCTAGTTCCTCCTTCCCAGTCGCCGCCGTCCTCTCTATCCCCCCTCCTCTCCGATAGCTCTGTTCTCTGAATCCTTGCACAACACCGGAACACCCCTGTCAGACTACCCCCCTGCCTCCTCACCGCGGCGACAACCCGTCCACCTCGAGGAGCACACGATGGCGGGAATGAGACCGGGGCGTTCCCCCGCATCTCCTCGTCCCTCCACCGTTTGCCGGGATGGACCACGGCGGCCGCGCCATCGCCGGACTTCCGGCCGTTTCCGCACCTCCTCTGATCGTCGACTACAGCGACCAACCAGGGTGAGCACCCTCTCGGTCCCCTTCCACTCGCCCTCCTCTCCCCTCATGTCCGCCTCCACACACGGCCGCACGCTACACCCCGCACCCCACACCCATCCGCCCAGCGCCGCCGCGAACCAAGATCGCTGACGGCAGCTCGTTCTCTGTCCGCCGCTGAACCTGCACGAACTGAATAAGTTCAGTTAGTTCAGTTAGCGCGAAGGACATGTTAACCTCTGTCGCACCTGTATCCTGTCACGAGTCGAATGCTAGCCGCACTGGCCTCGTTCCCTGCCGCCCAGCCAAGCGGCCCGGGGTCGAATCCCCGCGGGCGCACCCCATTTTTGGGATTTTTCCTCTCCCACACCCCACTGGCCCCACCTGTCATCCCCCTTGCTGCCACACCAGCGCCGCGTAGGCCCACGGTCCCACAGGGCAGTGACTGGGGGTCAACCCCAGTGCGGTAACAAAAGCTTGCACGTTTTGTTTTAAATTCCAAATTCTTTTAAAATGGCAGAATAAACACCCAACTTCATAAATCAATAACTTTTAATATATGAATCCAATAAATAAAAACTTTATATGTTTTCTGTTCCAAATTTCCTAATCTTTCCAAATAACCTATTTGTGTACTGTTTTGACAATTACAAATGCATTTAAAACTCAAATTTAAATAATTCAAATGCTAGTTTATAAAATCAATAACTAATTATTTAGTAATCCAATAAATGCAAATGAAATATGTTTTTCATACCATTTCAACTCATCTTTCCAAATATAATTTTTGTTTCCTGGTTTGAATAATTAAAATTGCCTAAATAATTTAAATCTTGTTTAATTCAATTAAAATTGCTAAAATCATAACTTGCCCAAAATAAAATATTTTTGAACATGCAAAATATGTTTTCAAACCATCAAAGTGTGAACTTTTCAAATGTGAACTTGAATTTATGCTTTGAACAAATAAAAATTCAATTAAATTCAAACTTGTTTTAAATTCAATTAAAACTTGTTTAATATTGTTTAAGTCATAATAAATTCATCCTAATTCCAATTTCAATATCTGAAACATGTAATCCAACTAAAATTTGATGTTCTTTTCAAATATAAACTTTGTTATTTGTTTTGAACACTTTAACTTGATGAAAACAACAATTGTTTGTGTGACATCTTTAAGTAACCAAATTTTCCAAACTTAACAAATGATTTCCAAACCTTGTTAAATTCTTTTTCCACTTGCTTCAATCATTGTTATTTGTTGTTATTTTGTTGTTATCATCATGCATGCATCATGTTTAACCACTTACACTTGTTAATCAATGTAGATCATTGCTTCCACCTTAACCATTTGCATCCATATGCAATTCACATTGCATATGGGTCCAATTAAATTGTGTTATCTTGTCAAGTAGTTTATTTTGATGCATCTATTAACATGACATGCATCATCCCATGTTTGTGCACCTATGCCATGTTATTGATTGTTTATATTTCTGCCTTGTTTGTTTGCTTCTTCTCGGATAAACGACGACGTTGAGACCGACGATACTTACGACATCCCTTCTAAGGATTTAGCTCAGTACCAGGCTACTGGGTTTTGCAGGCAAGTTATCACTCACATGAACCACTGTGTTCCTTTCAACATTGGTTACCGATACTTTCCGTTGTTCTTTTCTGCTAGCCTTAGTAGTAGTTGTTCTGTTACGAACCTATCACATGAATCCCTTAAACCTGATATTGCCTCATCTCCCTTCCTACAACCCATTGTTTGAGCCAGTGTCTTACTAGCATGCTTAGGTTGTTTTGCTCGAGTCTGTTACCCGTTACTTTCTGTTATTATTTCTATTACGTTGTGGGGGCTCGATGTTTAATCAATCAATCATGCTAATGAAATTGTTAAATAATAATTTGATGATAAGGCACCGGCAGGAGGCCCATGAGAGGTTTTGAAGCCTGCTAGTGTCGACCCTAATAGGAAAAGGGTCTTGTCTACTGATCCATGATGAGCGCACTAACCGCATGTGGGAAGCGAGTATGGGCGCCCCCCTCAACTTGACCTGATTCGCATCTCGTCCAAATCGCCTCATTTAGTTCGTGTTTTCCATTTGCCGCATGCATGTTTTTGCGAGCCCAGGCCAGGGTGGAACTTTCGTAGTCGGCATATAGGGGGACACGTTCTTAGAGTGCTATGAGGGTCCATTTTCTTCTGGGCTCGATTAGCCGTGCGCCCAAGGTGCTTTGGGCTTGATGCGAAGAATGGTTGGTGGTGTAGAGTACCCCGCTTGGTGGAAGTGCATTTCCATCTGGCGGGTTATTCTTGTGTGTACGGCCAAATTGGTGCAACCCTGCAGGGATAATCTTCTCGAGAAGCCGTGTTTTCCGTGGTTATGGATTACTTGGTGAAAGTACTGGCTAACAAGTACTCAGGACAACCTAAACATAATGATCAAACCTGTTACACCTACTGCTTAATAACTTGACTAGTAATAGGTTGATGACACAATAACTTGATTCATCTTTAATACCACTGTGTGAGTTATCCTCGGATTGCTTCTTTGGATAAGGGGCGAGATCCAGGATGGGTTTGTTTGAAGTTATCTTTCAGTTGGTTACAATACTCGATCTTATCCCCTTTCTGTTAGTTGGAAGTTGCAGTTCTCTGTAGTTGGTTAGCGCAGCCAGTTGCAGCATCGTTTATACCCCTTTTCTTCCGTTGAACCCAAGGCATCTGTGATTGGTGTTGACGGGTTACACTTTGGTGAATTGTGAGTCTTGCTTGCCAGTACGTTTATGTACTGACCCCTTTGGGGCTGTGGTTTCCGCAGACGACGTTTCCGAGGATCTTCATGGTGGCTACTACGTGGAGTATGACGAGACTGCTGACGAGTAGATAGCGGACCCGGGCAGGATCCGAGACTTCGTGGATGGGCTCCGTCTGTTTGTTTCCGGCCTCTTAGGCCTATTTGGTTCTTGTCTGTACTCAGACATGTTGAATGCTTCCGCTGTATTGTAATGATGTATTGTTGGGGCATGTGCCCTCTGAATGATTGTAATTGCTATCTCTGCTCTAATGAGAGCCATTTGCAACTTATTTCAATCTTTTGTGTCGTAGAGATCTTTTGTGATATCAGTTGTTCAACACCGTTGACGTACCATGTGTGTATGGTTTGAAGTACGTCGACGGAAGTGCCTTTGATCTCTAGTGGATAGTTTACATCGACGATGGAATAGCAGGGCTTGTGTTGTCGCGCATAAGCGCAGGCCTACCAGGAAGCTGGGACGTGGGAGCAGTTATGCCCCATAATCCAAGCATCTGCTATCCAGTTCGTACGGTGAGTATCCCCTAGAAATCAGGGTGCGACAAATGGTATCAGAGCATGTCTGCCTGTAGGATCCCTTTTTACTGGTCGCAGTTGAGTCTAGAAACTATTTTGTAGCTATATAGGAAAAATGAAACGTGAGAGTAGGAATTCTGCCATTTTTCTTCTTTCCCCACCCACCCTCCCTTTTCTGGTAAGGAAGTGCAACGTTGTTTTCTGTTCTCACCTAAACTTTCAAGTTAGGATTTCACGTGTTTTGGGTTCTCCGTAGTACCTCAGGAGTTTTGTTCTCGTTTTTCCCCGGAGTTGCTTCAATATCCTGTTCTTTTAAAAGAACCTTTCGTCCGTTGAAATCTTGTTGTTGTGTTCCACTTCAAATCTTCTACCGGCGTCTAATCAAAACTTCCTCGTAAACTCTTATCCAGTTAAAGTGTTATTTGATACCGGAGCATCACATTCCTTTGTGTAAACAATCTTTTCCACAACACACAACCCAATTCTGGTTCCACTAAGCAATCAAAACTTTGTTCACCCCCCGGGATCTCAAATGTTGACTTCCAAGATAAGTAAGAACAATCCAATTCTAATGGGAGGCCACATATTCCTCGTTTCTCTCATGTTGCTGATTCTGACATTGATCTCATTCTGGGTGTTGGATTGATGTCAATAACTCTGTTCCACCTTTATTACAGATAGTCTATTCTCCAAATGAATCAAATTCTATCCAGCTATACACCCTCGATACAAAAACCTCTCCCTTTACTTGAAAATGTTCCGGTGGTTTGCAAATTCCCTGACGTCTATCCAAGGTGCACGATGTGTTTCACGTGTAACAGCTCAAGAGGATCTTCCCAAGAAGTACCCGGACCTTTTCTTTTCTCAGTAGGAATCTCGGGGCGCGATTCCTTCAAGGGGGGGCGTTTTGTAACAGCCCAAGTATGAAAACCTACCATTTAGAATGTTTGATTTCTTGTTATTAAAGTTTTGCATCATGTCATCATATTGTTTCCATGTTGTTTGCTTTTGTTTCTAAATTGTTGCATTTGTTTTCCACTGTTTTCACAACTCAAATTCAAACCTTACTCAAACCATGTTTTCATACTTGTTCTGTTACAACTTTTGGAATAAAAATAACTAGTGAAAACAACCAAATTGTTCCATTTTATTCCATGTTGAACAACTAATAAAATGGTGCTTTTATTTCAATTAATTAATTCCAAATTGGTTTTCAAATTCAAAGCAAAATCATCATCAACACCTCATTTGGAAATTATCAATTATCAAACCATTCCAATAATTCTAACCCAACTAATAATAGGGTTCACCCTATTAAATTGTGGTTTCTATTTTAATTAACCAAATATTCCAATTTCAAATCAAATTCTTTCAAACAGCACAAGTTGAGTTATAACCAATTTATAAACATTATCACTTCAATCAACTAATTTTAACCTTTTAATTCATAGGGGCTACCCTATCAAAATGCTTCTATTTCATAATGTTTTCCTAATACAAAAATCATTCAAAATTGGTTTAAATCCCAAACAGCAATTATTTTCAAACTTTCTGTAAAACAAAAACTTGGCAGTGTTTTCTTTTAATCTAATTAACTTAACCTCATTTTTCCTACAATTTTACTAACCTAAAATATCTCCTTTTCCTTCCATTTGGTTTTCAGCAAAAAAATAATAATAAAAACAGAAAACAGGGAAAATAGAAAGAGAGAGGGAGAAAGCCAGCCCAGCCATCTTTTCACTTAAGCCCACCAACCACTTGGCCCAGTACCCTTTCCTCCCTCTTGTCGTCTTCCTCACGCTGAAGTCATCTTCTGTACGAACAGCAACGCCACCCTCCGATCGCCTCCTTCCCCTCTGGATGTGCTGCCGTACCACCCTCCTCTCTCCATAAAACTCTACTCCCTCGAACCCTAGATCCCTAGCTACCCTAGTTCCTCCTTCCCAGTCGCCGCCGTCCTCTCTATCCCCCCTCCTCTCCGATAGCTCTGTTCTCTGAATCCTTGCACAACACCGGAACACCCCTGTCAGACTACCCCCCTGCCTCCTCACCGCGGCGACAACCCGTCCACCTCGAGGAGCACACGATGGCGGGAATGAGACCGGGGCGTTCCCCTGCATCTCCCCGTCCCTCCACCGTTTGCCGGGATGGACCACGGCGGCCGCGCCATCGCCGGACTTCCGGCCGTTTCCGCACCTCCTCTGATCGTCGACTACAGCGACCAACCAGGGTGAGCACCCTCTCGGTCCCCTTCCACTCGCCCTCCTCTCCCCTCATGTCCGCCTCCACACACGGCCGCACGCTACACCCCGCACCCCACACCCATCCGCCCAGCGCCGCCGCGAACCAAGATCGCTGACGGCAGCTCGTTCTCTGTCCGCCGCTGAACCTGCACGAACTGAATAAGTTCAGTTAGTTCAGTTAGCGCGAAGGACATGTTAACCTCTGTCGCACCTGTATCCTGTCACGAGTCGAATGCTAGCCGCACTGGCCTCGTTCCCTGCCGCCCAGCCAAGCGGCCCGGGGTCGAATCCCCGCGGGCGCACCCCATTTTTGGGATTTTTCCTCTCCCACACCCCACTGGCCCCACCTGTCATCCCCCTTGCTGCCACACCAGCGCCGCGTAGGCCCACGGTCCCACAGGGCAGTGACTGGGGGTCAACCCCAGTGCGGTAACAAAAGCTTGCACGTTTTGTTTTAAATTCCAAATTCTTTTAAAATGGCAGAATAAACACCCAACTTCATAAATCAATAACTTTTAATATATGAATCCAATAAATAAAAACTTTATATGTTTTCTGTTCCAAATTTCCTAATATTTCCAAATAACCTATTTGTGTACTGTTTTGACAATTACAAATGCATTTAAAACTCAAATTTAAATAATTCAAATGCTAGTTTATAAAATCAATAACTAATTATTTAGTAATCCAATAAATGCAAATAAAATATGTTTTTCATACCATTTCAACTCATCTTTCCAAATATAATTTTTGTTTCCTGGTTTGAATAATTAAAATTGCCTAAATAATTTAAATCTTGTTTAATTCAATTAAAATTGCTAAAATCATAACTTGCCCAAAATAAAATATTTTTGAACATGCAAAATATGTTTTCAAACCATCAAAGTGTGAACTTTTCAAATGTGAACTTGAATTTATGCTTTGAACAAATAAAAATTCAATTAAATTCAAACTTGTTTTAAATTCAATTAAAACTTGTTTAATATTGTTTAAGTCATAATAAATTCATCCTAATTCCAATTTTAATATCTGAAACATGTAATCCAACTAAAATTTGATGTTCTTTTCAAATATAAAACTTTGTTATTTGTTTTGAACACTTTAACTTGATGAAAACAACAATTGTTTGTGTGACATCTTTAAGTAACCAAATTTTCCAAACTTAACAAATGATTTCCAAACCTTGTTAAATTCTTTTTCCACTTGCTTCTATCATTGTTATTTGTTGTTATTTTGTTGTTATCATCATGCATGCATCATGTTTAACCACTTACACTTGTTAATCAATGTAGATCATTGCTTCCACCTTAACCATTTGCATCCATATGCAATTCACATTGCATATGGGTCCAATTAAATTGTGTTATCTTGTCAAGTAGTTTATTTTGATGCATCTATTAACATGACATGCATCATCCCATGTTTGTGCACCTATGCCATGTTATTGATTGTTTATATTTCTGCCTTGTTTGTTTGCTTCTTCTCGGATAAACGACGACGTTGAGACCGACGATACTTACGACATCCCTTCTAAGGATTTAGCTCAGTACCAGGCTACTGGGTTTTGCAGGCAAGTTATCACTCACATGAACCACTGTGTTCCTTTCAACATTGGTTACCGATACTTTCCGTTGTTCTTTTCTGCTAGCCTTAGTAGTAGTTGTTCTGTTACGAACCTATCACATGAATCCCTTAAACCTGATATTGCCTCATCTCCCTTCCTACAACCCATTGTTTGAGCCAGTGTCTTACTAGCATGCTTAGGTTGTTTTGCTCGAGTCTGTTACCCGTTACTTTCTGTTATTATTTCTATTACGTTGTGGGGGATCGATGTTTAATCAATCAATCATGCTAATGAAATTGTTAAATAATAATTTGATGATAAGGCACCGGCAGGAGGCCCATGAGAGGTTTTGAAGCCTGCTAGTGTCGACCCTAATAGGAAAAGGGTCTTGTCTACTGATCCATGATGAGCGCACTAACCGCATGTGGGAAGCGAGTATGGGCGCCCCCCTCAACTTGACCTGATTCGCATCTCGTCCAAATCGCCTCATTTAGTTCGTGTTTTCCATTTGCCGCATGCATGTTTTTGCGAGCCCAGGCCAGGGTGGAACTTTCGTAGTCGGCATATAGGGGGACACGTTCTTAGAGTGCTATGAGGGTCCATTTTCTTCTGGGCTCGATTAGCCGTGCGCCCAAGGTGCTTTGGGCTTGATGCGAAGAATGGTTGGTGGTGTAGAGTACCCCGCTTGGTGGAAGTGCATTTCCATCTGGCGGGTTATTCTTGCGTGTACGGCCAAATTGGTGCAACCCTGCAGGGATAATCTTCTCGAGAAGCCGTGTTTTCCGCGGTTATGGATTACTTGGTGAAAGTACTGGCTAACAAGTACTCAGGACAACCTAAACATAATGATCAAACCTGTTACACCTACTACTTAATAACTTGACTAGTAATAGGTTGATGACACAATAACTTGATTCATCTTTAATACCACTGTGTGAGTTATCCTCGGATTGCTTCTTTGGATAAGGGGCGAGATCCAGGATGGGTTTGTTTGAAGTTATCTTTCCGTTGGTTACAATACTCGATCTTATCCCCTTTCTGTTAGTTGGAAGTTGCAGTTCTCTGTAGTTGGTTAGCGCAGCCAGTTGCAGCATCGTTTATACCCCTTTTCTTCCGTTGAACCCAAGGCATCTGTGATTGGTGTTGACGGGTTACACTTTGGTGAATTGTGAGTCTTGCTTGCCAGTACGTTTATGTACTGACCCCTTTGGGGCTGTGGTTTCCGCAGACGACGTTTCCGAGGATCTTCATGGTGGCTACTACGTGGAGTATGACGAGACTGCTGACGAGTAGATAGCGGACCCGGGCAGGATCCGAGACTTCGTGGATGGGCTCCGTCTGTTTGTTTCCGGCCTCTTAGGCCTATTTGGTTCTTGTCTGTACTCAGACATGTTGAATGCTTCTGCTGTATTGTAATGATGTATTGTTGGGGCATGTGCCCTCTGAATGATTGTAATTGCTATCTCTGCTCTAATGAGAGCCATTTGCAACTTATTTCAATCTTTTGTGTCGTAGAGATCTGTTGTGATATCAGTTGTTCAACGCCGTTGACGTACCATGTGTGTATGGTTTGAAGTACGTCGACGGAAGTGCCTTTGATCTCTAGTGGATAGTTTACATCGACGATGGAATAGCAGGGCTTGTGTTGTCGCGCATAAGCGCAGGCCTACCAGGAAGCTGGGACGTGGGAGCAGTTATGCCCCATAATCCAAGCATCTGCTATCCAGTTCGTACGGTGAGTATCCCCTAGAAATCAGGGTGCGACAGTTATCTCATTCCCTTATCCTTTACTTGTGTTTGTATTGCATTTATTGTTGTCCTTGTCATATAGGTAAATTCACCGTAGTTGCATTATCTAGAGAATTTACCTTTGCGTCAAGCCTAATCTTGAAGGAAAATTAAAATTGGTCGTAGCACCTATTCACCCCCTCTAGGTGCCCATACTATCCGTTCAATTGGTATCAGAGCCTCGGCTTTTTTTATTGGGCTTAACCGCCTAAGAGTTTAGTATGAATGGTGATACGGCTGTCACCGATTCCGCAGCACAAGTCACTATGGATGATCTCAAGGAATTGAAAAATTCCTTGACCTCAACCATAAAGGAAAAAATTGATGAGTTGCGAACACTCGTGTTGCAATTCATGAAAGCCAACGAATCGGAGACCTCCAGTTCATCTCCTTCGGATGAAATTCCGGAGGGTGCCAAGAATGGGGCTAATGGTAAACCACATAAATATGCTTCCCCTAAGAACTCCACCGATAAGGGTACGGAAGGAAAAGGAGATTACCACTCCGTTGAAGGACACTATTCTCCCGATCCTCCCGTCGCACATCCTCATATAATTCCTAGAGGAGAACCTCCTAAAATTGATGCACATTATTTTGGTGAGTGGCAATATTACATGGAAACCCACTTGAACTCTTCTTGTATTGAAGTTTGGAGGGTCACTCGAGATGGGTACAAGCCACATGACCCCAAGAACTTGACAAGAAGATAAGCCGTAGATTGACAACTCAACTACACCGCCTTGTCCATCATTCAAACAAGTCGTGGGTCCAAACCACATGCCTCATCTTCAACAATATTCCACCGCCAAGGAAAGATGGGACGTGAGGGGGTCGTTGCATACAAAAAAAAATCCTACGTGAGAGACACCCGAAAGGCCAAGATCTAATCTAGCAGACGAAGTGAAACGGGCAAAGAGAGGGTTAAGAAGAACACATACCCTCGAAGACACAAAGCGTTACGAGATCAAATCTCGTTGTTAGCGTAGTCGTACTCACACCGATCCCTATAGCGAGAAGATGTGCAACGCAATCCGGCGGTGCCTCCGTGATCGGTCACACGTACGGTTGATGACGATCTCCGTTCCCTCGATCCAGCTGGGCGCGGAAGTAGAGGATCCCTCGGAACTCCAGCAGCACGACGACGTGGTGGTGGTGAAGAATCCCACGGTCAGGGCTTCGCCAAGCGGGAGACCATGGAATAGAGCATCGGGTGGAGAGGGAATGAGGTGGGCAAGTGTGTGGAGGAGGGAGAGCTCTCACCCTCCTTTTATAGGAAAAGGGAGGCAGCCAAGGGGTGGGTGCGTCCAGCCCATGGCGGTGCCCCCACCTCTTCCCTCATCATGTGAGTGGACACTCCACTCACACCCACTCATTTTTCCATTATTTCCCACTTGGAAAATCCAAATGTTTTCTTTTAATAAAAAAATAAAAAAATTATCTCTTTATTTATATTTGTTAATTCCATTAAAAAACATTTGCATATAGCACCTCGAATCATTCGTTAATTCTATTAACAACCATTTGACAAAAAACCCCTTGAACTATTTCAATTTTCCCCGAAACCATTTCGGTGCTGCTCAAAATATTCTTTGATATTCCGTATCCTCTCAAACGCGTCATCGAACCTTAAGTGTGTCACCCTACGGTTCGCGAATAAGATAGACATGATCGAGACTCCTCTCCGATCAATAATCAACATCGGGATCTGGAGATCCGTGATGACTCCTATTTATTCAACGATGACTCTCGTGATCGTGTGAACCAACAACGTCGTGAACTATTCCCTTTGTCTCGCGATATTTTACTTGTCCGAGATTCGATCATTGGTATCAACCATACCTTGTTCAATCTCGTTACCTACAAGTACTCTTTTCTCGTTCCCATGATATAACATCCTTGTGATCATATCACGTGCTTGCAAGCGGTGTCGATGTGATATCACCGAGAGGGCCCAGAGTATATTTCTCCGTCATTTTGGATGGACAAATCCCACTCTTGATCCATGATCCTCAACTAATACTTTCCAAATACCTAACGGCACCTTTATAGTCACCCTGTTATGGTGTGACATTTGATGACATCAAAGCACCCTTCAGGTATCAATCATTGACATGATCTCATGGTCTAAGGAATAAGTTACTTCGTATGTTTGATATAACAATGTAAACTTAATGACTTGATCGCATTGCTATATTCATTTTGGGTATATGTTCATCACATCATTCTTCTAATGACATGGCCCCGTTATTAACAACATCCAATGTTCATGATCAGGAAACCTTGGTCATCTATTAATCAACTATCTAGTTAAAAGAGAGTCTTTACTAGGAACCATTGTTTGTTTATTAAACACACATGTACCAACGTTTCCGGTTAATACAATTCTAGCATGAGAAATAAACATTCATCATAAACAAGGAATAAGATAATAACCATTTTATTATTGCCTCTCGGACATATTCCCTTCAGTCTCCCACTTGCACTAGAGTCAATAATCTAGTCTGTAAGCACTTAACACATATGGCGTTCCAGTTTTATTACCATGCTTCACATGTGGTAAACATCATCAAAATGATCTGAACTGTTCAGGTCCTATTGTATTTGCATGTTCTTTGCGTCTACACGCATCATTCATTCTCTAATGAGATGGCTTTGTATATATATGGTCAATCGGTGAAACCTTGATTCCTCAGCTTAAACTAATGCCACTAACATTGTGAAAATGTAGCTTCATAGTGTTAGCATTCTTTGAAATTCACCAAGTTCCCGTGATACCTTAATTCCTCAGCTTAAACTAATGTTACTAATATTGTGAAAATGTAGCTTCATAGTGTCAGCATTCTTGGAAATTCACAAGGTTCAATAAAGAACTCTTTGACACAAAATACGCTTATTATAAATTGTCAACACAACAATATACTTTAGCCTTTGTTGTAGTATCTGTAACAATATTTTAATTTTGAAACTCTTTCAAATCCAGCATGGAACTTTCTTATAGCCTATTGTGCTACCCTTCATCACATATTTTAATTGAGATAAAATTACTTGAATAAATGAAAAGACTATTAGTGTAACAAATTACAACTAATATTTTGTCATTACTACATAGGAAAACATATCCTTAGCATTTCTAAAATGACACAAGGATCTCTCCCACTGTTGTCTAATCATCATATGAATTATCCTGCTATAACATTTTATAGCATAGGGCTCATCTGGTTGTGTACATAGCATGGAAACATGACTTAGAAATCTCAATTTCAATGATGCTCATCATGTGTCAAAACACTTGAATCTTGCTCAATTATTTTCCATGTGACAAGAACTCCTTCTTGAGATTTTGATATTGACTTACTTCAATATTTCATCTATGTAATTTGGCTTTAATTATATCAGGCGCTTCAATCCATATCTTATAGATATCGATGCCCAATATCTTCTAAGCCTTTTATCAATATGAAAATCTTAACAGTGTTAATTTAAAATACATATTTTCCAATCAACCATATGTCATCTACATAAAGTATTGGAAATATGTTATAGCGATCCCACTTGATTTCTTGTAATTCTACAAGCATCTTTATCGTTCATGATGGAATCAAACTCTTTTGATAACTTCATTAAGGTAAAGATTTCAACTTCGTTATGCTCACTTCAACCATTGAAGTGTGCATACCTTTCTAGCAACCTTTTGAATTTTACAAAACTCTCAGACTGTGTCAAGTACACATCTTTGATCAAACTTCCTCGAGAGGAGAGTTGGTTTTCTTATTCAACTACCATATCATAATATGTAACTTTTGCTAGAACTATCCGCAAAGACTAAAACATCACTACAGAAGATCAAAATTTTGTAGTAGTCAACTCTTTGAACTTCGTCGGAAACAACTTTCGATAAGTACAACTTTCAAAGGATGAAAAATCCATGTCTTTGTCGCTATATAGACCCTTTTGCTATCATTAGGCATAAAGCATATCGAAAGGACTACCAAGTCACATACTTGATATTCATACAAGGATACTATGGCGGATATAATGACTCATAGTCAATTTTACGAAGTCAGGGCCCATCATTTGCTTCCTTTATAAGGTCCAGGTCCTTTTATTGTCAAAACAACACTTTACTCTTAAACCATAAGTTGGTCTAAGTACAAAGTTTTAGGACTTTTGTGGTTCAGTATGCAAACTCATCCGAAGTATCTACAACACATGGAGTGTCTTCTACTTTGCCAAAATAGCAAACCCCGGAACAACTTCCAGTTCCGCGCTACTCTTGACATGATAACGAAGATTTTCTAATCTCGTTGAGTTTGTACTGTGCTCCCACTCACTTGTTTCGCAAGAACTACTTTCTCGAGAAATCAACCCTTTCTGACAAACAACATTTGTCTTTTGGTTCAGTGATAGGAGAAATACCCAATGTTTTATTTGGGATAACTTTATAAACATATATTTATCCTATTTTTGTTGTAAACATTTTACACATGCTATGCATACCAAAACTTAAGAAAATGACAATTCGGGTCACTACCCAAACCATATCTTATATGTTGTCAATTTCAACGGATCATGATGGTGCTCTTTTCAGTGGAAAAACGGTTGTCACTAATGTATAAACTACAAAATTATAATGCCATTTTTATTAATCTTACCATGTCCAACAAGGTTTTATTTTGTCTCTTGACTAATCCAAACTAATGTGGGGTATTCGAGAAGTATAAGTTGTAGAACAGTTCTGCAACTTCTCAGATGTTTTGCGAAACTTGTAACTCAAACTTTATCCTTTATGATCCAATCATAAATACTTGATTGTCTTGTTACAATGATTTTTTACTTCATATTAACAACCATTTGAACCAATTCAAAATTTCAAACTCCGTTCTCTTTAAATAGATATACTCACATATCTACTCAAATCATCGACGAAATTTTATGAAGGAAAAATTAATCCACCATACATGACTACACATAATGGACTATATACATCAATATGTATATTCTCCACTAAATTAGTCGTCCATTCTACTTTGGCCTATGAACAGAATTTTAGTCATTTTTTGGAAGAGGTCCCACAAGCATCAATTTATTCAAAACAAAATGACTCTGGAAGTCCACCAATATGGAGTGCCTTCATGTTTTTCTTTCCGATATGAACTAAAATGGTGGTGTCACAATTTAAGTGAAACTCTTTTATGTCTTGCAACGTTTAGCATTTAGTCTTATAGATGTTTAGTTTACCAACATGATTTATATTAACATATCCATCATATATGGAATATGGTCATAGTTTGAACAATCTCATTTGTTCTCACAAAAGACTAGAACAAAATAACAACTTATTAAGTTCTTGAAATAAATCTTGAATGTTTGGGTCGATACGACAATGAACACAATAACACTTTATTTATGTTCTTGTCATAATCGATTCCACATCTATTACTAGTTCCTTTTAGGCCCTTGTATTTCTTGCATTGCGTTGCTTTGTATGACAACTCATACCAACCAATGTGGTATCAAAATACCCAAAAATACTTTGTTAACTAGTAATACATCTATAACTTGTATATCAAGCATATACTCCTGAGCTGGACTTTTCCAGTTATCTTCTTTTTCTGCCATATATCTTTTTGTAACTCTATTTTCAATATTCCCATTCCTTTATAGAAGAATCATTCAACATCAAACAATGCTAGTCGTACTAGCACATTTTCCTTGGCGTGTTAGTCATATACTATCACCCATTGATTCATACTTTAAGTTTGATTGTTCTACTAATATCACCATATTAATAGTATTCTTCCAGATTCTACTCTTAGCAATCTCCAAGCAAGGTAAACGATTTTTACACATACTTTTAATCCATCCCATCATAACAATTTTATGATTAAGCTACTATAGCTCGAAGGAAGGAATTTAGAGGATAATGTTTAGCGCCCAATTTCTTGTAATATTCAAACGCCTAGCGTCTTCAATAATTTCATATATTCAAATAATATAAGCATACATTGTCACGCTAAATTATACTCAGTCATGTTGCTACAAATAAGTTTCTAGATATCAATATATCTTTCACTTGATTGTTTCTGAAAACAACTCTTTTCGGTTCCAAAATCACCTTGCTCAACAAAACATTTTTTTGAAGATAAAGTAATATGGAAGCAACAATGACTCTGGATTCTAAATAGGAATTGATTTCTCTCTAGATCAATCAATCATTAATCATATGGACCTAGGCAGGAAATACCAAAAATCTAAAATAGGATTCAATTTTAAATTTCACTAATACGGTGCCAATCTTAAATGATTTTTACCAGATCATAATAGTTATATCTCAATTAACAATCTAAGTGTAAGGTAGTTATGTGGATGCCAATGAATACTACAATTTGTGCAAATTCACTTTGATTGGTTGTTCATGATAAATAAGTTCAAGTTAATTCAAAATTATACCATGAACTCCCACTCAAAAACAACATCCCTCTTAGTCGTCTTTAGTGATTACACGAACCAAATTCACTACACCAAAACCGATCATCATGTGAGATGATGTAGCTTAAAAGGCGAACATCGACATGTTCATCATATCATCCATATGAATCATACTTTACCTTTCGGTTACGTGTTCCGAGGCCATGTCTGTACATGCTAGGCTCGCCAAGTATAACCGTAGTATTGCGTTTGTTTCAAGTCCATGTCTGTACATGCTAGGATTGAAAACACCCGTTGTATGCGAACGTTGAGTCTATCACACCCGATCATCACGTGGTGTCTCGAAACGACGAACTTTCTTAATGGTGCATACTTAAGGAAGAACACGTTATTATCTTGATATTAAGTGAGAGGGATCATCTTATAATGCTACCGATGCTATCTAAGAAAAATAAGATGCATAAAAGGATTAACATCACATGAAGGATAACGTGATATGATATGGTCCTTCTTGCACTTGATGTCCATCATGCGCATCGTGGTATGATCTCCATCATTCCACCGACGTGGTACCAAGTTCCATTGTACCCCAATCTTGATTGTCCATCAATAATAAGACAACCATATGGATACCTTCCGGTATATCAATAATTTACAAAAGAGATCATCTCATAATCAAATTTGTAACATTGACCATATCAAATCACATGCCCAGCAAAAACTAGTTAGACGCTTCTAATTTATTTTTGCATATTTTACGTGGCTTAGGGCTTTTGAGGATAGAACCGTTCATACCTACGAACATCAACCACAACGTTGATAAACACATTTTTAACAACCCTTCGTAGATTAGATCTTAACTATAGTAGAAGAAACGGACACCCCTTAGCCACAAGTGAGACAATACTCGCGTACATAGTACATGTAAACTTAGTCTGGGGCAACTTCATCCAACTATGCCACTAAGATCATAAAATACTCAAGGAGGCAATAACATGATCATAAACGCCCACATACACCTATGTGTTCTACCCGTACAGAACATATACTCATAGATCCGGCTCTGATACCACTGAAGGGATCGTTGCATAGAAAACAAAAAAATTTCCTACGCGAGAGACACCCGAAAGGCCAAGATCTAATCTAGGAGACGAAGTGCAATGGGCAAAGAGAGGGTTAAGGAGAACACATACCCTCGAAGAAACAAAGCGTTACGAGATCAAATCTCGTTGTTGCCGTAGTCGTACTCACACCGATCCCGATAGCGAGAAGATGTGCACCGCAATCCGGCGGTGCCTCCGTGATCGGTCACACATACAGTTGATGACGACCTCCGTTCCCTCGATCCAGCGGGGCGCAGAAGTAGAGGATCCCTCTTAACTCCAGCAGCACGACGACGTGGTGGTGGTGAACAATCCCACGGTCAGGGCTTCGCCAAGCCGGAGACCATGGAATTGAGCAGCGGGTGGAGAGGGAATGAGGTGGGCAAGTGTGTGTAGGAGGGAGAGCTCTCACCCTCCTTTTATAGGGAAAGGGGAGGCATCCAAGGGGTGGATGCGGCCAGCCCATGGTGGTGCCCCCACCTCTTCCCTCATCATGTGAGTGGACACTCCACTCACACCCACTCATTTTTCCATTATTTCCCACTTGGAAAATCCAAAGGTTTTCTTTTAATAAATAAATAAAACATTTTTATTTCTTTATTTATATTTGTTAATTCCATTAACAAACATTTGCATATAGCACCTCAAATCATTCGTTAATTCTATTAACAACCATTCGACGAAAAACCCCTTGAACTATTTCAATTTTCCCCGAAACAATTTCGGTGCTGCTCAAAATATTCTTCGATTTTCCGTATCCTCTCAAACGCATCATCGAACCTTAAGTGTGTCACCCTATGGTTCGCGAATAAGATAGACATGATCGAGACTCCTCTCCGATCAATAATCAACAGCGGGATCTGGAGATCCGTGATGACGCCTATATATTCAACGATGACTCTCGTGATCGTGTGGACCAACAACGTCGTGAACTATTCCCTTTGTCTCGCGATATTTTACTTGTCTGAGATTCGATCATTGGTATCAACCATACCTTGTTCAATCTCGTTACCGACAAGTACTCTTTTCTCGTTCCCATGATATAACATCCTTGTGATCATATCACGTGCTTGCAAGCGGTGTCGATGTGATATCACCGAGAGGGCCCAGAGTATATCTCTCCGTCATTTTGGATGGACAAATTCCACTCTTGATCCATGATCCTCAACTAATAATTTCCGAATACCTAACGGAACCTTTATAGTCACCCTGTTACGGTGTGATGTTTGATGACATCAAAGCACCCTTCAGGTATCAGTGATTGTCATGATCTCATGGTCTAAGGAATAAGTTACTTCGTATGTTTGATATAACAATGTAAACTTAATGACTTGATCGCATTGCTATATTCATTTTGGGTATGTGTTCATCACATCATTCTTCTAATTACATGACCCCGTTATTAACAACATCCGATGTTCATGATCAGGAAACCTTGACCATCTATTAATCAACGAGCTAGTTAAAAGAGAGGCTTTACTAGGAACCATTGTTTGTTTATTAAACACACATGTATCAACGTTTCCGGTTAATACAATTCTAGAATGAGAAATAAACATTCATAATAAATAATGAATAAGATAATAACCATTTTATTATTGCCTCTCGGGCATATTCCCTCTAGGACGCGCTTGGCGTCATGTTCGTGGGCAATGAGAGCATTTTTTTTAGAAATGGGGATAACCCCGGCCTCTGCATCGAGTGATGCACACAGCCTTTATTACTTATTAATATCCAGCGTATCCAAACGTTTACAAAAGTTTAACCCTTACAAAACAGGATAATCTCCTTATAACGAAACAACAGAATCAAAAGGAACTACGAAAGCCTATTATGATGCTGCCACGTATGATGGGAGAAAAATCATGTGCCACCGTAAGGAGACGAGTGCAACCATCCACCATAAGCTTCCTCTGATATGAAGGGAGTAAGAAAGCCCATAGCTGAATCCAATGTGATGCTGAGTAAATAACCTGTAAGACATGAAAATAGTTCTTCCTGTTAAAAACTACATTATTTCTGCATAACCAGATGGCCCAACAAATGGCCGAGACACCAATCCTAATCCTTCTTTTAGTTCTAACATCAATCCCATTAAGCCAATTCCCAAACATATTAGTCAAGTTGGAGGGAGGAGGAATATTAAAATTACAAAAAACCACTCGCCAAATGAGTTTAGCCAAAGGGCAAGAAATAAAAGGATGATCTACTGTCTCCTTGTTCCCAAAAAAGGAACAAAGCATGTCACTTTTCCACCCTTTTCTAGCTAAATTATCTTTTGTCAGAATCACCTTATTATCCAAAAACCACATGAAGATTTTGATCTTTAGAGGTAATTTTAATTTCCACAAATATGTTTTGAGAAAATAGTATGTCCATTCATCATGTCCTCGTACATAGTTTTAACAGAAAAGCTCCCATTCTGAGTCAGTTTCCAATGAAACCTATTAGGATCAGAATTAAGGGAAACATTCATCATACGCAAGCACAAATGTGACCACATATCCCAAGTAATGCCTACTAAATTCCTACGAAAGGAAATATTAATCGGTGGGGCATTCTCAAACACATCAGCAACCGATACATTTTTAGAGTGCACAATATTATATAAAAGAGGATATTGATCAGATAGGGGGATTTGGCCAAGCCAATTGTCCTCCCAAAATCTAGTTGTTTCACCATTTCCAATTTTAAAGGAACCTCTACTAAAGAAATCCCTCTTAACTCTCATTAGACCCTTCCAAAAAGGAGAATCAGTAGGTTGTGCTTCAACGTGAGCTAAAGATTTGTTATGTAAGTATTTATTATGTAGCAATTCCTGCCAAATACCCTCCTCATTAAGTATCTTAAATAACCATTTAGCCAATAAACACTTATTCTTTAGCTCAAGCACTTCCACACCTAATCCTCCTTGATCCTTAGGTCTACAAATAATATTCCATTTGTTAATCTATACTTACGCTTTGTTTCATCACTCTGCCAGAAAAAACGAGATCTATAGAAATCAAGTCTCTTACGGACACCCTTAGGAATCTCGAAAAAGGATAACATAAACATGGGTAACCTTGTTAACACGGAATTAACAAGAACTAAACGATCCCAATAGGATAATAATTTCCCTTTCTAGCACCCAAGTTTGTCCTCAAAACGACTCTCCACTGGGTGCCACTCAGAGTTTCTAAGTTTTTTGTGATGAATAGGAATTCCCAAATATTTGAAAGGTAACGAACCAGACTCACAACCAAAGATTTGTTTATACTGTTTCTCTACCTCCTTAGCCTTACCAAAACAGAAAAATTCACTCTTGTGGAAATTAATCTTGAGACCCGACAATTGCTCAAAGATACACAAGATTAATTTAAGATTTAGAGCTTTATCGAAATCATGCTCTAAAAATAAAACTGTATCATCAGCATATTGAAGGATAGACAAACCTCCTTCAACTAGGTCTGGAATAAGACCTCCAATTTTTTTCAATTTCCTTAGCCCTAGCAATTAAAATAGCAAGCATATCAGCAACAATGTTAAAAAGAATTGGAGACAGAGGATCACCCTGGCTCAATCCTTTTTTAGTTTGAAAGTAATGGCCAATTGCATCGTTAACCTGAATACCTACACTTCCTCCCTGAACAAATTGTAAAATCATATCACACCACTCCTGAGAAAACCCTTTCATACGTAAAGCCTGAAGAAGAAAAGGCCACTTAACCTTATCATATGCCTTCTCAAAGTCAATTTTAAAAATTACCCCATCCAATTTCTTCCTGTTAAGTTCATGAATGGTTTCATGTAGGATAACAACTCCTTCCAAGATGTTTCTCCCAGGCATGAAAGCTGACTGAGATGGTCTAACCACCTTTTGCACTATCTGAGTAATACGATTAGTACCCACTTTAGTGAAAAATTTAAAACTAACATTAAGAAGGCATATAGGTCTATACTGCTGAGTTTGAACCGCATTATTGTTTTTAGGAAGCAAAGTTATCACTCCAAAGTTCAGTTTAAACAACTGAAGATTACCTTGCTTAAACTCTAAAAACATGGCCATCAAATCAGATTTAATAACCTCCCAAAAGGTTCTGTAAAATTCAGTGGGGAAACCATCAGGACCTGGAGATTTATTAGGCTCCATCTGAGATATTGCCTCAAATACTTCTTCCACTAAGAAATCGGCAGTGAGAATATCATTTTCCTGTTGAGATAATTGTGGTATGTCCTGAATATTACTCTCCACTAAGGAGATATTATTTGGGGTTGAAGGCCCAAATAATTTCTTGTAATATTCAGAAATATACATTCTCAAATCCTCATCCCCGACAATGGTTCCCTCATCTTGATCTAACTGAAAAATCATCTTCCTACGATGTTTCCCATTGGCCATAAGATGGAAATATTTTGTATTCTCTCCCCCTCCATAACATGTTTAACCTTAGCCCTTTGAGCCCATTTAGTTTCTTCATCTCTACAAAGGAGACAAAGACGATCATTCACATCACGAAGAATTTCCCTCTCACCTAAAGAAAAAGCAACACTCTTAGCTTTAATATCCAACTCCTCAATGATCCTAATCAACTTATCCCTCTCGATTCTATATTTACCACTCTGTTTTTTCGCCCACCCCTTAAGAAAACGTCTTAAGTGTCTAATTTTATTCTGCCAAACAGCAACAGCTGAATCACCCTTGTTAACAGCCGCCCATTCAGAAGAAACCATCTCAAAAAAACCACGAAAGCTCAAAAGAGAAACCACTCTTATTGCCAACATGAGCAATGAGAGCATGCAAAGTAATAAGTATGATGCTTTGAGCAATGAGGCCTAAGGAATCTATATGCATGATGGTGAGAATAATCAAGACATGTACCGAAGGCTCAAGAATCTTGCCACCACATTCAACAATGTTGGTGCCAAGTATATTGATGATGCGTGGAAAAAAAGGAAGTACATAATTGCTCTTATGCCTTTTTTAGCCCACGGACTTGAAGACCTTCAAGGAAGACATGACTTTGCATTTTTGACCTCAACCCAAGTGATGCAAGAAATGTGCTCCCATGAAGTGCAAACCAAAAATGCTCTTGACAACCGTGCTAGAGCCATAGGAATGCACAAAGGAGCATCGGTTGCATTGAATGCCAAGGTAGTGTCAAGGGAGGTTGATTATCAAGAAGCTTGCATTGAGGACTTGGATCCTTTGAAGGATCAAGAATATGACCCCGTGCTCAAAGATGTCATTGCTCTTGTCATGCAATTTTTTTGGAAGAATACATCCAAGGCCAAGGCATATGTAGAAGATAAGACCAAGTCTAGCTATGGCAAAGAAGGGACTCAAAGGGTGAGGTTTTGCTTCAATTGTCAAGATAAGCACCATTTCATTGCAGAGTGCCCCTATGAGAATAGAGAACTTCATGGTGGCAAGCTAATTCACAAGGACAAGTCCAAGGTTGCTTATAAGAAACCTCACTTCAAGAAGAAACCTTTCAACAAGAAGTTCCCCACCAAGTTTGTGCTTGTGACTCAAGAGGAATATGATTCCGGAAGTGATGAAGAATAAGAAACCACAAGTGAAGTGGCCTCTCTAGCTATTCCTTCAACTCCATCATCTTTATCACTCTTTGAATCCCCCAATGATAATCTTCCTCAACCCAATGTCAAGTGCTTCATGGCTAAGGCCTCGGAGTTAGCATCTTCTATCATCTATAAGACTACAAATGACATGAATAGCATTGCTAGTCATAGTGTAGAAGATGAAATTTCCTATTTGGAACATTTTATGTCTAACGTGCAAGGTGAGACCAAGAATTACTTTGACCTCCTCATGAGACAATTGGGAGAGGCCCATGAAGCTCTTGAGAAGAAAGGTGAGATTGAAAGAAGAGATGCAGATGAAAAGTCATCTCTCTCTATGACCCTTGAGGAAGAGCATGAGGGTAAAGCTTCTCTTGAGGAGGAACTTGAATCTATTCAAGAGTCGCATAATGAACTTGTTGCTAACATTACTAAAGAACATGACCTTTCTATTGCTAAATATAAAAATGCTAAAAAGTATAAGGTTGAGTTTGGGGTAGGTCATGATAAACTAACCAAGGAGTTTGAGAAGCTTACCAAGGCCCACAAAGCCTTGTAGAGTGAAAACTCTACCCTTAAAGAGTCACATGAACAACTTCAAACTTAACTCAATCAATTCAATGTGCCTAGTTCCTCCACTTCTTCTTGTGATAATGCAAATATTATTGAGGAAAATGCTAGGTTGAAGGAAGATCTAGTAAGTCTCAAGGGCAAGAGCCCATGTGTTGAGAAGGTGGTGGCCTCTAAGACACAAGTTACACCCAAGCCACAAGTGGTTGCTCCTAGGCCACAAGTGGGCAATCAAGGTCTTGGTTATATTGCTAAGAAGAGGAAGAAGAAGAGAAAGAAGAGAAAGAACAAGAAGAAAGCCATCAATGGTGCTTGAGGTGGTATTGTCATTAGGGACAACACTACTCGTATCATTCCCGCACAATACAACAATGTTGCTTCGAGTGGTAGTGTCATAAGGGACAACACTACTCGTAGCATCCCCGCGGGAACTAACAATCCACACCATTTCTTATATGTTGATTATTATGGTGTTGTGCAAGCTAAATATGTTGGTCCTATTGAAGGTTTCATTGACTATACTATTTGGGTTCCAAAGCCCCTTGTTGCTAACGTTAGGGGACCCTCCTCGGGTCCTAACTCTAGTCAATGATCTCTTGCAGGACTATGCTTCCGGTGGGTCTTAATGGATAATTGATAGTGGATGCACTAGTCATATGACCGAAAGCAAAGAACTTGTGACAGAGTTGCGCCCAAATACAAATGATGCAACTGTCACTTATGGAGACAAGTCCATGTCTAAGGTAACGGGGTTTGGCAAGTTTGTGATTGCTCCCTATATCACTATTGTGGACGTCATGCTTGTTGAATCCCTTGGTTACAATTTACTTCCAGTTCATTCATTAGGGAAGATGGGTTTCTCCGTCTTCTTTGATCATGATATTGTAGTCCTTTTGAGAAACAAGACTCTTGACGTCGCATACGTGGGACATGTCGAAAATGAGTTGTTCATGGTGGAATTTTCAAAGTCTACCAACTCTCAATCGATGTGTCTTTTTGGAAAGGCAGACGTGGGGTGGTTCTGGCATCACCGCTTATCCCATGTCAACATGAGAATTTTGCAAAGTCTTTACAAAGGTGGCCTAATTTTCGGACTAAAAGAAAATGTTTCCTTTTCCAAAGATCGCGTTTGTAGGTCGTGTGTTGAAGGAATGATGCATGATGCCGCCCATAAGGCCAAGACTATTATCTCATAAAAGAAGATCTTGGAACTTCTCCATGTTGATCTCTTTGGTGCCGTGCCCGAGGCAAGTCTTGGAGGCAAGAAGCATTGCTTGGTGATTGTCGATGACTATTCAAGATACACTTGGGTTTAATTATTCAAGTGCAAGATTGAGACCCAACAAACTATCATTGACTTCTCCAACCAAGTGCAACATCAACACAATGTCCAAATCATGGCTATTAGGAGTGACAATGGCTCCAGTTGAAGAACTACACTTTGAATGAATTTTTAATGAAGAGGGTATTCGTCATCAATATTCCGCTACATATACCCCTCAACAAAATGGTGTATGCAAAAGGAAGAATCGAACTCTATTGGATACGGCAAGGACCATGTTGGCGGAGTATTCTTCTCCCCAATATCTATGGGCCGAGGCCATATCCACCGCATGCTACTCCTCCAACTGCCTCTACATACGCAAGGGCTTAGACAAGAATCCATATGAGATCCTCACCGGAAACAAACCCAACATCCCCTACTTCCGTGTGTTCGGTTGTAAGTGCTTCTATTTGATCAAGGGTGTTCGGTTTTCTAAATTCCAATCTAAAACTATTGAGGGTATATTTGTTGGTTACGGTGCCGAATCCCACACTTATAGAGTCTTTGACAAAACCTCTGGGATAGTCATAGAATCTTGTAGTGTGGTTTTCGAGGAAAATGATGGCTCCCAAGTGGCGCAATTTCATGTTTCTAATGTAGATGTTGAAATGCCTCAAGAATCCATAGGAAGGATGGGTGTGGGTTTTTTCCGCCCCATTAAGGGATATCTTATGGAAACTCGAGAAGAACTATGCTCTACTCAAGTAGCGCCCTCCTCTACAATAGAAGAACAAGCCAAGGAGCGAAGTGATGAACCTAACCAAGAACATGTTCAAGACCCTCCACTTATTGACCAAGTTACTATGCAAGATGAAACCACTCCTATCATTCAAGCTAGTCAAGGTCAAGGCCAATATGAACCTTATTCATCCTCCTCTCCTCAAGTTGAAGCAAGTGTTGAGGATTATGATGATGATGATTATGATGATGATGATGATGATCAAGTCCAACAATTTGTTCAAGACGGGGACCCAAATGATCAAGATGATCAAGTGATTCCTCCTGGGAATAATGAGGAGATCGAAGCCCGTCGTGCTAAAAAGATTAAAAGAGCATTGAAGCGTATTGATGCATCTGACAACAAAGTCTTGGAACATGTTCAAGCTAGAAGATACACAAGAAGGATATTGGAAAACTTTAGTGAGCATCCAGCTCACATATCCATGGTGGAACCAAATAAAGTGTTTGAAGCTCTTGAGGACTCTGATTGGGTGGAAGCTATGCATGATGAGCTCAATAACTTTGAGCGCAATAAAGTTTGGAAGCTAGTTGAGAAGCCCAAGGATTTCCACAATGTTATTGGCACTAAGTGGATATTCAAGAACAAGCAAGATGAACATGGTATTGTCATCAGGAACAAGGCAATATTGGTGGCTCAAGGCTACACTCAAGTGGAAGACATTGAATTTGAAGAAACTTATGCTCCCGTGGCTCGCCTTGAGACCATCAATATCCTTCTTGCATATGCATCTTTGCATAATTTCAAATTGCAATAAATGGATGTCAAAAGTGCTTTTCTAAATGGTCCACTAAAAGAGGAGGTATATGTTAGGCAACCACCGGGGTTCGAGAACCCCAACTTTCCTAACCATGTCTATAAGCTCGATAAGGCGCTATATGGACTTAAACAAGCACCACGTGCATGGTATGAGCACCTTAGAGAGTTGTTGGAAGACTGTGGGTTTGAAGTTGGGACGGTCGACCCCACCCTTTTCACAAAGAGGGTAAAGGGTGAGATTTTCATATGCCAACTCTAGGTGGACGATATTATTTTTGGCTCAACTAACCAAGCTTTTAATAATGAGTGCTCAAAGCTTATGACTGATAGGTTTGAGATGTCCATAATGGGAGAGCTTAAATTCTTCATTGACTTTGAGATCAAGCAATTGGCTCGTGGGACTTTCTTTTCTCAAGCCAAGTACACCCAAGACATGCTCAATAGGTTTAATATCCAAGGTGCAAAACATAAGCCATCTCCTATGCAAGTCAAATGCCACCTCAAGCTCAATCCGAATGGTAAAGATGTGGACCAAAAGTTGTATTGTTCTATGATTGGTTCTTTGCTTTACCTTTGTGCATCTAGGCCCGATATCGTTTTGAGTGTAGGTGTGTGTGCAAGGTATCAAGCGACTCCTAAGGAAAGCCACTTGGTGGCGGTCCATAGGATCTTTCGGTATTTGGTTCATACCTCAAAGTTTGGTTTGTGGTACCCAAAGGGGGTACAATTTTCTCTCAAGGGCTACACGTACTCGGATTGGGCCGGTGATACAGATGATAGGAAGTCTACTTCCGGGGCTTGCCAATTTCTTGGTAGGTCCTTCGTGAGTTGGTCTTCCAAGAAGCAAAATTGTATATCTCTCTCCACCGTGGAAGCCGAGTATGTGGCGGCCGCTAGTGCTTGCACCCAATTGCTATATATGAGGCAAACCCTCAAAGAATATGATGTTCACTTGGATAAGGTGCCTCTCATGTGTTACAATGAAAGTGCCATCAAGATCGCCTACAACCCTGTGCAACACACAAGGATGAAGCATATTGAGATTCGTCATCATTTCATCCGGGATCATGTGGCAAGAGGTGATATTGAGCTAGCATATGTCCCCACCAAGGATAATCTCGCGGACATCTACACGAAGCCACTTGATGATGCAAGATCATGTTCTTGAGAAATGAGCTAAATATCATCGATTCTAGGAGTTTGACTTGAAGATCTTACACACACCCCTACAGTTGATACGTGTTTGGGTTTAGGTGTAGGCATGGATATAGGGGGAGTGTTATCCTAACACATTGGGTTCTCCCTCCCCCATTATGACCAAAGAAAAAATTCATTGTTATCTTTTTTTTCTAATGTTGAATTGTGAGCTTCAATGTTGAGAAGCGGAAATGCACCCAAGATATATCTTCGCGGTGACATACCATGATCTCTTACATGGTGGGTTAGGCCACCAACCTATTCTCTTGAAGAGTTGGTTCTTATTTGGCTTTTATTTGACTTCTTTCTCTCCTTTTGAGTTTTGTTGTCTCTATGGAAAACATACTCAAATTTTGGTGTTTTAGTGTTTTGTTCTTGCAATCTTTGAGTATGAAGTACCATCCATGTTGGTTTTTCTAATCCCAAGCCAAAATATTCCCAAAAGCCAAGTTCCCTAGCCACATGCATGTCCCTTCCATTTTTTGGGATTTTTTGGAGTGTGGGTCCAGAGACTCCAGTCTGTACCTGTCGTGGGATAATCACGGCAGGCGTTACCTGGGGTAACTTACTTTGGGGCAAATCGACTCTGGTGTTTGGGAGAGGGTTTAGCTCAGGGGAAATCATAATATCTGGCGATCTGGTAGCTCGGGCTGCAATGCCGCCGAGTCTCCGATCTAGGGTTACAACTATCAGCTCTCGTACTACAAGGATACTCGAATATCTGGCAAAACTCTTGTCTTTCCTGACCTAGGGACCGGTTTATATATTACCCGTCCCCCTGGCTTCCTATACAAGGCATACCCGGAACCCTACCCGGAAACCGCACACAACCCTAAGTATCCTAATCTTGACTCCCAAGGTACGGGCTACAAGGCCTACGTTTCCTCTTGGGCCTTCTAGAAACTCCTCCACCTTGAGCCGGGTCTTGTGCGAATCCCTTCGGGCCGGGTTTCACCTAGGCAGGAGCCTACCGGGTTATCATCCCCCCATCATTAGTCCCCAGAATAGCTTGGGCTTCTCGGAGCCAACCATGAAGCGCACGCTATTCCCTGCAAAACAATAAACATTCAAATACATGAAATACCGGGTTAGAGTGCTTTGATAATAGCTAGGCCTGCTCCATGGGCGGTCCATATAATAACCCGGTTTTTCCCGAGCCAAAGCACCATTTCCCGGGTTAACACTCCGAGAAAAAGTGATAAGACCCGGCCTCCATACCGTTATCAATCAGTCCGAATATCACGCCCACAATCTATCTTGATCTCACTCCGGATATCTCGCAACGGGTATCTTGATGATTATCCCCAAATATCCGGGCCGGATCTTTTTTCCTCCGAACTTTTTTCGCTTACCGCCCAAATCCAGGGGTTCTTCCCCCCGCGCCTATAAATAGGGACCAAGGGGTAACCCTAGATCCCACCAGCCATTTCCCATCTCTTCCTCTTCCTCTCACTTCACCTCCGCGCCCGCGAACCCCGACCCGAGCTCGCGCCGCCGGAGCTGCTCTGCCGCCTGCTGGGTCACCACCAGAGTCGCGCCGCCGCCGCCGCCAGGTCGCCATCGATCGTGCCTGCGACGCCACCGCCAGTCGCCGCCGTAACGCCCGCGAGCAAGCTTCCAATCGGGCCTCCGGAGATCTTGAGACGCCGCCGCCGTCGAGCTAATCACCGCCGCCGCGCATCTCTCCCCTCGATTCATCCGGTAAGCCTTTCCACCCCTTAGATCCAGATTTCAATTTCACGCGAGTAATTTGGATCGAACCTCACCACTGGTTATCCGTTTATATCCATTAGCTAGGCACACCTCTACAACCCCTAGCCTCATGTTCTTCCACATCTTGTACTTAGCTAGATCCATTTCTATGCCTTTTAACATACTTTTTCTATTTCGCAATCCCACATATTTCCACCATGTGCCTTTGACTAGATCTATTCGCCAAATCTCGCAAATACTTAGTGGTCTTGCTTTTTCCTCTTCTTATTGTATCGAATAGTTGCATTCTCCGGGTTTCTTGACATTTACACACTTGTATTTTACTCCTTTTAGATCTACACTCCATGGCTCCTAAGGCCAGCGCCAAGGCAAAGGGCAAAAACCCGGCCGGCAAGCAAAATACGGGTCAGTCGATTTCGGCCAACTGGGCGAAATCGACTGTCACGAAGGCCAAGATGGACGAGCTGGCCGAGCCGGGTGTCCTTCCCTCACGGTCTGAGATCCACTGGAGGATACCCGGCGAGGAGACCCGGCCTTCACCAGGCCTAGATTAAGTGGTGGTTTTCGTCGAGCACGTGATCCGGGGTTTCAGCCCCCCGGGTCATCCTTTCTTCCGGAAACTCCTGGACCACTACAAACTCCGGGTATTCGACATCGGCCCCAATTCCATGCTTAATGTCTGCCAGTTTATAGTCCTTTGTGAATCCTATTTATGCATTCCTCCCAACCTAGCTTTATTCCTCGAACTCTTTCAATGTAAACCATGCCGAGAGAGTGGCGACGGGCCCCTCCTAGTTTGTGGGGGAGTCTCAATTCAGAGACGTAAGAACTCTCTGATGCCGACTCTTAGCCTCCATACACACGTTAAACACTGGCAAAAAACTTATTTTTACTGCCAAGATACCTCTTTACCCAGCGAGAAGCCATTGCCGGGTTTCTCTGATAACACCCTCACCTTGTCTGACAATTTAAACTCCTTTGCATCTGAGGCCGACAGGCAATCTATCCGGCCTTTTCTTCATAAGCTTGTTGTACTTTCTGCCCAAGGTCTCCTTGGGCTTAATCTGGTGAAGACCTGGGTAATTTGCCAGATCCATCCTAACAGCACTCGATCCAAACTCATGTGCGAATATTCTGGGCACGTGACCAATTCTCTCCGATATTCGGAGAAGAACTACCCGGCTGGTGATATGAATAAGGTTATGAAGACCTTCTTGGCCGAAAAACTTGACGTTATCAAGAACATAGCCAGGCTCAACCCCTTCACTCGATCTAACCCGGCTCCTCCAGTAAGAACCGGCTTAATTTCTTTATCCGACTGATATCTCTTATGCTCATATACTAACCTTTGTTTCTGCATTCCTTATACAGGAAGACGATGCATTCTGGAAGATAGTCACCCCTCCCCCTTCAGAAAACTCGGAGGAGGACGAGGAGCCGGCTGATAGTGATGAAGGTACAGCCGAGTCTTGTATTTACATTTACCTCGTTAATTTATTAGACCAAATTTTTTCCTTTTTCAACGATGCTCCTTATTTACCAGAGCTAGAGGACAAGGAGGACACCCAGTCGGAAGAAAGTGAGGCTGAGTCGAAGGAGGAGATTGGGTCAAAAAGAAAGACCCGGAGTGTCGTTTTCAAGGTGCCCTACTCCTCCATGACCTCCAAGCCGTACTCATATGCCAATATGTGCGAACTTAACCAGCGTCTAACCAATTCATCATACTTGAAGGAACCTGCCCCGACCAAACGGAGGGTAACCCGGAATTCCCCGGGTGACGATCCTCTTCACCCGGGTATCCCTTCATCACCCGCTCGCCGAGCCGGTACTCCCCAAACTCATACATCCCATATTCCTCGAAGATATCCTTCTCTGAATCACCCATTAGCAGGACAACTTAGGGTCTCACTTTCCGATTCTTTGTCCGTATCTTCCGGGTCCAGCAACGATCTCCCACCAGATTTCTTCGTGAATACCGGGTAATTTGTTTTCCTTGTTAATCAATACACTACTATTTTCCACATCTTTCGTTTATTATCTACTAACTGCTTCTTTTTCTTTCTCAGGGCCAAGGTTACAGTTAGTGACCCTGAAGACATGAACGTTGATAACCTGGCTATTGAAAACCCGGAAAATGTTGTGCAGCCCACAGCTGGTGGTGAAGAAGAAGAAGAAGAACAGCTGGACAACCCTGTTGACCAGGAGGCCGAGTTTCCCCTGCCCACGCATCAACCGGCCGATGACGATGTCGAGTATCTGGGATCACAAAGGGGTGTCCCTGCTCCCAACACTCAGGCTACCAGAGTCGATCCACTGAAACAGGAAAGGACTCCGCCACCGGGTAACCAGAACCCCAGCTCCTCCAGGCGAAAGTTAAGTGGCCTTGACTTCGAAGGGATGCTAGATGAGCTTTTCTCCCTGAAAACCAATGAGAGAGACATCCTCGAGTCCCTAGCTGCTGAGCACCAGGTAAATCTACTGGTATTATTTCCATACTCACCTAGTCCCCAAGTTCCGGGTGAACAATGCACAATTTACTCGGTACTTCCATAGCTGTATGTCCATCCATACTCGGCTTTTATACCGGAACCGACTAACTTATCCTTGTCTTATTTTCCAGGCCTATGTAACCCGGTCGGAGGAGATCTTGGCAAAAACCAACGAACTCCTCCGAGTCGAGACCAAACTGCGAGAGGAGCTGGAGGTCGAGGTGAAGGATCTTTCCAAAGACTGTAAGAAATACAAGAAAAGGCTCCACCAAGCTGAGGACTTACTAAAGAAGTTGTCAGTCTCTGTTGCCGACACTTACCGCTCCTTACTTGATAAAGATCTTAACTTTTTGACTAAGACTCGGATTCCTCATTTAATATGATCTAAGACCCGGATCTTACCCCTTTGCCTTTCATTTTACTCTGCAGCTCCGGGTGATAAAGGTGATGATGAAGACAACATAGAGAAATTGAAGACCCTTAAGGCCGTGATCCGGCAATTTTCTGCGGGCACCAAGTGGACCCTTGAGGCCATAAAGTGGCCTGGTGGTTATGGCGGCGTTTCCCACATGCTTGAAGCATATTCCACGGTCCCTGCTTGGATCGATCACTGGAAGCGCTCAGCATGCCGGGTTGGGGTAACCCGCGGCCTTGCCTTGGCCAAAGCTTATTTTCCTAAGCTTGAGCCGGCAATGCTCGTGAATGGGTTCCCCGAGTTTAACAATGACGGCTCAAGATTCTCGGCTAAGGACTACAAGTCTATCCACACTCAGGTACGTCACTCGGCAAGCCTGATAGCCGATAAGGTGGACGTGAACAGGCTCACCCCACCATACAATGCTGAAGACAAGCCGGTCCCATCTGATCTCCCAAAGCCCTTTGACATGCTGGCCCGGTGGTTGGAGGAGGCTGCCAAGAGGAAGGCCGCGGCCGAGAATGCACCATCCACATCTACTCCGGGTGCTCCTCCTCCAGGTCGTACTGATGCCACAACTGACCCGGACATGGAGGCTGGGAAGAACACAGAAGAACATGGTGAAGACCCGACCGCCAAGGACACTGCTGATGACTCGGCTATGGATGCCGAGTGAGGTTTTACTGTTTCTCGCCCCAAAACACTTATTCGGCCAATGGGCATTATGTAATATGCCTGATACAATTATTCTTTTCATAATGCGTCTGTGCACTTTTGATACTATTTCCCTGGTTTGTAATACGTTTAAACTTTAATATCTTTCGGTGGCCCTTTTGGCCATCCACCTCGATATGCTTTTTCCCAGTCTTATGCTTATTGCCGCTTTTCTGATATTTTATCTTTTTCCCGTCCATGAGACTCGGTTTCCGGGTCTCAGGATCTTTGGCTGGTTGAACTTTTTAGATTTTCAAGTCCCCAAGCCTCCACATCATTAAGACTCGGGTTGTTGGGTTTCAAGCTTGATGGCTAACAATTTGTTGCTTTTGTCAAACTCCCAAGTCCCCAAGACTCGGATTTTTGGGTTTCGAGCTCAATAGCTAAACAGTTTGTTGCTTTTCTCAAATTCCCAAGTCCCCAAGACCCAAATTTCCGATTCTAGGGATTAGTGGTTTTTAAGAAAAACTACCTGTTTTTACCAGGGCCCGAAATATGTAGCTACCCATATAAATTTTGAAGCTATGCTCAATACATCGTGAGTTTCCGGCAATAGACTTTTTACTCCGCATAACTTGTGGTTTGGATGACCCTTTTGATCCTCTTTGTTGTAAGCCGGTTTTCGCGTGGATATTCAGTGCTGCTATAACTGTATAAAAACAGGGTGAGGCAAGTCCCAATGGGCATCATGACTGATTGTGATTACACGTTAGCAAGTCACGCCACGTTATTGCGAGTCACATCAAGCTTAAACAAGAGAAATCAAGAAAGTTTGGCTCTATTGTCCAGTTATAAGATTGTAACTGTACTTATTACAAGTAATCGGTCCTCATAACTTAATGGCATCGTGGACGGGTCTTGAGAGTATAGCTGTGCTATTTAAGCAATCAGCCCCCAAGGCCTATGTATGCGATTTATAAAGAATTTAAGCCTAGTGCATCATGACTAACCAATAAATACTTACCTGACATGAAACAAAGTAGAACACAAACATTAAGAACAAACTTACAGAAAATAAATAAGAAACAATATCATAGTTTAACCATCTCTTTATTGATATGAGAAAGGTTAGGTCAGCAAGCCGCCTCATTAACAACCCTCCAGTCCCCTTAGGTACCATGGATAGGAAAAGAGTGCGTCTGAAACCTGCTGCCTGTTACATCGTGTAATTCAACTTGTAATCCTAGCCTATGCTAAGTGTAGTAGGGACATAGCTGAGCCACGTTCCATGGTCTTTCCCACTCTTGCATAGATGAAGTGGTACGTGCGGTATCATTAACAGTATCCGACTCTTCCCTTGCGTCTATCAAGTAGTATGATCCATTGTGCAAATTCCGGCTGATGACAAAAGGACCTTCCCATGGTGGAGATAATTTGTGCTTTCCTTCTTTTGACTGCACGAGGCGTAATACCAGGTCTCCTTCCTGGAAGACCCGGGTTTTGACTCGCCGACTATGATATCTCCTCAGATCCTGTTGATATATGGCTGATCTTTCCAAGGATTGCTCCCTGTGCTCCTCTAACATGTCCACGGCATCTTGCCGGGTCTTCTCATTCTCCACCTCAACATAGGCCGCTACTCGGGGCGAGTCATGAATAATATCACTCGGCAGGACTGCCTCTGCACCATAAACCATGAAAAACGGAGTCATCTGGGTAGATCTGTTGGGTGTAGTATTAATCCCCCAAACCACTAATGGTAATTCCTCAACCCACGCTCCCGCAGCTCTGAGGCACGGGACTCGTAGTCGTGGTTTCAACCCACGAAGCAACTCCTGATTTGCCCTCTCCACCTGTCCATTAGCTTGTGGATGGGCCACAGAGGCTACGTCAAGGCGGATGCCATTGTTTCCGCAAAATTTCTCCATCTCACCTAGGGACATGTTGGTTCCATTGTCTGTTATTATGCTATGAGGGTATCCAAACCGATAGATGATCCTTTTCAGGAACTTGAATGTTGTGGCTGCCTCACAATTGGTGACTGGCATAACTTCAACCCACTTGGTAAACTTGTCAATGGCCACCAAAAGATGAGTCTTTTTGCAAGGCGACATGTGAAAGGGGCCTACCATATCCATACCCCAAACTGCAAACAGCCAGGTTAGCGGGATTGTTCGCAGCTCCATAGCCGGCACGTGGGTTTGGCGAGCATACCTTTGACATCCATCACACCGTGCTACCAAGCGCTCCGCGTCTGCCAAAGCCGTGAGCCAGAAGAAACCGTGTCGACATGCTTTAGCCACAAGGGACCTTATGGAGGCATGATGCCCACAATCACCTTCATGGATCTCCCTTAAAATCTGCCGGCCCTCCTCTGGTGTTACACAGCGCAAAAAGACTCATGCGGCACTTCTCTTATACAACTCACCATTGATGATAGAATAACCTTTTGCTCGTTTCAGAATTTGCCTGGCTAAAACTTCCTGTGGTGGTAACTCGCCCCGTGACAGGTAGGCCAGAAACGGTTCGGTCCACTCGGGGATAGCGTGCACGACGGCTACGAGCTCCAAATCCGGGTCTTGGTTGGCCAGCTCTTCCTCAGACTCGGTTTTGACGGAAGGCCGCCATAACTCGTCCAGAAAAACGTTAGGCGGAACCGGCTCTCGGCGCGAGCCGAGTCTTGCGAGTGCATCTACTGCCTCGTTCTTTCGCCTGTCAATGTGTTCCACCTCATACCCGGAAAAAGACCCGGCCACCTTGTCTACCTCCCTGCGATATGCTGCCATTGTTGCATCCTTCCTATCCCAAGTTCGAGAGACCTGCTGTACCACAAGATCTGAGTCTCCATAACACCTTATTCATCTGATATTCATCTCCTTTGCTACTCGCAGTCCGTGTAATAGGGCCTCATACTCGGCCACATTATTGGAGCAATCAAAGTGAATTTGTATCACGTAACTTAACTTATCTCCTTTGGGCGATGTAAGCACCACCCCAGCTCCTGATCCCTCGTATTGCTTGGAACCATCAAAGTGCATCACCCAAGACTCGGAGCTTGGCATCATTGTGAGCATGCTTGTGTGAGTCCAATCATTGATAAAATCAGCTAACGCCTGGGACTTAATTGCAGACCGAGGCTCGTAGTTGATGTGATAATCTCCCATCTCAATGGCCCACTTGGCTATTCTACCTGTCGCGTCTGAATTTCTGATGATATCTGCCATGGGTATAGAGCTAACCACCGTTATGGGGTGTTCCTGAAAATACGGCTTCAGTTTCCGGCTGGCCATGAAAACTCCAAAAACTAACTTTTGCCAATGCGGGTAACGCTGCTTTGCTTCCAATAAAACCTCACTCACGTAGTAAACCGGCCTTTGCACCGGGTGATCTTTTCCATCCTCCTTGCGCTCAACCACCACCACTGCGCTAACCGCCCGAGGCCCGGCCGCGATGTATAATAACATGGGCTCTTTGGGACCCGGTGCTGCCAGGATTGGTGCCTCAGATAACTGTTTTTTCAGAGCTTTAAATGCCTCGTCCGCCTCTTGGTCCCAAACGAATTTGCCGGTTTTCCTCAAGAGTCGGTATAGGGGTATTGCTTTTTCTCCAAGCCTAGATATAAACCGGCTCAATGTTGCCACACACCCCGTGAGTTTCTGAACGTGCTTCAGGCCTTCCGGCTTTTTCAGGCTTTGGATGGCCTTGATTTTGTCCGGGTTTGCCTCAATTCCTCTCTCAGAAACGATAAAGCCGAGTAACTTTCCTGCAGGCACCCCGAATACGCACTTAGTCGGGTTAAGCTTCATCTGGTATCTCCTCAAGTTCTTGAAGGTCTCCTTTAGATCATCTATGAAGGTTTCAGATTTCCTTGTCTTAATCACCACATCATCCACGTAGGCGTGAACATTGCGCCCAATTTTATCCTCAAAACACTTCTGGATGCACCGCTGGTACGTTGCGTCTGCATTTTTTAGCCCGAAGGTCATAGTTTTATAGCAAAAAACACCAAAGGGGGTTATGAACGAAGTTTTCCCCCAATCCTCTTTTTTGAGCTTGATTTGATGATACCCGGAATAAGCATCCAGGAAACATAATAAGTCACAACCTGCCACTGCATCAATGATCTGGTCTATTCTCGGAAGGTCAAATGGATCCTTTGGGCAATGCTTGTTGAGACTTGTGTAGTCTATGCACATCCTCCACTCATTGTTCTTTTTCAGCACTAGAACCGGATTTGCCAACCATTCCGGGTGAAAAACTTCCATGATAAAGCCGACTGCAAGGAGCCGAGCTATCTCTGCTCCTATAGCCTTTCTCCGTTCTTCATTCATTTTTCTCAGGCCTTGCTTCACAGGCCGAGACTTGGGATCAACATGCAAACTGTGCTCAGCTAACTCGGTCGGGATACCCGGCATATCGCTGGGCGTCCAAGCAAAAACGTCCTGATTCTCACGAATGAACTCGATAAGGGCTTCTTCCTGCTTGTTATCTAGGCTAGAAGCAATGGCAAATTGTTTGGAGGGATCACCCTCGACAAAGGCCACCATCTTGGTATCCTGGGCCGCATTAAACTTTGCTCTCTCATCCTCCGTATTCGGCCTTTTCAAAGCAGTTCTATCTTCCGGGTCTACTTGAGACCGGTAATACTTGAGCTCTTCCTTCCTGCAAGCTTGTTCTGCCATTGCCGCATCTCCTTCATCACACTCCGCTGCCACGGCCCGGTTCCCATGTATGGTGATGGCCTGCTTGGGACCCGGGATCTTTAGCTGTAAATACACGTAACATGGCCTGGCCATGAACTTAGCGTAAGCCGGCCTTCCGAACAGTGCGTGATAAGGACTGCGCAATTTTACCACCTCGAATGTGAGCCATTCCACTCGGAAATTGTCCTTGGATTCTCCAAAAGCGACTTCTAGTGTTATCTTTCCCTCAGGGCACGCCGAGTGACCCGGGACAATTCCATGAAAAACTGTGGAACTTTTCTGTAGCTGAGACTCCTTGAGCCCCATGCGTAGGAATGTTTCCCAATACAAGATATTAATGCTGCTTCCACCATCCATCAAAACCTTTTTCAGCTCGTAACCATTGACCTGTGGTGCAACCACCAAAGCTAACACACCCGGATGTTCTATCGTTTCCGGGTGATCCCTTCTGCTCCATGTTAATTCTTGATCTGACCATCTCAAATATCTCGGAACACCCGAGGAAACCGAGTTGACGGCCCTTTTAAGTATCTTTCTATCTCTATTGGAAGTCCCGGTAGTGTGAACGTGGTACTGTCCTAATTGTTTTGGGTTGGCCTGGAAACCCCCAGCGCCTCCTTGATTATTACCCGGATTGCCACCTCCTGCGTTGCCAGCGGGGGGTGGCCCGTTGCCCGGGTTTCCACCCGGACCCGGTCCTCCTCCCTGGCCTGCACCTCGCAGGGCTTTATGTATTTCCTCATTCTTCCATCTCTGTAAGTCCATGCATTGCTCCAACGAATGATTAGCCGGCCTGCCATTCCTGCTATGACGTGGACAGGGCATCTTGAATGCCTCTATATGGTTAGCCGGTCTCGGTGGTCCTTGGTAATTTCCTCCATTGAAATTTCCTCCGTTGAAATTTCCCTCTGCCCTGGGTCTTGCAAAACCGGCTTATGTATTAGCAACAAACTCGGAATTTCCTTCGTATGGGCGCTTGTGCTGGTTATTTCCATTATTTCCTCCATTGTTACCCGGTGCAGTTCCATTGCCGGGTCCTCCATTGTTGGGTTTCGCTTTTTTGTCATCAACATCCTCCTCTGTCGTGTCCGTAGCGGCGTGCTTATTGCAAACGTCCATTAGTTCTCCCATTGTAACCTCCGAGGCGTGCCGACTAGATTTCATGCGTGTCAACTTTTGCACCAGGGGTAAGTATTTGCACGTTTTTGCCATAGCCTTCAATGCATCTTTTTGCTGGATATCAGTGGAAGAGTGGAGAATTTCCATAACTCGGCGCACCCAGCTTCGCGCCGACTCTCCCTTCTTCTGGACGCAACGCTCTAAATCATCAATTGTGAATAACTTTTGGCACGTCCCATGAAAATGTTTGATAAAGGCGTATTTCAGCTCACTCCATGAATTGATGGATCTTTCAGGCAGGTTATTGAACCACAACTTCGCTGCTCCTTCGGACATCATAAGATACATAAACTTAGCTTGGAGATTCTCGGACGCGTTGCGAATTGACATAGCCATCTCGTAACTGCTTAACCAGGTTTCTGGGTCCATGGTCGGCTCATAATTAACCACTTTACCCGGCTCCTTGAATTTATCCGGGTAGGGCTCAGCTCTGATGACATCCGATAAACACTTAGGCCCGGCGAGGTTTGCCATTACCGGCCTTACTCGGGAAACGTGCGATCCTGCGGCTGGTGCGGCGGGGGGCGCAACTACCGGCCCTCTTACCGCAGACCCGGCTGCTGCGCGCCTGGCTCAAGAACTGTCCACAATGGCTTGTGCTGCTGATGCTACGGGCGTTGCCGGTCTATGGGGAGGAGGCGGCATTTGCTGCTGCTCTGCCCTCCGCCTTGCCGAACTTGACTGAATATACCCGGTATTCCCGGGTTGCCGGCTGACATACGGTGTTCCGTGCAAACCACTTCTATGATCCGGGTAATTTGCTTGCTGGGCCACTGCGGTGCACCCCGTCTCTCCCAGTGGGATACGGTCGAGCGCTAGAGTAGCGGCGTACACGTTATCCACGGGATTGTTGAAGTGATCTGGTGGAGTATGAAATCGCGGTGGTGGTGATGGTGGTGCGGTATTGCCAACAACGATCCCAGTTTGCAGCGTGGGTAACCCGGCTTGCACGTTCGCCAGCTGTCCTCCCAGGGTCGCAGCTCGATATCCGGTTTCTTGATTTACTGCCGGAATTGGTTGGTCCTGAGGGGTAACAAACAATGTGGCTGGCTGTAAATTTCCTCCGGTTGCCGGTAATCTCGTCTGGTGTCTCTGATTGTAAATCCTGGTTGACTGAGTTTGAAGGCGATTCTCCAGCTCTTCCAACTCGCGCTGGCGCGCGGCCATCCCTTGTTTCTCGGCTTTGATATCTCTCCTTTGTTGATCCAATGCGCGGCGAGCCACATCCAGATCTCGAGCACGTGCCGCTGCGTTTTCTGGGGTTATCACTGTCGCTAGCACTGTGGGATCCAAGATTAGGTTGTTACTGAACATAGCCGGATTTCGCGGAGCCGAGGTTCCCGCACCCGGTGTTCTGTTTGCTGTGAACCCGAACATATTCCTTTGCCGTTCACTTTCTCCAGTATGACTGGTGACAGAAGCCGACTCTCCGTCGACCCGGGCTATAACCGGGTTTCCGTCAATCGGTGCCTGCTGTTGGGCCAGTGCTCGCGCCGCTCCAGCCGCGGCCGTCGTCACATCCCCCTGATTAAGTTTGATTGCAGGGGCTGTATAGACCGCGACCCGGCGCGCGATGCCTGGTGATGATTCGTATTCCTCTTCATCACAGCTATCTTCCTCGTACCGGTCTTCAAGCAGGTGCAGGATAGACTTGGTGTCATCTTCCCTTATGACCGGCCACGCGGGGTCCATGCCGGCTCCTCCGGCTGTTCCCTCTTCGTGGTGGGCTCTTCTTCTGGATCGGCTGTCCCAACCGATTCTTCTCCATTCGACTGAGCGCAAGTTGCTTCTCCTGACACAGAATCATATCCAATATTATCAGGAACAGAACCAGATGTACGTACCATGCCGACGAAGACGTTGACCCGGCCGGTCGTAACGATAGACCCGGTTTCCAGCAGATCCGACTCTGGTCCCCAACCAAAGTCGTCCACCATCTTCTCTCCTTCAGGGTTGGTGATGACTTTGCCGATGACGAGGTTCTTCATGCTTTCCTGAGCTTCTCCCGTGATGTAAACACCCTTGGACGTAGGCCCCACGGTGGGCGCCAACTGTCGTGGGATAATCACGGCAGACGTTACCTGGGGTAACTTACTTTGAGGCAAATCGACTCTGGTGTTTGGGAGAGGGTTTAGCTCAGGGGAAATCATAATATCTGGCGATCTGGTAGCTCGGGCTGCAATGCCGCCGAGTCTCCGATCTAGGGTTACAACTATCAGCTCTCGTACTACAAGGATACTCGAATATCTGGAAAAACTCATGTCTTTCCTAACCTAGGGACCGGTTTATATATTACCCGGCCCCCTGGCTTCCTATACAAGGCATACCCGGAACCCTACCCGGAAACCGCACACAACCCTAAGTATCCTAATCTTGACTCCCAATGTAAGGGCTACAAGGCCTACGTTTCCTCTTGGGCCTTCTAGAAACTCCTCCACCTTGAGCCGGGTCTTGTGCGAATCCCTTCGGGCCGGGTTTCACCTAGGCAGGAGCCTACCGGGTTATCATCCCCCCATCAATACCACCAGAGATTTCGGTCTGTCAGGAGACTCCGGTATTTAGTTAGGAGACTTCGGTCTGGCGGTTTCAGTAGAATAAAAAGGGGATCGGAGTGGCAGGGTTTCTCATTCCCTACCAACCACCGATCCCCAAGACTCCATCTTCGCTGTCGCCGCCTCCAAGACCCCCTCCGGCAGCCCCTATCCGCCCCCAGGGCCTCCCTCGACTCCTCCGCGTGTTCCCCCTCCAAGGGATCCTCCATGGACGACCAGGGTGGCAATGGTATCCCCTATGCCCTCTTTTTTATTTGTGTTCATTTAGGTTTTTCTCTAGATGCAAGTTTTTGGGAGAGTTGGCACTTGTTTATTGCTTTAGAACCACCCTAGGCTGTTTCCCCTCCATAGAAATCATCTCGAGGTCACTTGGTACACATTTCGTAGAGTCTACATCTCAGATCTGTTTCCAGTTCGGAGACTCCGGTCTCCCAGTCCGGAGACTCCGGTCTCAGTCCGGAGATTCTGGTCTCCCAGACCGGGGACTCCGGTGTAGAATCTGTGAAATTTGTCTAGAATCTTGTGATGGTTTCTTCTTTCATCCTGTGGACATGTATGCTTATCTACTGCTTTCTGGTTTTGTGTTTGGTTGTGTTGTGTTTTTAGGGAAAAGGACTAAGTCATCCGCCTCCAATCCTAACGTCTCAACAAGGAAGTATCATGCTCACTCTCACAACTACCTAGTCACCAGTCCGGATACTGGGAGGGTTGCTCCGCGGAGGACCCTTTATGATGAGCGTCATCAACAAGAAGCTGGTCAAGAGCGACAGAGGTGTGAATTGGCGAACAAGGCTAGGTTTGAAAGGATCACTACTCTGGTAAAGATGAGCAAGCGAGACTACAAGATTATGAGAGCAAGACCTTTCTTCACCATGGCTCGCATTGCTGAGAGTACTCACTACTGGAGGAGAGAGTCTGAGCTTATTCAGAGGGAGATCTATGCTGGGCTGAGGCATCCTGTATGTCCGCAGCGGGTTCTTGACTTAGAGGCCTTGGGCAGTATGGAGTACTTTGAGGAAAAAGTGTGGATCGCTAGGAAGTTGGGTCTTGAGCATCTTGTGGGCATTCAGCAGAACTATAACGTAAAGGCTATTCAACAGTCTTATGCCACTATCACCTTTGGAGAGGAAGAAGATGTTCCCCTGACTTGGATGACCGGGCCTAGGAAGTGTGAGTTTTCTATCCGGAGGCTTTCTGAGTTGCTTGGTTACCCGTGGGGTGATAATGTTGGTGAGCGTATGCATATCCATGGTGTGGCCTATAACAATGTAACATCCCAAGTATGAAAACACCCTTAGAATGTTTTGCTTCTTGTTAATTTATGTTAGTGCATCATGTCATCATAAGCATTGCATGTGGCATGTGTTTCATTTTGAAATTCAATTAAAATTCAAACCAATTGGTTCATACTTGGTATGTTCCAATGATTTCAAAATAAATCACTAACAGAAACAAATCAAATAGTTTTATTGCTTCCCATAAACTTGATGTTCCAAATGAGTGACTTGGTTAATTTCTCAAATAATTCAAATATTGCAAAATTCAAGCAAATTCAATTAAAATTCAAACATCAACAAATATTTAAATTTTTTGAAAACAAAACATCATGCAACTGGGATTTTGAGTTACTTAATCCATTAAAAATATTTGCACAAAAAAAATTCCAAATCTCACCTCTCCTTTCTATCTATTCCTCTCTTTCTATTCTCTACAAAAAAAAGAAAGGAATAAAAAAAAAGGGAAAAGAAGACGGGGAGGCAGGCTAGCCCAAGTGGGCTGACCCCACCTACTACCCCAGGCCCAAGCGCCTCCCCCTTCGTTGTCGTCTTCCTCCTCTGTACGGAGACAGAGGAGGGGAGCTCCTCCCCCACCTGCAGCCTTTCTCACCTGCTCCCCCTCCTCCTATTTCTACCCGAGGCCGAGCCGCGCCCTAACCCTAGCTCTCCCCTCCATCCTCGCGCCGTCATCTTTCTTCTCCCCTCCGATCCCCTCCCTTTTCTTCTCTGATGCTCCATACCACCGCAGCCATGGCCGGATCCTGAAGCTCTCCTCGCCGTCGTTCTGCTCGTCGACGGGGCCGGGAAAACACGGGAACGGATTCGCCCCACCTTCTGCTACCTCTACGCGTCCACGCCGGGCTCCGAGAAGCTCCGTTGTGTCGGCACCGTCGCCGTCTTGCCGCCCGTCGCCACCGTCTCCTCCACCTCGCCCCGTCTCCATTTCCTTCGTCAGACGCCAGCCTCCTTCGTCGTCTACGCGCTGGTGAGGACCCCCCGACTCCCTCTGCTCCCGCGCCCACTCGCGCTCCAGCACCACACGGAGCACACGCACGCGCAGCAGCAGCAGATCGCTGCAGATCGCCGGCGACAGGCCGTCCACGATCGGGCAAAGTTTCCGTAACTGCACTTTTTCAGTTTCAGTAATTTTCCGTGAAACCTCACCTCAAGTTGTCTCCGCATCCTAGTCTAACACGAATCAGCAAAGCAGCCCAGTGGCTAGAGCCCTCTCGCGCGCACACAAGCAGGGCGTGGGTTCGAGTCCCCCCCCCCCCCCCCCCCCGCGCACTTTTTTCTTTTTGGTTTTATTTTCCTGCAGCTCAGCCCCAAAACAGATCAGATCTTAATTTGTAATTCCACCAAATATTCATAAATGCTCCAATTTTGGTGATTCAAATTCCTGTAGATTCATAACTGTGAGCACTTTCGAAATATGTAAAAATGTCAACATGTTTCTGTAATAAATTTTGCACTAAATAATTAAATACAGAAATGGCTATTAAAATTTGAAACTTTGGAAATTCATAACATGAGTTCTGTTCACCCAAATTGAGCAAACTTGGGCTCTAAAATTTTGTATTAACAAACTCTACACAGTGGTATTTTATTTGGTCACAATTGAAGTAAATTTGAACATGTTTCCCTCTGTTTACTAAAAGGAGCAGAATAAAAATGCTTATGGAAAAATGCATAATAAATTCAATAATTATCCAAAAATTACGTTTAATACCTCAAAATGTTCAGTGAAACATTGTCCACGTGTTTTCAAGTATTTCCCATGCTTTTGTAACTGAAAGTACCTCTTTTTAAATTGTTTACCAAAAATGGCAGAAATGAAAACAATAAGAATTAATTCTTAGTTATTATTTTCTTCACCCAAAAATTATGGAAACTATACCAAAATGGAAAGAACTTCAATTAATAACAGAAAAGCATCATTTCATGCATGTGGGAATACTTTTGATGTATGGGTCTTATTAAAATTAATCATAGGCCACTAAGATAAATATGAGAGGTTTCCAAATAATGCAAACTTATTTGGGACACTCATTTAACTTGATGATCATGTCCATGATCTCTTACTTGCATTAAAATGTCATGCATCATCCCATGTTTGTGCATTATGCCATGTTATTGATTGTTCGTCTCTCTTCGTTGTTTGTTTGCTTCTTCCCGAATAGACGACGATGTTGAGACAGACGAGGTTTACGACACCACTTCAGAGGAGTTAGCCCAGTACCAGGCTACTGAGTTTGCAGGCAAGTATTCACTCACCTGAACCATTGTGTCCTTTCCACACTGGATACCGATACTTCCCGTTGTCTAATCTTCTAGCCTTAAGATTCGTTGCTTGTGTTCCGATCCTATCACATGTTATCCTGTAACCCTGATATAGCCTCACCTCCACACCTATAACCCTGTTGCCTGTTGCCTGTTGCCTGTGTCTTACTAGCATGCTTAGGGTTGTTGTGCTCGAGTCTGATGTCCGTTATTTCTTTTACCATCTTTATTATGTTCTGGGGGCTCGATGTTTTAAACAACAACCTGTTGATGTTTGAGGTAGTGCTAATTTGATGATAAGGCACCGGCAGGGGGCCGGGTATGGTTTTGAGGCCTGCTAGTGTCGAACTCAGGAAAAGTTCTTGTCCTCTAGATCCATGATGAGCGCGCTAACCGCATGTGGGAAGCGTGTATGGGCGCCCCCCGCAATTCTGATTCGATTCGCATCTCGTCCAAATCGCCACACTTAGTTCAGGTTTTCCATTTGATGCACGCATATGCAGGTACGAACCCTTGGCGCCAGGGTGGAACTTTTGTAGTCGGCATTTAGGGCGGCGTGGTCTTCCAGTGCTATGAGGGTCCCCCTTTTCTTCGTGGGGGCTCGATTAGCCGCGCACGCACAGCACGTGGTTATTTGGGCTTGATGCGAAGAAGAGTTGGGTTGTGTTGAGTGGCCTGCTTGGTGGGTTTGATCCCCGCCTGGCGGGTTATTCTTACGTGTACGGCCAAATTGGTGCATCCCTGCAGGGTTAAATATTCTCGAGAAGCCGTGTTGTCCGCGGTTATGGATGACTTGGTGATAGGGCTGGCTAACAAGGATTAGACAACTTACACCTAATTAATAATAATTTGACTAGTAATAGGCATATTGTCACAATAACCTGAACCTTCATTAATCCAACTGTGTGGGTTATCCTCGGATTGCTTCTTTGGATAAGGGGCGAGATCGAGGATGGGTTTGTTTGAGGTTAGTGGTAGTTGGCTTCGATGCGCTATCTTATCCCTTTCTTTTAGCCGGATGTTGTAGCGTGTCTCTGTAGTTGGTTAGTGCAGCCCGCTGCCGCACCTTTGTATCACCTATCTTCCGTTGAACCCAAAAGCATCTGTACTTGGTGTTGTCGGGTACCCTTTGGTATCTTGTGCGTCTTGCTGGCCAGTACTCGTCCGTACTGACCCCTTTGGGGCTGCTGGTTCTGCAGACTACGTTTCCGAGGATCCCCATGGTGGCTACTACGTGGAGTATGACGAGGCTGCTGACGAGTAGATAGCGGACCCGGGCAGGATCCGAGACTTCGTGGATGGGCTCCGTTCGTTTCGTTTCCGGCCTCTTGGGCCTATTTGGATCTTGTCTATACTCACACACTTTGGATGCTTCCGCTATGATGTAATGATGACTTGTTGGGACATGTGTCCTCTGCATGACTGTATTTGCTATCTCTGCTCTAGTGAGAGCTTTTGCCACTTATTTCTATTTCTTTGTGTCTTAGAGATTTGTTGTGATATCACTTGTTCAAATGTCGTTGACGTACCATGTGTGTATGTTATGAAGTACGTCAATGGAAGTATTCGGATTCCTATTGTATGGTTTCATAGACGATGAATAGTAGAGGATGGTTGTCACACGTTTACGTGTTGGCCTACTCATATTGAGATGCGGGTGCAGGTAGGTCTCGTAAGCCAATTATCTACTGTTTAGCAGGCTGTGTGTATCCTCTAGAAGTCCGGGTGCGACAAATGGTATCAGAGCCTGTCTGCCTGTAGGATCCCTTTTACTGGTCGCAGTTGAGTCTAGAAACTATTTTGTAGCTATATAGGAAAAATGAAACGTGAGAGTAGGAATTCTGTTCTTTTATTTCTTTCCCCACCCACCCTCCCTTTTCTGGTAAGGAAGTGCAACGTTGTTTTCTCTTCTCATCTAAACTTTCAAGTTAGGATTTCACGTATCCTGGTTTCTTTAGGATGCTTATATCTACTAGACCATAGGAATGTAGGTGGTTGTGACATGATTTTCATGTTGCCTACTCACGATTGAGAACGGAGGCACATAAGCCCCGGAAGCAGATCCTCTATTCCTTAAGCAGTAGATATTGATCCTCTAGAAGCCTGGATGGGTTTTTCCGTAGTACCTCGGGAGTGTTTGGTCTCGTGTTTCCCAAATGTTGCTTCGATATCCTGTTCTTCTCAAGATCCTTTTCGTCCGTTGGAACCTTGTTGTTGCTTGCCACTTCAGTTTTTCTACCGGCGTCTAATCAAAGCTTCCCCGATCATCTGCAGATGGATCTCAGTTTCTACCCGCAGGTGGTTCGTATGACTCGTTGTGAGAGCACTACCGGTTATCCGGAGATGCTGAGAGACATGGTCACTTTTCTGGGGTTCCGGTGGGCACCAGAGTACCAGGTCTACGAGCAGCAGCGAGAGTTTGAGCAGACCTACTACCAGGCTATCGTCTACATTCTGTCAGATGATGGCATGAGCGTAGTCCACCGCTACGAGGCAGTGGGTTCCACAGTGGATATGGCTGTGCAGCAGGCAGCTTATGTGAGCCTCACCGTCCTTCGTGCTGACTACTGGGGATTTGACGATTCTATCTATCGCCACATCCCCCGTGGTTACATCACTTCGGAGGGAGCTCACTTCACTCTCTACGACAACTTGGATGTTTACGAGCATGATAACTCCAGGCTGCACACCACCGCTCAGTTTGTGAGACACAGTGACGCAGTTGCCCGCACACTATCTCAGGAGTTGGCTTCAGTCACAGAGCAGCTTTACCTTGCTTTGACTCGTCTGGCGACTTACACCACAGACTTTGTTGGAGACGAGCGCTTTGCACGTTTCGATCAGCCAGTTGGGCGTCGTCTGCCAGATGCTGGAGGTTACGAGCCGATCAGAGGTCCACTCCTTAACCTTGGTGCTGGTTACACTGGGATTCCCCGCTTTGGAGCACAGGGAGTCGACGCTATGTACTTCACCACGCCTAGAGTCGGTCTCAGACCACGTCAGATCTACGTGGATCGTCGTTCCACCTACTTTCGTGGGCGTGCTCCTCACCGTACCTCTCGCCGTACTCCTTGCCGCCGTCCTGCGTGATGAGCATGGGAGTACCGATGTATCCATTCTTAGCTATGTCTAGTTATCCTTTGGTATTCGAACCATTTATGGTGTGTTGGATATTCTGATGTAATTGAACATGTGATGGTGTACCTTTTGGTTATCTATTCATGCGTCAGAGTAATCTATCTTTCGGTTGCCAAGTCTATCATTTTTCTATTGTTGTGCTAAAATGCATTTCCATTCAGGATGCCGCCAACAAGGAACACTACGCCTGAGCCACTGCCAATCACGGAGCTGTTGACTCAGATGACCCAAGTCATGACGCAGATGGCTCAGTTTCAGGCTAATCAGCACATCAACCAGACAGCTCCACGTGTGAGCATCAAGGAGTTTCTCAGTCTGGGTCCGAGAGCTTTCGTGGCCACACGCGAGCCCCTAGACGCTGATGACTGGATCCGTGAGATAGCCAAGGCTCTGGAGATTGCACACGTAGCTGAAGAAGACAAGGTCAAGTATGCCTCCTATCTGCTGAAGGGTCAGGCAGCTTCTTGGTGGGAAAACTTCCAGGCCATGAGAACTGGCATGCCAGTCACGTGGGACCGTTTCAAGGAAGCCTTCCTGAAACACCACATTCCAGATGGTCTCATGGAAAGAATGCGTGGAGATTTTTGCTCTCTCAAGCAGGGCAAGTTGGACGTCATCGGGTATCAGAGTGAGTTCAATCGCCTCGCTCGATACGCTGGAGATGAGGTGTCCACTGAAGCTAAAAAGATGGCAAGGTTCCGCAGAGGCTTTAACCCGAAACTCAAGTATGCCCTCACCAATGTCAAGGCCGACAGCTTCGAGGATCTCGTTAACACCGCGCTCAATGAAGAAAATGGGCGCAAGGCGTTCGAGGAGTCTCGCAAGCACTCGCGTGAGGGTGGTTCCTCCTCCAACATGACCACCCCTCCGCAGAAGCGCCGCATCTGGGTACCAAATGGTGCTGTCACTCGGGCTCCATACGCCCAAACTTCTCCAGGCTTTGCTCCCCGCCCACCCAACCCTGCTCAGCTGCATGATCCAAGGGCTTCGATGGGGCAGCCAAGGCCAGGGCCTCCTCGTGTCGTCACATGCTACAAGTGCAAGCAGACGGGACACTACGCCGACAAGTGCATGCAGAGGCAGCTACCACCACCACCACCTCGTCCTAACACAAACCAGGCAATGGTGCGCGCTCCCCCGCCTAAGGCCTTCAACTCCAACAACAGGCCTGTCGGGAGGACCGCAAGGGTGAATCATGTCAAGATCGACAAAGCTGAGGAAGCTCCTGACGTCGTTCTCGGTACATTTCCCGTAAACTCTATTCCAGCTAAAGTGTTGTTTGATACCGGAGCATCACATTCTTTCGTGTCAAAGATCTTTGCGACAGCAATTAAACTCCCTTTTGTTGGTTTGGGTTCCCCGCTAGTGGTCAGCTCCCCTGGAGCAACTATGCAAACTTCCAAGATCAGTCACAAAAATCAAATTCTAATTGGAGGCCACATATTCCTTGCTTCTCTCATACTGCTTGGCAATTCTGACATTGATGTCATTCTTGGTATGGATTGGCTGAAGGCCAATAAAGTAAGAATTGACTGTGCTCAAAAGTCAATAACTCTGTCCCACCCTTCTGGCCAGATAATCTATTCTCCACATGAATCAAGTTCCATTCAGCTATGCACCCTCAATGCAAAACCTCTACCTTCACTTGAAAATGTTCCGGTGGTATGCGACTTCCCTGACATCTTTCCAGAAGAGTTGCCAGGAATGCCTCCGGACAGAGCTGTTGAGTTCGTGATCGAACTTGAACCAGGTACTGCTCCAATCTCTAAGCATCCCTACAAGATAGGAACTCCCGAGCTGAAGTTGTTGAAGGAACAAATTGATATGTACATGGAAAAAGGTTACATTCAACCTAGTTCCTCGGCTTGGGGATGCCCAACTCTTTTCGTTGCGAAGAAGGATCAAACAAAGAGACTCGTTGTTGACTATCGTCCTCTTAACGAGAAGACCATCAAAAATAAGTATCCAATTCCTCGCATCGATGATCTTTTTGATCAACTTGCTGGAGCCTCTATATTCTCCAAGTTGGACTTGAGAATGGGTTACCATCAAATAAACATCAGAAAAGAGGATATTCCAAAGACAGCCTTCACCACTCGCTACGGTCTATATGAATTCACCGTCATGTCCTTTGGTCTCACCAACGCACCGGCGACCTTCTCTCGACTCATGAATTCTGTCTTCCATGAATACCTAGACAAGTTCGTTGTGGTATATCTTGATGACATTCTTGTCTACTCAAAATCCGAGGAAGAGCATGAAGAACATCTTCGTCTCACTCTCATGAAGCTTCGCGAGCATCGTCTCTATGCCAAGTTCTCCAAATGTGAGTTCTGGATTTCCGAAGTCGTTTATCTTGGTCATGTCATCTCTGCCAAGGGCATAGCCATTGATCCAGAAAAGGTTAAAGCAATTGTTGATTGGAAACCTCCAAAGACGGTGAAGCAAGTAAGAAGTTTTCTTGGCTTGGCTAGCTATTGGCGTCGCTTCGTCCCAAACTTCTCCAAGACTGCCAAACCTCTCACTGAACTCACAAAGAAGGACAAGAAGTTCGTCTGGTCTCCACAATGTGATGAAAGCTTCAATCTCCTGAAGACTAAACTCACTTCTACACCAGTTCTGGTTGGCCCAGATCCTTCCAAACCTTTCCAAACATTCTGTGATGCTTCTCTCCAAGGTCTAGGTGCAGTTCTCATGCAAGAACGTCAAGTTTTGGCTTATGCTTCACGTCAGTTGAACACACATGAGCTCAATTATCCCACTCATGACCTTGAACTTGCAGCAGTTGTGTTTGCCCTCAAGAAATGGAGACAATACTTGTTGGGTAATCGCACTGAAATCTTTTCCGATCATAAGAGTCTAAAGTACATCTTCACTCAACCAGATCTAAACCTCATACAAAGGAGATGGATTGAAAAGATCAAAGACTTTGATCTTACCATTTCTTGCACTCCAGGCAAGGCTAATGTTATGGCCGATGCTCTCAGTCGCAAGTCGTATTGCAATAATCTCATGATCATGGAAAGCCAACCTCCTCTTCATGAAGAATTCTAAAACGTGAATCTTGGTCTTGTTCCTCAAGGCTATCTTGCAAACTTGACAGCCAGTCCAACTCTTGAGGACAAGATTCGTTCTGAACAACTTCGTGATGCTGAAATCAAGAAGATTGTAGAGCACATCAAAGCAGGCAATGAGAAATTTGAGTGCTTCTCAATTGATGACAAGGGAACTGTGTTCTTCGAAGGACGCATTGCAGTTCCTCAAATTCAAAGTCTCAAAGATGTCATTCTCAAAGAGGCTCATGAAACTCCTCTTTCCATACACCCTGGAAGTACAAAGATGTACCAGGATCTCAAGACACTGTATTGGTGGCCTAGCATGAAACGTGAAATTGCTTAATACGTGTCTGAATGCGACGTCTGTCAACGTGTCAAGGCAGTTCATCAGAAAACAGCCGGTCTTCTCCAACCTCTGAAAATCCCAGAATGGAAGTGGGACATGATTGAAATGGACTTCGTCACTGGTTTTCCAAAGTCCAAGAGGGGCAACGATGCAATCTTCGTTGTCATTGATCGACTCACTAAAGTCGCTCACTTCTTTCCTGTCAAAGAGACAATCTCAGCTAGTCAGTTAGCGGATCTCTACACAGCAAAGATTGTTCCTCTTCATGGTGTTTCGCTAGAAATAAGCTCAGACCGTGGAAGCATCTTCACTTCTCATTTCTGGAAAAGCTTTCAAGAAGCCTTGGGCACCAAGCTTCTGTTCAGCACAGCCTATCATCCTCAGTCTCAAGGGAAAGTCGAAAGAGTCAATCAGATTCTCGAGGATATGCTCAGAGCATGTGGTCTCTCTTTTGGCATGAAATGGGAGGAATGTCTTCCATATGCTGAATTTTCCTACAACAACAGCTTCCAGGCAAGTCTAGGCATGGCACCATTCGAGGCTCTCTATGGCCGCAGATGCAGGAGTCCAATCAATTGGTCTGGAGCTGGTGAACGTTCACTCTTATGCCCTGACATTGTTAAGGAGGCCGAAGAGAAAGTTCGCATCATTCGTGACAATCTGAAGATTGCTCAGTCTCGTCAGAAAAGCTACTATGACAGCAAACACAGGGACATGGTCTATGCAGCTGGAGACAAAGCATATCTCCGTGTAACTCCCCTCAGAGGCACTCATCGTTTTGGTGTCAAAGGAAAGCTTGCACCAAGATATATTGGTCCCTTCAACATTCTCTCAAGGCGTGCAGAAAATGCCTATCGTCTTGAACTTCCAGAAAAGCTATCCAAGGTGCATGATGTCTTTCACGTGTCACAGCTCAAGAAGTGCTTCAAAGATCCATGTCGTGCTGTTGATCATGATTCCATTGAACTGCAAGAAGACCTCTCGTATGAAGAGCACCCTATTCGCATTCTCGATGAGACCGAGCGTAAAACTCGCAACAAGAGCACCAAGTTCTTAAAAGTGCAGTGGTCTCATCATTCCGATAAAGAGGCAACGTGGGAGACCGAAGAGGATCTTCGCAAGAAGTATCCGGACCTTTTCTCTTCTCAGTAGGAATCTCGGGGCGCGATTCCTTCAAGGGGTGCGTTTTGTAACATCCCAAGTATGAAAACACCCTTAGAATGTTTTGCTTCTTGTTAATTTATGTTAGTGCATCATGTCATCATAAGCATTGCATGTGGCATGTGTTTCATTTTGAAATTCAATTCAAATTCAAACCAATTGGTTCATACTTGGTATGTTCCAATGATTTCAAAATAAATCACTAACAGAAACAAATCAAATAGTTTTATTGCTTCCCATAAACTTGATTTTCCAAATGAGTGACTTGGTTAATTTCTCAAATAATTCAAATATTGCAAAATTCAAGCAAATTCAATTAAAATTCAAACATCAACAAATATTTAAATTTTTTGAAAACAAAACATCATGCAACTGGGCTTTTGAGTTACTTAATCCATTAAAAATATTTTCACAAAAAAATTCCAAATCTCACCTCTCCTTTCTATCTATTCCTCTCTTTCTATTCTCTACAAAAAAAAAGGAATAAAAAAAGGGAAAAGAAGAGGGGGGGGCAGGCCAGCCCAAGTGGGCTGAGCCCACCTACTACCCCAGGCCCAAGCGCCTCCCCCTTCGCTGTCGTCTTCCTCCTCTGTACGGAGACAGAGGAGGGGAGCTCCTCCCCCACCTGCAGCCTTTCTCACCTGCTCCCCTCCTCCTATTACTACCCGAGGTGGAGCCGCGCCCTAACCCTAGCTCTCCCCTCCATCCTCGCGCTGCCATCTTTCTTCTCCCCTCCGATCCCCTCCCTTTTCTTCTCTGATGCTCCATACCACCGCAGCCATGGCCGGATCCTGAAGCTCTCCTCGCCGTCGTTCCGCTCGTCGACGGGGCCGGGAAAACAAGGGAACGGATTCGCCCCACCTTCTGCTACCTCTACGCGTCCACGCCGGGCTCTGAGAAGCTCCGTTGCGTCACCACCGTCGCCGTCTTGCCGCCCGTCGCCACCGTCTCCTCCACCTCGCCCCGTCTCCGTTTCCTTCGTCAGACGCCAGCCTCCTTCGTCGTCTACGCGCTGGTGAGCACCCCCCAACTCCCTCTGCTCCCGCGCCCACTCGCGCTCCAGCACCACACGGAGCACACGCACGCGCAGCAGCAGCAGATCGCTGCAGATCGCCGGCGACAGGCCGTCCACGATCGGGCAAAGTTTCCGTAACTGCACTTTTTCAGTTTCATAAATTTTTCGCGAAACCTCACCTCAAGTTGTCTCCGCATCCTAGTCTAACACGAATCAGCAAAGTAGCCCAGTGGCTAGAGCCCTCTCGCGCGCACACAAGCAGGGCGTGGGTTCGAGCCACCCCCCCCCCCCCCCCCCCCCCGCGCACTTTTTTTCTTTTTGGTTTTATTTTCCTGCAGCTCAGCCCCAAAACAGATCAGATCTTAATTTGTAAATTCCACCAAATATTCATAAATGCTCCAATTTTGGTGATTCAAATTCCTGTAGATTCATAACTGTGAGCACTTTCGAAATATGTAAAAATGTCAACATGTTTCTGTAATAAATTTTGCACTAAATAATAAATACAGAAATGGCTATTAAAATTTGAAACTTTGGAAATTCATAACTTGAGTTCTGTTCACCCAAATTGAGCAAACTTGGGCTCTAAATTTTTGTATTAACAAACTCTACACAGTGGTATTTTATTTGGTCACAATTGAATTAAATTTGAACATGTTTCCCTCTGTTTACTAAAAGGGGCAGAATAAAAATGCTTATGGAAAAATGCATAATAAATTCAATAATTATCCAAAAATTATGTTTAATACCTCAAAATGTTCAGTGAAACATTGTCCAAATGTTTTCAAGTATTTCCCATGCTTTTGTAACTGAAAGTACCTCTTTTTAAATTGTTTACCAAAAATGGCAGAAATGAAAACAACAAGAATTAATTCTTAGTTATTATTTTCTTCACCCAAAAATTATGGAAACTATACCAAAATGGAAAGAACTTCAACTAATAACAGAAAAGAATCATTTCATGCATGTGGGAATACTTTTGGTGTATGGGTCTTATTAAAATTAATCATAGGCCACTAAGATAAATATGAGAGGTTTCCAAATAATGCAAACTTATTTGGGACACTCATTTAACTTGATGATCATGTCCATGATCTCTTACTTGCATTAAAATGTCATGCATCATCCCATGTTTGTGCATTATGCCATGTTATTGATTGTTCGTCTCTCTTCGTTGTTTGTTTGCTTCTTCCCGAATAGACGACGACGTTGAGACAGACGAGGTTTACGACACCACTTCAGAGGAGTTAGCCCAGTACCAGGCTACTGAGTTTGCAGGCAAGTATTCACTCACCTGAACCATTGTGTCCTTTCCACACTGGATACCGATACTTTCCGTTGTCTAATCTGCTAGCCTTAAGATTCGTTGCTTGTGTTCCGATCCTATCACATGTTATCCTGTAACCCTGATATAGCCTCACCTCCACACCTATAACCCTGTTGCCTGTTGCCTGTGTCTTACTAGCATGCTTAGGGTTGTTGTGCTCGAGTCTGATGTCCGTTATTTCTTTTACCATCTTTATTATGTTCTGGGGGCTCGATGTTTTAAACAACAACCTGTTAATGTTTGAGGTAGTGCTAATTTGATGATAAGGCACCGGCAGGAGGCCGGGTATGGTTTTGAGGCCTGCTAGTGTCGAACTCAGGAAAAGTTCTTGTCCTCTAGATCCATGATGAGCGCGCTAACCGCATGTGGGAAGCGTGTATGGGCGCCCCCCGCAATTCTGATCCGATTCGCATCTCGTCCAAATCGCCACACTTAGTTCGGGTTTTCCATTTGATGCACGCATATGCAGGTACGAACCCTTGACGCCAGGGTGGAACTTTTGTAGTCGGCATTTAGAGCGGCGTGGTCTTCCAGTGCTATGAGGGTCCCCCTTTTCTTCGTGGGGGCTCGATTAGCCGCGCACGCACAACACGTGGTTCTTTGGGCTTGATGCGAAGAAGAGTTGGGTTGTGTTGAGTGGCCTGCTTGGTGGGTTTGATCTCCGCCTGGCGGGTTATTCTTACGTGTACGGCCAAATTGGTGCATCCCTGCAGGGTTAAATCTTCTCGAGAAGCCGTGTTGTCCGCGGTTATGGATGACTTGGTGATAGGGCTGGCTAACAAGGATTAGACAACTTACACCTAATTAATAATAATTTAACTAGTAATAGGCATATTGTCACAATAACCTGAACCTTTATTAATCCAACTGTGTGGGTTATCCTCGGATTGCTTCTTTGGATAAGGAGCGAGATCCAGGATGGGTTTGTTTGAGGTTAGTGGTAGTTGGCTTCGATGCGCTATCTTATCCCTTTCTTTTAGCCGGATGTTGTAGCGTGTCTCTGTAGTTGGTTAGTGCAGCCCGCTGCCTCACCTTTGTATCACCTATCTTCCGTTCAACCCAAAGCATCTGTACTTGGTGTTGTCGGGTACCCTTTGGTATCTTGTGCGTCTTGCTTGCCAGTACTCGTCCGTACTGACCCCTTTGGGGCTGCTGGTTCTGCATACTACGTTTCCGAGGATCCCCATGGTGGCTACTACGTGGAGTATGACGAGGCTGCTGACGAGTAGATAGCGGACCCGGGCAGGATCCGAGACTTCGTGGATGGGCTCCGTTCGTTTCGTTTCCGGCCTCTTAGGCCTATTTGGATCTTGTCTGTACTCAGACACTTTGGATGCTTCCGCTGTGATGTAATGATGACTTGTTGGGACATGTGTCCTCTGCATGACTGTATTTGCTATCTCTGCTCTAGTGAGAGCTTTTGCCACTTATTTCTATTTCTTTGTGTCTTAGAGATTTGTTGTGATATCACTTGTCCAAATGCCGATGACGTACCATGTGTGTATGTTATGAAGTACGTCAATGGAAGTATTCGGATTCCTATTGGATGGTTTCACAGACGATGAATAGTAGAGGATGGTTGTCACACGTTTACGTGTTGGCCTACTCATATTGAGATGCGGGTGCAGGTAGGCCCCGTAAGCCAATTATCTACTGTTTAGCGGGCTGTGTGTATCCTCTAGAAGTCCGGGTGCGACAAACAAGAAGAGGATGGATCCTATGTATGAGAAGATCTTGAGCACAGGAACTGCTAAGGACCTCAAGAGGGTCTACAATATTCTTCTCTGCCTCTTCTACAACAACATTGCTCCCAAGGCCGGGAACGTGGATGCTATCTGTGGAGGGATAGTCAACTTTCTCTATTAGGCTTTCCAGTGTCACTTGGCTGGTCCAGATGGTGTGGGATTTGAGATCGATGTCATGCACTTCATTAAGGAGGAGATGTATTCAGCTATGATTGAGATCAAGAAGGTCCCGGTATATGCTCCCTATGTGATGAGGCTCATTCTTGATGAGTGCCCGGGTCTTGAATGTCAGACTGTGCATGCATCTGGCTCTCTTCAGGTGATCTCGTCTCACTTATCTGATGAGGACACCCCCATGGGTGATGCTGAGGCTGCTGCTCCAAGGTCTAGGAGGAAGAATGTCGATCCTCCATCTCGTCGTTCTTGCAAGGAAAAGGCTCAAGATGAGATGAAGAAGCTCTCATGGTTTCAGTGTAATATTCTGTGCATGACGATTGATGTCCACAAGGATAACCATGAGGCCTATAAGGAGAGCCGTCAGCTAAGGAAGATGACCACCAAGCTCCGGGACCATGTGGGTATTGGTACTACTCCTCCTCTTGAGCTTCCCACTAGTAGGGAAAAGCCTACCAGTGACGAACCAAACTGGGCTACCGCTGGCGAAGGGTTGTTCGCCAGCGCTAACTCGCCAGTGGTAGCGGGTTACCGCTGGCAAACAGCGCTTCGCCAGCGGTAGCATATGTTACCGCTGGCAAACACAACCTTGTTCGCCAGCGCTATGTTCGCCAGCGGTAGAACGCGCGTTCGCCAGCGGTAGCTCATTTGTTCGCCAGCGGTAAGTCTCCCAGGTTTGTATCTTTTTTGTTATTTTCGTATAACAGTTTGTATATTCCTGGTATTATACTATACAGGTGCAAATACATTTAATTTATAAAGTTCACACATATAAATCACTCTTAGATACATATGCATGTATGTATATATGCAATACACAAACCGAGATCCATCGATAACGAAATTAACACATCGATAACGAAATAACATCCTTCTCATAAATATTAATACACATCGATCTCAATAACACGTTTATGTCGGAAGATTTTGAACCAAAAATATAGCCATCTAATTAGTTTAACGATTACAAAAGTATGACATCGATCCATACAACGCGCGATATAGAGGTCAATCGCAAACAAGACATATATATATGCGGTCCGCCTCCGCTTGCGATCTTTCGCTAGGGCCAGCGCGCCGTCCACTTCTTCATCTCTCTGTAGACCAAGATAAAAGCATTAGACCGGCAAAGGAAATCACAAGTTCTTATTAGGAGCAATTCGTACCGAACCGAATACATACCGTCGATCATTTGTTCCTCGTTGTTGTAGTGATCTTCTGTTTCTTCACCGGAGGGAACGGAAGAACACCTTCTAACAAGTTGAATGGTCTCTCGTCAGCCTGCTCTAGCACACATTGTCGCAACTCATCGTTAGATGGTGGGGAGTTCCAGTGGAAGACCGAGTCTTTAGTTACTACATCCCTATAGATGATGGAGCAGAGTTTGCGCTGGATGCGACCAAAGTTTTGTCTGAATTCAGCATCAGACCATTCGACGATGCTGCGAGACCATTTGTCCACAGCAGACATGAATTGTAGACTCTGTTGCTCCTTCACGATCTCCATCATGTGTTGGATGAGGTACCATGCCTCCATTTGGCCGCCTCGCGTCTGCTTGGGGCAGGGGAACTCTGTTCTGTGTCTAAACACATATTTGCCTTGACTTTGTTTTTTCTGTCGCAGAATACTTCCCCCTGATATAGCCATCCATAGCATCATTGAGAACAGACTTGGTGAGGGAGTAGTTCTTCTCCTTCAGCCTACTCCCGGAGTCGAGATATACGGCGTGCGCGTCTCTGGAGAAAATCATGATGAGGGTGCCGTATTTGTTTCTGCGCAAAACAGGAGTCCATATATATAATCCTCAAAAGTTGTAACCACTATTAATTGTATATGTGCAAACTTATGTAAAGATGGGAAATATAACTTACTCGGGAAAGTAAGGCAGTATGGTGATCCTCTTGTGCATATGATTATTGAGCAACACTTGTTCGAGGTACTTTGCCGCTTTTGCCCTACCCTTGGGGTTGTTCAAGTACATGTCGTGCATGTAGTAGGGGTCTGCTAGCCCGATGCTTTTGGTATTCTCTATGGATAATTGATGCGCCAAACTGAGCGTAAATAGACAGACGATTGATGAGTGGAGGGATTTCATGTGGAACATCCGAAAAAATCTCACGATGATCTTGCGTGCGTTGCCTTCAGTGACAAATCCCACCGTAGATGGCACCTTTGCGATCAAATCCGGCAGCGTTGGATTTTTCTCTTTAAGAAGCATCGTATCCATAAATTGAACACCGTCATGGACGCTAAGCATATCACATGTCAGCAAGGAGGCCAACCTCGGCGGAAGCATCGGTTTGCCCAACTCATGGATCTGATGCCAGTCGTGTATGGGTATCCTATCCAATACCCGTTCTGCCTGCGGGTTAGACTTGGTCCCCTCCACCGGTTGGCTCATCGATGCAACGGCAGAACTCTTATTAGTTCTTTTCCATGCTGTCTTCTTAGGCTGATTCTGAAATACATCTGCTACCGCCTCTTTGAGGGCGTCCTGGCTGATGACTTCTTGCTTGGGGGCTGCCGGTTCTTGAGAAGAGAAAAGACGCTTTGTGCATCGATATTTATCCGCTTCCTCCGCTGGCAAGAGAAGTTTATCAAGATCATCCAGGTCGGCCCCCTCGTAAGGATCGTCGACGAGGTAGTCATTGGGGTTCTCATCTTCAGCATCGTCGCCGTCGTGTTGCACGGACTTTGCAGGTGAGAAATCCTCGTGTTGGCTTGGGTGCCCCGAGCCCTGGACCGGTGTTGGAGTGTTGACAGGAGTACTTTCCAAACGAATTAGTGATTTTGGCCATGTCAATGGCCAAACCAAGCACTGCTCCAGGTTCAACTCGCTGTCGGCTGCGGGGGGTTGGTTTGGAGGATCGAGAGCACCGCAACCAGGGAGCACCCGACTTAATGTCACTCTGAACATGTCGTCGGGCATACGAACGCCGTGGGATACGCGGTTGAGAGGTGTTATGATTTTTTCCTTTGTCCACGTCCTTTAACTCGCTGTTCACACGAAGGAGCAATGTGCACCCCGTCTCGTCGGCCTGCGAAACATCGCGCGATCGTCGTTAGAGACTGAGGCCGTCACGAATCAAGTCATAATATATAATTAAGTAGTGGACGTTGAATTACCGTAAGGGCATTGAGCTCGGACAAGGGCGATGGACCGCTAAGTGTCGGCGGCGGCGTTGAAGAGACGTGGCGGGGCGGCGACGGATCTTTGCGACCTTGCGGCTCAGGGTTGGGGGCTGCCTCGTTCTGTGCAGCAGGCGCCACGACAGGGGCCACGTTCTGCGCAGCAGGCGCCACGACGAGGGCCACGTTCTGCGCAGCAGGCGGCACCATTTGGGCTATTTTGATCTCGGGGAGCGGCCCTTGTCCTCCACCTGCCATCCACGGCGCTAAGGACTGAGCGACGGACGCACAGATGGTAGGGAGGAGCGCGTTGAGCCTCTCGTTCACAAGCTCGTCGACCCTCTTCTCCGGGACCTTGTTCCGCTCCTTTCTCTTCTCCTTGGTGTCCGGGTAGTAGTGCGCATGCCGATGACCCTTTCTGAGGCCATGCACATGGCCACGATGCGGCTTCTTGTCAAGGAGCACTCCCTTCATCGTGTTAAGCGCCCTAATGAAAGGGGTGTCATATGGGTCCTTGTTCATCGTTGCCGAGGACCCTCCGTCAGAGTGAGATATATGTTCTTTTTATTCTTCCTCGAGATATTTATTCTCGAGCATTTTGACCTTCTCGTTCAACACAAGATCGCCGAGCTTTTTGGGATCTTCCCTATAGTGGGCCCTGACAAAATTTCTCACCTGCGGGTCGGTGATCTTGTCAAACGGGTTCGGCCCTTCTCTCTGCGCATCCTCCTTAGCCCATACTTTCTACTTCCCAAGGTAACCCCGGCTTCCGAGATTGTGAGGGCCAATGTTTTTTTCGCTGGTCTTTTCCCCATTTACTCAGCGCCACCCTTTCCGGTTTGAGTTCGTCGAGCTTGAATTGGGCCAATTCTTCCTCGGAAATGGATGGCCACATCTTATGGATCTCATCAAAACCCTTACCCTTCGCAATCATCTCCCGCAAACTAGATCTCCAAGTCGTAAACGCCTTGGTGAACTTTCCCAGTGCTAACGAGTTGACCAGATTCTTCTTCAGGTCCTGGTTGTCGTAAGGATCCGGGAACTTGTACCTCGTGTGCAGCTTCTCAATCAGCAGGGCGGCCATAGCCTTGTTTCTTTATCTCTGAGCTGGCCCGTATTAACGTTGCCAAAGCCTCGAGCTATGCAGCCTATCTGGTTTCCATACCCCTTAGAGTAACTCTCCGGCTCGATGGGAGCACCGCTGTTGGGGTCCACTTCCGTGAACTCTTGCCGGATGGTGGCGAGCATGTTGTGTCGCCTTTCTTTGCGCTTACGCGACGCCTCGATACCGGAGGCGGTATCCCCGGTGCCACTACCGGTTTGACCTTCTCCGCCCGATGTATCGGTGCGCGGCTCTAGCTCCTGACGAATGGTTTCGTCCATCTCGTCGTCTGCATGGTCGTCCTGCGTCTCTAGCTCCAGTTGCAGATCTACGGGTCCTCCTCCGGCGCTAAGCATAGAAAGCCACGCATCGTCGTCCCCGCGTCCGATCCCAGAACCACCCGCCTCTTTGTTGTGAGCCATATCTAATTAAGGAGAGAAAACCCGAAATTAGTTCAACAAATCCTGCAATTTAGACGATGTATACCCCATACGAGTCCAATTTTCTCGGACACTCTAAGATGTGATATTTTTAGCAAAGACCATGCCAAAATTCACGGAAAATTTCGGCATGACCTTTGCTAAAAATATCACAAATGGAGTACCCAAATTTGCCGGAACGGAAATTAATCAACATTCCGGCAAATAGGGCTTCACGTGGGGTACCTGCACATAAAATCCCACCCCTCATATAATCCCACCCCTCATATTATCATCGTCATCCACACGAAGGTGGGCACATATCCACACGACCACACACCATCTCCACCATCCATCACCACCATCCATATCACCACGCCATATCCAGTTGATTCGTGCATATACATAGTTTCGTTGCATACAATAGGCAGACAGATATATACATAGTTTCTCAGTGTTTGATCTTTTTGCCATTTTTGGTCGCAATTGCATAATTTAACCCCACATCATGACTTATTCTTCTGAATGGAAGACCATGCCTAGGTAGCGTTGTTATGCTTCTTCTTGTTGTGTATGTTGCATGACTATCATCATCATCTTCTTGATCATCGTCAATATTTGGGTCGCCGAACGTGTCGAACTCGTCCTCATCAATGACTCCATCCATTCCGATGATATTTCTTTTCCCTCTCCTCACGACAACACGGCTAGGCCTTGCGGGGTCTGTTATGAAGAAGCATTGGGACACATGCTTAGCCAATACCCATGGCTCATTTTTGCGCTGTGACATTCGCGCTTGATGAGGTTCCGGCTTCGGGAATAACCATGGTTGTAAAGTATTGGTCTTCTTTTCTGACGGTCGACATCCTAGCCCATCTGACGCAGAACATAGGCACCTTCTCTCCAGAGTATTTAAGCTCCCATATCTCCTCGATCCTTCCGTAGTATCTTAACTTTTTGTCACCGGTGTAGGATTCCATTATTACCCCTAAGTTTTGATAATCGGAAGTTTTGTCTTTCTCCTCTGTGTAGAAAGTGAACCCGTTGATATCATATGCTTGAAATGTCGCTAGGTTGGGAGCTGGGCCATGTGCCAAGGCGTACAATAGTTTATTTTCCGCACAATCCCTTGGCGGTGGATTAGCGACGATCACATCTTTAAACCAACGCAAGAAAGTGGAGTTATGCTCTCTGATTATTTCTCCTTCGGTCCTCCGCTTGCCTTGTTCACTGTACTTTTTCATAACCGAGCTCTTGTGTTTTTCCACCCAAGTATCGACCATGTCAATGTGTTGGAGAGCTACTAAGTTTGCCCTGTTAAAGTCGGTGTGTCGACAAGCCCGATCCACATGCACTTCTCTACGTCCATTTTTGTGACCTACTCCATCGAGCTTGCCAATGTGCTTGTTTCTGGGCAGACTAACAGGGTCCTCCACGTCAATATGATTCGTGCAGAAAGAGGTGCACTCTTCCGTGAGAAAGCCCTGAACGATGCTTCCATCCGGACGGGCTCTGTTGCGAACAAATCCTTTGATGACCCCATTCATCCTTTCAAACGGCATCATGTTATGCAGGAACAACGGCCCGAGATGGATGATATCGTCCACGATATGGACCAACAGATGAACACATATGTCAAAGAATGATGGTGGAAAGTACATCTCAAGCTCGCATAGTATCACGACAATCTCTTCCTGCAGCCTTGAGATCTGCTTCCCCGTGATCGACTTTCGAGATATCACGTCGAAGAAGTTACAGAGGACAAACAGGGTTTCCCGGACGTGCTTGTCCATTATTCCGCGGATCGCAACCGGACGTATCTGCGTCATCATCACGTAACAGTCATGAGACTTCATCCCGCTAAACTTTTGTTTCTACGCGTCGAGGAATCTGCTTATTAGCCCTGAGTCACCGCTAGGGACTTTGACTCCGAGAAGGCACATCATCAATTTTGTGATCTCGTCCGGACTAAGAGTGAAGTAGGAGGGGGCAGTAATAGTCATTCCTCTTAACCCTTTTGGCCTTGCGACCCTCCGTCTCCTCATCACACGATTGATCGCCGTCGTCATCATCCGGGCGTCCGCCCTGAAGATCTACCCTAATACCAAAATATTTCAGGTCATTTCTTGCTTTCACCCCGTCTTTGGTCCTCTCCGGCATGTTGAGCAGCGTGCCAAACAAACTTTCAAACACATTCTTCGTGATATGCATCAGATCAAGGCAGTGAGGCGTACCTAGAATGGGCCAGTATGGCAAGTCCCAAAACACCGACCTCGTCTTCCATACATCCAGAAGCGGTTTTGGCGCCTTTTGCTTCTTTCCCGGCTCTGGGCATTCCTTCCAATCATTCAGCAACTTGTAGATTTCTTCGCCGCACCTCTTACGTGGAGGTCCACGGAGCTCGTCTTCACCGTTAAAAAGGTCTCCTCGCCTTCTCCACGGGTCTTTGTTGGGTAGCCACCTTCGATGGCCAACGAAAACTGTTTTCGAAGACCCATGATCTTTCGGAAGTTGCATAAACGTGGGGTCATCCATGCACCTCACGCAACCGTTATGTCCGTGGCACACCTGGCCCGCCACATATCCGTAGCCGAGTAGGTCGTGAACCGTACAGAATAAGACAGCTCTCATTGGGAAATATTGTTCACCGAAGGCGTCCCATGTGTTCACCCCTTCCTCGGCCCATAGCGTGTCTAGCTCATCTTTAAGCAGCTTCAGGTATAGATTGATGTCGTTGCCTGGTCGTTTCGGCCCTTAAATTAGCATACTCATGTGAATATACTTCCTCTTCATGCACAACCAGGGGATGTTGTACATCCATACAAACACGGGCCAGGTGCTATGGGTGCTGCTCTGGTTGCCAAACGGATTGAGTCCGTCGGTGCTCACACCCAACCTGATGTTCCTTCCCCCGCCCCGAACGTTACATATTCACAGTCAATTGGTTTCCATTGACTTGCATCTGAAGGATGTGTCAATTTACTTTTTCACTCCGATTTGGATCTTTCAAAACTTTATTCCTCCTTTTCGCGTGCCAGCGCATGAGCTCTGCTTTCTTGCGGTCCGCGAAATAGTGTTGCAGACGGGGAATGAGCGGAAAGTACCACACAAATTTTCGAGGAGCTTTGTTCTTCCCTTTCTTTTATCGAGCGGCGTTGCAAACTGGACAAATGGTTTTGTTCGCGTCCTCTTTCCGATAAATGTAGCAATCGTTGATGCACACATGGTATTTTTCATGAGGTAAATCAAAGGGGCACACGACTTTCTTGGCCTCGTCGCAACTTTTAGGACAGGTGTTGCCCTCTGGAAGGATATCGTGCCAGTATTGCAGGCTTGCATCGACGCTTATGTCGCTCCATTTGTATCTCGCCTTCATCTGCAGAACATCGAGCGCCACTCTCAGGCGGGACTCTTCCGGACCGCAGCCTGCATACAACGGTGTCTTCGAGTCTATCTCTAGTTGCGGCAGCTTTGATTGCTCTCTAGCAGCAGATCTCGAGTTAGTCGTCTTTCTCAAAAGCAGTTCTTTCAGATGAGGGTCACGCACAACTTCCGTTAGGGGTGTCCTTGTGTCCTCGTCTTCTTCCACGTCTTGTTCATCATCTTCTCCATGATCATGTGCGGGTTCATGAGGCTGATCTTGGTCCTGTTGTAGTTCTTGTCGATCGTTGTTATTCTCCTGTTGCACATCATTTCCTACCACCGCCGCCCCATGGACTTCATCATCTTCCTCATCACTTACCCACTGATTGTTATACCCATCCATGAAACAATACCTGAGGAGGTGAATGAGCAAGTCTCCGGTAAAGGGATTGAGCAAGCCCCCTAGTTTGCACTTTCGACATGGACATCGTATCTCCTTGCAGCCATTTTGTAACATGTCTTCTGTCGCGTGTCTCAAGTAACTATTCACGACACGTTCACTCTTAACGACCACCATTATATGTCGCCTGCAGGAGAGCGCGCCAATATAATATTAGAACCAAACATAATATATATATATCGATATTCACGAAACAAATCGGCATGACCTTCCTACAAATTGGAGGTTAGAGGAGTGCCAAACTTTGCCGAGACGGAAATGAATCAACATTCCGGCAAAGTGGCAACTCATTTTCATATCCAAAATTTCACTTCATGTCGTATTCACGAAAAAATTCGGCATGACCTTCCTACAAATAGGAGGTTATTAGGGAGTGCCAAACTATGCCGAGACGGAAATGAATCAACATTCCGGCGATAGTTGGCTACTCAATTTCATTCCACAACAAATTGCACACATTTAACGTCTCCATCACACGACCATATTTGAATCCGGTGAAATTTCACACATATTGCATATCGCGTGTATCCGGACAAAATTCATATACAAACTCATTTAATTATATATTAGCATTCATCCCACCTCAAATGAATAGATGGCTACACGATGATATCCGGAGAATTTTGGAGCTTTGGAGAGAGAGGGGGTAATTCTAGATCTAGATGCCTAGGAAGGGAAAACTTTGGGTAGAAATGGTGTTAGGAGGGAGATAAACATATATATACCAACTAAAATAATTTTAGTTGGTTCAAAAGAGAGTACAAGGGGGGGGGAATTGGCATAAATTCGAGCTAGAGAGAGAGAGGAGGGGACAAGGTGGACAAGGGAGAGTGGAGAGGGGAAAGTGTGGGGTGGACCATTTATGGCTTATCTGCCCAGGTTACCACTAGCGAACAGCTGTGCCTGTTTGCCAGCGGTAGGAAACTTAGCGCTTGCGAACAAGGGAACGTGTCCGCCAGTGGTAGTTCCAGAAAGGGGCGGGTGCGCGCGAAGGTGGGGCCCATACTTACCGCTGGCGAAGGAACCTGCTTGTTCGCCAGCGGTAGCAGGGATAGCGCTGGCGAACCTGGAATTGTGTTCGCCAGTGGCATTAGTGCTGGCTAAGCTCTATTGATGTTCGCCAACAGTATAGGGGTGGCTATAGGCTAATTCCTACTAGTGTCCTACTGAGTATATGCCCATGTCCTATGAGAACTGGAACACCCACAACTTCCTGTGGGGTGATTTTGAGGAGGTCACTTCGGCTTCTTCCTCTTCTAACAACCGTGCAAAGGCTCCTATGACTGAGGAAGAGGAGCATATTGAGGAAGAAGAGGATGAAGAGGAGTATGAAGAATAAGATGGTGATGAGGAGGGAGAAGGCATAGACAAGAATGATGATGGAGATGACAAGGACTATGATGAGGATGACTCATCCTTTGGGGTTCGTGTAGTTTCTCTTTGCCCTTTTTGGTGTCTCAATGCCAAAGGGGGAGAAGTAGATATAGACTTCTCGGGATGATTTGCAAGGTTTGCTTTCTTTTGATTTATTCGCCTCGGAACACAAGTCTTTGGACTTGATTTGCTTTTGTGGCTTGTGTTCCCTTTATCCTAGTTGTTTTCGATTCTAGTGGACCTTAAATCTATGTGTGGTGAGACTACGTGGTGAAGCTATCTTATTATTGTGCCTAATGTTGCTTTACCTACATTACTTATGCATGCATTTATATTGTTCATTAGTAGTTGTGCTTGTGGGCATTTTTTGTAAAACATAGGGGGAGCTCACGACTTAGTTGTTCGAGAGCCCGTCTATTTTTTTATAAACATAGCCCAACTGTGATATTCATTGCAAATATGTGTGTTGTCATCAAACACCAAAAAGGGGATATTGAAAGTGCAAATGCACTTAAATCATCTTGTTTTGGATGTTTGTTAACAACACACGTATCCTCTTAAGTGTGATGATGTTTTTCAGGGTCTATCGATAATATTTGATTTGGTGGTGATGAGTATCAAAAAGGAAAAAGATCAATGTGGTAATCCTGCTAGAATTTTGTTCCAGGCCGGAGTCTCCGGTATGGAGTTTTTCCGAGAAAGAAGTTGTGCTATGAGTCTGGTGTCACCCGCTGAACTCACTCCGGAGACTTACCGGAGATACACCAGAGTCTTCGGTGTGGAGTTTTTCCGAGAAAGAAGTTGTGCTCTGAGTCTGGTGTCACCCGCTGAACTCACTCCTGAGACTTACATGAGATACACCCGAGTCTCCGGTGTGGAGCTTTTTCTAAGAAGGAAACCTGCTGCACGGTTGGTGTCACCCACTGGACTCCCTCTGGATACTTGCCGGAGATACTCCGGAGTCTCCGGACTTACACTCACACATGCTGCTCGCTCGACCCCAGACAGGCTCTGCGCGAAGGAGTCAAGGCACATGCAGAGTTACACCGGAGTCTCCGGCATGGAGCACCGGAGTCTCCTGACTTGTTCATTCCCAAGAAGGAAGTGAAGCTGGAATTGTGGTTTCACCCGCTGAAGCCACTCCGGAGAAACACTGGATACTATCCGGAGTCTCTGGTATGACGCTGCGAAAACTTCTCAGACCGGAGTCTCCGGACTTTACACCGGAGTCTCCGATGTGACTTTTGCAAAATGGTCTCCAACGGCTCTAAAAGTTATGAGGGGTATAAATACCCCCTTCCCCTCCACCTACCTCGAGCTAGCTCGTCCATAATAGATCTCACCATAACTAGAGCTCACCCACCTTGCTAGATCTCCCAATCCCTCCACCCAAAAGTGTTGATCTTCGGAGGAGTGATGGAGAAGGCCCCGATCTACGTCTTCACCAACCGAATTTCATTTCCCCCCTCATTTGCTTGAGGGGAACTAGTCTAGGGTTTCCTCTTGTGGAGAACCTAGACATCTTGCTACTCTTGGTGATTCTTGTGATTGTCGGGAGCCCCCAATTTGTTTGTGGGGTGGGTGTGTGCCCCAAACTAGTTTGTAAAGGACTCGATTCCAGCCTCAAAGGGATCAATAGTGGAAGGTGGACTAGGCCTTTGTGGGAGGGTTCATCGGAGAATAGGGTGAGGCCTTTGTGGCGTTGAGTAGGCCTTTGTGGCGAAAATCACACCCCTCCAACGAGACGTACTCCCTTAACAAGGAGGAACTCGGGAATACATCGTGTCTCCACGTGCTTCCTATCGGTTATCTTGTTCCCTTATCCTTTACTTGTGTTTGTATTGCATTTATTGTTGTTCTTGTCATATAGGTAAATTCACCGTAGTTGCATTATCTAGATAATTTACCTTTGTGCCAAGCCCAATCTTGAAGAAAAATTCAAATTGGTCGTAGCACCTATTCACCCCCCCCCCCCTCTAGGCGCCCATACTATCCATTCACCAAGGCGATGCGCATCAGCCTCTGGAAGGTTGCGCCAGCATTATTCAGACCAAAGGGCAAGCATACGTAGCAGAACACGCCGCATGGTGTCAGGAACACGGTCTTCTCCTCATCTTCCTTGGCCATCTTGATCTAGTGATACCTCGAGAAGACGTCTAGAAAGCAGAGGAGGTCACACCCAGCGCTGGAGTCCACTATCTGGTCGATCCTCGGGAGAGGGTACGGATCCTTGGGACATGCCTTGTTGAGGTACGTGAAGTCGATGCACAACCGTCCCCCTCTAGTGTGCTTGAACACCACGACGGGGTTGGATATCCATTCGGCGTGAATGACCACCTGAATGATCTTTGCGTCCAACAGCTTCTCCACCTCGCGGACGATGAATTCTTGCTTCTCGGGGCCCTGGCGCCATGCCTTCTGCTTGACGGGGTGTGCGCCTGGGCACACGGCTAAGTGGTGCTCGATCACCTCCCTTGGTACACCGGGCATTGTTTGATGTTGTTCTCACAAACATGTCAGCGTTTTCCCGAAGGGAGGCGACAAGCACGCTTTCCTATTTTGGAGGCAACACGACTCCGATGGTGATGGTAGCCCCCACGCAGTCGGGGTTCATGGAGAACTTCTTTGTGGCTGGCCTCTCTTGAGAGAACAACTGCTTCTTCTCTGGAGGCTCGACGAGGTATTCGATGTTGTCATCATCGATGGGGTGCGATGTCGCAGCTTCCTTGTAGGCATCCTCCATGGAGCGCACCGTGTCTTTGACGTCTCCATGAACAGTGAGAGATCCACTGCCCCCTGGCATCTTGACAAGGTTGTATGCATGGTGTGTGTGACGACCACGAATTTGGCTAGCGCGGGGTAGCCAAGGACGGCGTTGTAGGGAAGCCCGATGTGAGTGACGTCGAAGTCCATGGTTTCAGTGTGGTAATTCTGGCATGTGCCGAACATGATGGCGAGGCGCACCCGTCCCAGAGGGACCATGGTGCCGCTGGTGGCGCCGGTGAATGACCTTGTGGCCATCAGTCGCTCGCCGGGCACGCGTAGCTTTTCAAAGGTCTTGAGCGAGATCAGGTTGAGGCCTGCGCCCCCGTCCACGAGCGTTTTGGAGATAGTGACGTTGTTGATCGTGGAGGTGCAGACCAGGGATATGGAGCCCACATAGCCGGTTGACTTGGGGTGGTCGGTGTTGTCGATGGAGATCTCCTGTTGGGAACACTTGAGGTGCTGTGGAGATGCCCCGTCCCCCTGACAGGCAGCAATGACCTCTCGTGAGGTTCTCTTGAGGTGGCGGCTGGAGAGTGGGGCCAGCGAGCCGCCCAGGATGCATGCCACGTGGCGAATCGGTGTAGTAGAGCCGTCCTCCTCGGAAGAGTCGCCGCCATTATTTCCCCTGGCGAAGCACCACATGACCGTGCGGTCCCTGGGCTTGTCGTGGAGGAAGTGGTCATAGTGTCAAAAATGGCGGAAGAACAGCCTGCGCAGGGATTCCCACATGCTCACGGAGCTATCTGGGAGGTTCAGCAACCATGCGAGAGGTGCGCCTTGAAGCGCCAGGGGGAAGTACCTCATGATGCACCCATTGCACCCCCCGGCGGCTAGGACGCTCGCCTCTATAGCGTGGAGGGGGGCGAGGACGGAACGCGGAAGGACACCTCGCCTCCCAAAGATCCCAGGAGAACGCGTAGCAGGACCCCGCTCTCGCGCTGGCGTGCCGCTCACGATAGATGGGCTGCTCTGGGCTTCTGTGGGCGCTGCTTCGAAGGAGGCACATGGACGCGTATTGACCACGAGCGTGGCCTCAGTGTTGGAGCTGGTGAGCTCCTGGGTGACGGGCGAAATGTCCCGTGTTTCAGACTCGGCTCCCTCAGCCCAGGCGAGCTGGGTGGTGGGGACCAACAAAGAATCGCAGCCGGCGGCGTTGGACAGACAGCGTGGGGGTTCCTGTTCTCCTAGCAAGGCTTCCTACGAGCGTTGTCGACCATACGCGGGCACTGCCGATGGCACAGGGAGAGCGTCACCCACGCAGGAGACTGTAGGAACCGGGTCAGGTCCGCGGGGGACTCACCGACAGACGTCGTGTCACGTCCACGGCACAGGATGGGGGAGCGGGAGCGACGAGGTCTGCTGCTGGAGAAGCAGGAGCCGGGGCCACCGAGGGATGCCCGCTTCCAGGACCGGGCCTTGTGGCCGGTGCGCTCAACGCGAGAGGCGACCATGGCGACGAGGATGTGAAGGAGCGCCTTAGCACCCTACCTAGCGAGCTAAATGTCAGAGAGAGTCCGTCTGTCAAAGACAGGGGCTCTCGAGAGGTTCGAACACTGGGGCTAACCACACTCGCTACACACCTCGTAGGGAGAGCGTCACCCGCGCAAGAGACTGTAGGAACCGGGTCAGGTCCGCGGGGGACTCACCGACGGACGTCGTGTCACGTCCGCGGCACAGGATGGGGGAGCGGGAGCGACGAGGTCTGCTACTGGAGAAGCTGGAGTCGGGGCCACCGAGGGATGCCCGCTTCTAGGACCGGGCCTTGTGGCCGGAGCGCTCAGCGCGAGAGGCGAACATGGCGACGAGGATGTGAAGGAGCGCCTTAGCACCCTACCTAGCGCGCTAAATGTTGGAGAGAGTCCGTCTGTCAAAGACATGGGCTCTCGAGAGGTTCGAACACTGGGGGCTAACCACACTCGCTACACACCTCGTGAGGCCTCCCGAGGAAAGCTTGAAGCGGGCAACAATGGTGACACATGGAGCTTACCCCGGTTCAGGCCACCTTGTTGTGTAAAACCCTACTCCTGCCTGTATGTGGATTGAACTGCGATTGCTACAATATAAGGTGCGAGCTTGTGCTCGATTCAGACTAGGGAGGTTCTAGGTTTTTTTCCTCCGTGTCGTCGGGAGCCAACAGGATCCTTATGTACCGGCATTTGTGCCTCCTTCCCACTCATTCTTGTCGGGAAATGATCACCACAACGTGCCAAGAAGGGGACAGGCGGAGCTTTGCGGTGCTTGTCGGTCTTGGTCGTCGAGAACAACTCCATCGTCCATGGCAGTGTAGTGGAGACTCAAGATGACGTTCCCTTCTTCTCGTAGCGTCGGACCGGTCTCCTCGCACCAAAGAGGAAGGCATCGGGTGGTGCTTTCACGTGTGCAGCCGCAACACGCTCTTTATGCACAAGAACGACAACTACGGCTAAAGCGGTTTTGTTGCCCCGTGGCACTCACGTCACCGTGCAGAGACGCGGCCGTCACCCTCACGTGGGCTGTCCCCTCGTGAGGGAGATCTCCACTAGAGAGAAGCGAATGGCTCGATGTAGAGCTCCACTCCAGAGAAGGGAGGCCGAACGCCTCTAGTGGGGCAAGTCCCTTATTACCAGTGTCTTGCTAGGGGCGAAACCCTCGTGGGGGCATTTGCCTCGCGAGACAGTCTGGCGGATGCTTTTGTTGCAGTTGGGCTAGGCCGCAACATACGAGCCGTGATACCCTGGTATCCATGGGTCCGACACTTAGCCGCTCAAGATTTATACGTCTTCAATCGCGTAAGTATTTGTTTTCATACTTCTCCATTCCCTTATTGATTTGCTTGGTACGTGATCGGCGCTCCTGGTAGGAGTAACCCCCGAGGCTATGTTCGGCTGCTTGCAGTCGGGCATAGGCTCAAATTCCAGCATCTTTCTCGCCGTGTCTCTTCTCTGAACTGATTTCTTTTTAGCCTGACCTTGCAGCTCGCTGAGCTTAGTTGAGAGTTTAGGATTAAGGAATTGGCGGCTCACGCTGTTTCTGCCGAAGGTGACCTTCTATTTTCTTTTTTTCTCTCGCTACCCCGTCATCTTCATATTTCTCTTCTTATAATTTGTAACTTTTCTACCCCAAAATTTGTCTCCGGGGCTAACTCAGATAAGGAGGCTGCCCTCGCGCGAGTCCGTGGCTTGGAGGATGAAATTAAGCAGCTAAAGTATAATGTTCAAGATGCCGAACAGAATAAAGCTAAATCTGTGGCTGCCCTCCAAATATCAGAGCGGAAATAAGAGGCCCTAAGTGCTTGACTCGTCTCACTATGCTGTCAATAATTTTGGTGGGGCTAAATCTGAATTTATCCCAACTGTCTGGAAGTTGCATGTGCCAACAAGGGTCCATGTTTTGCTCTGGCTCCTAGCACACAACAAGCTAATGACAAGAGATAATATAAAGAAAGAAATGTGCACAAGGCTGAAGATTGCGTTTTTTGTGCTGAAAAAGAATATGTGCAATATGTTTTCTCTGGCTGCATCTGATGCGGAGGGTTACTCCTAGATTGGCCCGATCTTCACGAATCGACGGAGAACACGAAGAACACGAGGAACTCGATGAACACACGAGGGGGAAACGAGGGGGAAATCGAGGGCAACGCAAGCAAACGCAAAGATAACTAGTAAGAACCGAAGAACCCCAAATCTTCCGTCAGCTAACCCCGAGGGCCGCCTACGGAACGATCGATTCAACTGAGCTCACCTTGATTGAAACCGCTTTACACCCGTAGCCGGTCCACTACGCCAATAGAACCTCAAGATAATCGAGAGGAAGATTGGACAATTCCTTGATAGAAACCCAAAGGGAGAGATCAAGTAATTGGATGATCCTTGATACGATCCTCGACGAAGTCGGAGGAGTAGCCTTGATACGTTCCTCGGTACACACCGAAGGAGTAGTTCCTCAAAGAGGGATACAAGAGAGCTGAGCTCCAAATGTTCTAAATTCAACTCCAAACCCTAGATCTAGCTTGGGGGAGTCCTTATATAGCCGGGGGTCGAAGTAGGTGGAAACCGGAGCGAAAACGGGTCTTTTCCGTGCATTTTCGGGTCCACCCCGGCCTAGGGGCCGGCCTGGCCGGCCTGGAACCCGGCCTGGGGCCGGGGTGGGGAGGAGGCAGGCCGGCCCCCAGGCCGGCTGCTTCGGGTGGTGGCCCGGCCTGGGGCCGGGGTGGGAGGAGGGCAGGCCGGCTTTGAGGCCGGCCTCCTCTGGAGGGGGTCCGGCCTGAGGGGGGCGCCGAGGCCGGCCCGAGGCCGAGGTGGAGGCCGGCCCCCGAGGCCGGGAAGGGGTTTTTCACCCCTAACTTCTTCGTCGGGACTCCGAATTGGACGCCGTCTTCACCGCTGTTCTCCGTATCTTCTTGCGCATCGTCTCGGGTACTTTTCGGTGCCTCCGTGGTGGGTTTGAACCTGAGCACGCAAAGTGTGGAATCATGAGGTAGCGCACCATCCTCCACGAGACCGAAATTATAGAGCGAGAGGAGCGAGTTCACCTTATCCTTGATGGCCTTTGCGCGTGATCTTGTCATCGGTCCACTTGGAGTAGATGGTTGGGCTACATCATCTCCCCCCCCCTTGAAAAAGAGTCGACCTCGACTCGGCATCATCTTCATCACTTGGGTATCCATGGAAGGGAGAGAGGTCCTTGACATTTAAGGAGTTCTGGACGAGGTACTTGGATTGCGGTAAGTCGAGCTTGTAGGCGTTGTTGTTGATGCGCTTGATGACCTTGAAGGGACCGTCACCTCTTGGCTTGAGCTTGGAGTTGCGCTCTTCGGGCAACCGGTCCTTGCGCAAGTGTAGCCACACGAGGTCACCTTCTTGGAACACCATGGGTTTCTTGTTCTTGTTCATGATACAGGCTCGGTGCTCGGAATGCTTCTCAAGCGTAGCTCTTGTGGAGTCGTGTAGCTTCTTGATGTAGTCGGTGTGCTTGTCGATGTCCATGTTTGCTCGCTCGCGTAGAGGCAACGGGAGTATGTCGAGGGCGGTGTTGGGGTTGAAGCCGTAGACGATCTCGAAAGGACTCTTCTTGGTAGCTTGATGGAGAGCACGGTTGTAGGCGAACTCGGCGTGTGGGATGCATTCCTCCCAATTCTTCAAGTTGGTCTTGATCAATGCTCGAAGTAGTGAAGAGAGTGTGCGGTTGACGACCTCGGTTTGTCCATCCGTTTGTGGGTGATAGGCGATGGAGAAGAGTAGCTTAACGCCGAGCTTGGCCATCAACGTCTTCCAAAAGTAGGAGGTGAACTTGACGTCGCGGTCCGAGACAATTGAAGTAGGTACACCATGTAAACGCACAATTTCCCTGAAAAACAAAGTAGCAACATGTGAAGCATCGTCGGTTAGGTTACAAGGAATGAAATGTGCCATCTTAGAGAAACGATCCACAACTACAAAGATTGAATCCATGTTGGTTTTAGTTCGTGGAAGGCCTAACACAAAGTCCATGCTAATATCACTCCAAGGTGCATGTGGGATAGGTAATGGCATGTAAAGACCATGAGGGTTGGAAGTGGACTTAGCTCGGAGGCATGTGGAACATCTCTTGACGTGTCTCTCAACGTGATGCTTCATCTTGGGCCAATAGTAGTTGGTGGAGAGCATGGCATAGGTCTTGTCGCGTCCAAAGTGTCCCATGAGGCCTCCTTCATGTGATTCCTTCAATAACAACAAACGAAGAGAAGACTCGGGGATACACAATTTGTTAGCCTTAAACAAGAAACCTTTGTGAAGATAGTAATCATCGAAACCTCGGTTAGGCAAGCACTTCTCAAATATAGGACCAAAGAAAGCATCGGAAGCATATAAGTCTTTGATCTCATCCAAACCAATCACATTGATGTCAAGACGTGTAAGAAGGCATTCTTTCCTAGACAAGGCATCGGCTACCACATTCTCTTTACCTTTCTTGTACTTAATGACATAAGGAAAAGATTCAATGAATTCAACCCACTTAGCATGCCTTTTGTTCAAATTGGTTTGGCTTTTTAAGTATTTCAATGATTCGTGATCGGAATGAATGACAAATTATTTTGGCCAAAGGTAGTGTTGCCAAACTTCTAGCACTCTAACCAAAGCGAAAAGTTCCTTATCATAGATGGGGTAATTGAGTTTAGCACCATCAAGTTTTTCACTATGGTAAGCAACGGGGCGTCCGTTTTGCATGAGAACGCCACCAATTCCTATACCACTAGCATCACATTCAATCTCAAAAGTTTTCTCAAAATCCGGTAAGACAAGCAAAGGAGCTTCGGTTAAGCATTTCTTAAGTGTGCCGAAAGCTTTTTGTTGCGCATTGCCCCAAACAAAAGGTACATTATTTTTGGTAAGTTCATTCAAAGGGCAAGCAATAGTTGAAAAATCTTTGACAAAGCGGCGATAGAAACCGGCAAGGCCATGAAAGCGCCTTATCTCACCCACAGAGGTAGGGTTAGGCCAATTCCTAATTGCCTCAATCTTCTTGTTATCTACTTCAATACCATTGGAAGAGATCACAAAACCCAAGAAAACAAGCTTGTTGGTGCAAAAATTGCATTTGGAAAGATTGGCGAAAAGTTTTGCGTTGCGAAGAGCCAACAATACTTGTGAAACATGATCAAGGTTATCTTCCAAAGATTTGCTATAAATGAGAATATCGTCGAAGTAAACCACAACAAATTTGCCAATGAAAGGACGTAGAACTTCATTCATGAGACGCATGAAAGTAGATGGGGCATTCGAAAGACCAAAGGGCATAACAAGCCATTCATACAAACCAAGTTTTGTTTTGAAAGCTGTTTTCCATTCATCACCTATACTCATACGAATTTGATGGTACCCACTTTTAAGATCAATTTTGGAAAAGATAGTAGCACCACTCAATTCATCAAGCATGTCATCGAGCCTAGGAATAGGATGTCTATATCTAACGGTGATAGCATTGATAGGGCGACAATCCATACACATGCGGGAAGTAGAATCTTGCTTTGGAACAAGGATAACTGGCACGGCACAAGGGCTAAGGGATTCGCGAATAAAACCTTTTTCGAGTAGCTCTTGGATTTGGCGCTCAATCTCCTTAGTCTCCTCGGGATTGGTGCGGTAAGGAGCGCGGTTTGGAAGGGGCGCGCCCGGAATGAGGTCAATACGGTGCTCGATTCCTCGAAGGGGAGGAAGGCCCGGAGGGAGCTCATCGGGAAAGACGTCTTCAAATTCCTGCAACAAAGGCAACAAATATGGAGGAAGATTTGTCATGTCGTTAGTTTCAAGTGCTTCCCCTTTGCACAATAGGACAAAGTGAAGTATGGTTGGGTCATCTCTTAGCTCTCGCATCTCTCTTTTGGTGGCAAGTAAGGCAAAGCCTTTGGCATCACTCGGAATTTTTCCACTCATATTTGGCTTGTGGCTCTCACTCACTTTTTGGTGGATCACTCTCTCACCACTCATCTCACGAGATTTGAGCTCTTCTTGTCTACGTGCAAGAGTCTTGGCGTTGTCGGCGATCACTTGGCTAGGAGACATGGGACGAAGAACAAATGTCTTGTTATTCCACTTGAAACTATAGTGATTGGTACGCCCATCATGGATAGCACTCTTGTCGTATTGCCAAGGTCGACCAAGAAGAAGATGACACACGGTCATAGGAACAACGTCACAATCTACCGTGTCTTCATAGGGACCAATCTTAAAAGTCACGGTGACCATGTGTTGAATCTTGAAGGTGCCGGAGTCACTAAGCCATTGGACATGGTATGGATGAGGATGTTGCTTGTTAGGAAATTTGAGTTTGTCGCAAAGCTCTTTGCTATCCAAGTTGTGGCAACTTTCGCCATCGATGATGACCTTGATTGACTTGCCATCAATACCGGCTCTTGTTTGAAAGAGATTGCACCGTTGATCTTGCTCATCTTGAGGAGAAGAAGTGAGGACTCTTGTGACCACTAGTGATGGATTCTTGTCCTCATCGCAATACACACTTTCTTCATCATCGTTGGGGACGTCCAAAGAGTTGAGAGCAACTTGATGCAAGGCATAGTATTCGCCTTCGCTCATAGAATCACGTTCACCGTCTTGGTTGACAATCATGATCATCTTGTTGGAACATTCAAAGGACTTGTGTCCACTACCACCACACTTGAAGCAAGTAATAGTGCTTGACTTGACTTGAGGAGCACTTGATGATGAGGTTGGAGGAGCTTGCTTCTTGAATGGTTGGGAAGACTTGTTGGGAGCACTAGAGGCTCGAGTGTTGCTCTTGGTGGTAGTTGGAGGAGGAACTTGTGTCATTGGAGTTGAGGATGATGGTCTTGAGTTGAAGAAAGCCTTTTGCTTGCTATATTTGAGATCTTCCGCAATTTGGCGTTCCGCCTTGAGAGCTTGGTGGACAAGGGCCACAATGTTGTCATACGGTTGATACTCGACGATCTTCCTTATAGGATAGTTGAGGCCATTGAGGAAGCGGGCCATTGTTTGCTCTTGAGATTCTATCACATGAGATCGAATCAAGGATGTCTCCATTTCCTTGTAGTACTCATCAACGGACTTCACACCTTGACGAAGTTCTTGGAGCTTCTTGAAGAGGTCACGCTTGTAGTGAGGAGGAACGAATCGAGCATGCATGAATTGCTTCATCTCATTCCAAGTGGTAATGGGAGCCATGCGATTGCGGACTCGTTCGGCTTGTAGACGATCCCACCATAAGAGTGCATAGCCTTCGAATTCCAAAGATGCTAGAGCAACCATCTTCTTGTCGGTGAAGTTGTGAATGCCGAAGATCTTGTCAACCTTGAGAGCCCAAGCAAGATAGTCTTCGGGATCATTCTCACCATTGAACTTGGGGACATTGAAACGAAGAGCACTCATGTTGTTGTCCTCTTGCGGACGATGGGGACGCTCATGTTGGCGCTCATGGGGGTCTTCATCATAAATGGGAGGTGAATCATCACAGGGGTCATCCTCATTGACTTGGCGGTGGCGATCATGATGGGGGGGATGACGCCGGTGGTCATTAGGTGGTGGTGGTTGGTGGTGACGAAGCCTAGCTTCACGGCGTTCACTATCATCATGGCCATTGTGATGTTGTCGAGGACGCTCTTGTTCTTGGCGAGGGTGTTGCGGAAGCACTTGTTCATCTCGAGGGTGTTGAGGATGATCATGTTCTTGGCGGTCATTGTTGTTGGAACGCGCATGGCGCCTAGGTGGCCTTCGATGTTGACGAGCATCTTCCACGAAATCATTGTGGCCATAGTCTTGAGCGTGGCCTTGTGGAGGTGGAGGATGATGGTGTTGTCGAAGGTCCGGGCGTTGCGGTTGTTGAAGAGGGTCACCACGGCCTTGGCGATGTCGAGGTGGTGGTGATGGCGAGCTATCCTCATACCAATTGCGTCGCGGAGGTTGTTGAGGTTGTGGAGGAGGTAGAGGTTGTCCACCCTCCTCCACGTTGTGGCGATCATGGCGATCATGGCGACGAGGTTGGTGAGGATCTTGATTGCGGTGGCTTGAGCGACGAGACCTTGAGGACGATGAAGAATGACGGCGATTGGCAAGATTAGCCAAGTTGATGTTGATGCGCGTCATTTGATCATTCAATCGAGCCTCTTGCTCTTGTAGTCGACGCTCATAGCGTTGCAACCCGTCCTTGACGAGTTCGCGGAGTTGAAAGTGGTCATTGTGGGTGACGAAGTTGGCGTAAGCATTGTCGTTGTAGAATGGATTGCCTTCGTCTTCCGAGCTCGGACTTGTGAATACTCCTTCCCTAGCCATCTCAAAAACACACACAAGGGTGATATTGAAGAAATGGACGCCTCACTTACCCAACGTTACCTTTGTTGGTCGTATTGAGGCTAGTGGACGAGCCTAGGTGTAGGGCGGTATGTCAAGAGCGAAACCAAAAGATCGAAAGAAACCGCAAACGGCAACACACACACTTTATATGGAAGGCGAATAGGTTAGGAAAGTGGCGAGGAAAAAACAACCAAAACCGAAGAAAAGTTTGTTGTCAATCGTGGAGAAAATTCAAAGAAAAGTTAGCACAAAAACCAAACCTATAGGATGGAAATATGGTGGAACACACACACGCAAGGGAAAAATGGGGTTAGTGCGACCAATGGACGAGCGAAGAACGAAATGGCCCTAACGTAGACTAATGCTCAATGCCACACTAACTCAAAGAGGACGCTAGCTCAAACCGCAAATTTGAAGAGGCAACAAGATTCGCACCGTGGCAATCGGTCACTCTTTCTCTTTTGCGACGCAATGCTACACGTTCCTACAATGGAAAGCAATTGGCACCGATCCTTTTGCTTCTTTTTCTATTTTCTCTTTTTCTCTTTTTTTTTTATTTTCTCTTTTTGATGGATTCCAAAGTGCCAATGCCTACTCGGTAGCTAATCTCTCACAAGCGCTAACCTCGCACTCTCGATGCCACAAATGCGATGCCAAGCGGTGTAAAAAGAACTAGTCCGATAGGTAAGTAACACAATGGGGTGGGGTGGTGCAAGCGGAAGCAAGTTATACCTCTCTTATTTGATGATCACGGACTTGCGGCCGTGGGGGAGTCGATGTCGTGGCGATCCGTTGATGTGGAAGAGTAGGTGATGTCGTGGGCGTCGCGTAGCACTTTGTTGTACTCAATTCGGATAAAAAACGACAAAGAAAAACAAGTTTCAAAATCTGTCGGAGAATCGAAGAGCTGAAATTTTCTGAGTTTTTGGCTCAAATTCGAAATTCCCACAAAATCAAGAAAAATTTTGGACGAAAATGGAAAAATTGGCTGAATAGAAAGGTGTGGAATGGTGTTTGGCAACAAATCTATGAAGAAAAACCACGAAAAACTCAACGAGTCAACAGATCGGTCAAATTCCCTTTTGGCTATTTTTTGAGGATTTTCGAAATTCTTGGTGGATAGAAGAAAAATTGGTGGTAGGGGAGGGGATGGGGTGTCGGATTCGTGTCAATCTAGCTCTGGATACCAGATGATGCGGAGGGTTACTCCTAGATTGGCCCGATCTTCACGAATCGACGGAGAACACGAAGAACACGAGGAACTCGATGAACACACGAGGGGGAAACGAGGGGGAAATCGAGGGCAACGCAAGCAAACGCAAAGATAACTAGTAAGAACCGAAGAACCCCAAATCTTCCGTCAACTAACCCCGAGGGCCGCCTACGGAACGATAGATTCAACTGAGCTCACCTTGATTGAAACCGCTTTACACCCGTAGCCGGTCCACTACGCCAATAGAACCTCAAGATAATCGAGAGGAAGATTGGACAATTCCTTGATAGAAACCCAAAGGGAGAGATCAAGTAATTGGATGATCCTTGATACGATCCTCGACGAAGTCGGAGGAGTAGCCTTGATACGTTCCTCGGTACACACCGGAGTAGTAGTTCCTCAAAGAGGGATACAAGAGAGCTGAGCTCCAAATGTTCTAAATTCAACTCTAAACCCTAGATCTAGCTTGGGGGATTCCTTATATAGCCGAGGGTCGAAGTAGGTGGAAACCGGAGCGAAAACGGGTCTTTTCCGTGCATTTTCGGGTCCACCCCGGCCTAGGGGCCGGCCTGGCCGGCCTGGAGCCCGGCCTGGGGCCAGGGTGGGCGCCTGGAGAGGGAGGCCGGCCTGGGGCCGGGGTGGGAGGAGGGCAGGCCGGCTTTGAGGCCGGCCTCCTCTGGAGGGGGTCCGGCTGAGGGGGGCGCCGAGGCCGGCCCGAGGCCGAGGTGGAGGCCGGCCCCCGAGGCCGGGAAGGGGTTTTTCACCCCTAACTTCTTCGTCGGGACTCCGAATTGGACGCCGTCTTCACCGCTGTTCTCCATATCTTCTTGGGCATCGTCTCGGGTACTTTTCGGTGCCTCCGTGGTGGGTTTGAACCTGAGCACGCAAAGTGTGGAATCATGAGGTAGCGCACCATCCTCCACGAGACCGAAAGTATAGAGCGAGAGGAGCGAGTTCACCTTATCCTTGATGTCCTTTGCGCGTGATCTTGTCATCGGTCCACTTGGAGTAGATGGTTGGGCTACATCAGCATCGTAGCTAAACATGTCTGGCAGGAGATTGCCCAATTCTTCCATGTGGATCTAGAAAAAGGGTTCCTATCTTTTGCTAAATTTTGGTTGCCTACAAAAAAACATGCAGTGCTTAACTCTGTCTATGCTTGTGCTTTGTGGAGTATCTGAAAAATAAGAAATGGGCTAATCTTTGATGGACAAACTTGGCTTGGCATGTTTGAGTTATGGGGGCTGATCCTCAACTCTCTGCGCAATTGGTATCTGATACTCAAGGAACACATGCGTCCACAGATCAACATCTTCAGTCAGCAACCGGCGAAGATTCTAAAAACCTTCCCAATGCTGGAGAGTGTCTAGCTGGTCTGTATGCACCAAGATTAACTGCGACTGTCTTGATGAGGTCTCACTCTCTTGAGGAACCAAGATCTCCGGAGCTGAAAAAGTTCGCTGCTGAAGGGACGTGGAAGACTCCCAATGTCGGATATATACCAAATAGGGGTATAGAAGATGGTGGGCCAAGTGCCGGATTGCCAGGGTGGCCTAAGTGGTAGTGGGCTTAGGTCCATTAGGCGGCCCAGTAATCCGACGCGCAGAAGCCGGATTCTAGAAGAACCCGGATCACAGCCCATGTGATCTGGCTTGGAGGAGAAGACGGATTCCTTGCTTTCCAAGTTACAAGTTACCGTAGTTTTCTAGGTTTCCTATTCTGTAAGCCCTAATCCGGCTATTATATAAAGCCGGACGGGAGATAGACAAAACAACGAGAGAGAACAGAGAAGCTCTACGCCAACTCGCCGAGAAGCTCATCCTCGCCGAGTGGTTTAGATCTAAAACCCTCACATTGTAACCCTGTTTACGGGCTTTAGACCCAATTAGTGAGAAGTGCAGGAGTAGGCACGTCGTACTGTCGCGACGTACCGAACCTGGGTAAAATCCTGTGTTCTGAGTTACCACGCTATCCCGTTACCCCACGTCTCTACCGTAGTTTCATGGCACCCCCGTCTATGAAAACTACTACGATGTCTCGACAGTTGGCGCCCACCGTGGGGCAAACGACGTCAGGCGTAAGATTCCGATCTGGGATACTTGGCGGAATCGGAAGATCAATCACTGTCGGAAGCTTGGAGTTCGACAACGACGTCGGGCGCTTCCTCGACAACGGATCCTACATACCGGCGCAAAACCACCTGGTAAGTGCCTGCGTGCTACCGATAGGATCTGCTAACATCTTTATCGGATTAACTGCAGAAGCAATGGGGTTTTGCGGTGGAAGCAAATTTATCCCACCCGCCCTATACCCAGTCGAAGATGACTATGATACCGGATTCTGCTCAGATCGCCGACACAAAAGTGATACACACTTTATCGGCATGGTGCAATCCGAAATCGCCGAAAACACGGATGATGGAAATCCTGTGCAAGAGGCAGACAACAACGCACCCGTCATAGAGACGGAAGATCAAACACCCGTCACAGCGGCGGAAGATCCGACATCCGTTAACAAGACGATGAACTCGGAAGCAGAATCCGTGCTTGCCGCCATCGAGGCGAGATTGGAGTCGGAAACCGGATCAGATAACTTCGACTCCGAAGACGAAGATGAGGACGCCTTCATAAGAAAGGTTAAATCCTTTCAAGAGGGATTCCATGAAGTCTTAATGGCGAAACCGGCTGATACCACGGACGCCGGCAGCCAGGAAAGCCCTAAAACCCCTCCGCCAGTGGAAGAGAGAGAAGACGGAGAAACTTCTCCGATATTCCCCAATGTCAAGGAGATGACAGAAGACGAGCCTGTCAAAAAACCTCCCTCTTCCAAGAAAAAGCACCGTGCCTCTAAAAAACTCCAATACAAAATCCGGAAGAAAAAATCAGCTGATCTCGCTGATGAAAACCTGGAAGTTGGAGATGTTAGTGGAACAAAGCCTGTGGAGAAGAAATCTAAGGAAATCACTGCTCCGCCAATGACGGAACAGGAAGAGCAAGAGCTACTGCAAACACCAGTGGGACCAGATGAACCCCCTGAGATGCTGGAAGCCAGGAGACAAGCTTTTCAACGGCAACAGCAACATCTACTCAGATCTCGGCAACATCTCCAACAAACCCATAATGACATCAAAGTCGTGAAGGAAGAAATAGAGGAGTACGAGAGAAAGCATAGATCCGCGTTAAAACCTACTAGGTTACCCGGAATCGCAAGACCGGAAGAACTGCCGCCAAAAGAAAGGTTCCATAACCCATCTTGGCAAAAGCAGGTAAACGGCAAAGATGCCAAGGGCGAACCAATATACAAGACCGCAGCAGAAAACGCGGAAGCAGCGTTCGCGATTCTTAACAACGATATGTATTCCAACGGGGAAAAACTCCAAGGGGTGTATGCTTTCCTAGGAAAAGCATTGCAACAACAACAGCGCGCACAAGAGCGATCAGGGAGGCTGCATGACAACTCCGCCCTATGCAAGACAGCTACTTGCGCTGCTGGAGCACCTGGACCGGAAGAACCCGGGGATTCAGACAACTCAAAAGATAAAAAAGAGGATCCGAGAAAAGACAAGAAAAACCCCAACAACCGGGATGCAGCGTCTAAAACCGGATCCCATCTCCCGAAAGATGGGTATAAACCCCATGATCGGGAAGACAAACACCGTAAAGACGGCAAAATAATGCCACCTCCGAGAAACCCAGCTGAGAAAGCTGGAAGATACGATATACCTCATAGGCGTGAGAGATCCCGGACACCGCCTAAGGACAAAGAAAGGCACAGGAGTAGAACTCCGCCTAATCCAAAAGGGCGTGAACACGGAAGAGATAGAAACAATCCCGGAAGAGCGCGTTCGCGCAACAATGGTAGAGAAAGGAGCAGATCCCCTTCCGTCCATTCAGCCGGAAGATATTCTGCACACATTGACAGAGCAGAAAAAGATGATCTATACTTTGGTCCTAAATGTTTTACCGACAGGATCCGAAGAATAACGCTGCATTCTGGCTTTGCCAAGGTCGGTCCAACGTACCAGAAATACACTGGCAGCACAAACCCGGATACCTGGCTCTCGGATTACTATACAGCCGTCCAGATCAACAATGGGACAGACCTGGAAGCTGTCAAGTTTCTTCCCCTAATGCTGCTGGATGGAGCCAGAGATTGGATCAATGGATTACCGTCACGAACAGTTGATAGCTGGGACGATATGGCTAGAGTATTTACTCAGCATTTCCGGGGAACATACAAACGCCCGAATAGCATCAACCAGCTAAACCGTTGCACGCAATTTGAAGATGAACCATACGTGGATTTCATCTCCAGATGGACAGCAATGAAGAATAGTTGCTCTGGAGTAACTGACGTACAAGCAATGCATGCTTTCGTCAATGGCCTAAAACCCGGGCTTGTACCGTTCATGGTTGGTTCCAAGAAGCACAAGGATCTCGGATCCATGCTTACAACCGCCAATGAGCATGCCGCAGCCGAGGACGACATCAGAGCAAGAGGAGGCAATATTGAATCGTTAATAATTGCCAAGAAAACCCCTCGTTCTGACAAAAAAGCCACTCCAGAAACAACGACAAAACCCAAAGAGGTGAACATAGCCTTTGGAGGAGAAAAGGGAAATAAGTGGAAAGGACGCATCCCAGATCCAATCAATTACACTCCAGAGGAGTGGGAAAGGATTAAGTCGGAACCTTGCGTTCACCACTCGCAATTTGGGAAACCCACCCATACAAACGCGCAATGCCGGCTGAATAAGCACATGAAGGGCACTGCAGGGTCCGGAAATAAAGGGAAGGGTTCCACAAGGAAACCCGCCAAACAAAAGCCAGAAGCTGACAAAGAAGACAGTGAATCGGACACTGACGAAAAAATCCAGGAACAACAACGGAAAGGCGAACCCAAGTTTCCGAGAGTTGATGGAGAAGCAATGCTAACTTTCTTAGCAACCCCATCAGCAAAGGTGGCAAAAAGAACACTTCGAGAAATAAACGCGGTTGTTCCGGCAACCCCGAAATTCTTGAAGTACTCCAATACACCGATAATCTGGGATCAGTCTGATCATCCCGGAAATATCCCTGAACCCGGCACACAAGCTCTTGTTGTAAGCCCTATTGTTCAAAATACTAGGCTAAGAAGAGTGCTGATGGATGGAGGATCCAGCATTAATATAATGTACCTGGATACACTGAAGCATCTGAAGATTTCCGAGTCTCAGCTCAACTACAGCAACATACGCTTCCATGGTATCGTCCCTGGCAGGCAAGCACGATCCCTAGGAGAAATTTCCCTAGATGTCACCTTCGGAGATAAAGATCACTTCTGGCAGGAAAAAGTATCCTTCGAAGTAGTGCCGTTCGAAAGCGTGTATCACGCAATACTCGGACGTCCAGCTTTCGCCAAATTCATGGCAAGATCCTGTTATATTTATAACAAGCTGAAGATGCCAGGACCCAAGGGAGGAGTAATCACTATAGCTGGTGATTTTAAGCTGGCAAATGAGTTGGAAAAAGAAAACGCCCTTTGCGCTCAGAGAGTTATAGCAAAGGAAGAACTGAAGGAATTAGCCAAGGAGGTATCGCCGTCAGAAATGCCGGCAGGAAAAGAAACTCGGAAGCCAACAGACAGCTTCAAGGCATCCGAGAATACAAGACAGGTAATCCTAGATCCCAAAGATCCGACAAAATTTGTCGTCGTAGGGACTGGGATGACTGACAAATAGGAAGGCGAGCTCATCAAGTTCCTCCGTGAGAACTGGGATATTTTTGCCTGGTGTCCAGCGGACATGCCAGGTGTACCCAGGGAACTTGCTGAGCACCAACTTAAGGTTATTCCTGGATCAAAACCCGTCAAACAAGGTCTCCGTCGATTTGACGGAAGAAGACGGAAGGCTATTGGCAAGGAAATTATCCGGCTTTTAGCAGCGGATTTCATCAAGGAAGTGATCCATACTGACTGGTCCGCAAATCCGGTATTAGTACCGAAGAAAGACACTACTGCTCTTAGAATGTGTATAGATTACACAGGTTTGAACAAATTGTGTCCGAAAGATAGGTTCGCATTACCGCGAATCGATCAAATAATAGATGCCACAGCAGGCTCTGAGCTTTTGTGCTTTTTGGATGCATACTCCGGGTACCACCAAATACGCATGAAAAAGGAAGATCAAATTAAGACTTCTTTCATAACCCCATACGGGACGTATTATTACGTAACCATGCCGTTTGGCCTGAAGAACGCATGTGCAACCTACCAGCGCTGCATGCAACGTTGTTTGCATAGTCAGATTGGAAAAAATGTCCATGTTTATGTGGACGATATTGCTGTCGTAACCAAGGAAAAAGATACACTCCTTGAGGATTTGCGAGAAACTTTCGAAAACTTACGCACCTACAAGATGAAGTTGAATCCATCTAAGTGCGTATTCGGGGTTCCCTCAGGAAAACTTCTGGGTTTCATCGTTTCTCACAGAGGAATAGAAGTTAACCCGGAAAAGATCAAGGCAATCTTGAACATCACAAAACCTACCTGCGTCAAAGATGTCCAAAGATTGACGGGTTCCGCAGCTGCCGTTAGCAGATTTATTAGTCGGCTGGGGGCTAAAATCCTAACACTATACAAGTTGTTGAAGAAATCCGACAAAGTCAAGTGGATAGCAAAGCTTTGGAATACATAGCAGTTATGTCTCTTCTATACTTAGTTCAATATCTATGTAAACATCTTTTGAGATCATGAAATAAAGTTGTTGGATTTCTGGTATCCATGTTTTTTACATGTTCATTATAGTAAAAGCATGTTTCCACCTTCTCTATTTCCCAATGATCTTACAAAATACTCAATGTTAACCCGAATTGTGCCTGCGTGCTCGGCGTTAAAAAACTGAACGATTTCAGCCTGTTAATGGCTAAAGGAAACTCGGATTGTGCCTGCGTGCCCAAGTTTCAAGAAAGTTCCTTACAAATCTTTAAGCATTACCTGATCGAATATATGTTGGGTCACTGGATCTAGTTAGTAAAAATGCCTTTAGTATGGTCCATGTTTTCGAGTTCTAACTGATTGGTTATACCCAGTTACTCGATCATAATGCTATCGAGTCATTTAAAACACTAAAGACAGTCAAAACACATATGCCAGAGAACTTAGTAGATAAGGGAGCAATTCAACCCGACAAACTTGTAAGGAATTTCATAATTCAAAGCTGCAAAAGGCGGAGTTCTTGTTTCGACAAATGAAATAGAAGCGTTACAGTATGAATTACAGTGTAAATAGCGCTCCTATTATACAAATCCATCATCCAGGTTAGAGGCAGTCCTTCAAGCATCCGAGTCTTCCTCGCTGCTTTCATCTTCGGGGACCGCGTGAACTTCTTCTTCTGGATAAGTGATAGAAATGTTAACCATGGAAGCAATCTTGGTGGCGTGGCCTTTGACTTCATCAAAGATGGCGGTTCGCTGATCCTCTGTATACCCTTGAGGGACACCAGAGGCCACGCGCCAAGATTTCGCGTCAGGATAGTGCAGGCGCATAAGGCCTAGTGCCATGCGCGCACCACCTCGTGCAGCGGAGCGTAGGATGAATTCCTTTGATCCCGCAACTTCCATGATGGCACCCGGAAGTTTGTAAACTTCCGAGAAATCTATAGTACTTGCGGGAAGGAACTTGTTAATCAATTGCACTCCTGCATTTCTGATCACGTTCCATACTTCTCCAAAAGCTCGGATTTTCTCAATCCGAGAAATGCCTGGAATATTCCCTGTTTTGATGGCAGAAACAAGTTTATGCCACAAAAGAAGAGGAAGTAAGACATGGAGAAATTGGTAAAAGTAACTAACTTACCAAGAACCTTGTCAATTTCGGTGCCTTCTTTCATGCGCGGGAGTAGCATACTTTCAAAATCATGGATAATAGATTTATTTTCCGCCGCTTGCAAAGAAGCCTGGGATTGAGCAATCCCAAGGGCCAGATTACTGTCCTCCAGGTCTTTTTCAACTTTCGTAAGTTCCTTGCGAAGGCTCGAATTTTCTGCGCGGAGCCGAGATACATTGCTAGCGTCCTTGGCTATTTTGTTGGCTTTTGCTAAAGCAGCTAGGGGACACAAAAACATTTCGAGCTTATGAAAATTCGGGACAAATGTTATCCGGATAAAAACTGCAGAGAATACATACCTGTTGTTTTAGACAATTGTAGCTGAGATGACGCCAGCTCGTTGCTTCTCAACTCAATCATGGATTGAAGGGTTTTTACTTCTCTACTTTTGAGATTAAGCTTCTTAAAAACTTCCAAGTTTATGGCATCTGCGGAATGCTGAATACGGAAATGAAAGCCAAAATGCTTAAGTATGAACAAGCATATGATAAAACATTAAGAAGAATTCAGATTTTCAACTTAATGCTTGGGGGCTAGAGGTATCACCTGGCTCATTTCTCGCAAGTCGGTCAAGTTCTCGTTGAATTCTTTGGCATATTCAGTAAAAAGAATCCAAACGTGATGAAGGCCATCTTGTAAGACCTGGCGAGGGTTAAATACAATATCATTGCGAACCACTAATCCACCTTGTGGCCAAGGACGAATTAGAGGGGCAGGAGCGAAGAACTTTTTTGCCTCCGGACGAATATATCCGAGATCGTCGAACGGTTCTTCTTTTATCCGGATGTTACTGTACAAATTGGAGACGGGTTCGTTTCCAGTAGAGGTCCGGAGATTTTCGCCTGTCTGAGCTTCCGTTCTATTCCTTGGTCCCATGGCTGCAGAAGAAGATTCTTCTTTGATAGCAGCCTTATGTTTCTTCAGCTTCTTTGTTTTCAAAGGAGTTGGGGCAAGACTGCAAGAAGAATATCCGAGAGTTAAAAATCTCGAAGAACTGAAGGAGGATGGTAACTAGGAAAACCCCGGTAAAATACCTGGAGGTGGCGATAGGAATTCCGTCAACAGTTACCATTTTCTCGAAAGTCACCTGCCTTTTGCGCTTCCGGTTGTTGTAAAACCTAGCATGTATTTCGCTGAGTTCGGCATCGGAAGCAAGATCATTTCCTCCGAGTTCGTTGAACTAGGAAAGAATTCACAACATGATCAAAAGGTGGAGATACAAGTTAATCTGAGGAAAACTTGGAAATAAGGAAAGTACAAATACCTTAGGAACTCGATTTTCCACGTGATAAATGGCTAGGTTTTCTTCGATTTGGGCGCTGGAGGCAACTAGCTGATGAAGTCGCTTTATAAAATCTTTCTTGGTATAGGCTTTATCTGTTCCCCTCATGCTATCTTCTGGCCCTTGGTATTCGCAAAGAAGCCGGGAACGAAATGAAAGGGGTTGAATGCGACGTCCGAACCAGCATAAAACAGTGTCTTTCCCAGTTAAGGAAGGTTTGGAAGAAGTAAGCTTGGCAATACGGCGCTTTATCTTCATTAAATTCTCAGGCAATGTCTCAACTGCTTCAGCTGTCCAACTCTCTCGAGGAATGGCGGCGGAATTAACGAATGAAGGAACCCCGATTTCCTTTCCAGGGAATGGGATGTCCTGATGATAAAAGAAGGAACCCAACCAGGATTTGGTGGGTTCTGGCATTTGTATTCTCGGGTACCAATCCTCTCTATTTTTCCGAAGAATAAAAGATATGGTTCCACAGATAGGGGAAATACCTTCTGTGATGTTATGTTTTACTTCAAAGCAGTATTGCCAAAAATCTAGATTAGGGTTTGTTCCGAGATATCCCTCAAAAAGGGCTTGGAAGCTAGCTAGATAGAGGATGGAATTTGGAGAGAGGTTATGTGGTTGGACGCCGTAATAGTTAAGGATGTCTATGAAGAAGGCGGAAGGCGGTAAACCCATAACTCGCGTAATGTGAGATGTAAGGAGGACACGCTCTCCGTTTTTTGGTCTGGGCTCGGGTTCACCATCTGACTTTCGCCATTTGCCTTTAACTATCAATCCCTCTTTTGACATTTGTCGAAGGAGGACGAGGGAAGAGTTACTCGGACTCCAGTTGCCGACAAATTCTGCTTCTCCAGCGGCGGCGAGTTCGTCGCCAAGGAGTTGGATCTTCTCCTCCACCGTTTCTGGAGCTAACGGCGGGGAGGCTGCGGAGCTCGATCCCGCAACGTCCGCGGCGGCGGAAGGATTTGCGTCACCCGCCGCGGAGGCCGTGGTCTTCTCCGGCTCGTCGCCGGTGTGCTTAGGCGATCCCAGTTGCGGATCCAGATCGCTGATAAGCTCGTTGATGGCGGCGCGGGTCGGCGATGACGGCGAGGAGGCCATCTTGTGGTGGTGCGTTCCGGTGTGCTTGGATGCTGAGAGCGCCTGGGGAAAGTGCTTTGCTCTCGAGCTCGTTCGCGTCAATGGCGTGGGCAGTGGGGAGTGAGGAAAGTTTTCGTTGAGGACGAGGACGGCTATTTATAGCCGGAAAACCGTTTAGATGCGTGCCAACGGCTATTTTGACCGTTGGATGTTTGCCGCGTGTCGCTCGCCGGAAAATCCGTGAAATGAAACGATGGAGTAATGATGATTATCTCCTCGTTTCCCGCGCGAATCTGTCAGAGATACGTTTCTGGGTTTTTCCGAGTAAATCTCAAACATCGCTTACGTCAGCATGGTTGAGTGCGCTGACGTAGAAAGTTTCTTCTCCACGAAGGATCGTGAGAGAAAAGCCGGATTTTCAGGATTCCGAGTTTCATGCCACCATCTTTTTCAAATGAAGAATAAGAAGAATCAAGACTGCTGAATCAGTATTTCTCGGACAAAGAATATTTGGCGAATAGCGGAGAATCAGAGTTTTGATCCTTCTTGGGGGCTACTGTCGGATATATACCAAATAGGGGTATAGAAGATGGTGGGCCAAGTGCCGGATTGTCAGGGTGGCCTAAGTGGTAGTGGGCTTAGGTCCATTAGGCGGCCCAGTAATCCGACGCGCAGAAGCCGGATTCTAGAAGAACCCGGATCACAGCCCATGTGATCTGGCTTGGAGGAGAAGACGGATTCCTTGCTTTCCAAGTTACAAGTTACCGCAGTTTTCTAGGTTTCCTATTCTGTAAGCCCTAATCCGGCTATTATATAAAGCCGGACGGGAGATAGACAAAACAACGAGAGAGAACAGAGAAGCTCTACGCCAACTCGCCGAGAAGCTCATCCTCGCCGAGTGGTTTAGATCTAAAACCCTCACATTGTAACCCTGTTTACGGGATTTAGACCCAATTAGTGAGAAGTACAGGAGTAGCCACGTCGTACTGTCGCGACGTACCGAACCTGGGTAAAATCCTGTGTTCTGAGTTACCACGCTATCCCGTTACCCCACGTCTCTACCGTAGTTTCATGGCACCCCCGTCTATGAAAACTACTACGATGTCTCGACACCCAATCCTGGATGCCTGGATGGTATCATGGACTCGTCGGAGGCGGCTGCTTCTGTGTTCTGTTAGGATGGTGTAGCGTAGGGGGTTTAGGTCTGCGTTTTGCTCGGGCTTATTCGTGTGTTAGCTTGTTTGCTCCCTGTTTGACCTGTGCTTTTGCTAGTTTAGTACTTCAAGAATGTGTCTTTTGCGTTTTCTAGCCAAATATCGAGGCTAAAAAGTACCCCCTCCGTCCCAAAATACTTATCTTCCATTTGTCAAACTTACATCCATAGTTTGACAAATGAAAGTATTTTGGAGCGGAGGGAGTAATTTGTATCTAGGAACAACTGTTGGTTTCGTTTATATAATGGAGCCCAGAGCTCTTTTTCTAACATTAAAAAAATGCAGTATTGAGTATACTACAGTTTATAAAACTATAGTTTTCTTGTATCTAAACATCTAAAAGTAATTAAAAATTCAGTTTTTCCAAATACCACAGGTATTTCAAGAATACTTTTAAAATATTTTGTTGGAGCGTGCTGGAGAGCGCCAAAACAAAATAGGAGGATCAGGATTCAGGAGGATGTCGTCAGTCCGCCACGTCTTGGCAAGTCTCACAATCGGTTGCTCTTGTGCACTGCCCTCTGCAACTCGGAGCGGAAGAACAGGTACAACAACCAACCGAGTAACTTAAAAAAAAAAAAACCCAACCGAGTAAAGTGGCGGCGGAGGAAACAGAGAAGGGAGAGTCACCGCCGAACACGCTCCGCAACGCATGCCGTTCCCCGCCCGGTTCCCGCCACCGGCCACCGCCGCCGCCGCCACTGCCGCGGCCGTGCTCGCCGCCTTCGCCCTGCGCCGCTACCTCTCTTCCCGCCCCCGCACGTCCACGTCCGCGCACATGAGCAGCACCGCCCCAGCCGCCGCCGCGGGCGCGACCACCCGCCTCGTGCTCTACGGCAAGTCCCCTCAGGACCAGAAGCTCCTAGCGTCCGCCGCTGGTGAGCTCTCTCTAGAGGAGGACGGCGGGGGCGAGCTCTCCTTCTCCCTCGCGCCCGACGGCGGCGGGAACGAAGGCTTTGACGCGGGCGCCTACATGGGCGCGCTCCAGGCCCGGCGCTTCGGGAGGTGGATGCTCTGGTCCCCGCGGATGGCCTCCACGCACGACCTCGTGACGCAGTGAGTACAAGATTTCGTTCTTAAATCCCCTTGCAAAACGAGAGAGGAAGAATTTACTCCGGAACAGCTGCAATTGACAAATTGGGACTGTCTGCAGGAACTTCTCCAAGCTTCCAGTGGGCGTTGTGTGCGTCACGGACGTTCAGTTCAAAGGCAGAGGTGCGTCAAATATATATATTAATTGGTGTTTGTTTTTGTCGCTGTTTTACTGTCTTTAGTTCCCATGATTTTACTGCCTCGGTCCCATAATATAAGATGTTATTACAACCAATATAGATGGGACGGAGTGAGTACTACTCCTTCTGTATCATAGAATAAAATGTTTTAGGTATTCCAATATGGACAATATACAGATATAGACGTATTTTGGTGTCTAGATTCACTCATTTTGCTCCGTATGTAGTCCGTATTGAAATACATAAAACATCTTATATTATGATATGGAGGGAGTACTTTTGGCGTTGTCGATAAACCTGACACTTTGGGTGAGATTAGTTTATGCTCTTTTGTAATTGGTGTGGTTGATTGAAGTTTCTCCCTGAAAATGGGCTAAATGGATCGAGAAATAGGAATTTCCCAGAACAAAACCAACTTGTTTTGAAGGTGAATTTCGATATTAGTAAATTTTTGATTGTTGTGTGAACTTTTATCATTGTTGCTCTTTTGTTTTTGTTAAGAAAGTGTTTTGCCTGTTGTGCGATCGATGGGATATAATGGCTTGAAAATTTGTGGCTTCTGAGATGTTTGCTACTTGATACTTCTTTAATTTTCAATAAAAAAGCTGCGTGCATCGCTTTGATGAAGAGGCTGGGGATACCCCATTAAAAAAGTGAGCAAATATTAATCATGCCATGTATGCAATGAACACGTTAATCTTGGTGGAAAGGCCTAGTTCCATAAATAGATGCATTCCACCATTTGTAGCTTGTCTGATTGTAGCGTGATGACCTTGGTCAAAATTTAATTCTTTTTTAGCTGATTCAGCCTTCTATGGTTGTGGAAATTCATTTGTTTTGTAAGTGTAACAGCAAGCAGAGCTTGTTAAGCACCTGAGTGTTTACCACTCTGTGTTCTGGGTTAAATTTTGATCTTTTACCCACAACTTATACAGGACGATCCAAGAACGTGTGGGAATCACCTCCAGGCTGTCTCATGTTCTCGTTTACATCACAGATGAATACCGCGCGCAAGCTGCCCCTTATGCAGTATGTCGTTTGCCTTGCCATGACCGAAGCCATCAAAGATTTGTCCGGTGCTAAGGTGAGGGTTTAATTCAATATCATTATATACATTGTTTTTATGTATACTTGATGATACTATTGCTAGATGAACTATTTTGTAAGGCTTATATCTTGGTGATGACATCCTATACTATTTATGTGATAAAACTCAGGGACTTCCGGAGCTGGATGTAAGGATAAAATGGCCTAATGATCTATATCTGAAGGGGTTAAAAGTTGGTGGTATTCTTTGTACCTCATCTTACGAGCAGAAAGTCTACAATATTTGTACTGGTAAGCGTATTTGCACTGATCTTGATTCTACACATTGAGGGAGTCCCTCCTGCATGGAGAGGATTCTTGATCAGCGGAGCTCCACACCTGTGCCTTGCCAGTTATCATGTTGTGTAATTTTGCGAAGCGAGCCATGATCATTGGTAAGGCTTGCGTTGGTGGAACCTACGCACCAGGGTTCAATCCTTGGATTGAGCACCGGCGGGTATGAGTAGGTGTGGAGGTGTGAGTGGTATACGTGCATCTGCATCCTCATAATCTAAAAAAGGCAATTTTCATGTTATCTGTTATGAAAGCTTTGGTTCATTTACCCTTTTCAGGTATTGGTTTAAATGTCGATAATGAGAAGCCGACAACATGTTTGAATGCTGCACTTCAAGAACTTAAGGCAAATTCACACAGACTGACACGAGAAGACATACTAGCATCCTTCTTCAACAAATTTGAAGCTCTTTTTGAGATTTTCTCAAATCAAGGTATTTTTGTGTCATTATATCCCCTTCTTTTGCTAGTATATATAATATATATGAGCATTTGCTCATGTTGATGTGCATAGTATTTTTTTTATTAGTTGTACTACTTTATGATAAATTTTCTTTGTCACAGTGAGTGACGTTTGCAAATTTAATATAATTTTCTAACATTTTGTGATAAAATTGGGTACCATAATATTCTTAATTTCACTGCAGGATTTCAAGCTCTCGAGGAACGATACTACAATGCATGGCTTCACAGGTACAGAATGTTCTCTCATTATTGGTTTGTTGGACATCCATTACCAATTTTCTTGAAGTGTAGTCTGTATATGATATCAGTTGACTTTAATGGCTGCTTTGATTCAAAGGAATTTCTGTAGTTCCCTAATCCTATTGGATTATAGATGACAGGACACTCCAATCCTGCGTTTCTTTATTCCTGCTGTTCTGAGAATACTGCAAATCAAACATGCCCTAATTGTTTACCATATGGTTTTCATGTGTTCTTCAACATTTCATAATTAAGAGTTTTTCATCTTCACTGTTACGCAGTGGTCAAAGAGTCGTCGTACAGGATGCACATGAAGGCCAGTCTGTAAACAGTGTGGTCACCATTCAAGTAAGGACATGACTGAAGTACGATAGTTGTGCATATATTTCTTTTTCTGAAACCAGATTAAATCTTTTCAGGGACTAACACCTAGTGGTTATCTATATGCTATTGGCGAGGATGGCAAGAGCTATGAGCTGCACCCTGATGGTAACAGGTAACACCACCTGCTATTCGTCACTAATATTGTTCTCATTGTCACTACTTTATATTCGTACAGTATAATTCTATATGCTTTTCTCCCAAGATGTCTCTGTCAACAATATAATGGTCTATCAATTCCATACTGGTCAAAGGAACCTTACACGTTTTTCGTACATTGCAGCTTTGATTTCTTCACGGGATTGGTGAGGAGGAAGATGGAGGCCTAGCAGATCGTCGGTACAGAGATAGTTAGTGAAGTAGTATTAGCATGTTGTACACGGGGGTGGAAGGTAGCAACGATCCCAAAATAGATCAATGGAATGGAAGGATGATTCAAATATCAGTACTACCTCCGATCCATATTAATAGGTGGTAAAGTGGATGTATCTAGACATGTTTTATTGCTAGATACATCCACTTCACCACCTATTAATATGGATCGGAGTACCATCACCTATTTACCGGCACTCCAGTGCGTGCTTACACAAATGGGTGTTGTTCTCCAGATCGCATACCGAACCTTCTACAAACTCCACATGGACTGTCCATTCCAGAGGCATGAATGTAAAATCCATGCATGTTCAGACAAGTCCTTCACGGGACCCCGCAGAACGTGAAACTTAAACTCAGGCCTGGGGGCTGAAACGCAGGATTGAGCTGAATCTGAAAACGGTGTGGTTTTAAACTTGTGTTTGCAACTACTTTGAAAACGGTGTGGTTTTAAATTTGTGCTTGCAACAAGCGCTGAACTTCTAAAGTTACTGTAAACTGACATTTAGCACAGTTTTTGTTGAGGTTGAATTGAGAGCATCAGACCAAGTGCTGAACCTGCTCCAAACCCCTGAGCTGACATTCTGTTTGTGCGATCCTCCTTCAGTCTTTCTGTTTCCTCGGTTCCATCTTCAAAATCAAGCTTCAACATCTAGAATTGGCCCATATTCCCGGCACGCTGTTCTTCACTTCTTCGATATTGATGGCACTGCTGACCAGGCGACTGACGTGAGATAAATGCTTCCAGAAATAAGTTCACTCGATTAAATCAGAGTCACGGATTTTTTGGAGCTTTGGCACCCAGAACAATGTTTCTCTCTTACCGTCAGATTTCCTGGAGCTTTAGCATTCAGCTTTCTCTATGGCAGCTCTGGCATTCAGCTCAGACAGAAAATCGTATTGTACTATAGGCCGATCAACAGTGAAGAAAATTTTACGACATTCAGACAAGCTCCAAGATATTCAGATATACTCGGGTGGCCCATATCTCTAGCGCGCTGTTCTTTTCGCATTGTCGATCTGGCCACTGATGTGAGAAATATTACGTCCTTTCACTAGAGTAATTTTTGTTGTTGTTGCAAATTCACTAGAGTAAATAAGAATCACACATTTCTTAGAACTTTGGCAGTTGACCTAAAACAATGTTTTTCCTCTCTTAGGGCCCGCTTGGCACGTAGTATATTGGGCAATACCCGGGTATATATCCACGGACCTCCGCACCTCCTGCGAAAAATCCGGCAGCACCTCCGTATATAATACGGCTCCGTAAATGTAAACTGCATTCCAAGCGGGGCCTTACTGTCAGATCTCTTGGAGCTTTGGCACTCAGCCCTCTAGATTGTAAGCACAATGATATTTCTCTGTGGCAGCTTGGCAGCCAGCTCAGACAGAAATGCCCATTGAACTATAGGCCGATAATGAAGAAAATTTATGCGAGTTTTTTTAGACGTCGGTATTCATATTAAAATCGGCGTTGCAAGTTCCATTAGTTAGATCCACTATCAACGTTGTGTAGATACTCGGGGGACTGAAGTTAATGCTTTTACAAATGATGCGCATGTCTCACACTCCATGGAGTAACTAGGATTGTGAGAGCAAGTTGACATGTAATATTAGTAGTCAAGCATATAAAGGTAGTTGTTGTTGTTGGTGAATTTTGTCACGTAGGATTTGTTACGGCGTGGAACAAGATAAATGAAGAGAGGGAGGAAGGTGGTATGTTCATGAACCAACAAGACTTACATAAACTCCAAAATAGTCAAGATGCGTTAGGTTCGGTCCGGTTCAGACCTAATACTTGACCACGGAACCTACCAAACAAATTTCAGGTTTAGATTTTTCCCGTACCTCCCATTCTAGGTTCGTGGGTAACCCCAGGGTTGGCCCTCCTCTATAGCAAAAGCAATACCACAACGGTAATAACAGCACGATGCTGCCACTGCATGCGTCGGCCGGCCGTCCGGCCAGCTAGCTAGCCTGCTGTGAACGAATTGTTGCTTTCCTCGTGAGCGTGGCGACAGGTTCTGCGGTGACCCAGCACACCATTGCATGTGTAGTGTATAAGACGTTGACATAATACTCACATAAGGACTTATCCGTGAATATTACATCCTTCGGAGTGGTACAACAGAAACATAGCAGGTCTAAGCAAAGCTACAGGATACAAACTTTCATTACAACATCTCGAGAATATCTTTGAAGAGTCAAAGAAGATCTCATGCAAATGAAACATCAGAAGAAGCAAATCGCAGCTCCAAGCTAGAGAAGAATTCTAGCTCAGAACCTAATCCACTACGGCTGATCACAGCCCTAATCTATGACTTCTAAGAAACTAAGTCCGGGAATGGACTCCTCCTTCGACTTGGTAACTTCTCCTCCAACGACATTGTTGATGACGTCGCTCCATCTGTTAGGTAGTATATGACTCCTCCTGGCTTCATTAGATAGCTCTGGCTTCACGATGAAGACCTCCTCATCATCGTGATGGCTATCCGATATCCCTTAATGGCCTCAACTCTAACCAGGGGGTCAAACGGGAACGAATTAGTAACGAGCATTACTCAAGAAGTTCATGATATACAGTGGGTAGTTTGATGCACTAACTACTGTTTTAGACTCGAAAGAGTCATAAACTAATGCAAGATTTTTGAAAATCTTTCTTCAAGAGGTTGCTTTTAATATTAAAAACTAGGCCCGTCAAATCATCACAGGGGCTAGAACTTCATGGAGTCCCTTTCCTGTAGCGTTCGGAGCTCCTTCCCGGAATAGTGGGATAACATGTCACATCATTTTACAATCTGCAGAGGTGCGTTACTTTACCCATAGGCGATCAAGACCATGTTGCACAACCAGGTGTACATTCATGTCCACGCCCACTCAGGTGTGGGGCCCGGTTGTTGATCTAAACCAAACCATGCTTCTCCGCACGACACATGTCCACCCATTTCCGCCACGCATGTTTGATCCCTGATTCTACCCCTCACGATATATATCTATGTTGGGAATATGCCCTAGAGGCAATCATGTATGATGTAATTCCCAATGTATTCATAAAGTTATTAAGTTGTCTTTTGGTTTGAACATCTGATATATGTCATTGAATATGTGATTTGATTGTGGAACTATGTATTCATGTTGTTCATACTAATTGTCCTTGGTCGTTAAGCTTGTGCTGGACACACACCCTAGACTAATGTGAGTGTTGGCTGATGACACGGTTCCACTTGTCATGGGCATGGTGATGTCATTCCAACGTTCACGGATTTGGCTAAAGAGTTTAGCAAGTCGGACTGACCCATATTGAGATGCAACGAGTACGTCGTCATTTGCATGTCTCAATCAATGTAATCCTTAGACCTGAGGTTGTCGCACAATCTGAGTTGTGGATCACCGACTTAGGTTCTGTCAAACGTTGTTCTGTGACAAGGCAGCTATAAAGGCAGAGTTCGGGTCGAATGAGAAGCAAACTGCGTGATGTGGATAATCAAGATGGGATTTTGCCCCTCCGAATGGAGAGATATTCTCTGGGCCCTCTCGAGTGATATGATTCAGGAAGCATGGCCATGCGCGACTCAGTTAAGTGTTAACTGTGTCTGTTGACTAAGAGTTAGTCAGATGAATCACATATCACGGATCGAGAAGAGAGTCGAACTATTTAAGGGATGACGATAAATCGCCTATAGTTCGATAAGGTATATCGTGAGGCAAAAGGGACTAAGATGAATATCACATTGAAAGGTATGTTGTCATGACTCAATGGGATTTGGGAGTCGGCACGTTCTGCTAGGAGCCGCTACCGATTGATCGATTGAGAGTCGGACTCTAATCGTGTCCAAGTCGCCATAAGCCTACAGGGTCGCACACTTAAGAGCGGGAGCAAGTATTGGTCGGGTTGGACCCGAACCGGAAATGGACTGATTTTGTGAGTCGGACTCACAGAGGGAATGAGCCACAAGTGTTGTGAAGCCCACTACCATTCGCTATATAAAGAGGGGCGCAGGTTGCCCAGCGGGCACGTTAGTTCACTCCCATGCGTTGGGAACCCTAGCCCCACTCAGTCCAGCCGTCGCACCGGACCTAGCAGTCCGCCGTCGGAGCTCCTCCTCGTACGTGTGGATACCGGCAGAGGTGTTGTACATTCAGCACTTCGACGATCGCGGGATTGGATCGCCTGGATCGGATCGTGGGACTACACTTCCCCGACGCGCTGCATCGATAATCCGCGCATGCGCGTCTAGTGGTAATACTCGTGGCATTCTACCTCGGCTAGATCTTGGAAGTACATCGTAGGAAAAAGTTTTTGTTTATCTCTACGCGTTCCAACAATCTATGCTCCCCGGTCAGACCATCATAGACCCTAGAGTCTATGGGAATTAAGAGATTCCACCCATGTGCATGTAGTCTCGCAAGACCTACAGCGTACGGCTCTTGCAGCCTGTTGAAGTGCGAACAGAAAAATATCACAGCTAGTTTACTCGCGCCATACAAGACCCATGGTTAACGCGATATTTACGGCGCACCGAGCTGTGACGACATTTGTTGTTAAGTCCTAGGTAATACTTTTCCATGCAGATGGAACCTTCCAATGACCGATTCTCTTACCATGGTTCCATCCGCCCACCAAAACAGAACACTACCACTCGGTTAGTCATTCAACTAGTAATATTATTATAAAAATAGAATCATTCATTCTTTTGAGAATAAGGTGGTAATACGATAGGGTTTTGCAAATAGTTCTTAGAAAATACTGCAAAGGATATGAGCAAGTGATGAACTTGCCTGAGATAGAAATAATAATAATCCATGTCCTTCGGGGTTCGAGGGTTGTGGGTAAATCCCGAGATCTAAAAGATAGCAATGTAGTCCCAGTAAGGACTACTGAAAACACTTGCAAGATGATACATGCATAGTAATGAGATGCATCGCGAAATATACTGAGAAATACCCCAGCTTACAAGTGTAAGCTACGATCGAGTCAATACCATGATCATAATTGTTTTAGGTTACTTGGAGTTGTTCCATTACTTGTGGTGATGTTGTCGTTCACTTAAATAGTTAATAACATTAATGTTTGGAAGTTTGAAATATTTTACTTATTTATATTAATTGTTATTTCTTTTAGACGTATGTGTGTTTTACTTTTATTTAGCAATAACTGTTATCGTGTTTTAGATTATAATTATCTATCACAAGGTTATGCGATAATACAAGATCATATTGAAAAAAACTTTCAAAAGATATCAAAATACCTTTTCTTCTACTTGATTGTAAAGTGTTAAATTAAGACAAAAGAACCAAATTGGAAGTGAGTATATAACACAATCAACTTTACCATCTTATATTTCATTGATTCTTGTGATGAGAGTTTAGGAGGTGTGAAAACATTAGGGGTTCATTAATAAGGAAATTGTCACAATCCCAGACCCAAAGGTATACATACTGTTATGCGCTTCTAGTCATGGACCCACAAGGGCTTCAGGGTTATCAGCCCCGGCCGCAACAAACAACGGCAGGCAGACCGGATTCATAGGCACGCAGGTCGGATCACCACGGTACTACTACTCCTTGTGTCCATGCTAGTCATAACCAACTATGCATATCAAAACGTCCACGAATCGTATGAAACTGAAAGAACGGGACCAAAGCTATACAGAGATGCTATGTGTCCAGAAAGTGCAACAACAATCGAGGGTTACTGGGGTTACCAAGCCCCAGGCCGAATCACATCGGCAGACGTGCTCGGAAATGGATCATCGGCTCCACACCCCTCGACTACGTCAACTATGCAGGCATAGCCAAAACTTTATAACAATGAGCTCAAAACCAACAACCAATCAAAGCATCACTCTAGACATGGAAGCTGTATAAAGCAAGTGTTACTAGAGTATAGCTTTACAAACAGAGGTCACACGACCCAACATTACATCAGACAACGGAAGGCAAATTATGTTGCTAAACAACAAGAACCAAAAAGGCCTAAGAGGCCGCAACATAAGGCGACGTCACAGCCCATAGATTCCAGGCTGCTACCTGGGAACACCAAACTACTCGTCGATGTCCACGTTGAATCACCACCGAACTGAGGAACTCCACCTAAACCAAGTTTATGCAAACATGAGTACGGGAGGTACTCAACAAGACTTAGTTAAGCTATTATATATCTGCTTCTTTTAGAAAGAGTTATGAAGGTTATTTTGCGTAAAGCCATCTTTGTTTTCCAAGTTGAGGAAGGAATAGCACGTCTCGTGGAGTGTTTTGAAAACAGATGAGAAATCTACTCAACTACTGATATCATCATCTTTTAATCCACCAAATCATTTCAGCACCTCGTGCTTCAAAGATCACCACCTCCAGTTGTTCAGGTACCTCATGCTACAAGGTAACCCCTCTCGGCATCTCCGAGGAGGCATCCTTCATTCGTTATCAACAAGTTTTAGTCATTCCGTTCAAGTTATCTATTATCACAGAATCCATCGCCAAGTCGTTTTTAACCGCAGACACGACTTTTCGAAAAGATTTAACCCTGCAGGGGTGTACAACTTTACCACACGTACCAACCGACTCTTAGTGCCACCGGGTTGGCACTAGTCCGGGAAGTGCCGACAGAGGGTTTTCGATTCCCAACCTTTACCTTGTCGAACCATATCCATGAGTCAACCCAAAAGGGCCACCCCGTTAAAAGGGAGTTGACCACCTCCTGACGGCACCTGTTCTGTGAGTCGGGATCAAGATCCGTGTTCGTCCATGACTTGTCCCGGTCACGACCTAATTTTCTCCAAAACATTTTCCAACTCACACGCAGATGGAAAGCTCAAACTACGTGGCTCATGGATAAGGTTAAACAAGTTAGTTAGTCGGGCGGGGTTCATCGGCCCACGTGTGGCTGTACGCTCAGTCTTGGCTCGAAGGCGAGAACTCGCTCCTAGGGGCATGAACAGGACAAAACGCCACAACCCATTGTGGCCTCACATCCATGTCGTGATTAGTCAAGTTATCAAAGATAATTCAAATCATAACAACCTAACATAGTAGATTCACGCATTGACCAGATTCATCAACCGGATGGATCAGATCACAACTAGGCATGGCTAAGCAAGACTCACAGGCCTTAACGAGACACGCACAAACAAACCTATAGCTTCTAGGAGCAGTGGATCAGAATATGTAGGCTATGCAGTATATAGGAGAACTCTATCTACTGACATCAAATAGTTTGGAACCGAATGCAAAGTACGAGATTCAAAACACTCTGAAACCATATATGAGCAGATAGGAGGTTATGCTTGCCTTGGTTATAAGAAAACCAATAGAAGGGATCTTCTGGAATAAATGCTTGACTTGTCGGTTAGGATCAAGTATTCACCACTGGAATTGCTGGCCTTCTCTTCGGAGTCACGTTCTACCGAGGGGGAACAAACACCGAAACAAGAACAACAACAATCAACACATGGCATCAATGCAATGCACAACATGTATGCACACTGAAAGAAGCCCTAAAATTTTCTTTGGATTGCTAGGGTTCATATGGAAATTATGCGATTAATTGAAATAAGCCCCGAAATGGACCTCGGAGGGGTTTTCGGGCGATTCTGGAAGTGATACTAATTTAAAAAGCTCAAATGAGTTTGAAAACATCACAACTAGGTTGCATTTGTCATTTTGAGCGATTTGGTATATAACTTTTAATTTTATAATTTTATTGATTAAAAACTTATTTTCTCTATTTTAAATGATTTGACCAATATTAAAATAATGCCCAAAAATCAACTTTGTCAAACATGTGTGTGAAAATGACATATTTGGGTAGGAAATAATTTTATGAACATTTCCATATTTTTATTTTAATTTTCTGATTATTAAATTAAAAGATATTGATTTTACAAGATTATTTCATTTTCTGTAATTAGAAACATTTTCTGGAAAAAAGATAAAACATGATTATGATGTCAGCGTGACACAGGCGTGACACACATGGCCTGTTCTTCACAGATGCCACCTCCAATCCGGCGATTTCGCGCGCAAAAAGGAAATCGAACTATACCATGGGCTGGAGGGGGTCGAGGCCGAGCTATGGTGGCGACGTCGCTCCTTTCGGGTCGCCGTAGCGACCACGCCGTCCACCGGCGCGGTGGCGGACAGCGGCGCATGGCGGCGGTTGGCTACCGAGGGAGAGGGGGCATGGCAAAGGGACCAGCATGTGCGGGAGCTCACCGCGGATGCAGTGAAGAAGACGGAGGAGCAAGGAGAGGTAGGGGTTGGCCGGAATCCATGGAACCGTCGGCGGCCGGAGTAGAAGGAACGACACGATTCCGGTGATTGGGGGCATCCCGGCTTCCGATACTTGACGATGAGGACAAAGGAAGGACGACGAAGAGGACTAGGTGCTCGGCGTGGCCGCGGATGGCCGGAGGCAGCGGCAATTCGAAGCGGGCGGAGGGCTAGGGTTCGGTTGCGGGCGGAATACAGAGAGGGAGGGAGACAAGGTGAGGGGGCGAGTCAGGAAGGGGAGGTGCGCACGACATCCTCTTCTCGCTCCACTCCTCGCGCGGAAGGACGAAGCAGGAGGTGGCATCGACGACGGCGCATAGGACACGCAGATGTTGCTGCTTTCTGTCCAGAGGTAGAAGAAAGAGAAAAAGAAAAATGAATTACAATAACCCCGTGAAGTTTTGGGAATTTGCAACAAGGTCCTTTTGATGAGGGGATAGTAACCCGGTATGCCGACTCCCTGGTGTGACCCGGCCCAAACGGCGGCTGGGCCAGATCCGGCTAAAGGCAAAGAAACTTCTGGAAAGCCCAGGGCGTGTAGCGTTCGTAACCCGGCTTGTGGGTTGCGATAAGGAAAGTTAGGCTTTGTATGTGGAGTTCGAGTAGGACTCAAGATGTGCCTTGAAGGGCAAGTTAGGGGTGTACGGGTGCTTTATAAACCGGCCCCTAGGTTTAGTTTGCCAGAGATTCAAGTCATAGTTGTAATACCTATTATCGAGTATCCAGTATCATTGATATCGAGATCCGGCGAGTTATTCTCCGGTTCTCAGATCGCTTTTGCCATGTCTTCCTTTGAGCTAAACCCTCTCCCGAATACCTGTGTCGACTTGCCCCAAGATCAGTTACCTCAGGTAACATCTGCCGTGATTATCCCACGACAGTTGGCGCCCACCGTGGGGCCTGCGTCCAAAGGTGTTTACATCACGGGAGAAGCTCGGAAGAGCATGAAGAACCTCATCGTCGGAGAAATCTACGTCAACAGCAAAGGAGAGAAGATGGTAGACGATTCTGGCTGGGGGCCAGAGTCGGATCATCTCGAAACCGGATCCATTGTGACGGTCGGCAGCATCAACGTCTTCATCGGTATGGTATGTACTTCCAGTTCGAATTGTGATAATATTGGATCTGATTCTGTGTCAGGGGAAGACACGTATGTCCGATCGGAAAAAGAAGAGTCGATTGGAACAACGGGTCAGATAGAGAGGGAGGATGATACCGAGTCCATACGAGATCTATTGGAGGATCGATACGAAAAGGAAAACAGCGAGGAAGAACAATACGAATCTACACCGGGCATCATGCGCCGGGTTGCAGTTTATGCGGCTCCCGCGACCAATCTCAATCAAGAAAACGCGGCCGCGGCACCAGCCGGGGCGGTTCAGGCGGCAGCCCAGCAGCAAGGAGCAGTTGACCCGGTCTTGGCCCAGGTCGATGGAGAGTCGGCGTCTGTCACCAGTCGCCCAGCAGACGAGGAGCGACACGCAAATATGTTCGGGTTCCAAGCAAACCGGACACCGGGGGCGGGCCCCTCAAACCCGCGTCACCCGGCTCTGTTTGATAATAATTTGATTTTGGATCCCACAGTCTTGGCCACAGTTATTACCCCAGAAAACGCGGCAGAGCGTGTAAGAGACCTGGACGTGGCTCGTCGTGCGTTGGAGCAGCAAAGAAGGCAAGTGGAAGCAGAAAGGCAGGGGATGGTCGCGCGGCAGCGCGAATTGGATGACCGAGAGACCCGGCTCCGGGAGGAAACGACCAGGATGCACCAAAGACACCGAACTATGCTGCCGGCAACAGGAGGGGTGATTAACCCGACTGCCCTGGTATTCACGCCTCAAGATCAGCCGATTCCACCGACGAACCAAGGGACCATACCGCGACCTTCAACGGGAGCACATCCGGTAAACGCGCCAGCCGGGTTACCTTTGCCACAGACAGGGGTGACAGCCGGCAATACCATGCCGCCACCACCATCACGATTCCGCACACCAGCAGGTCATTACAACAATCCCATGGACAACGTGTACGCAGCAACGCTCGCATTAAACCAGATCCCTGTGGGAGACTCGCCTCATGCGGAAGGAACCCGACGAGCAATCGATCTACTACACACCGCGGTAGCACAGCAAGCCAATTATCCGGATCATAGGAGCGGGATGCATGGGACGCCGTACGCCAGTCAGCAACAGGGCCATGTTCAAACAAATGCGGCACAACGAAGGGAAGAGCAGCAGCAAATGCCGCCTCCACCGCGTATCCAGACAGCACCCGTAGTATCAGCAGCGCAGGCGGTGGTGGACAGTTCCAGAGCCAGAAGAGCAGGGGCCGGGTCTGCAGCGCACGAGTTACCGGTGGTGCCGCACCCCGCGGTACCCCCAGCCGGGTCACGCGTTTCCCGGGCAAGACCAGCCCCAACCACCCTTGCGGGACCGAAGTGCCTCTCGGACGATATCAGAGCAGAACCGTACCCGGAGAAGTTCAAAGAACCGGGGAAAGTAGTAAATTATGAGCCAACAATGGATCCAGAAACGTGGCTGAGCAGCTATGAGATGGCAATGTCAATTCGCAACGCGTCCGAGAATCTCCAAGCCAAATTCATGTACTTAATGATGTCAGAGGGAGCAGCAAAGTTATGGTTCACCAACCTACCGGAAAAATCGATCAAATCGTGGGAGGAGCTAAAGACCGCATTCATCAAGCACTTTCATGGGACATGCAGAAAGTTATTTACTATCGATGATTTAGAAAGATGCGTTCAGAAGAAAGGAGAGTCAGCACGCAGCTGGGTACGCCGGGTTATGGAGATACTCCACTCGTCTACGGATATCCAGCCTAAGGACGCGCTACAAGCTATGGCAAAAACATGTAAGTATGTTCCTTTAGTGCAAAAGCTAACTCGCATGAAATCTAGTAGGAATGCAGCGGAGGTTACAATGGGGGAGTTAATGGATGCGTGCAACAAACACGCTGCAACGGATACCACAGAGGAGGAAGTTGATGACAAGAAAGCAAAAGCAAACGCAAGTAGCAGCGGGAAAACCGGCAATGGATCGGCGCCAAACAATAATGGAAGTAGCCAAAACAAGCGCCCGTTTGAAGGGAATTCCGAGTTTGTAGCCAACACGGAGGCCGGGTCTTCAAGACCTAGATCCGAAGGGAATTTTAATACTGGAAATCACAATGGGGGACACTACCAAGGACCTCCAAGACCGAGTAACAGTTGGGACATATTTAGGATGGCGTGCCCGAAGCATAGCAGGAATGGCAAGCCGGCCAATCATTCATTGGAGCAATGTGCCGACTTACAAAGGTGGAAGAACGAGGAAGTGAACAGAGCTATGCGAGGTGCGGGCCGAGGAGGAGGTCCGGGTCTAGGTGGAAACTTGGGTAACGGACCGCCCCCAGCCGGCAATCCGCCAGCTGGAAATCAAGGTAACAATCAAGGTGGAGCAGGAGGCTTTCAAGCTAACCCCAAACAGCTGGGTCAATATCATGTGCACACTACAGGAGGCTCTAACAAGGATAAGAAGATACTGAAACAAGCAGTTAATTCGGTCTCTTCCGCTGTCCCAAGGTATTTGAGATGGTCAGAACAAGAGGTAACATGGAGCAGGAAGGATCACCCGGATAGAGTTGATCACCCGGGAGTCTTAGCTTTGGTAGTAGCACCACAGGTCAACGGCTACGAGCTGAAAAAGGTCTTGATGGATGGAGGAAGTAGTATCAATATCCTGTACTGGGAAACTTTTCTGCGTATGGGCTTAAAGGAATCGCAGCTGCAAAAGAGTACAACAGTTTTTCACGGGATAGTGCCGGGTCACTCAGCATGCCCTGAAGGAAAGGTGGCACTGGAAGTAGCTTTTGGAGAGTCAAAGGACAACTACCGAGTCGAGTGGCTTACCTTCGAGGTAGTAAAGTTGCGCAGCCCCTATCACGCATTGTTTGGGAGGCCGGCTTATGCCAAGTTCATGGCGAGACCGTGTTATGTGTACCTACAACTGAAAATCCCGGGTCCCAAGAAGACCATTACAATACACGGAAACCGAGATATAGCAGCTGAGTGTGATGAGGGAGACGCGGCAATGGCCGAGCAAGCCTGTAGGAAGGAAGAGCTCAAACATTACCGTTCTCAGGTTGACCTAGAAGAGAGGGCAACGTCAAAAAAGCCAACTCCTGAAGGGGACAAAGCAAAAGTTAGGGCAGAACAAAACCCTAAGATGGTAGGCTTCATCAGGAACGATATTTTCAAAACTCTCAGTAGGGAAGAAGAAGATGCACCACCATCCGCGGCTGATCACGCTTCAAGGGCGATATACCCGGATTGGCTAGCAAATCCGGTACTCATTACGAAAGGGCATAGCAAGTGGAGAATGTGCATCGGCCGTACCAACGCGAGGCCGACTCTCGGGAGTAACTAAAGCAGTGTAATCGACAGCGGGTTTCATACGCACTCTTTTCCTTACCAGGGTACCTACGGGGACTGGAAGGTTTTTAATGAGGCGGCCTGCTGATTCAAAAAAGAAATTTTTATCAATAAAAGAAGATGGTTTCGAGTCTTATCATGGTCTTTGCTTCAGTTTCAAGTAAGTGACATTGTTACTATCAATACATCAGTATCATTGAAATACATTGTGTTAATATAGGTCTCCGGGGGGTGATCTGCTTCAATAAGTAATCACAAAACCCGGAGACCCGGCCATGATGCCTATGAGTTATGGGGGCTGATTACTCGAAAAAACGGGTACAGCTGCAATCTTATAACTGGACAAAGGAGCCAAATTTCTTGGTTATTCTTACTTAAGCTCGATGTGACTCGCACTAAAGTGGCATGATCTGTTCGCGTACGATTACAATCAAATTATGCAGCCCAATGGGGGTTTGCTTGATCTTGTTTTTCGTATAGATGCAACGACATGGTATCCACGCGAAAGCCGGCTTACAGTACAAGATAATCAAAAGGGTCATCTAAACCACAAGTCCATGCAGAGTATAAGGCTAAAAAAAAGCCGGAAACTCAACAAGTATTAAGCATGACTTCAGTATTTATGTAAACAGCTATTGGTATTCAGCTTGGTAAGCAGCAGTATGTCATCTGAGAAAGGCCACGCCCCCATAGCTCGTACTTTGGGTCATGGGGACTGGGGACTTCGAAACAGAAACAAACTGTTTAACTACCAAAGCCTGTAAACCTTAATTTCCGAGTATTGGGGACTTAAAGAAAAGTTCATATATCAAAACCTACGATACTCGGTTAGCCGAGTCTCAAAAGGAAATTGAAAACAAGAGTTTGAAGTATCGAGAATAAGCTTATAAGTAACACAAGGATGGATATTATCAAAAGCCAGGGGAGGCAAAGAGTTATCATAAGTTAATAAGCATACAGTCATAGTATCAGCATCAATGGTGCACAGGCGCACCGCAAAAAAATCATATTAGTCTCGAGAAACGAAAAGCACTAGGTAGCGTCCTACTCGGCGTCCTGAGAGTGGTCCTCCGGGTCTAAGTCTTGGACTTGCTCCTTGGCCTTGCCAGCAGTTTTACCCGGGCTCTTCACATCTGGACGAACAGGCGGAGGTACGGCTGGGGTAGAGGTAGACGGCTTTACGCCCAGCTCTGCTTCCCTCTTTGCAGCCTCTTCCTTCTCCTAGCCAGATCAGTCGACCATTTGTCCAACATATCAATAGGGGGGGGTGCCTCCACCAGGATAACCTTGCCCTCAGAATCATACGAGCTCATAATCGTATTTAGATCCATCTTGTCGGCCAAAGCTGTGGCTGAGGGACGTACCGCAGATTGTATAGCTTTGAAATCCTGGGGCTTGAATTTGGATCCGTCAGCTTTAAACTCTGGGAACCCGGATACTATCTTCGCCGGGTCAAGCTTTGGAAAATAAGCCTTCGCCAGCGTTAAAGCCCGGGTCATCCCAATTCGGCAGGACGAACGCTTCAGTATTTCAATCCATCCAGGTGCTGTGGAAAAGGCCTGTACAAGGTTCTCCTCGCCCGGGTATACCTCAGAAGGCCACTTGATAGCATCCAGCAAAAGTTTCGTGCCGGCAAAAAACGTCCGGAGCACAGTCTTCAGAGTTTTAACTTGAGTAATGGCATTCTCCTCCGGAGCAGCAAGGTTAGCACCTGCAATCGAAACATGCAAAAGCATATCAGTAATATTGGTTATTACAGCGGCCAGATAGAGATACGCAAATTAATCGCAAAAAGCAAACTTACTTAGCAAGATACGGTAAGTGTCCGTAAGCTGAGTCGACAGGTTATTCAGCGAGGACTTGGCAGCATTGTACTTCTTCTTGTAGGTGGAGACGTCTTTTTTCAAAGCCTTTATCTCCGCTTCAAGGGCCTCCCTACGCTTAACTTCAGCCAGCAAGAGCTGCTCAGCCTTAAGTAACGCTTCATCTGACTGAGTAATCTCTGCCTGCAAAAGCCGGGTGAAGCTGTAAGCCGGATATCACGAGAGTATTTCATCTGAGGAAATGATTACCGAAAAGTATTATGCGAAGTACCGAGAATAATTAACAAAATTATACTCGGGACTTGGGGACTGGATGTATAATAAGGAGTATCAAATAAAAGTTACCTGATGTGCTGCAGCCATACGTTCTAAGACAGTCCCTTCTGAAGCTTTCATGGCGAGAAGAGCGCTCATCAGCTGGTTAAAGTCAGCGTTATCCGAGTTAGATGGCTCGGGTACCTGGAAAGTGGGAAAAGGAGCATTTCTTGTAACAGGAGGTGGCACCCGGGTCATCCGAATGTCGGAGTCTGGTCCCCCTCCCGCGCTTGAAGCTGCTCCCTTCTCCTTCTCGCCTGCGTGTGAAGCGATTGGATACTCAGCGTCATGCCTAGCTGGCTCCGGTGGCGACACTTGCTCGTCGCCAGCCGTGGTGAAGGCATCGTCAGCCGGCTCGTTCTCGACCCGGACCTTAGCCTCGGTGTCCTCCTGGTCGCTACTAATAACCGTGGCTCTGAAGAAGGTGCAAAGGCGCAATTAATCTTTGGTTAAAAAAAAAAAGGGGATGAAAGTTCGGTATAATATCAGGAAAAGGCGCTTACCCGGTGTTCACCGGGAAGTCCGAGGAGAAGCCATCACTAGACCCGGAAGAGACTGAAAAATGGCAAGAAAGGTCTGGGATTACGTTACAAAGGAATGACCGGAAAGAAATTTTGTTTACAACAAATACCGGGGTGTTGAATCGGGGGCGGCGAAGCGACCGGGTTAGGGGTCTCGTTGCCCGGATGATTCCGGGTTACTCGGCGCCTAGTCGCGGGTGGCTCCTTCAGTTATGATCAAAAGGGGTGGAGATGGGGTTAGCCCCGGAGTGACGTTATGGGAACAAAAAACCAAAGTGTAAGGAGATGAAGTAAAAACCTGGAGGGCTATCCTCTGGGATTTCCTCTTTGTTCCGGCTTTGGTGGCCGGCTCCGGCTCTTCCTCCTCGCTGGTGGACCCGCCCCTGCTGTCCGTTTCTTCTTCTTCGCTTTGGTCCTCTCGCTCTGAAAAATATCCGAGTTACAGCATAAAGAAGAAGAAAAGGCAGGATATAACGTGTGTAAGGGAATCAAGCATGTACCTTCATTCGATTCAATGACATCGTCTTCCTCCTCCCCGTCTTCGGAATTAGGAGGGGTGTCGACCGTCCAAAAGTCATCATCGGCCTGAGGAGAAGATGCCAGGATAGTGATTAATATCGAGTCAAGAGAAGCGAATAAAGGTAAGTTGTTAGAAGTCAAAATCAAAAGGCAGAAAACTTACTGCGGGGGTTGGATTCTCGAGGGTAAAAGGTTCTAATCCGGCTATGCCCCGGATTACCTCGAGCTTCTCTGTCAGGAAACCCTTAATTGTTTTGTTAATGTCACCCGGAGCAAGGGTGCGGGTAGAGAATCGGATTGGGTCCGTGGTTTGGCCCGAGTATTCGCACATCAGTTTCTCACGAATGGAGTTTGGCTGAATGCGGAAGCTAACCCAGGTCTTCACCAGGTTTAGCCCGATGAGGCCTCGGGCGGACAAGATGGAGATCCTAGCTAACAAAGGCAAGATCGCCTCCCTGTCCGAATCAGGCGCGAAGGCGTTGAATTTCTCGGAGATGTCAAGTTGACCCTCCGAGTAACCCGGCAACTTCTTTTCACCGGGTGGAGAGGTATCCCGGCAGTAGAAGTACGAAAGCTGCCAGTGCTTTACGTGGGAATTGAGAGAAATAGGAGGCATCAGGGAGTTCTTGCGGCGCTGGATAGAAACCCCGCCGCAAGTGAGAAGTGCGCCGTCGCCGCTTTCGCGACACGGCTTGCATTGAAAAAGTTCGACGAAGAGGGCTAGACTTGGCGGAGTGCACAAGTAAGATTCGGAAAGAACGATAAAATGGGAGATGTTCAAAATGGAGTTTGGACCTATATCGAAGATACGGAGGTTGTAATGGTCTAGGACGTCACGGAAGAAGGGGTGACCCGGAGGCCTAAAGCCCCGGGTCACATGTTCAACGAAGCATATTACCTCATCCGTCGCTGGAGAAGGCCGGGTTTCACTGCCTGGCACTCGCCAGTGGATAGATTCCTGTGGAGGTAGGGTTCCAAGCTCGACCAACTCCTCCAGTTTGGCCTTGGTGACGGAGGACTTCCCCCAATTGGCCGATATGGAGTTTGTGGATTTAGCCTTAGCCGGCTGTTTCCCCTGCCTCTTGGGTGCCATGGGATTGACCTGGTAAAACATTGAAGGAAAGGACGTAAGAGACAAAAACTCGGAAGTTAGCAGATAAGCGGTTACCGGCAATTTAAACATAATCCGGGTATTGCCTTGCGGGGTCAAGTATGGTTTGTCCGGGTATCGCGTGCCATTTCAATCCTTATAGAGTTTTCCGTAAAAAGCAAGTGTTTGGAGAAGTTGGGAGGGTGTTTGTATGCCTACCATCTACGAATGATTCAGAGAAGTGAGATTCTCTGAGGAGGGAGAACAAAGGCGGAAACTTTAGATGGCCCGAACCTAGATTGGGAGTCTTATTTCCAAATTTGTGGCCAAGTTAATGGTTACTGGAGTTAGGAGAGCAATACAAGCTATGAATCCTATCTATGGGAATGATTATGGTAAATATCGGTGAGTTAATCCGGCGCGGCCCGGGAAATCGCGGACCACTCGATTCAGATCTGATCCAAGGGAAGGATGAGAAATTACGAGGATGAGCTGGGGGATATGAGGAGCTTACCAAAGGGGGTTGAAGAAGAGCTTTGCGGAGACAGATGGCGCAAGATTGATGTCCCTTTGAGGTTGTTGGTTGGCGGACCGGGCGCTCAGCGGCGGATTTGGGGATTGGAGTGAGTCGCGCGGCGGCGGAGCGCAGGCGACGGCGGATGGGCTCCGGCGAGGTGCGTGGGGCTTCCGTGGTGGCACTTCGCGAGCTCGGGTTTGAGGAGAAGAGGAATGGGGGAAATGAGCCGTTAAGAGTTAGGGTTTGTTCCTTGGGCTCTATTTATAACCATCCGGATGGAAGGGCTTAGCCTAACGGTCGGGACCCGGGGAGTACGGAGTAATTGGCCATTTCGAAATTTGAAAGGCACATTTTGTGCGCAGACCAATATGATCCATAGAAAAAGGAAGGGGAAATTGCCTTCCTCGTATCAGCGGTAATTATCAAGAAGGATGTGAGGTCAGGGAGTTTCCTATTAAGATTTAAGTCTGGGAGATTAATGGAGAGCCGGGTCTTTACCTGGCTTCCTTGGTACCTGTCACGGTTGTTCGTCGACGCGCTGCGTCTTGATCCTCATGTGTTTGCCTCTAATGTTTCTGTAGGGAATAGCCAGCGCTTCGAAGAGTAAATCTTGGAAGCCCAAGCTATTCTGGGGACTACTGATGAGGGGATAGTAACCCGGTATGCCGACTCCCTGGTGTGACCCGGCCCAAACGGCGGCTGGGCCAGATCCGGCTAAAGGCAAAGAAACTTCTGGAAAGCCCAGGGCGTGTAGCGTTCGTAACCCGGCTTGTGGGTTGCGATAAGGAAAGTTAGGCTTTGTATGTGGAGTTCGAGTAGGACTCAAGATGTGCCTTGAAGGGCAAGTTAGGGGTGTACGGGTGCTTTATAAACCGGCCCCTAGGTTTAGTTTGCCAGAGATTCAAGTCATAGTTGTAATACCTATTATCGAGTATCCAGTATCATTGATATCGAGATCCGGCGAGTTATTCTCCGGTTCTCAGATCGCTTTTGCCATGTCTTCCTTTGAGCTAAACCCTCTCCCGAATACCTGTGTCGACTTGCCCCAAGATCAGTTACCTCAGGTAACATCTGCCGTGATTATCCCACGACACCTTTTCTCTTTAAAAACAGGACAGAATGTATTGTTTTGAGGGCCTTTTTGCAAATAGAAAAATTGGCAAAAATAAGATTTGAAAACCTTATCAAATTTCCAACCACACCATATTTTTGTTTGGTGAAATTGAAATATTTTTCAGTGCAAAATTTTGAAACCCACATTAAGTAACATTTGTGGTATTTTCTCAATTCCATTTAGATTCACAATTTAAATTGGTTCCAACATGATTAATTGTTTTTATGTCATGCATGTATGAGATGCCAACAACACACCACCACCCTATTGTAGCAAAACAGGGATGTTACAAATCTACCCCCTTACAAGAATCTCGTCCCGAGATTCCCGAAGGAGAAAGAAAGAAGGAACACCAGTTTTGAATGATATTCTCGAACCTTACGGTTCTCTTCGTGAAGGGGTTGATCCATAACATCATGAAGTGTTGATTGGCTACACCTTAGGTGGGAGGGAAAACTCTTAGGATTTGATCTTCACGAAGATCGAGTATGTCATGGATAACTCATGACAGGAATGTTCATAAAGAACTTTTGAGTTAACATGCATGGAACATATCAAGGTAACGGAGGGAGTAGGAGAAGGTTTCGAGTTTACGGACGATGGTTCTTGAAAGGATTTAGAATATCAGATTTGCACAAGCCTTTAAATCCTTTTGGAAAAGAAAGGTTGGACAACTTATGACATCGAGGTTTCTTCGAAGTAGAATACCAAGATGGGAAGTATGGTCTTGAATATCACAAAGTAATATCTGTAGACGAGGGGAAACACGAGAAAACACATGGAAATCATGCGTCGGAGAAAGTTCTAAAAGAGAGGAAGTTTCACTCTTCGGAGTGGATGCAGTTCTCGAAATCCTTGTCAAGGATCGGGATGTTACTTCGCGAGAGAGGTTGGGTAACCAAAATAAGGTGGAGCAGCAAAGTGAAGGAGGAATTCTTGATCACACCATAAAGATGAGTAATCGATGGGGATTGGAACACCGGAAAGAAATAAGGAATCTCTTTCCTATTGTGGTTTGGACGTAGCAATACATCTACCACATACTTAAGATCCCACGGCTGAAGTGACTGACAAATTCACACAATGTGTGAGATGATTAGAACTTCAGGTATTAACAACTTGAAAAAGGGAACTGATCAACATCGGTCACAAAACACCACGAGATGATTCTGATGATGAACTTGTTTCTACTAGAACAAAGGTTTGGAGGATTAGTAGAGAGACATTGGACATAGTAAGTTCCAAGTTCTTCTTGACGTTCCCGATACCAATATCCAGCTTACATAATCCTTCAATAGGTCATAAAGTGGAAGTGAAGCTTTTGTTTGGAAGAACGGTGAGGGAAAAACTCTTGAATAAACCACACATGAATCCTCACGGGGATTGGTTGTTATTGCTGATTGAAAGGAGTATAGCGTTAGGCCTTCTGGCTAATTGTGTCAACCACAACATCAACCATGCCAGATTTTCAAATGGACCTAATTTAATACCCTTGAGGAAAACACCAACCATCATTGTTGCTTGAGATTCAGCTTTGGTTAGTGGGAAGATAATTTAGACTCAGTATGTTTAATCAGCGAGATTGGACCGGTTACAATTGAGATACATTTACTGGATTCTCAAGACATGGACTATGATGCCACACTCAAGAGGATGAGTGAGATTGTAGAACTCATGTATTAGCAACTTGCAAAATACAGTTGCACCTACATGGTCTACTTGCAAATAACACATCAGAGTCCTGGTTGAGAAGATGATTACAGAGATAACGAAGTTCTTGGGCTTATTCTCTTTCACGAAAGATCAGTCAGTGGCTGGGTGTGGATGCAACTTCGTCAAATAAATGGAGGTAACAACCTAACATCTCAAGAATAGTCCACACATGCATGACCTAGTTGGGATTATTCCCGAGGAAACCAAAAAACTTTACTCGGATCCATGGCGACAACTTTCACCATAAGCACATAAATCAGAGAAAGTCACTTCAAACATCTAGAACACAACTGCGTGATGTCACAAAGATAGTTCTCAAAAGTTTCCAACATTAGTGTCCATTGTTCAACATGAACCTCTTGCAACTTGGAGAAATAGGGATGTCATCGATGGGCTCGACAGCACGCTTATCAGAACACTCCAAGAAGAGGGATTCATATGATATATGAACAAGGCACAATATTGATCAGACCAGAGGACATGAAGGTGTACTCGGCAAAACACCATGAGTGAGAACCCTATCAAGGTAGTCCTTGGATATGAACTTGATCTGACGATAGCCCAAATCAAATCAAGGTAGAATGATAGCATGTACATTTAAGAGATACTATCATGCTTCAACACAGAGGAAAGTAGACACCCCTTAACGAAGGACGAAGTTAGGCGGAGCTTTTGCCTTTCAACTCTCCAGGTTATTGTTTAAGCTCAACCACTAGTCGAGGGTGTCTAGTGTAGTTTGTTGGAGAAATGAGTAGTTCAGATTACCCCTTGTTTAGACATCACGGTCAGGTAACCACCTGGTGACACTTCTAGAAAGACAACTAGAATATCACAACCTACCGATATGTCTTAGAGTTTGGAAGGGACCTTGCTTTTTAAGGAAAAACGATATGGTCTTGAGAGATTTGGTACGAACCTAACTCTTTGACCAAGAATGTGCACTAGAATGAACGGATTTGGTAACACAGTCAACTTCAAGTAGAGGCCTGGTGACCAACAGTGCTAAGAAGGATACAAATGTTTCGTAGATTTTCAAAGCAATAAGAATTGCTAAAAAAATATGATACACACATCAAGGCACACCCAACATTCTTGAGCATTGCAAGCTTGGAAAAAGGAAAAGTGAAGAGGTGTAAAAGCATCACTTCATCAATAAGGACATGAAACAAGGCGCGACCTCTTGACATAAAAGAGTGTGATACTCGGAGGTAGAACAAAATAGAAGCTGATAAAACCTCTTTAATTTGCGAATTACAAAACTTTGACATGGTCCTAGAGATGAACGAGGTACTGTGTAACATCCCAAGTATGAAATCTCCCCCTAGAATGTTTTGTTTCTTGTTTTATTATTGCTTTGCATCATGTCATCATATTCATTTGATTTTTGTTTGCATTGTGTTGCATTTGATCTCATTGTTTCCATCTGTTTTCTATTTGAATTCCAAAACAAAAATTCAATTGTGGTTCATACTTGTTACGTTACAATGTGTCAAATAAAAAACTACCAAACAAACAAACAAATTGTTCCACTAAAACTTGGAATCAAAAACTTAATTTTGGCTTAAGTGGCAATTGTTCTTTTATACCAACATTGCTCAATTATTTTAATTGCCAAACAATAACATCAATTAAATTTATTTGGGAAAACAAAGTTGGTTTATGATGTGGTGACCAAAAACAAAACTCTATAAAAATTTCCCTAATTTTTTTCCCTAGCACCAACCTCTCCTTTTTCTCTCTAATTCCTTTGCAGCAAAAAAAATAAATAACAGAAAAGATTAAAAAGAGAGGGAGAGGGGGAATAGGGCCTGCAGCCCATTTGGGCCAGCCAACTGCCCCGAAGGCCTGGTAACCCCCCCATCGTCTTCTACCTTCGTACGGCAGGCAGATCACGCTGCCCACGTTGACATCAGACGCAGGCAACGGCGATCCCGAGCTCCCCTTCCCCTTAAGACCTCGAGCAACCGTTCCTCCTAGCCCTAATTCTTTCTTCCTCCCTCGCGCCGCTCTCCTTCCTCTTTTTCTCTCCCCCTGTTCCTCCTTTCTCTGTAACTCGAACTCCCCACCGAGGTCCTCACCATTACCGCCCTCTCCAACCATCGCCGGCGCCACGGTGCCCGCCCGGCCGAGCTTGGGCCGGGAACGGAACCGGCGCGGCCCCCTCTACCTCGTCATCCCCTCCGTTTCTCCGGGAACCCTCCGAGTCGCCGCCGACCGCACCCCACCGGGCGCCTTCTCTCCGCCCCTGCTCCCTCTGTCGAGGGAAAGGTGAGCTCGCCCGCCTCACCCCTCGCCTCCTTCCCTCTCCACCGCCCGGCCGCACGAGCACCGCACACCGGCGCCGCCGCGGGCACCCCACAGCAGATCGCCGGCGGGCAACTGCCTCTGTCGCTGGCAGCGACCGCATCGGTACCTGCACGCACAAGAAAGATTCAGAAAAGTTCAGTTAAAAAAAAACTTACCTGACGAAATAACACCTTAACCTCCCACCAGCGCCTGTACCTGACAAGGAATCGGAACCATCCGCACTGGCAACGCACGCTTGTGCGCTCACCCGAGCACCCGGGATCGAGTCCCGCGGGGCGCGATTTTGCCCCCATTTTTCCCTCACGCGCACACACGTTGGGCCCGCGTGTCAGCGACCCTTGAGGCCACCTCAGCGCCACAGTGGCGCTGGCCCCACTGTCAGTGCCTGGGGCTGGCCACTGCGCGGTACACCTAGCTATTTCCGCCTTTTTTTTTCTTCAATTTAAGTCCAGTTTTATTATAGTTTGGCCCTAAACTTAAAAAATGAATAACTTCTATTTCATAACTCCAATTAATAAAAATAAAATATGTACGCTGCACCAAATTTAATTGTCTATCTATCTATAGCATTTGTTTTCTGTTTTGAATTTTCAAAATGCAATTCAAATTTGAATTCAAATAATTCAATTGCAATTTGCTAAAATCCATAACTAATTCATTATTAATCCAAATCATACAAATAAAATATGTTTTCCATACCATTTTGGACCACCAATTCAAATATAAATTTTGTTTCATGTTTTGAATAATTTAAATTGCCTAAATAATTTAAACCTTGTTTAAATCATTTAAAATTGATAAAATCATAACTTGCTCAAATTAAATTATTTTTGAACATGCAAAATATGTTTTCAACCTAGAAAAGTATAAAATTTTCAAATATGAATTTGAATTTATGTTTTGAACAAATAAAATTCATGCTTGTTTTAAATCCATTTAAAACTTGTTTAATATTGTTTCAATCATAATAAATCCATCCTAACTCCTTTTTCAATATTTGAAACATGTAATCCAACTAAAATTTGGTGTTCTTTTCAAATATAAACCTTGTTATCTGTTTTGAACAATTTAACTTGGTGAAAACAACAAATACTTGTGTGACAACTTTAAGGAACCAAAAATTCCATAACTTACTAAATAAATTTCTAAATTGGTAAACCCTATTTTAGATTGGTTCTATTGTTGTTATTTTGTTGTTTTCCTCATCCATGCATCATACTAATTCACCTTCATCTGTTGATTAGTTGGAAAACAAATAATCTAACCCAAAATTCATGGGCTTTTCATATGCAACTCAAAATTGCATATGTGTCCATTTAATTTGTGTTACCATGTTAGCTAGTTTATTTTGATGCAACCATTAACATGACATGCATCATCCCCATGATTGTGCACTATGCCATGATATTGATTGTCTCCCCTTTCTGCATTGTCTGTTTGCTTCTTCTCGGTTAGACGACGACGTTGAGACCGACGATCTTACGACACCCCTTCTGAGGATCTAGCTCAGTACCAGGCTACTGGGTTTGCAGGCAAGTTATCACTCACATGAACCACTGTGTTCCTTTCAACATTGGTTACCGATACTTTCCGTTGTTCTTTTCTGCTAGCCTTAGTAGTAGTTGTTTCTGTTACGAACCTATCACATGAATCCCTTAACCTTGATATTGCCTCACCTCCACTCCTATCACCCCTTTGGTTGAGCCTTTGTCTTACTAGCATGCTTAGGTTGTTTGGCCCGAGTCTGTTACCCGTTACTTTCTGTTACTACTTCTATTATGTTCTGGGGGCTCGATGTTAATAAATCAACCTGTTGTTAATAATATGCTGATAAGACACCGGCAGGAGGCCCGGCGTGGTTTTGAGGCCTGCTAGTGTCGACCCTAATTAGGAAAAGGGTCTTGTCTACTGATCCATGATGAGCGTGCTCACCGCATCCGGGTGGTGGTATGGAACCCCCCTCGACTTTGACCTGATCCGCAGTTTGTCCGAAGAGCCACACTTAGTTCGGGAGTTCCATTTGCGCATAAGCATGAATGGGTCGCTCCCATGGTTACTGTTGATGATGATGATGCATATAGGGCGAGGCCTGTGGTGCCGGGGGGTGTGGTTTTCACCCCTGCGCTTAGGTTAGGTCGGACTGGCCGGGACCTTATAGCTCTGTGGCTCCTAGGATAGGCTGTAGTGATGGTTCGAGTCGTGTCGAGTCCACCTGAGTTTTAGTTGGTGGCTTGAGTGTGTACGGGTACTGGAGCACACCCTGCAGGGATAAATCTTCTCGAGAAGCCGTGTTGTCCGCGGTTATGTGACGACTTGGTGAAAGTACTGGCTAACAAGTACTCAGAACAACTTACACCTAACTAATGTTAACTCGACTAGTAATAGACTTATTGACACAACAACTTGATCCATTATTCATTAATCCAACTGTGTGAGTTATCCTCGGATTGCTTCTTTGGATAAGGGGCGAGATCCAGGATGGGTTTGTTTGATGGTCAACAACAGTTGGATACGTTACGCTATCTTATCTCCTTTCTGTTAGCTGGAAGTGGTAGTGTTTCTGTAGTTGGTTAGCGCAGCCAGTTGCAGCATCTTTTATAACCCCTTTCTTCCGTTGAAGCCAAGGCATCTGTGCTTGGTGTTGACGGGTTACACTTTGGTGAACTGTGAGTCTTGCTTGCCAGTACGTTGTTGTACTGACCCCTTTGGGGCTGTGGTTTACGCAGACGACGATTCCGAGGATCCCCATGGAGGCTACTACGTGGAGTACGACGACGCTGTTGACGAGTAGATAGCGGACCCGGGCAGGATCCGAGACTTCGTGGATGGGCTCCGTTTTCCTTTCATTGTCGGCCTCTTAGGCCTATTTGGATTTGTCTGTACTCAGACCTGTTGAATGCTTCCGCTGCTATGTAATGATGTTATGTTGGGACATGTGTCCTCTGGATGATTGTAGTTGCTATTCTCTGCCTTAGTGAAGGCCATTTGCAACCTTATTTCAATCTTTTGTGTCTTAGAGATATGTTGTGGTATCATTCCGTTTAACGCTGTGGACATACCCTGCGTGATTGATATGAAGTACGTCGACAGTAGTGCCTATGGTCTCTAGTGGATAGTTTACATCGACGGTGGAATAGCAGGGCTTGTGTTGTCGCGCATAAGCGCAGGCCTACCAGGAAGCTGGGACGTGGGAGCAGTTATGCCCCATAATCCAAGCATCTGCTATCCAGTTCGGCCCGATGAGTATCCCCTAGAAACCAGGGTGCGACAAATGGTATCAGAGCCTGTCTGCCTGTAGGATCCCTTTTTACTGGTCGCAGTTGAGTCTAGAAACTATTTTGTAGCTATATAGGAAAAATGAAACGTGAGAGTAGGAATTCTGCCATTTTATTTCTTTCCCCACCCACCCTCCCTTTTCTGGTAAGGAAGTGCAACGTTGTTTTTCTCTTCTCATCTAAACTTTCAAGTTAGGTTTTCACGTATCCTGGTTTCTCTAGGATGGTTATATCTACTAGACCATAGGAATGGAGGTGGTTGTGACATGATTTATCATGTGGCCTACTCACGATTGAGAACGGTGGCAAATAAGCCATGGAAGCAGATCCTCTATTCCTTAAGCAGTAGATATTGATCCTTTAGAAGCCCGGATGGGTTTTCTCCGTAGTACCTCAGGTGTTTGTGGTCTCCTGTTTCCCAGTTGTTGCTTCGATATCGTCCTTCACAAATCTTCTCTTCCGTTGTAACAGTTTATCTGTTGATCCGTTGTTAACCTCCATCCTTGTTCTATGCTGTCGACTTACCGTCTGAAGTAATCCTTTTAAGCACTTATATTGGATTTTGTTGTCCGGTTGGTGTGTTAACCTTGGTATCCTCTTCAGGATGGAAAGTGGTGACGAAGAACCCACACTGCCACCCGAGGTGGGAAAAGTGCTGTCTCAGATGACACAAGTTATAAAGCAGATGCAGCAGAACCAAGACCTTGGGAGTAATGGCAACGCCCGGGTGTCTATTCGGGAGTTCCTTGAGCTCAATCCGCGCACGTTTGATACCTCCTCCGAGCCATTGGATGCTGATGACTGGCTCCGTGAAATGAACCGTACTCTTATGGTAGCTCATGTGGCTGACGAGGACCGTGTTCCTTACGTGACCTACCTTCTCCGTGGACAATCCATGTCTTGGTGGGAGAATTTCCAAGAAATGAGAGGTCCTAGTGTGCCAATCACATGGGAGGATTTCAAGCAAGCCTTCGTGCGCCATCACATTCCCGATGGGCTCATGGAGAAAATGCGTGAGGAATTCTATTCTTTCACACAAGGCAAATTGGACGTTCTCGAATACCAAAGAGAGTTCAATCGTCTGGCTCGCTACGCCGGAGATGAAATCTCCACGGAAGCGAGAAAGATGGCAAAGTTCCGTAGGGGTCTCAACCCGGAACTCAAGTATGCTCTCACCAACGTCAAGGCCAAGAATTTTGAGGACCTCATCAACATCGCTCTAAAGGAAGAGCATGGGCGCAAGTTGGTTGAGGAATCTCGTAAGCACTCTCGTGAACAGGCTAATCTCTCAAAGGCTGTCATGCCTCCACAAAAACGAAGAGTTTGGATTCCATATACCACTACAACACCGCCCATCTGCTTGCCAAGACCGGCAGGAATTCTTCCCCGCCCTCCCACCCCAGTGGTATCTTCAGGAGGTGCTCCATCTCAGCCAGGTCCAACAACTCCTCGTTCTGTTGTTACATGCTACAAGTGTGGACAGCCGGGCCACTATTCCGACAAGTGTCCGCAAAGGCACCTCTTTCCACCTCCACCTCGCCACAGGTCGACCCCGACAAGAATACGTGGTCCTCCGTTGGGTTGCTACAACAGCAACGACCTTGGCGTGAGAACCGTTAAGGTGAACCATGTCAAGGCCCAGGGAGCAGAAGAATCTCCAGACGTTGTAATGGGCACACTTCTTGTGAACTCGTTTCGTGCTAAAGTCTTGTTCGATTCTGGTGCTTCACACTCTTTCATCTCTCAATGCTTTGCAAACAACAGTGGAATCAACTTCGAACAGTTGTCTATCTCTCTCCTAGTGAAATCACCGGGATCTAGCTGGCAAAGCAATAAAGTTAGCCAGAACATCGAGATCACAATTGGAAACCTTCCATTCCAGGCATCTCTGATAGCTCTCCACTCTTCAGATATTGATGTCATTCTTGGGATGGATTGGCTCGTAGCCAACAAAGCAGTCATTGATTGTCCTGCTAAGTCTGTCAAAATCACACACCCTTCTGGCCAGATAGTCTACTTCCATGCTGAAAATCCAGTTGCTCAACTCTACACTCTCAATGCAAATCCTCTACCATCTATTGAAACTATTCCGGTGGTTTGTGAATTCCCTGATGTCTTTCCAGAAGAGCTGCCAGGAATGCCTCCTGACAGAGCAGTCGAGTTCGTGATCGAACTTGAACCAGGCACTGCTCCAATCTCTAAGCATCCATACAAGATAGCTCCTCCTGAACTGAAGTTGTTGAAGGAGCAAATCGATATGTACAGGGAAAAAGGTTACATTCAACCTAGTTCCTCGGCTTGGGGTTGCCCAACTCTGTTTGTTGCGAAGAAGGATCAAACAAAGAGACTCGTGGTTGACTATCGTCCTCTCAACGAGAAAACCATCAAAAACAAATATCCAATTCCTCGTATCGATGATCTTTTTGATCAACTTGCTGGAGCCTCAATATTCTCCAAGCTGGACTTGAGAATGGGTTACCATCAAATAAAGATCAGAAAGGAAGATATTCCAAAAACAGCTTTCACCACTCGCTACGGTCTATATGAATACACCGTCATGTCCTTTGGTCTCACCAATGCACCGGCGACATTCTATCGACTCATGAATTCTGTCTTCCATGAATACCTCGACAAGTTTGTTGTGGTATATCTTGATGATATTCTTGTCTACTCAAAATCCGAGGAAGAGCATGGAGAACATCTTCGTCTCACTCTCATGAAACTTCGCGAGCATCGTCTATATGCCAAGTTCTCCAAATGTGAGTTCTGGATTCCAGAAGTTGCTTACCTTGGTCATGTCATCTCTGCCAAGGGCATAGCCATTGACCCAGAAAAGGTTAAGGCAATTGTTGATTGGAAACCTCCTAAGACGGTGAAGCAAGTCAGAAGTTTTCTTGGTTTGGCTAGCTATTGCCGTCGTTTCGTCCAAAACTTCTCCAAGATTGCTAAACCTCTCACTGATCTCACAAAGAAGGACAATAAGTTCGTTTGGTCTCCACAATGTGATGAAAGTTTCAATCTCCTGAAGACTAAACTCACTTCTACACCAGTTCTGGTTGGCCCGGATACTACCAAACCTTTCCAGATATTCTGTGATGCTTCTCAACAAGGTCTAGGTGCAGTTCTTATGCAAGAACGTCAAGCTGTGGCTTATGCTTCACGTCAGTTGAATGCACATGAGCTCAATTATCCCACTCATGATCTAGAACTTGCAGCAGTTGTGTTTGCCCTCAAGAAATGGAGGCAATACTTGTTGGGTAATCGCACTGAAATCTTTTCCGATCATAAGAGTCTGAAATACATCTTCACTCAGCCAGATCTAAACCTCAGGCCAAGGAGATGGATTGAAAAGATCAAAGACTTCGATCTTACCATTTCTTACACTCCAGGCAAGGCTAATGTTATGGCCGATGCTCTCGGTCGCAAGTCGTATTGCAATAATCTCATGATCATGGAAAGCCAACCTCCACTTCATGAAGAATTCCAGAAGCTGAACCTTGGTCTTGTTCCTCAAGGTTATCTTGCGAACTTGACAGCCAGTCCAACTCTCGAGGACAAGATTCGTTCTGAACAACTTCGTGATGCTGAGATCAAGAAGATCGCAAATAACATCAAAGCAGGCAATGTGAAGTATGAGTGCTTCTCAATTGATGACAAGGGAACGGTGTTCTTCGAAGGACGCATTGCAGTTCCTCAAATTCAAAGTCTCAAAGATGTTATTCTCAAGGAGGCTCATGAAACTCCTCTCTCCATCCACCCTGGAAGTACAAAGATGTACCAGGATCTCAAGACTCTGTATTGGTGGTCTGGCATGAAACGTGAAATTGCTCAATACGTTTCTGAATGCGACGTTTGTCAACGTGTCAAGGCAGTTCATCAGAAAACAGCCGGTCTTCTCCAACCGCTAAAAATTCCTGAGTGGAAGTGGGACATGATTGAAATGGACTTCGTCACTGGTTTTCCAAAGTCCAAGAGGGGCAACGATGCAATCTTCGTTGTCATTGATCGTCTCACTAAGGTAGCTCACTTCCTTGCTGTCAAAGAAACAATCTCAGCTAGCCAGTTAGCAGAGCTCTACACAACAAAGATTGTTCCTCTTCATGGTGTTCCATTGGAAATAAGTTCAGACCGTGGAAGTATCTTCACTTCTCATTTCTGGAAGAGTTTTCAAGAAGCATTGGGCACTAAACTTCTGTTCAGCACAGCTTATCACCCACAGTCTCAAGGGCAAGTCGAAAGAGTCAATCAGATTCTCGAGGATATGCTCAGAGCATGTGGTCTATCCTTTGGCATGAAATGGGAGGAATGCCTTCCATATGCTGAATTCTCCTACAACAACAGCTTCCAGGCAAGCCTAGGCATGGCACCGTTTGAAGCACTCTATGGCCGAAGATGCAGGAGTCCAATCAATTGGTCTGGAGCTGGTGAACGTTCACTCTTAGGCCCTGACATTGTTAAGGAAGCCGAGGAGAAAGTTCGCATCATTCGTGACAATCTCAAGATTGCTCAGTCTCGTCAGAAAAGCTACTATGACAGCAAGCACAGGGATATGATCTATGCACCTGGTGACAAAGCATATCTCCGTGTAACTCCCCTCAGAGGCACTCATCGTTTTGGTATCAAAGGAAAGCTAGCACCGAGATACATTGGTCCGTTCAACATTCTCTCAAGGCGTGCGGAAAATGCCTATCGTCTCGAACTTCCAGAAAAACTATCCAAGGTGCACGATGTGTTTCACGTGTCACAACTCAAGAAGTGCTTTAAAGATCCAGATCGTGCAGTTGATCATGATTCCATTGAACTGCAAGAAGATCTATCTTATGAGGAGCACCCTGTTCGTATTCTCGATGAGACCGAGCGTAAGACTCGCAACAAGAGCACCAAGTTCTTGAAAGTGCAATGGTCGCATCATTCCGATAAAGAGGCAACGTGGGAGACCGAAGAGGATCTTCGCAAGAAGTATCCGGACCTTTTCTCTTCTCAGTAGGAATCTCGGGGCGCGATTCCTTCAAGGGGGGGCGTTTTGTAACATCCCAAGTATGAAATCTCCCCCTAGAATGTTTTGTTTCTTGTTTTATTATTGCTTTGCATCATGTCATCATATTCATTTGATTTTTGTTTGCATTGTGTTGCATTTGATCTCATTATTTCCATCTGTTTTCTATTTGAATTCCAAAACAAAAATTCAATTGTGGTTCATACTTGTTACGTTACAATGTGTCAAATAAAAAACTACCAAACAAACAAACAAATTGTTCCACTAAAACTTGGAATCAAAAACTTAATTTTGGATTAAGTGGCAATTGTTCTTTTATACCAACATTGCTCAATTATTTTAATTGCCAAACAATAACATCAATTAAATTTATTTGGGAAAACAAAGTTGGTTTATGATGTGGTGACCAAAAACAAAACTCTATAAAAATTTCCCTAATTTTTTTCCCTAGCACCAACCTCTCCTTTTTCTCTCTAATTCCTTTGCAGCAAAAAAAAATAAATAACAAAAAAGATTAAAAAGAGAGGGAGAGGGGGAATAGGGCCTGCAGCCCATTTGGGCCAGCCAACTGCCCCGAAGGCCTGGTAACCCCCCCCCCCCCCATCGTCTTCTACCTTCGTACACCAGGAAGATCACGCTGCCCACGTCGACATCAGACGCAGGCAACGGCGATCCCGAGCTCCCCTTCCCCTTAAGACCTCGAGCACCCCTCCCTCCTAACCCTAATTCTTTCTTCCTCCCTCGCGCCGCTCTCCTTCCTCTTTTTCTCTCCCCCTGTTCCTCCTTTCTCTGTAACTCGAACTCCCCACCGAGGTCCTCACCATTACCGCCCTCTCCGACCATCGCCGGCGCCACGGTGCCCGCCCGGCCGAGCTTGGGCCGGGAACGGAACCGGCGCGGCTCCCTCTACCTCGTCATCCCCTCCGTTTCTCCGGGAACCCTCCGAGTCGCCGCCGCCATCTCGTTGTTCGCCGCCGACCGCACCCCACCGGGCGCCTTCTCTCCGCCCCTGCTCCCTCTGTCGAGGGCAAGGTGAGCTCGCCCGCCTCACCCCTCGCCTCCTTCCCTCTCCACCGCCCGGCCGCACGAGCACCGCACACCGGCGCCGCCGCGGGCACCCCACAACAGATCGCCGGCGGGCAACTGCCTCTGTCGCTGGCAGCGACCGCATCGGTACCTGCACGCACAAGAAAGATTCAGAAAAGTTCAGTTAAAAAAAAACTTACCTGACGAAATAACACCTTAACCTCCCACCAGCGCCTGTACCTGACAAGGAATCGGAACCATCCGCACTGGCAACGCACGCTTGTGCGCTCACCCGAGCACCCGGGATCGAGTCCCGCGGGGCGCGATTTTGCCCCCATTTTTCCCTCACGCGCACACACGTTGGGCCCGCGTGTCAGCGACCCTTGAGGCCACCTCAGCGCCACAATGGCGCTGGCCCCACTGTCAGTGCCTGGGGCTGGCCACTGCGCGATACACCTAGCTATTTCCGCCTTTTTTTCTTCTTCAATTTAAGTCCAGTTTTATTACAGTTTGGCCCTAAACTTAAAAAATGAATAACTTCTATTTCATAACTCCAATTAATAAAAATAAAATATGTACGCTGCACCAAATTTAATTGTCTATCTATCTATAGCATTTGTTTTCTGTTTTGAATTTTCAAAATGCAATTCAAATTTGAATTCAAATAATTCAATTGCAATTTGCTAAAATCCATAACTAATTCATTATTAATCCAAATCATACAAATAAAATATGTTTTCCATACCATTTTGGACCACCAATTCAAATATAAATTTTGTTTCATGTTTTGAATAATTTAAATTTCCTAAATAATTTAAACCTTGTTTAAATCATTTAAAATTGATAAAATCATAACTTGCTCAAATTAAATTATTTTTGAACATGCAAAATATGTTTTCAACCTAGAAAAGTATAAACTTTTCAAATATGAATTTGAATTTATGTTTTGAACAAATAAAATTCATGCTTGTTTTAAATCCATTTAAAACTTGTTTAATATTGTTTCAATCATAATAAATCCATCCTAACTCCTTTTTCAATATTTCAAACATGTAATCCAACTAAAATTTGGTGTTCTTTTCAAATATAAACCTTGTTATCTGTTTTGAACAATTTAACTTGGTGAAAACAACAAATACTTGTGTGACAACTTTAAGGAACCAAAAATTCCATAACTTACTAGATAAATTTCTAAATTGGTAAACCCTATTTTAGATTGGTTCTATTGTTGTTATTTTGTTGTTTTCCTCATCCATGCATCATACTAATTCACCTTCATCTGTTGATTAGTTGGAAAACAAATAATCTAACCCAAAATTCATGGGCTTTTCATATGCAACTCAAAATTGCATATGTGTCCATTTAATTTGTGTTACCATGTTAGCTAGTTTATTTTGATGCAACCATTAACATGACATGCATCATCCCCATGATTGTGCACTATGCCATGATATTGATTGTCTCCCCTTTCTGCATTGTCTGTTTGCTTCTTCTCGGTTAGACGACGACGTTGAGACCGACGATCTTACGACACCCCTTCTGAGGATCTAGCTCAGTACCAGGCTACTGGGTTTGCAGGCAAGTTATCACTCACATGAACCACTGTGTTCCTTTCAACATTGGTTACCGATACTTTCCGTTGTTCTTTTCTGCTAGCCTTAGTAGTAGTTGTTTCTGTTACGAACCTATCACATGAATCCCTTAACCTTGATATTGCCTCACCTCCACTCCTATCACCCCTTTGGTTGAGCCTTTGTCTTACTAGCATGCTTAGGTTGTTTGGCCCGAGTCTGTTACCCGTTACTTTCTGTTACTACTTCTATTATGTTCTGGGGGCTCGATGTTAATAAATCAACCTGTTGTTAATAATATGCTGATAAGACACCGGCAGGAGGCCCGGCGTGGTTTTGAGGCCTGCTAGTGTCGACCCTAATTAGGAAAAGGGTCTTGTTTACTGATCCATGATGAGCGTGCTCACCGCATCCGGGTGGTGGTATGGAACCCCCCTCGACTTTGACCTGATCCGCAGTTTGTCCGAAGAGCCACACTTAGTTCGGGAGTTCCATTTGCGCATAAGAATGAATGGGTCGCTCCCATGGTTACTGTTGATGATGATGATGCATATAGGGCGAGGCCTGTGGTGTCGGGGGGTGTGGTTTTCACCCCTGCGCTTAGGTTAGGTCGGACTGGCCGGGACCTTATAGCTCCGTGGCTCCTAGGACAGGCTGTAGTGATGGTTCGAGTCGTGTCGAGTCCACCTGAGTTTTAGTTGGTGGCTTGAGTGTGTACGGGTACTGGAGCACACCCTGCAGGGATAAATCTTCTCGAGAAGCCGTGTTGTCCGCGTTTATGTGACGACTTGGTGAAAGTACTGGCTAACAAGTACTCAGAACAACTTACACCTAACTAATGTTAACTTGACTAGTAATAGACTTATTGACACAACAACTTGATCCATTATTCATTAATCCAACTGTGTGAGTTATCCTCGGATTGCTTCTTTGGATAAGGGGCGAGATCCAGGATGGGTTTGTTTGATGGTCAACAACAGTTGGATACGTTACACTATCTTATCTCCTTTCTGTTAGCTGGAAGTGGTAGTGTTTCTGTAGTTGGTTAGCGCAGCCAGTTGCAGCATCTTTTATAACCCCTTTCTTCCGTTGAACCCAAGGCATCTGTGCTTGGTGTTGACGGGTTACACTTTGGTGAACTGTGAGTCTTGCTTGCCAGTACGTTGTTGTACTGACCCCTTTGGGGCTGTGGTTTACGCAGACGACGATTCCGAGGATCCCCATGGAGGCTACTACGTGGAGTACGACGACGCTGTTGACGAGTAGATAGCGGACCCGGGCAGGATCCGAGACTTCGTGGATGGGCTCCGTTTTCCTTTCATTGCCGGCCTCTTAGGCCTATTTGGATTTGTCTGTACTCAGACCTGTTGAATGCTTCCGCTGCTATGTAATGATGTTATGTTGGGACATGTGTCCTCTAGATGATTGTAGTTGCTATTCTCTGCCTTAGTGAAGGCCATTTGCAACCTTATTTCAATCTTTTGTGTCTTAGAGATATGTTGTGGTATCATTCCGTTTAACGCTGTGGACGTACCCTGCGTGATTGATATGAAGTACGTCGACAGTAGTGCCTATGGTCTCTAGTGGATAGTTTACATCGACGGTGGAATAGCAGGGCTTGTGTTGTCGCGCATAAGCGCAGGCCTACCAGGAAGCTGGGACGTGGGAGCAGTTATGCCCCATAATCCAAGCATCTGCTATCCAGTTCGGCCCGATGAGTATCCCCTAGAAACCAGGGTGCGACATACTGGAGTTTGTTTCTCCTGACATTCCAAGGTGGACTGTTTTAACGGAACACGAGAGGAATGCATTGTCAGACTCCAATACACATATGCAACTTGGTGTCCAAAACAACGGATGAAGATCTGAAAGCAGCTGGAAAGTAGGAACATGCTCAGGAGAATTCCTAAGACCATGTTGATTGCACAGGGTAATACTCATGTGTAGAACCCATGCCAAGAAGAGGAGTATAGCTGAATCAAGAAGAAATATGGGGAGGCCATAATGATTACTCTTGTTGTGACCCCTTTTCGGTTCCAAAAGAAAACCTATGTCTACGAGAGTTGGAATTGCCTAGCCATCCCGAAGTAGAAGATGTTCCTCAGGATCCAAAGAAACAGAACTTGGGTTAAAAGTCGGCATCCTGTACTGGTAGCATGCACCTCACGTCGTTAAGAAACCACATGATTCAACACACTTCAATCCAGCACATTACGGGACCTTTGGTTCAAGTCCAAGGGTTAAAAACATTGAGAAATGAGTAATTACTACCTTAGTGCCTTGAAGGACACTACGAATAGCAATCACGAAGTATCTTTCAAAGGACAACGACAGCTCCGAAAGAATTTGAGCAAAAGACAAAGGATACATTCGAGATGAAAAGGAAATCTCGAGATTCTAGAATTTGAGACTTTAGATCACGAGAATGTGGAATCTATACAACTTTGAGAGATTATGGATGGAAGGGAATCTCCCAGTTGAATCAAGAGATAACGGAACATGAGACACACACGACTCTAGAAACTGAACACTAGGTCAACTTGGGTAAAAGAACGTCTTGCCAAAGAAGGCACCTAAGTGTTGAATAACTAGAACATTTTCAAATCAGAACAAGTAAGGTGACCCAGAGTTAGAGCGATACCAGATACAGAGTAAAAAGAATCCTAAGAAGGTTTTTCACAAACCATTTGTCGTTTCAAAGTAGTTTTCACAAACACTAGACTCGACATCGACCAAGCAATAAGGTTTTCCTACAGGCAGTTCTGCTCTAATACCATGACTTGTCACGACCCCGGACCCAAAGGTATACATACTGTTAGGCGCTCCTAGTCATGGACCCACAAGGGGTTCAGCGTTACCAACCCCGGCCGCAAGAAAAAACGGCAGGCAAACCGGATTCATAGGCACGCATGCCGGATCACCACGGTACTACTACTCCTTGTGTCCATGCTAGTCATAACCAAATGTGCATATCAAAGCGTCCACAAATCGTATGAAACTGAAGGAACGGGACCAAAGCTATACAGAGATGCTGTCTATCCAGAAAGTCCAACGACAATCAAGGGTTACTGGGGTTACCAAGCCCCAAGCCGAATCACATCGGCAGGCGTGCTGGGAAATGGATCATCGGCTCCACAACCTTTCAGCTGCGACAACTATGTAGGAATAGCCAAAACTGTATAACAATGAGCTCGGAACCAACAACCGATCAAACCAGCACTCTAGACATGGAAGTTGTATAAAGAAAGTGTTACTAGAGTATAGCTTTACAAATAGATGTCACACGACCCAACATTACATCAGACAACGGAAGGAAAATTATGTTGCTAAACAACAAGAACCAAATAGGCCTAAGAGGCCGCAAAATAAGGCGACGTCCCAACCCATAGATTCCAGGCTGCTACCTGGGAACCCCAAACTACTCGTCGATGTCCATGTTGAATCACCATCGAAGTGAGGAACTCCACCTGAACCAAGTTGAAGCAAACATGAGTACGGGAGGTATTAAACAAGACTTAGTTAACCTATTATATATCTGCTTCTTTTAGAAAGAGTTATGAAGGTTATTTTGCGTAAAGCCATCTTTATTTTCCAAGTTGAGGAAGGAATAGCACGTCTCATGGAGTGTTTTAAAAACAGATGAGAAAGCTACTCAACTACTGATATCATCATCTTTTAATCCACCAAATCATTTCAACGGATCGTGCTTCAAAGATCACCACCTCCAGTTGTTCAGGTACCTCATGCTACAAGGTAACCCCTCTCTGCATCTCCGAGGAGGCATCCTTCATTTGTTATCAACAAGTTTTAGTCATTCTGTTCAAGTTATCTATGATCACAGAACCGTCACCAAGTCGTCTTTAACCGCAGACACGGCTTTTCGAAAAGATTTAACCCTGCAGGGGTGTACAACTTTACCCACACGTACCAACCGACTCTTAGTTCCACTGGGTTGACACTAGTCCGGGAAGTGCCGGCAGAGGGTGGTCGATTCCCAGCCTTTACCTTGTCGAACCATATCCATGAGTCAACCCAAACAGGGCCACCCCGTCAACAGGGAGTTGGCCACCTCCTGACAACAACTGTAATGTGTGTCGGGATCAAGATCCGTGTACGTCCATCACTTGTCCCGGTCACGACCTAATTTTCTCCAAAATGTTTTGCGACTCACACGGAGATGGAAAGCTCAAACTATGTGGCTCATGGATAAGATTAAACAAGGTAGTTAGCCGGGTGGGGTTCATCGGCCCACGTGTGGCTGTACGCTCAGTCTTGGTTCGAAGGCGAGAACTCGCTCCTAGGGGCATGAACAGGACAAAACGCCACAACCCATTATGGCCTCACATCCATGTCGTGATTAGTCAAGTTATCAAAGATAATTCAAATCATAACAACCTAAGAAAGTAGATTCACGCATTGACCAAATTCATCAACCGGATGGATCAGATCACAACTAGGCATGGCTAAGCAAGACTCACAAGCCTTAACGAGGCGCGCACAAACAAACCTATAGCTGCTAGGAGAAGTGGATCAGGATATGTAGGCTATGCAGTATATAGGAGAACTCTATCTACTGACATCAAATAGTTTGGAACTGAATGCAAAGTACGAGATTCAAAACACTTTGAAACCTTATATGAGCAGATAGGAGGTTATGCTTGCCTTGGTTATAAGAAAACCCATTGAAGGGATCTTCTGGATTAAGTGCTTGACTTGTCGGTTAGGATCAAGTATTCACCACTGGAATTGTTGTCCTTCTCTTCGGAGTCACGTTCTACCGAGGGGGAACAAACACTGAAACAAGAAGAACAACAATCAATACATGACATCGATGCAATGCACAACATGTATGCATGAGAAAGTTAATGCACTGAAAGAAGCCCTAAACATGTTCTTTGGGTTGCTAGGGTTCATATGGCAGTTATGCGATTAAGTTGAAATTAGCCCCGAAAAGGACCTCGGAGGGGTTTTCGGGCGATTCTGGAAGTGAGACTAATTTAAAAAGCTCAAAGAGTTTGAAAACATCATAACTAGGTTGCATTTGTCATTTTGAGCAATTCGGTATATAACTTTTAATTCCCTAATTTTATTGATTAAAAACTTATTTTCTCTATTTTAAATGATTTAACCAATATTAAAATAATGCCCAAAAATCAACTTTGTCAAACATGTGTGAAAATGACATATTTGGGTAGGAAATAATTTTCTGTACATTTCCATATTTTTATTTTACTTTTCTGATTATTAAATTAAAAGATATTAATTTTACAAGATTATTTCATTTTGTGTAATTAGAAACAATTTCTGGAAAAAAGATAAAACACGATTATGATGTCAGCGTGAGACAGGCATGACATCACCTGGCCTGTTCTTCACAGATGCCACCTCCAATCCGGCGATTTCGCGCGCAAAAAGGAAATCGAACTATACCATGGGATGGAGGGGGTCGAGGCCGAGCTAATGGTGGCGGCACCGCTCCTTTTGGGTCGCCAGAGCGACCACGCCGTCCACCGGCGTGGTGGCGGACAGCGGCGCACGACGGCGGTTGGCTACCGAGGGAGAGGGGGCAGGGCAAAGGGACCAGCAGGTGCGGGAGCTCACCGCGGATGCAGTGAAGAAGACGAACGAGCAAGGCGAGGTAGGGGTTGGGCGGAATCCATGGAACCGTCGGCGGCCGAAGTAGAAGTGAACGGCGCGATTCCGGCGATTGGGGGCATCCCGACTTCTGATACTTGACGAGGAGGACAAAGGAAGGACGGCGAAGAGGACTAGGTGCTCGGCGTGGCCACAGATGGCCGGAGGCAGCGGCGATTCGAAGCGGACGGAGGGCTAGGGTTCGGTTGCGGGCGGAATAGAGAGAGGGAGGGAGACAAGGTGAGGGGGCGAGTCGGGAAGGGGAGGTGCGCACGACATCCTCTCCCCGTTCCACTCCTCGCGCAGAAGGACGAAGCAGGACGTGGCGTCGACGACGGCGCACAGGACACGTAGCTGCTGCTGCTTTCTGGCCAGAGGTAGAAGAAAGAGAAAAATAAAAAGGAATTACAACAACCCCCTGAACTTTTTGGAATTTGCAACAAGGTCCTTTTATCTTTAAAAACGGGACATAAAGCATTTTTTGAGGGCCTTTTTGCAAACAGAAAAATTGGCAACAAAATAAGATTTGAAAACCTTATCAAATTTCCAACCACACCATATTTTTATTTGGTGACATTGAAATATTTTTCAGTGCAAAATTTTGAAACCCACATTAAGTAACATTTGTGGTATTTTCTCAATTCCATTTAGATTCAAAATTTAAATTGGTTCAAACATGATTAATCTTTTTTGTTTCATGCATGTATGAGATGTCAGCAACACACCACCACCCTATTGTAGCAAAACAGGGATGTTACAGAAATATTTATTTATGGTTATAATGGAACATTATAGAGTTCCACTATACTTCTAAAAAATAAATTCACGGGTTATTTTTTTTTGTTTTTCCATATTTGAATTGGAAATGTTGTTCTCTTTAATTTGGTATGTCATTAGAAACTTTCTAAAAGTATTTGAATAAGTTATTATTTTCTCAATTTTAAATGTATTATATGACTATTCAAATGTTTATTATATTAAAACTTTTTCTAATTACTTTGAAAACATCATAAATGAATTTCATTTGATTTTTCAGCATTTTGGTATATAACTTGTATTTTTCTGAATTATTGAATTATTTCTTATTTTTCTCAATTTTAAATTAATTAACTTAAATTAAAAATGTTTAAATTTAAACTTCATCATATATTTTTGGAACGTTGATAAACATTTAGATTGTATTTTTTTAATAATTAGATATTTTATTTGTATTTTTTATCAGTAATTTAAAATATATTGAATTAATAAGATTTATAAATTTTTTGCCATTTTTAAATAGATAGGTGGGACCCACCTGTCAGGTTTATTTTATATCAAAAAATTAAAAGAAAAAAGAAGAGAAAAGCTCTCCTGGCGTCATGCTGACGTCAGGGTGATGCCAGCACGGACGAAATCATCTCCAATCTTGCAATTTACTTCGTATTAAGCCAATTTGTTGGTACTACACGGGTAGAGGATGACTCGACGAATCTAGGGGCGGCGGCTCTTTGACCAAATGGTTGTCGGAGCTGTCGGTGGTGTGCAAAATGGCGGCGACGGAACACGGTCATCGACGATGTAACAATTTCGATGAACAAGAAATAAACGGAAATCACGGAGAGATTCCACATCTCACTAGGAGCACAGTGATGATTTTGGGGAAGCAAGGCGCGGCTCAACGGAGGCTAATCGACGGCTGCGGTCCTGTGCCAGCCGTGGAGAAGAAGGCTCCAATTCCGGCGGTTCCTGGATCCTCGGTGGCCCGACGTGCTTGAGGCAAGGAAGAGGACCACGGGGAACCCAGAGGTTGTCTCGGAATAGCGCGGGACGATCAGAGCATTGACGACGAGTGATGGCCGATGAACTTAGGATTAGGGTTTCAGTTTCTTGCAGGAAGCAGAGAGACAGAGAGAGAAGATGCCAGAGTGGAAGAGTGAGGAAGTGAAGGGATATACGGCCTCTCCCGGCCTTATCTTCGCGAAAAACGGCAAGCAGGAGGTGGCATCGACCACGCCACGACGATGACCTCCTCTACTTTATGGCAGAAGAAGAAGAAAGAGAAAAGGAAATAAATATTTCCTAATAACCCCCTGGATTTTCTATGTTTTATAACTAAGTCCTTCTTGGATTAGAAAGTGAGAGAAAACATTGTTTTCTGGGCCCTTTTGCCAACAAAAAACTATTAAAATAAGATTTGTCATCCTCATTAAATTTACAACCTCACCATGTTTTGTTTTGTTAAAATTCAAAAAGATTTGAATTTTAAATTAGGGTGTTCAATTTAAGGGGTTTTTGTTATTTTCTCTCTATTTAAGTTTTCAAATAGATTTAGAATTATTTTAGGCATGATTTAACATGAGCACACACATCAAACATGTGGTTACCAAAGTGGTGTGTTTTAATTGGACAATTTTAGATACACATCTTTGAGAAAATAATTTGTAAAACTACTTAGTAGTGTTTTTTATGCATAGTAATCAAAATCACCAAATATGGAACTTTATTCTAGGTCATGCCAAATGATTTTAATTAGTGAATGGACTTGTTTTCTTTACGTGGATTTGTTAATTTTCACATTTGAGGTTCTTGTTAATTCTGGTGGACATTTCCTTATATTGTGTGTAGGCCATGTTTGATATAAAAGTACTTGATCAAGTGGAAACCATGAGTGGCTTTGGCTCTTATTAATTCTTAATCTCAATAGAATCTTATTTGTTTGTTTTCCATCCAGGTTCCAGGTGTGGCTATTATCCCATGTTGGTTTTAAAAACATGTAATTATTTGCATGGTTATGCATAGATGAATTTTTGTTATTATCCATTTGCTTTATGTATGAAAAAGGATCTGGAAAACAAGTTAGTTAAGATTGTTACCATCTACCTCAACATATCACAAGATATTTGGATGCAATGGCTTGTTATTATTTCTTACTTGATAATTGTTTACATTAAAGAGATTATTATGTGTTCCTCATCTCTGATGAGCTTGACAAGGAATAGAGGTTCTAGGTTCTCTAATATTACCTAATGATACACTGGATAATTGCTTATGTTAGGCTTCCTTACTAAATCATTGTTGCTCCTTGCTCACTTCTGTTGCCAAATGTACTTGTCTGTAGTTGCGACTTATCTTCAGATATTGCCTTTGTCATTTGCAAGTAAGATTACCTCTTGGATTCCAACCTCAACCGTCTCACCCTTGTGGTGAAGAAAACCAATTACTCCAAGCAAAGATTTCTCTTATATGCTTATAAAAGAATGTAAATGTATTTTATGACATCAAGTTTCCATATGCATATAAGAAGAATTTGTTAACAAGTTGGCCAGACTTGCCTCCAAATTACTATTCATATACAATTGTTTGAGATGTACTAGGTTATCTAACCTTCTGTTTATTTTTATATGACATTCAGTTGTTGGAGTATACAAAAGTGATTTGTTAACAGGGTGTACAAGCTTTTTACCAAACTAGTTCTATATCCCACGAACATTGGAATATCACACTATTTTAGGAGGAATTAATAAGATCATATTAAGATATAAGAGTTTCCAAATACTATTATGATAGATTGGAAAGAACTTCTAGAACACTTCAAAGAATCCTGTTGCATGTCTTCTTGTCGGAGTTCCTCCTTTCTTGTGGGTTGCTTCTCTTGCAGAATGACTTTGATAAGATTGGGAGACAAGATAATGAGATGGTCTAGACACGGTAGAAAGGTCTGGATTAAGAGTTAGTTAAGATTTTATTCTACTTCCATATACTTCTCATTTTGTTTCCCATAGAATATGTACTTGTTTCATATATGATTAGTTTTACCTAGCTTTCAGCTCAATTCCTCTTTACATAAGTTATAACTTGTTGTTATTTCATTAGTGGTATCCAGATACTTTAGTTGTTGAATGGTGGATTTGGATAGGAATGTGGAGTGCTTATGGAATGATGACTCAAGATCGTAAGTTGATCAAATGGTCCCTTAATGTATTGAGGTCTCATATGCTCACTTGTATAAGGTGAATGATACAATGAGCATATGAAGGTTATTGGAGTTTAATGATTTAAGTCAGAACTGATAGATGGTTTCCCAGAGTGTCATGTTTTTACTTTATATCCTTATTTTGTAGTCTTTGTCATACATAATGCAGACATATTGGTTTGGCAAGATCACATATAATAATCAGGGTTTAGTACTAGTTTAAGAAGGTTTGTTTCATCTTTTAAATGCTTCCTTTCTTTTTGATGAGATATGTCCACATTCTATAAATATGTTAATAATAATAATGTCATTTCCCACTTGTGTATTTGATTTAATGCTTGTTTGTATCATTTGTGTTCTGTTGAACCTGTGCCATTCACTTCTAAAGGCTCACTAACTTATAAAGATGTTGCGTGAATGGATTGATATCTTAAGTGATTCCTGTTTTAAACAAAAGAAAATCTCAGCTAATGAGATGGTCGAACTATGCATTACTAACTTCTTAAAGTATGCCCATAAGTTATGTGGTTTGGATACTCACCCCTCCCCGAGTTCTAAGCACCTGGATGAATACTCCCAAGTCACTTATAGACTTGAGATTAGGGTTGTTGAAATTTAGTGTTGGTCATAACCAATTATGGTTTGCCTAAACAAATTATTTGGTTGGTAAGATACTTGTTATAAAGATCACTTCAAATATACTCTTAACCAGATGATATAAACCTATTTCATCACGTTGAGAGAAACATTGGTCACTTTGCTTCGTTTAAACTTCTGGGCCAAAATTTTCTGTATTTTTTTTTAGATGCATGCTTTGCAAATGCACATATTATATTTTGATCCTTATAACCTCCCAAACACTTGGATGTTACAGGTTCCCTCGATGCACGATGCCCACTGCAGCTTTCTGAACCCGCCGCCGCATCCGACATGCGTCATGAGGCTGGTCCCGACGATGTGTTGCGGATGGCCAGCTGTGGGAGCCCGACTCCCATCATCGGTGCAGTACTCGTACGACATGTCCTTGTCAGTCCTCCCGACCGCCATGTTCAAGATCCTTGCCTGCACATCCGTCACTAGCATGTCCCGATGATGTTGCCGCTACGACATGGCGCACACGAACTCACTGACAGTTGTCATCCTCGTCTACGTCGCCCGACCGTCGGCGTTGCGTTGAAGGCGAGATGAACATAGTCGTCTGCTGCATTTTCCCGCAAACATGGATGGAAGCGTGCACGGACCAACACACGCCGCTCGTGTAGTGCCGGAAGTCACGCCTCTATGGGCTTAGCCACCATTTGGCTGGCTACGAGATGCTATAGTGCGCCCTCGTTCCGTACAGGCACAACCACCGTGGGGTGCCGACGGAGGCAGCCGAGTTCGGCATGGCACACGCCCTGCTGGCCAATGTACGTGTATGCTGTTTTTGGCTGCATACCACCACTCGTGACGTAGTGGAGCGCAGTGTTGATGTCGCCGTCGTTACAACTGCTGACGCCTCCTGTTCAGTCGAGCACCTACCGTGACGTCTGACGGCGCAACCTTGGTGACGATGCAGCCTGTGTCTTCTGTTGGAGGGGCGGTTCGACCCTATTAAGGGTCTGATTCTATTGGATTCTAGGTTTCTACTATTCAAAACCAACATGTACCCTAATTGTATGAAAAGCTAGGTTCGATGCGGAGGGCCAACGGGCCGACCTGGGCCCTATGACAACTATACAAAATAGAATGGGAGAGATGTTTGTACATTCTCTCACCACTCTTGGGTCAAATTACCTACAGCCTACTTCCTCCGTTCCTAAAAACAGGGTGTGAAACATTTTTTGCGAAGACCAAGGCAGACCCTGACTCAACAAGTTTGTACTGTTTTGCCCTTTATGCATGCGCATGCGCCAGCCAATCGAATCATCTGCCCGCTGACCTGACGCATGCATGCGGCTCTCTACCGTGGTACTCTATCCGTTCCTAAATGTAAGACGTTTTAGCATTTTTCCACATTCACGCATATCTATATGTATCTAGACAAATTTTAGTTATATGTTCAATTATATTAGTATGTATCTAGACAACATAAACAATATCTATAACATCTTATACTCCCTCCGTTTCAAAATAGATGACTTCCACTTGTCCAAACATACATGTATCTAGACATGTTTTTGTGTCTATATACATGCATGTTTGGACAAATGGAAGTCGTCTATTTTAGAACGGAGGGAGTATTTAGGAACAAAGGGAGTAGTAAATAAGTTGGAGACAAAGACGGGATTGGCTAAGCGTGGCCAGGGACGAATCTCAAGTAGAAGACCTGGGTGCAGCTGACCCCAATGAAGGCCAAGTTACTACGAATACTCCTTTATAATTTTTTTGGCTGACCCCAGCCCAAAATCTATTCTGACCCCAGTCCGTACAAGATTAGTGGGCTTAAGAAAAAAGTAAGGCCTTTTTCTTGCAAGAATTAGCTTAAGGCCTGACCGTATGTACACAAACTCGAAGTCTGTTCGTGCCTAGATCGCTCGTCCGTGTCACGTACGTGACTATAGCCCAGGCTTGTGCGGTTGCACCTAACCCTATGATCGGCCGGTTCGAAAATTCCTCACGATTTCCCACGAACGTAGGACCCAACGGCGGCCGGCGGCAGCAGCCCTCTCATCTCTGATCTCTCTTTCAGCTCTCACAGGTTAACGGAACAGACTAACGACCGCCGGCCGGACAGCGAGGCAGTCACAGCGAGCAGCAATTGGACCTTGGACTGCACAATCAAGGATCGACTTGGTTAATCGCATCAGATAAAAACTACAGATCCCGGTAATCGATACTCCACATAAAAACTAAAGCCCAATGCAGTCAATTGCTTATACAATCCTCATGTACCGTATTATTTAAAACATATTATTTTTCTAGCACCATAATTTAAACTGTATTATTTTTCTTGTTTTTTGTAGGCCATGGATAGGTTTGTGACGAAAAGGAAGCGATCAGATGTTGATGTAGGGACCTCTAGGCGTCCTGGTCCCGCGATTGGGCAAAATGATGCATCAGGTTCTGCTAGTCTCCAAAGAGAGATTAACTTGGATGAGCTTCCTTATGATCCGGCCGATCGAAAAAGGATTCCTGAGTATACTAAGAATCCGAGGAAGCAAGATGAGATAAGGCGAATATATTTAACCAGGCTTAACATGATATTCCTAGGCTTAACATGTTAGATGAATATGTGGATCGACATAGACCACGTCAAAGAACTAATATCACAAACATTCAGCATTACTGGACAGATTGTCTTAACTCTGTTATTGATTGGCAACTTCAAGAGTTTGATGACCGTTTCAATGAGGTAAATTCTACATTGCTGATTCACATGGCCTCTTTTGAACCAAAAGACTCGTTTGCTGCATTTAATTTGGAGAGCTTAGTGAAGTTAGCCGAGTTTTATCCGGATGATTTTGATCCAATGCAATTGGTTGCGCTTCGTCACCAGCTTAGCATATACATTGGCAATGTGAGGGCAGACGAAAGATTTAGTGATTTGAATGACATTGGTGATCTTTCCAAATCATTGGTCGACACAAATAAGCATGTATCTTTTCCTCTACTCTATCAACTGCTGAAGAGAGTGCTAATTTTGCCGGTTGCCACGGCGTCAGTGGAGAGATGCTTCTCGGCAATGAATATTGTGAAGAGTGTATTGCGGAATAAAATGGGCGAGCAATATATGAGTGATTGTCTCATTTGCTTTGTGGAGAAAGATATTTTTTCCACTATTAAAAAGGATGAAGTGATTGATCGCTTTAAGAAAGTAAAAAATAGAGAAGGAAAATTATAAAATGTGAGTAAGTCCAGCCTCATGTTTCTATTATAAATACTCATATTTTATTATGTGCCTGCAATTTATTTTTGTATAACTTTGTTTTTCAGGATTCTACTGGCGAGCAGCGAGGCGTTGGAATAAATTTTTGCGAGTACCGTCTTTAGTTTACTATTTATATTTGTAATGAGTGGATTTAAAACGTCAACAAAGTGGTATGTTGTGTCTTTACCTATTATTCTATCATTGCACACCTCAGTCAACTATATTTTCTTTTATAAGTTATAACTATATTATGGTTAGGACATGGCATGGTATAAACTTCATTAAATTGGTTTGTCGTGCATAGCTCTCTAGTAGCCGACCCCATCGTCCTTTTTTTTCTAGATTCGCCCCTGAGCGTGGCTACGGGAATAACTGCATGCGGGGTATTTTAGGTAGAATGAAGGCAACAGTGAGTACACGCCTTGTTTTATGGATCTTTTCAGAAAAAATTTCACGCCCTGTATTCAGGAACGGAGGGAGTATTTATCATAGTACTCCCTCTGTTCCATTATGTAAGATGTTTTAGGTGTTTTACATGTTGGCTAGATTCGTGCTAAAATGAGTGAACACATATACTAAAATGTGTCTAGATGCATGTGTATATGTTGTTCCTATGAATAAGGCGTACACGTATTTCAAGACAAACTTTCACCGAAAAATTTGAGTAACAATATCTTAACTATGTAGTGTAAATTTGACATTGTTAGATTCATATTGAAAACACTTTCTAATGATATTGATTTTATACCAGGATATTGATTTTATACCAAATTCTATTATATGTATGGATTAATTTTTGGTTAAAGATAAATCTCGAAAAACGTGCACGTGGAACGGAGGGAATACTAGTTATAAGATGGTTGATTGATGACATGACCGATTCTATCAACAAGCTATTGGAAATGGACATGGACTAATCGAGTAGTGATAGTTAATCATACTGTTGGTCCCGCATTAAGTTTGTCAGGTGGAAGGAACAGATAAGAACACGACTGTGAGTACAGTGGAGGCTGGCCCCATTTGATTCTGCCAGTTCAACAGCAATCCCCACATTCATTCGTTGCTGCTGCTGCTGCCAGCAAGGGACCACGTTGTGAAAATAGGTGTCGAAAACACGTTGCCACAAGTCATGTCCCGGTCGGTCAGCGTCAACCTGCAAGGCCACCGACTTTAGCTTGGTGTAGCAAAATCCTGATTTTCGGATCGGAATAAGACGTCCTAACGTTCTATTGAGTATCGACACAAAGAAAGAAACATGCACTAATTTTTTTCGCAAGCGCTCAGCTGTATACGGAGCAGAACCAGAGAAATTTGGGATTTAGGCAAACCAACGTGTGATTAGATGGTTAGGAGGGTGGTTATACATCCAGCCCACTAGAATTCAAACCCCAGGTTTGATACTTGTGTGTTTCATTTAGCTGAAATATTCTTTCAGTGAGAGTCGACGTTCCAGTCGACAGCGAGCCACCTGTGGTGACTTCATTAATCTTAAGACCCGCCGAGTTAGTCTGTCGGAGGTGCTCATAAGGGTAGTGTACGTGTATATAGGGGTGAGTGTATGCGTGTGTATATGAGCGTTTGCGTGTATAAGAGATGCCATCACGTAGACTCCTTTTATGAAGATCTTTTGTGCAGTACGAGTAGGGCGATCATCCGACAGAGTAAAGGCTATTTTGTATGAAAAATAGTACGGTACAGCTAGATGATCTAATCGCCCTATCTAATTCGTGTCAGACATGGCGAGGATGAGTTCTCTAGAGCATCTCCACTCGTGTAGGCGTTCGGATCGGCGTCGGAAAAGCCCTTTGAAAACTCGTGCGGACGGCGGGACGCTTTCGGGGGCCGTCCTTCCCCCACTCGGTGCTTCCAGGCAAAACACTCAAAGCAATATTTTGTCTGTTTTTATTATTTTGGAGTTTTAAAAATACTTATATTCTAAATTTAAATTAGTACATATATAGTTCATGGATAGCTAAAAATAAAACTAAAACAAAAATATTCATACAATTAGAAATAAATTGAAAGTGCACTATCCGCCGCCAAGCCTTTGCGTACTCACAAATTCTCCACTAGATCATCGTGGAGTTGATTATGAGTGGATTCATCTCAAATCTCCATATGCATAGCGATTTGAGATGAATCCACTCATAATCAAATCCGTTACAATTTGGTACGAAGTGTTATCACAGATCTGATCCACCTCTTGACCTCTGATTTGTGAAGGGCGACTTCATGGACTGATGGTCGCTAGCGCTCCAGTCCACCACCACCCTCTCCATGTTGCGCAACCTTGTCGGTGATTGCGCTTACAACATTATGGATCTGTAAGCATATGAATATGACCGTCTTAGACAGCACCCGCCCCTTCATGGCCTCCCATTTTGACACGATCGAGGCCAAGACACGCTTGTGAGGAACGCGGGATCCGTGGCCTCCGTCAACTTCTCCCCTTGTTTTCCTCTTGGTTTGAGTTGCATGGCCGGTGTTTGTCGTCGCTTGGACTTACACATATTTCTCTTTCGATACATTAATCGAAACATGATGCTTTTTTGCGTTTTCATAAGAGAAAAAACCCTGTGCCGGCGAGGTCCTCTCCTCCTCTATCCCAAGTACTTCTCGTCTAGCCTGGCCATGGAGCTTGCCGCCATGATTTGATATTAAATTGTAAATTTGTGTTAAAACTCACGAGAGGTGGCCGGATCTAGAGCCGACGAGGCTCCGGCGAGTCAGATTCGTCGTCGTCGATTTTGGTCCACAAGCTCAATGACCCTGCATAAGGTTAGTAATTTGTGATTTTTTAATGTTACTTATGTTCTTTCGAGATCCTATAAATATATGTGTATTTTGCTACAAACAGACGGTCGAGATGTAATGATGATTCAGGGCGCCACTACAAATATTGTTTCAATGCTACAAAACTTGTCATGCTATAATCTCACGTGTTGTGTTGACTTTTTATAAGAGATTTCGTTGCGGTTGATGGAGATTTGCTTTATACGCATATATTTTGAGTTGCATCGGTGTTTTTCGCAATGTTGTCTTTTGTACCGTTTTAACCCACTGATGGTGTAGATCTTGCACTCGTTGGGATACCCCAAGAGGAGGGTGTGAAGAGCATATTGGTGGGAAGTTTTCCCCTTAGTTAAGAATCAGGGTTATCAATCCAGTAGGAGAAAGAGAATTTTTGGAAGGTTGATGCCACTGACGGTGGTGCTGGCACTTCACCGGTGTCAGCAACAACGTGGAGCCTGCACGCAACACAACCACAATATTTTGCCCTAGTGGTACAGTGAGATTGTCAATCTCACCGGTCTTGCTGAAAACAAAAATTAGACGTATAGTGTGGAAAAACAGTGTATGCTTGCAGAAAGTAAAGAGAGCAGTAAATTGTTGTGGGTTGTTTAACAGTGTGGAAAAATGGACCGGGGTTCGTAGTTTCACTAGTGTTGTCTCTCCATAAAAGATAGCATGCTGGGTGAACAAATTACAGATGGGCAATTGACAAATAGAGGTTGCACCGTAGTGCACAATATGAGATGAAGATTACTATGTTATTTAGTACGGGCATTACAACAAAATACATAGACCGACATCCATCTGCATCTATGACTAATAATCCACCCTCAGGTTATCATCCGAACCCCCTCAGGTATTAAGTTGCAAGCAACAGATAATTTCATTAAACAAAGTGTGTAATTTAAGCAATGATTATGCACGCGGGCACTCTCACCGTTGTTTTCTCCCTAATGGCAACAACACATCCCCCCCTTCACGTTTATGTCACTCGAGCAAGGCAACAAGAAGGCATAAACCCACTATCGAGCATAAATACTCCCTCTTAGAGTCACTAAAAATTACTTGGCCAGAATAACCACTAGCAACGGAGAGCATGCAAGATCACGAATAACACATGCAAATAAAGACTATAATCAACTTGGCATAAGGTCAATATTCATCGGATCCCAGCAAACACAGCACAGAGAATTACATAAGATCAATCTCGATCATGATAGACAGCTCACGAGATCTAAACATGGAGGCATATGAGGAGAACACAACCATCTAGCTACAGCTACGAACCCGTAGTCCAAAGATGAACTACTCACGCATCACTCCGGAGGCAGGCATGGTGATGAAGAGGCCTCCGGTGATGATCTCCTCTCCGGCAGGGTGCCGGAAACAACTTCGGAACCCCCTGATCTGGGGTTGACGTTGACGGCGCCTGCGAAACTTTTTCGGGGATTTTGATCAGGTGCCTAGGGTTTTCCATCCGAGGGGTTTAAATAGGCGAAAGGGCGAAGGCGGTGGCGCTCCAGGGGGCCCACACCCCTAGCTGGCGCGGCCAGGGGGCGCGCCAACCTATGGTGTGGCCCCCTGGTGCTCCTCTCCGGCTCCTCTTCGGTCTTATGGATGCTTCCGGGGAAAATAGGACTTCCGGGTTTCGAATTTTCCAATTTCGAGAATATTTCCAGAACAACTTTTCTGAAACTAAAAAACAGCAGAAAACAGGGAACTGACTCTGTGGCATCTTGTTAATAGGTTAGTCCGGAAAACATATAAAAATGCTATAAATAAGGGAGAAAACATGTAGCATTTGGCATAATATGATCATGGAGAATCAGAAATTAGGGATACATTTATGACGTATCAGCCACTGTGAGATTAAATGTTGCAACGTTGTTGCAATAATATAAAAAAATTATACACAAGTCATATGTTGAAAAAATTTGCTACACAAGATGAAGTGTTGGAATGATGTATAGCTCTTCATTTATGAAGATGACCAAATCTATATGGGAAATCTCGTAACACATGTAGCACATATAGAATCACAAACAAACCATATTTGGAACCAAACACTGCAATGCGCACCTCGTCGGTCTGCATGGCCTCATGCACATAAATCCATAATTCTACCCGAACTTTAAATGCCGCAAGGTCCTGTTTGGGGCATTTGGTTCATTACCTGGGTAACCTATAGGCCTCAAAACGAATCCGTCTAACCAAAAAATTCAGAAATAAACAGAAAAAGACATATCTTTAAAAAAGTCTATTCCGCTCACTCCAAACTCGCCAAGTGTTGCACTCTCCTCGTCAAGTGGCGTCTCCTTCACGTGGTATACGTCGAGTTTCTGCATGTTCACCAAGTGTCAGAAGAAGAAGAAGAAAAGTGGGACAAGAAGGAGACAAAAAAAACAGGAGGGATAGGAGGACAGTTTCTTTTATTTTTTTAAACCAAAGATTGAAAGAAAAATATCTTGAGACCGTTTGTATAAATCATAAACAGTTTTTAATTTTTAGATCCTCGCATCGATATTTTTAAAACTAGATCCCATACCGATACATTTTGACGAATATTTTTTTGTACGCCCGAAAATAATATACTTGCACCTTGAAATTTGAAAGTTTTGTGCTTTGCGAATTTTTTTACTTCATGTTTTTTGTACTTCGTGATTTTGTACCGGATTTTAGTGTTTTTCTACTTTGGGTTTTTTTGTATTTTGTACTTCCGAAGTTTTATACTTCATGATTATTTGTACTTTGCATTTTTGTACTTCGGCATTTAGTGTTTTTGTATATCAGGTTTCAATATTTTGCACTTCATACTTTGCGAGTTTTGAACTTTGCAATTTTTGCATTTCGATTTTTAGTATATCTATACTTCGTTCTTTTTGTTCTTTGTATTTTGAAATTTCTATACTTCGTGTTTTATTTGGTTCGTAATTTTTTGTACTTCGTATTTTTGTAGTTCGTCTTCTTAGTGTTTTTGTACTTTGGACTTCGTAACAATACGCGTAGGTCGTTCCGCAAGTTATGCTCCCCGGTGATGAGGCGTCCTTGTGCGTCATCTGATCTTTAGAAAGGTCGGTCTCTCTGCGGCGATACCTGAGACGTCGAAAATGCATCTCCTTTTCCGAACACTTTTCCTATTGTTTTTCTCTAAACTTGTGTGTTTTGAATGCAACTAACACGGATTAACGCAGTTTTTAGCAGAATTACTTTGATGTCTCGTGTTTGTGCAGAAAAATCAACTTTCGGGAAATTGCCCAGAAAAGAACCCATTGGTCTTAAAACACCGGAAGACCCCGGGAGCCAGAAGGCGGCCCGGGGAGGGGCCTGAGGGGGACCACACCACCCCCTGGCGTGCCCCCTAGGCCGCGCCACCTGGTGGTGTGGGCCACTCCCACACCCCCTCGGGCTCCCCTTTCGACTACATAATGCCTTCAACCCTAAAACCCGAGGGGTTTCGTCATATTCCACAGAAACACAACAGAGCGCCGCCACCACCCCGAACCTCGATTCGGGGATCAGAAGTTCCTGTTCTGTCACCCTGACGGGACGGGGAATTGGAGGAGATCATCGCCATCTTCATCACCAACGCCTCTCCATCGACCATCCATGTTTCCCCCATCCATGTGTGAGTAATTCCCCCGCTGTGGGATGAAGGGGGTGGTAGCGATTGGATGAGATCGTTCATGTAATAATGTCGTGATTGTTAGGGCAGAGTTCCTAGTATCTTCTATTAGTGCTATTGATATGTTGCAACTTGTTATGCTTAATGCTTGTCACTTTGGGCCCGAGTGTCATGATCTCACATCTGAACATGTTATTGAATCACGATGATAATTGGTGTTTCTTGATCATACCTGCAAGTTGTTTACACATATCGTTGCCCAGAACCTGAGGCCCCAAAGTGACAGAAATTGGGACAACCGGAGGGGATGGCTGTGATGTGAGGATCACATGTGTTCATGGAGTGTTAATGCTTTGCTCCGGTGTTCTATTAAAAGGAACAACTTAATTACCAGTAGTTCCCTTGAGGCCCCTGATGACCCACAAGTATAGGGGGTGTATCCTAGTACTTTCGATAAATAAGAGTGTCGAACCCAACGAGGAGCAGAAGGTGTTGACAAGCAGTTTCGATGAAGGAATAACTGTAAATACTGGAAAACATATTTGTAGGGGTTTTTGATATTGCAGATAAATAAAGTGCGAGTAAATAAAATGCAGTAGTAATAATTGCAGCAAGTGGCCCAATCCTTTCTTCAGAAAAGTACAAGCCGGTGAGTTTACTTATGATTAACAAACGTTCTCGATGACACATGGGAGGTTTCTGTCAAGCGCTTTTGTTCCATGCAGCTGAATAACTTTGGTGTTTTGACAAGTGTTGTGTGGGTGAATCTATGCTAATGTACCATACCATCCAAGACTAATACATACTTGTGATTATACCCCTTGCAAGCATCCGCAACTACAAGAAAGTAATTAAGAAATAAATCTAATCACAGCTTTAAACTCCGGGATCCTACGCTCCCTCGTGTAATGGTTTCCTAACGGGGGTTTAGGTTTCTGTCACTCCGGCAACCCCACAATTTGTAGCCAAATACACGATGCATTCCCCTAGACCCATAAATGGTGAAGTATCATGTAGTCAATGTTCACATGGCACCACTAGAAGAATAACACCACAACTTAAATATCAAACATTAATAGTATTCAACATTACTTCACTACTAACGACTTGACTTCTCCCATGTCCTCAAGAACAACACGAACTACTCACAACACATCATATGGATCATAATCAGAGGTGATATAATGGATGATAACAATCTGTTCATAAAGTGCAAACACCGATCAATCTCACAAGCATCAACTACTAACAAGTAATCAACACCGGGAGAGAGATCTAATGCAAAACAACGATAGAGGCCCCTAATTGTTACATCGGGATGAAGGTGGATGATGGTTCTGGTGGTGATGACGATGATGATGACGATCTTGATGATGCCCGGAGCGAAGACGGTGACGATGGCGGTGATTTCCCCTCTCCGGAGAGGAATTTCCCCGGCAGATTTCAACCTGCCAGAGAGTTTTTCTCTCTCGGGTGTTTTCCGCCCGGCAGCAGCGGCGGAATAATTCTTCAAGGATGGAATGAGTCTTAGGGTTCTCTCGGGACCCCGGGGGCCAAAGATGACCCCTAGAGGTGGGCCAGGATGGCCACACCCCTAGCTGGTGCGGCCAGGGGGCGCGCCACCCCTAGGTGTGGGCCACTGGTGGCCCCCCTCTGGCTCCCCTCTTGACTGTGTTCCTCCTCTGGACTTTTAGGAACCCCCGGATGTACCCCTTCTTCTTCTTCTTCTTCTTCTTCTTCTTCTTCTAATCTTCTGAAATATGGTATCTCGACGGTGCTTTTTCCGTCAGATTTCTGGCACCGGTGTTTATTCTCCAAAAATTATAAAACATGCAAAATAAGATAAAATAACATAAGAGATGCATCATAACATGAAATATATCGATGAATAACAGAAAATTATGATATAAAATAGTGATGCAAAATGGATGTATCAGCCCCGCTGAAAACGGACTGGTAGGATAAAAGATGTTGTGCAAGTTCTCATTGCGAGCACGTACGACTATTTACGGAACACATGACTATGATTACTTAGTGCTTGGATGCTTTATCTTATTTATCTGCAATGTCCATGTCTTGATTATTATATGAACTATCTTATCCATGCAACACCCATTCATCTATCCCTATGCCTCCAACATTTAATCCCGCTGTTTACTTCAAACACCACTGTTGCTGTTTTTATTCCACTGCTGCTATTATTTCACTATTGTTGCTGTTATAAAACTGCTACTACTGATAAATCACTGCGAACAAAAGTACTTTCATGTACAGGTGAATTGACAACTCACTTGTTAAGGCTCACAAATATTCTTTGCCTCCCCTTGTGTCGAATCAATAAATTTGTGTTTTACTTCCCTCGAAGACTGTTGCCATCCCCTATACCTATGGGTCATCAAAACCCACAAAATCACTATTTCGAGAACTTGTTTTACGTCGGTATAATAATTAAAGCAAATGTATATTCCACTTGTAACGTAACCCGAGTAAAATGAAAATTCGAATGAGGTGGTCTCTATTAAAATCCAATGTCCGTGGCAGCGAAATGCTACTCTACAACCTCGTCCTCGTCTTGGGCTTAGGGAATGTGCAGCGCGGAGACGCTTCTGCGGGCGCTTAAAGAGATAAAAAAGGGGAAAATCGCATAGGAGCAGCATTCGCGTCCTACCTTCCATCGCTAAGAGAATCTCCAACGATTGTTGCCCCCGGGACATTTTTTGGCGCAAATTAGCGCCTCCTGGGGGTTGGCCAACACTACTTTTCCTCGTGTGGGTAGGGGGGGGCAGTTCCCAGCTGCGACCCCAACCGAACAAGGCGAAGAATGCGAAAAATTGCAAAAACTACGAACACGACAAACTTTTGACTAAATTTTAAGATGATTTCATTACATGTGGACAAATATAGATGAGATTTTTTTAAAGGAGGCTAATTCATGCCGAGGGCCTTTTACATCTCGGTGTGGTCGCTACCGTCATCGTCATCGGAGTCGCTCGGCGGCTCGGCCTTCGGGGCGTACTGGTGCTCTGCCCTGGGTTGCCGATGTGCAGCGACGGGGAAGGGAAGACGTCATCGTCATGGGGTCGCTGTTAGAGAGGACGATATCATCGCCTGCCTGAGGAGCGCGTCGTTAGTTGATGACGATGCTTTGGCTCCGAGTCCAACGACGCAGCGGCGCTTCCTCTGGCTCGGCCTTGACGACGGGAAGAGGAACATGAGCAGCCGCCAGAGAGCGGCGCTCCCCCTGCTCATCTGCCGCTCGATGTGGGCGAGGATCCGAGAGAGGGTGTGCCCAGGCTTGCTCCACCAGATGTGGCAGCCCCGCGAGTTGTTGCGCCCCAAAACCACGCCGTCGGCGGGGACCTCGACCAACTCCGTATCGAAACGTTCCTGGAAGTATGCAGTCCAGGAGGTGTGGTTGGCTGGATGCCACTGCGTCTGGCACCGCTCCTCCTCCGGCAAGCGCTTCCGGATGTCCTTGATCTCGGTGGCGCGCTCGGGGCGGTTGGGCGGCGGAGGGACAGGGACGCCGCCTGCGCTGAGCCGCCATGTCCTCGGCGCGCTCATGCCAGGCGGCGCGTGAAAGTTCACATCGTGCAGCAGCCGGGATTCCTAGAGGTGCGGGGTGCGGCGGTCGAATCCATTGGCGGATGCGCCGCTAAGAGGGTAGCCGTGAACCATGGTGAAGCTGCGCTCGAGAGAAGAAGAGAATAGGGCGAGGATAATGGCGAGAAGTGTGTCTCCGAGGGCCAGGTTTATGGCATTATGTACCGGCGAGCGGGTGGGATAGCCGAAGCGACGGCGGCAACGCCATAACTCCGCCGCGTGGGCCGATTGGACTGCTCCGTCGCACCACGAAAAGTATGGACTGACCGGAGCCGTCAATGCGTGTGGGAGCCGAGGCGATGAGGATGACTGGGCTTTCTCTCACTGACCGGGCGGGGCCATAGGTGGGAGAAACGACGGTTCATTGTTTTCGCGCGTTTTCGCGCTTTTTTTCCTTCCGCCGGCTCTCCAGTTGCCTCTCGGCGCCGCATTGGTTCGCCATCAATAATTTGGCCCAAACCGGCTCTATTTGGACTTGTGGGGGCGTGACTGGACGAAAAAATGAGCGCCGGCGCATGAAAATGCCTTGTCGGGCTCCTGGGACGGTTGGAAATGCTCTAATTACTAGTGCAGGCGCAAAATACATCAAAGTCAGAAGAGAAAAATGACTAGCGCCTAGCGCAGAAACTTGCATCGACGCAATCGTCAATCCTGGGTCTAACCGAGAATAAGTCGGGATATTGAGCACAACTCTCGGGATTTCAGCTTAGCGTTCCCTGTTGTACCTGCCCTTATCTGGACGTCTAGCATGGATTGAGATTCGTTTTGCTGACTTGCTTTTCAGCTTGCTCTCCCGTCATGTGAGTGTTAAGTTGCAACAAAACCCCTCAAGTAGATCCAGTTTGCATCAGGAGGACCCTCCTATTTTGTACTCCCTCCGGCTCAAATTAACTGTCACAAAGTTGGACAGAAATAGATGTATCTAATATTAAATTATGTTTAGATAAATCCACTTTTATCTATCTTTGTGACAGTTAATTTAAGACAGAGGGAGTAACACACACCTTACACTACACTTTCCTTTTGATTACGAATTTTCGATGCATTATTTTTCGATGAAGATTAAATATAATTGTTTGTAAGAAATTAGCAGAGATTAAAGATCTTGAGCAAGTCATACACTTCCATTCAATGTTAGTACATGAATAATATCTACCATTATAAAGAAAAATAATAATCTCCGTTGTTAACTACTTATAAGCATGAAACTTTGTCCATTAGGAAGGGCATTGAGTACGTGAATTTAGTCTCTATCTTTACAAAGAAAAAAAAACTCTGCTGCACATCATTTCAGAGTCCAGTTACAGTGAGCATGTTCAGAATTATTTTTGCAACCAAAACTACTCCCTCCGTATCAAAATATAAGATGTTTTAGCATTTTCTAGACAAAACGTATCTAGACATGTTTTAGTGTGTATCTTATGCTAAAATATATCTAGCTACGTGTTGTATAGAAAATCCTAAAACATTTTACATTTCGATATGGAAAGAGTATTTTTGTGCAATCTAGATGTACCAAAAAAACATTAAACATGTACCGTCTGTTTATATTGGTTTCTTAAAGCAATCTGAACATGGAGAATGTTACATAAAGAAAAACATGAAAAATGCACCCGGATCATCCTTACCTAAACCAAACATATGCATACAAAAGTTTGCATCTTGAACATCATATAACAAAAACAAGCGAGAGTTCAGAAGAATGGACATGCATCAAAACAGATCAAGATATTTGATGAGGAGAGAAATACAAAAGGCTAACTAATTTAGCTGCAAACCAGAAACACAAATAATTCGGATCAGGTCATCAGCAAACATTCAGAATCTGGGACCGCAAGTAGCCGTCGAGACTTGTTGGGCTTGGGCGCCAACAAGCGAGCATGTGGAACGAACGGATGAGACAAGCATCAGATCCAAGTCCATCAGCGACGGCCTCGCCTACACGTCTGTGGGTTCCTGGCGTCAATCTGGTGCACGACCGTCTGGAAGAAGTACGACCGATCGGTCACCAAGGACAAGGTTGGGACCGGGATGAACTAACAGTGGCGGTGTGACCAAAACTGGAGAGGCGTTGTCGGCGGTGTCACGAGGTTCGGGACGGGGTCCTAAATAGATGACCTTCTACTTGTCCAAACATGCATGTATATTGACATGGATAAATAAAAGTCATCTATTTTGGAACGGAGGGAGTACATGTTAAGCTTCGGCTCTTGTAAGGCACAATAGCATTCCAGATCGAATTGAGTTCGACAAGGGATTTGGGAATTTGAATTACGGGAGGAAGCAAGGACGGGGAAGAGAGACGAATGGACAAGGTTCAGAGTCTATCTTTCTGATCCAACCGGATGTCGTACGTACACGGAACGATACCATATAGGCTAGCTAACGGGCCTTCCACCCACACATTGGGTCGGACGGTTCGAGCTGAACGTCGTAGCTCTGCTTCCTTCTTCACCACCTGATGTGAATAAGGTGTAATGACAGTACTGGCTTCCTCGCGCCCTTGTGTATGTTGGATCCGGCATAAACGTATCCTAAATTTCTGATGTTCTATGTTGTTTTCATGCCATATGCTACATGGTTTCCTTACACTTTATGTCATTTTTATCGATTTCCTCAGACTAACCTATTGACAAGATGCCACTGAGCCAGTTCCTGTTTTCTGCTGTTTTTAGTTTCAGAAAAGTTGTTCTAGAAATATTCTTGGAATTAGAAAATTCGAATCCCGAAAGTCTTAGAATTCCCGAAGGTTCCACGGAGTTCCGAAGAGACCCGGAGAGGGGCCCTAGAGCCCCTAGACCATGCCTCCGCTCGGGTGGGTCCCTGGCCGCGCCAGCTAGTGGTGTGGCCCCCTCGAGCGCCCACCGCCATCGCCCTTTTGCCTATTTATGCCCCTCGATGCATAAACCCTAATGATATTAGCCTTTTTCCACGGAAAATTCCGTAGCTCCGCCGTCACTGCCGACAAGTTTCGGGGGACAGAAATCTCTATTCCGGCACCCTGCCGGGATGGGGAAGTGGCCCCGGAGCCATCTCCATCGACTCCACTGCCATCTTCATCGTCGTTGTTGTCTCCCATAATAAGGAGGGAGTAGTTCTCCCCCGGGACTGAGGGCTCTACCGGTAGCTATGTGTTTCATCTATCTCTCCCATGGTGTGCTCTTTATGTGATCATGAGCTTTGTAATTTAATTGAATAAGTAGATGTTACTCTTAATCTGTTATGCTACTCAAGTGGTTTTGTTATGAGATCTCCGTAGACACTTTGATCACGGTGTAAAGGTGACAGTGTGTGCACCGTGTGGTTTAGCCTGATAATTATATCTTGTGTTGGATGACCCTATGAAATTGTGGTGTTTGTCTAGTACCTTTTAGGGCGCTCAAGTTGATAGTGTGGGGTTAACTAGACATGGGAATGGGACTTTAAGGTGTGTTTTGTAGACCTACGCAATGAATTGGTGTTTGTTATCTGACCGGAGAGTGGTTCGGAGTAGCATAGTGAAGAGAGATATTTATGCATTCAATTATGTTATCATTGTTGAGAGTGTCCACTAGTGAAAGTAGGATCCCTAGGCCTTGTTTCTAGGTACTGAAACACTGTTTACAATCAGTTCTGCTACATGTTTGCTTGCTGCCATTTTTATTTCAGATTGCTATTATCACTTATTATCATTCATATTACTTGTATTTCACTCTCTCTTCGCCGAAATAGTGCACATATACAACTGACAATTGTATTAGGTGTGTTGGGGACACAAGAGACTTCTTGTATCATAATTTCAGGGTTGCTTAAGAGGGATACCTTTGACCTCTTCCTCGCTGAGTTCGACAAACCTTGGGTGATCCACTTAAGGGAAACTTGTTGATGTTCTACAAACCTCTACACTTGGAGGCACACTATCTACAAGAATAGAAGAGTGCGTAGACATCAACGTTCAACCTCAGGAGGTGCCCTAACCCTCCCCCAGGCTTGAGGTACAGCTTGTCCCCAAGCTGGTGCCGCCGGGAATCGATCCTTCAGCGCGGTCTTGTCCTCCCAAGTTGCTGACGACGAAGTGCCAGTCGACCACTGGATCAACACTTGCTCGATTGTCTTGTTTGCCTTTTTCCGCCACCCGGAAGAGAGAATTTTGGTAGGAACAATCATTCCATCAGCAAGAGTAGGAAGATCAGTAGAAGAAATTACTCCCTTCGACATCGCTGGTTTCAGCAAGGACACGTAAAATACGAGGTGCACTGTAGATCCTTTCGGCAACAGAAGCTTGTATGCAGTTTCACTGATCTTTGCGGTCACCAAGAATGGCCCAAAATATTTGAACAACGGTTTGTCATTTGCACGTCGAGCGATTGATGCTTGAATATGAGGCTATAGCTTCAGAAATACCTCGTCTCCTACCTTGAACTGACGGAAGGTACGGTTTTGATCGGCATACTTCTTCATAAGTTGATGTGCCCTGAGTCAATGCTGCCTCAACATATCCTATACCAATCTTCTCTCTCACAACCACTCCTCGACATTTGATATTGTACACTCGCAAGGTGCCTCCAATCCCCAATGCCCGGGATCATGCTCGTACAACATTACGAACGTTGATGAGTCCAACATCGAGTGAAAGCTTGTGTTATACCAATACTCCGCGAGGGATATCCAGTTGCTCCATTTCTTCGGACAAGCATGAACAACGCATCTGAGGTATGTTTTTACACACTGGTTGAGCCTCTCGGTCTGACCATCTGTCGAAGGGTGATATGCTGAACTCAAGTGCAACTCCGATCCAATAGCTTTGAACAAGTCTTGCCAAAATTTACTTGTGAAGATGAGATCACGATCGGACACAATTGTCTCAGGTAAACTGTGCAACTTATAAACATGGTTGACAAACAGGGAAGCCACTATTGCTTTCGTGTATGGATGGGCCATGGGAATGAAGTGACCGTATTTAGAGAAGCAATCCACAACCACCAACAAGAAATTATACTTACCCGACCGCGGAAGCCCTTCCACAAAATCCATCGCCACACATTGCCAAGGCCTCTTAGGTATTGTTAATGGCTCGAGAAATCCTGAATATTTGATTCTTTCTGGTTTTGCTTGCTGGCACACCTGACAGTTTTGAACCCATTCTTTCACCTGCTTTTTCATACCTAGCTAGGAAAACAAAATTTTGATTGTCTTGTACGTCACCGGAACTCCTGAATGACCACCCAGTATGCTGCTGTGGAATGCAGTAAAGATTTTTGCATGCAATGCCTTGTTGGAGCCCAACCAGATGCGTCCTTTGTGCTTAATCAAGCCCTGTTCCAAAGAAAACCGGTGTTGTGACGAGTTATCAACAGCCAGTGCTTGCAGCAATTTCTTGGCTTGTGGGTCCTGCTCGTAACCTGTAACTACTTCATGTAGCCACATGGGTTGCACTATTGACAATGCTCCGACAATAAGCACTGGTTCATGATTTTTCCTCGAGCGTGCGTCGGCCGCTTCATTTTTCCTGCCCTTCCAGTAGACAATCCTATAATGCATCCCTAGCCACTTGCTGAATGCCTTCCTTTTCCACTGTGTATTGAGTCGTTGCTCTTCCAAATGCACTAAGCTCTTTTGATCCGTTTTGGTAATAAACTCATCATACTGTAAGTATGGGTGCCAGTGATCCGCGACCATTAAGACTGCTAAATACTCCTTTTCATAAGCCGACAACCCTGATGTTCTGGGCCCTAAGGGTTTACTTAAAAACGCAATTGGATGGTCCTCTTGCTGGAATATCCCCCCCACTCCTTTGTCACTTGCATCTGTTTCTATCACAAATGTTTTGTTGAAATTGGGTATGGCTGGCACCGGGGCAGTAACTAGAGTTTGCTTGAGTACTTGAAACGCTTTTTCAGTCAAATAATTCCAGTTGTAGCAAACGTTTTTCTTCAACAATTGTGTCAAAGGCTTGGCAATCATTCCAAAATGTCCCACAAATTTGCGGCAGTAACCAGAAAATCCCAAGAACCCTCATAATTCTCTTATGTTGGTTGGTTGCTGTCAGTTCTGAATCTCGACAATTTTGTCCGGATCTATAGCAACTCCTTTGTCACTGATGACATGGCCCAAGTAAACTAAGCTTGACTGTGAAAATGAACACTTCTTCCTCTTGATTAGCCACTTGTTCTTCTGCAACAATGATAAGACAATGGACAGGTGTCTCACGTGTTCTGCCATTGTTGGGCTATATACCAATATATCGTCGAAGAACATGGGAGAAAAATTGCGTAGAACTGAATGTAGAGTGGCATTCATCGCACTCTGGAACATAGCTGGTGCACCAGATAACCCAAATGACATGACCCTATACTCAAAGTGTCCCGAGTGGGTGTAGAAAGCAGTCTTGTGCTTTTCTCCCGGGGCCAAACGTATCTGGTGATACCCTACACGCAAGTCTAGCTTGGAAAAGACCTTAGCTCCTGTTAACTCATCAATCAATTCATCAATCACCAGTACTGGGAACTTCTTAGGAACTGTGAGCGCATTCAAACGATTATAGTACATACACAGTCTCCTCGTCATGTCCTTCTTTTGTACCAATATCGCAGGCGATGCAAAAGCACTCGTACTCTTTTGAATTATCCCACTAGCAAGTAATTTAGCTACTTGTCTATCGATTTCTTCCTTCACTGATGGGGTGTGCTTGTAAGTCCGGATGTGGAATGGTTGAGCTCCATCTATCCGGGGTATTGAATGGTCACAAGTTCTACTAGGTGGAAAACCGGTAGGTTCTGCGAATACTTCCTCGAACTGCTATAGTACTGACTGAATTTCCACGGGAAATTCTTTTTCTGCGCCTGATTCCTCTCCAGCCCTCCCGATGACAAAAACCTGCTCGATGTCACCCTATTTCTGCATACCTGATAGATGTTCCAGCGAAATTGTGTGGCAACTGATATCCTTAGGGCCTAAGATTTGGAGGAAGATAATTTGCCCATTATCAGTGACGTTCAATCTTTTGGTGGGACAATCAATGTTCATAGGACTGTGAATGTAAAACCAATCTTGACCTAGAATGGCGTCAAAAGCACCTAGTTGCCGAACTTTGAAGTTAGTAGAGAACTCATGATTATGTGCCATCTAATTGCAGCCCACTATCTCTTCATTGCAAGCTAACTCTCGATTATCTGCCACCTTCACTCTCACTGGCGTAGTCAAGGGTGTAATGCCCGACAGAGAAGAGCATAGCTTCTTGTTGATAAAGGATGTCGTGCTACCAGAATCTACTAGAAGTAGCACTGGTTGGCCGTGCAGTATTCCCTATAGCTGCAGTACAGTCGGGCTTCCAGCATCTTCAGGCAATTTTTCATACAAGGCCTGTAGTGATATCAGACATAGGGTTTCATCTGTGTTTGCTAACGACTGTTCATCATCTAGACCCAATGCTTCTGACCCAATAATATCCAACAGTTCTTCAACTATGTGTAGTTGTATAGTTGGTGGACAAGTGTGTTCCGGGCCCCACTTTTCTCCACAGGTAAAACACAAGCCACGAGCCCCACGATAATCCTTCAGGGTTGATAGTTTGGAATTCGCTGCTGAATTGGGCCTGGCAGACTCCTACCCACTCTTGTCACTTGCCATCGACGGCTGAGTACGCGTTGGAGCTCTTGATGGAGGTGCTGGCAATGGCAGAGGTCTAGTCTTGGTGACACCTTCTGAGTATCTGTGATGCACATGCCTGATGTTCTCTACGACCTCTTCCTGTAATAACGCCAAGGCACACGCCGTGTCCAAGTCTGGAGGCCTCAGCACCATGACCACAACTCTGATATCGCCCTTCAGCCCCTCGATGAATCTCGTCAGGAAATACAAGGGATGCACAGTTCCAGAGTAAGCAATCAAATTATTCATCAAAATTTCAAATCGTTCTATATACTCTCTGACTGTGGTGTGCTGCCCAAGTGAAGAAAAATTGTCGAAATAGCATCTGATGGTGATCCCTACCAAACCGGGTACATAACAGAGCACAAAACAGCCGAGTCGAGACTACCCAAATTTTTCTGACAGAATGTAGCCAAATTTTAGGTGAACCGATGAAATTCAACGTGGACATTGGAACCCAGTATGATTCATGGATAGAGAACATGGTGAAATATTGTTCGACAAGTGTCTGCCACATCTGTGGGTTCTCACCGTCGAACAGTGGGAGCTGCATCGACGGGTCGAACACTTGAGCTACAGCCGTATCAGGGCTAGGCAGAGATGAACGTTGATAGAGGGGTGTTTGGAAATTGAGCGTACCCATGACCAGGGTTAGCGACAGGGAAGCGCGTCAACACGGGTCTCAAGTCTCGACCGCCATGTGTGGAAGTCGCTGGCGAGGCCTTCCATCGTCTTCCCGATCTCCTCCGTGCGTTTCCCCTGCTGCTCCACTGCCTTGACCAAGTTCTGGATCTGCTTGATCAGTTCACTCGATCCGTCCGTCATGGCTGCTTTGAGCTCTTGCCGAACCTGCTTTTGACTTCGTGTCTCGATAATGGACCCCGGATCGGCTGGTCCTTGGTGCGTTGGTGGTGGTGGTGGTGGTGGCTATGGCTCTTATACCAGGTGTAAGGTACGCTAGGATTTCAGATGGAATTGAGCTCGACACAGGATTTGGGAAGTCGAATTACAGGAGGAAGCAAGGATGGGGAAGAGAGACGAATGGGACACGGTTCAGAGTTTGTCTTTCTGATCCAACCGGATGCCGTCTACGTACACACATATAGTCTTGCTAACGGGCTTCCATTCTGGGCCTTGCACCCGCACATTGGACCGAACAGTTCGAGCTGAACGTTGTAGCTCTGCTTCCTGCTTCACCACTTGATGTGAATCAGGTGTTCGTAGCGCTCTTGTGTACGTTCAACCTCACGAGGTGCCCTGCCAGCTCTGTAGGTGCGAAGGAGTGGACAAGTGCAGGTTGTAAATGGAAAACATGCTATAGCACAAATCTCTAACAAACGAATGGACCAGATAAGTCCGGGACACGATGTCACGAACTCACGAATCAATGCACAGAGAAAGGGGATTCGGGAGGGAATCAGGGGATTAGGGATTGGATAGCAGCAATGGGATTCGAGGATTCAGAAGAACAAGGAAGGGAAGCTTCAGGAATTAGTTCTATTCGATGGTCCACACGACTCCGGAACCAACCATTAAGTACACAGTACAAGGCGCCAACGGGCCCAAACCGGGACGCAGCCCAAGACACACACTGGGCCTAGCTGGGGAGGGCTAAACCTGACAATCCCCTCTCCTTGGAATCGGCATGTCCTCATGACGATGATCTTTGAAATCAACTGTCTTGTGTTGCAACCGAGCCTGTGTCTGGTTCCTGGTATATCTCGACCTCCTGGTCATCAGCTATCTCCAACGGCGCCACATGCTTCTTAAGCAATGATACGTGCACCACATTGTGTATTTTGCTTGATTCTGGAAGCTTCAACCTGTAAGCTACAGCTCCCACCCTGGCCAGCACTTCATATGGTCCAAAGTAACGCATGGCAAGCTTCTGATGTGGTCGGCGCTCAACAGATTGTTGGACAAATGGTTGGAGCTTTAGGTATACCTGATCACCCACCTCGAAATGACGCTCTGAGCGATGCTTGTCTGCATGTTTCTTCATGCGCGCCTGGGCTCGCGCTAGCTGTTGCTGGAGCAGCTGCAACGTTGTGGCACGCTCGGCTAACCATGTGTCCAGGTCAGGGGATGCACAGCTGTGATCATTCAGTATCCCCAACTGTCTTGGTTGCTGGCCGTACAGCACTTCAAATGGTGTCTTTCCCAAGGAGGAGTGGTAGGTAGTATTGTACCATTGTTCTGCCAGATGTAGCCACTCATACCATTTCTTGGGTGACATATGCACTGCACAACGCAAATATGTCTCTAGGCATTGGTTCAGTCTTTCAGTCTGCCCGTCAGTCTGAGGATGATACGACGAGCTCATGTGTAAGGCTGTGTCAGATAGACGGAACAATTCCTTCCACAGCAAGCTTGTAAAGATGCGATCACGGTCGGAGAATTACTTTAGGAAGTCCATGTAATCTGTAAACCCCTGAGATGAATGCTTGTGCTACCTGGTAAGCTGTGAAAGGATGGGACAGTGGGATGAAATGCCCATACTTGGTGAAGCGATCAATGATTACCAGAATAACCGTGCAATTATGAGACTTGGGCATTGCTTCAATAAAATCCAGGCTTATGACTTCCCATGGTTCTTTTGGTATGGGCAAGGGCTGGAGAAGTCCTGGTGTCTTCACGTGTTCCACCTTGGCTTGTTGGCAGATTCCACACGCTGCCACAAACTGAGTCACCGTTTGCTTCAATTTAGGCCACGCGAACAACTGTTTCACCCGTTCATAAGTAGGACGAATGCCTGAATGCCCGCCCACACCGCTGCAATGGAGAGCTTGCAGGATGTGCTTCTGCGCCAATTCATTGTTACCCACCCAGATCCTCCCTTTGTATTTGATGATGCCATCAACTAGAGCATATCCTTCTAGGTTAGTTCGAGATGGAGTGACACTGAGCTCAGCCAACAGTTGTGCTGTTGCTGGATCATCCTGGTACCCATTTTGAAGATTTTCAAGCCACACCGGTGTCACCTGAGATACCGCTGCAATGTCTGTTGTCGCATACTGTCTCGACAAAGCATCTGCTGCAGCATTCGTGACACCTTTCTTGTACCTGATGGAGAATTGTAAGCCAATTAGCTTCACAAATGCCTTGTGTTGTATGCCTGTGGTGATTCGTTGATCCGTGAGATGCAGCAGACTCTGATGATCCGTGAGAATGACGAACTCTCTGTGCTGGAGATAGGGACGCCACTTGTCTACTGCCAAAATGATTGCCAAGCACTCCTTTTCATAGGTAGACAGTGTCTGACTACGACGCGATAACGCTTGACTGAGATAAGCTATCGGATGTCCATTCTGCATCAACACTGCCCCAATCCCTGTGTTGCATGCGTCTGTTTCCAAAGTGAAGTTTTGAGAGAAATCTGGAATTGCTAACACAGGAGCTTGCAGCATTGATTGTTTGAGCAGGTCAAATGCCTGTTGCTGCGCATCAGTCCAGAAGAATAATTCCCCTTTTTTTAGTAGCTGTGTTAAGGGTCGTGCCAGTACTCCATAATGCTTGATGAACCGTCGATAGTAACCAGTGAGGCCAAGGAACCCTCTCAGCTCTTTGATATTTGCTGGTTTTGGCCACTTTTGTACTGCCTGGACTTTGGTCTGATCCGTGGATACTCCTTCCTTGCCAATGACATGCCCCAAGTATTCCAGTTCTTGTTGTGCGAAGGAACATTTGCTACGTTTCAAGAGGAGTTGATGTTGCTGTAGTAACTGGAAAACAGCCCTCAGGTGATCAATGTGTTGGTCATATCCTTTGCTGTACACCAAGATGTCATCGACAAATACCAATACACAGGAACGCAGCAAGGGCGCGAAAACTTGATTCATAAGACTTTGAAATGAAGCTGGTGCATTGGTTAGCCCAAATGGCATGACAAGGAATTCATACAGCCCATGATGAGTCTGGAATGCAGTTTTGAATTGCTCCCCTTCTGCTATTCGAATCTGATGATACCCTGAGCGAAGATCCAACTTAGAGAACCAACAAGCTCCAGCTAATTCATCAATTAGTTCTTCCACCACTGGAACAGGATATTTGTGTTTTATGGTCAAGGCATTCAATTGCCTGTAGTCAACACAAAAGCGCCAAGTACCGTCCTTCTTGCGAACCAGTAACACCGGAGAGGCAAAAGGGCTAGAGCTAATTCTGATAATTCCATTTTGTAGCATCTCCTTCACCTGAGCTTCTATCTCATTTTTTTGTTGAGGTGTGTAACGATATGGTCTGGCCTTCACCGGTTGGGCTCCAGACATGAGAGGAATCTGATGATCTGCTATACGGGCTGGGGGCAACTCAACAGGTTTCTCAAAGAGAGAATGATATTCTGAGAGTAACTGTTGCACTTCCGGCAAGAGTGCAGTCTGACCGTCCTCAGCCTGCTCATTGTCACACAGGGATACCTGGAATGTCTGGCCATCAGGTGAACACTCCACCTGAACAATGTGAGAAATTGCTCCTAATTTGGTCAGACTTTGCAGCTTTGGAAATTTTACAGGCTTACACACTGCAGTGTTGCTAGTAACCCCATGCAATGTGATGAGTCTGCCCTTGTGTGAGAATCGCATCACCTTCCTTGTCCAGTGCACCCACATTGGGCTATGGGATTCCAACCAGTCTTCTCCCAAAATCATGTCATAACACCCAATCGGCAGTACTTTGACATCTTGCACGAACGTGTGCCCTTGTGTGCCCCACTCTAACCCTGGAACGTATTCTGAGCACTGCATTTTTGCTCCATTTGCTACCACAAATGTTGCTGGAGGCAATGATCTGCGTGTACACTGTAACTGGTCTGCCAAGTCTGAATTGATGAATGAGGATACACTGCCCGAGTCCACCAATATTAACAGATGATGTTTGCCCACTGTGCCATGAAGCTGGAATGATCTGCGACGATTTGACCCTGCCACTGCAGTCCTGCCCAACAACATGATGGGGTCTTCATCAGAACTAGTTTCACTGTCCTCTACCACCTTCTGTATCTGCAGCACTTCCAGTAGCTCCTCGATGACATGGAGAGGTACTTGAGCAGGGCATTTGTGGGTGCGGCTCCATTTTTCACCACAAGTGAAACATAATCCTTGCTTTCTCCTGAATGCCTTAAGAGCTTCCAATTTGTCCTCATTCTTCTGTCCTTCATTCTTTTTTGTGTCCCCTCTTTGCTCATCAGAAGTTCTGTGGTGCCACTTTGATCTGCTGGTGTCTTTGTATTCATGCTTGTAATCATGCTTCATATAGGGTCTCTTCTTACTGGGAGCCAGGTCTTCTTCCTGCATAAGAGCGAGCAAATGCGCAGTCTCCAAATCTTGGGGTCGATGTAACCAAATAGCAGATCTAATGTCATCCTGTAACCCAGCAATAAACTCATCTACAAAATGACCTTCATCTAAGTGTGGATTGTATAGCAATAACTGGTGTCGAAGTCTAGAAAATTTCTCCCAATACTCTGCTACACTACCAGTTTGGCGCAACACACGCATTTGGTGTCTGTAGCTAGCCTGCTTATTTTTGCCAAAATACTCATGCACGAGCCTGCACATTTCAGTCCAATCCTCTATACGACCTTTTGCTTCTACTCCTTGGAACCACAAAGCTGCATTCCCTTGGAACCCTAGCGCGGCATACCGTGTGCGCAAGCACTGCTGCACACGAAATACCTCGAAGTAGGTTTCGCACTGTTGTTGCCACAGTTTTGGGTTTTCACCATCGAACCTAGGGAACTCAATTTTGGGCGCTGGCGCACGAACACCTTCCTCTCTATACTCATTTGCACTACGCATGGGCTCAGCAATAAGAGGCCTGGATGGAATCACACCTGTGCCCGGGGCTGACACCGGTATCGCGAGGATACCCGGAGCATCACCCCGGAAGAGATTTGCAGCGCGGCGGTCTGACGACCCACTTGCAGTGTCGACGACGGGCGATGTCGATGTGCGCGATACTCCCAGAGAGGGGCCTGGATCCATCGGCATCGTCGACGTAGTGGTGCGCGGCATTCCTAGATGCGCACTCGGGCCTCCTGGTGCAGTCGGTGACGATGGTGCTAACGCGAACGCCGCCGCCTGAATCTCGATCGCCTCCGTCCTAGCTTGCACCTCCCGCAGAGCCTCACTCGTCTCGCGCTGCGCGGCCTTGAGATCGTTGAAGCCGTCCAGTATTTGCTTCATCATGTCCGTCATGGCGAGATTCTGCTCAACCACCCCCTCCATCGATTTCGTCACTTGCTCCCGAAATTGTACTTGCGCGTGATCTGGTCCCTTCCGTGGAGCCAGCGTGTCCGATTGCGAGAACGAGCTCGAATTCAACCAGCCGTGGGTATTCCGTGAGGAATTTTGCGCGATCCGCTAGGAATCGCACCCAGCGACTAGGAGGAAACAAATTTCCTCTCGAATTTCGATCCGATCTAGATGCGCATCACGGATAGCCTAGCTCTGATACCATATTTGTCACGAACTCACGAATCAATGCACAGAGAAAGGGGATTCGGGAGGGAATCAGGGGATTAGGGATTGGATAGCAGCAATGGGATTCGAGGATTCAGAAGAACAAGGAAGGGAAGCTTCAGGAATTAGTTCTATTCGATGGTCCACACGACTCCGGAACCAACCATTAAGTACACAGTACAAGGCGCCAACGGGCCCAAACCGGGACGCAGCCCAAGACACACACTGGGCCTAGCTGGGGAGGGCTAAACCTGACACACGAACGATGTTGCAGAATCTCTGCGTCCGTATGTGGCACGATTAAACAGCCCGTGCTCAATGAATTTTCATATGGCCTTCTCCTACAGTATGTACTACTGTACTACTGTGTACGTGACTGTGACTGCGCACTTGCGCATTGTATGGTGCTTCAGGAACTCATGCGCTGGCCAATCAGTGACGAGACACGTGCACTTGCCGAATTAATTGATGACTGCCGTCTACCGGTTTAACACCCAAACCGCAAGCACACCCAACACCGAACATCCACACCATTATTCAGTGTATTTTTTTGCCAACAATCAAGAGAGTATAGTACGTACTCCTACTCCGCGAAGCAAAGTTTCGGTGCAGGACAGGCCCGGCCGGCCGTGCTAGGTCGACGTGTGGCCTGCTCATGGCCAGGAACGGGAAGGCTATTAATTCGCACCCGACCATGTTGCCACAGTTCCAGTACTATCAGTGGCAGTATCAATAAACAAGCTATCCGTCGTGCGTGCGTTATGGCTGCTGCTGCTGCCTCGTCGTCGCCGCTGCCGCGATGGGCGCCCACGCCGAGCCCGTCACGCCCTCTCTGGCGCTGGGGCGGCGGCACGCCAGACGCCCGCGCCGCCGGCGGCGAAGCAGGCGCGGGCTGGTCGCTGCGCAGAATGTTCCCGTGGCAGCGTCGTCCGGCCGTGCCGGGGTTTGACGGCGTGGAGGTAGCGCCGAGGGGGAAGGCGGGCACGGACGCCGTCGACGACCCAGGGGTGTTCCTGACGTGGGAGGACGTGTGCGTCACGGTGGCGGGCGGCGCGTACGGGGCCCAGCCGGTGAGCATCCTGAGCGGGATCAGCGGGCACGCCGGGCCGGGAGAGGTGCTCGCCATCATGGGGCCGTCCGGCTGCGGCAAGACCACGCTTCTTGATACTCTCGCAGGTTAGCCGCGCTCGTCACCTATGCATGCATGCAACAAATTTCTTCTCCTCCTTTATCTCTTCTACGGTGTTTTTTAAAAAAAATCTCTTCTGCTACGGTGTTAATTGTTTCCAAGCGCGCATGTGGGGTGAATAGTGCGGACAGTGCATATTATTTTCATGTATGTAGCCATGGAATGATGAAAATTAATCAACTGTGCGGTTTCGGAGCACCATGTCGAGCTATTGGCCAACGAATCATCTCGATCGGGTTGTCGAACCAGTTTGCATCCAAAGATTGCACGTACGTCCATGTGGAAGCAATCAAAACAAAATTCCAACAGAATTAGGAAAGAAGACGACATCTATAGAAGTTAAGGTTTATAAAGTTTGATCAACTATATAGAAAAATATATTCAACGCCCCTAACACCAAATGCACATAATATGAAAATATATTTTATTATGATTCTTGTAACATTGAGATAATATGGTAGATTTTAGATAGTTTTTTCTATAAAGTTTACAAAGTTTAACTTTTATTAAAACTAATAGGCATCCTAATTTGAGAGGAGTAATATGCGCGCGTGGAATCTTTATTTATCAGAAAATAAAACCCATATAAACTTTCGTGCTATTGCCTACTGCTCCTCCATCCATTACATTAATGTAACACAGTGCCTTAGTTGGATTCTACTATAGTACCTATCACGGAAGATAAGATGTTTCTTCCCGCACCGCACGCCTAACAGAGTTTTTGTTCCAAACTCATAGAGTAACTACAGTCACAGAGCGTGTTCCTCGTGTGCGACCCTGCAAGGCCGAAACATTACATTTATGACATTACCAGCTACTTCGATCGGTGCTTAATCTTCTTTATGCTCCTTGTATTGTGCGTGGTTTACCGCTCCAACGAGGGGTCGACTCGAGGGACACGTGCACAACGATCATCTTGATCTGTTGGTGCTTATGAAGGCACCGTAATGTGGTGATTTTTTGAGAATGGAATAGTCCAAATGATTGAGGGAGAGGTGGAGAACTGGCGTCTAGCCAACTTCTTTGGAGGGTAGAATGGTGGAGAGTTCACGAGTGATCTTGTACTTTACTTTTAGCAGATTGTGTTATGTTTGCATGTGCCCGATGCTGTGTAACCCGCCTCTTAGCCTCTTCTTGACGTATCATCGAAAAGAAAATAAAGTTTTATCTTTTGATAGCAACAATTTTATTTCGTTGTTCAAAAAGCAAAGGCCTTTTTTAAGAAATGGGTAGAGGTACAACCAATGCATTTAAAAGCCGTTTAGCTGCAAAAAAAAAGGAGAACCATGACATCCCGGTCTCTCCTCAGCAAAAGATTAAAAAAAAAAGGTCAGTACATCATAGGAATGCGGGCAGCTCTTAATTTGGAGAATCCACAAGTTTGTTTCGAAACGGGAGCAAAATTTTTGCCCCTATCTATTAATTAAGAAGAAGAGATTTGCCCGGTTAATCTACGGAAAACCAGGAGAAAACCGATACACACTGACCAAACCGAACTACTCACAAAGGAAGAAGACCACATGGCCACGACGACCCGAAGAACTCTCCAAACACACGACAATCGACACCACTACTACTTGAACAACGGAAATGAAGCCGTCGATGATAACACCAAACTCACAGAAGGACCCAGTTCAAGAAGACGAGCAGAGAAACATAAAATCATCCATCAACCACTCAGAGACGCCTTTCCAACAGCACCATTCTTTTTGTCTTTGCACTTGAGTGACTTCTCCTTCCGGGTGTTGGTCCGAGGATAATCACCCACTTTGCTCTTGCGGTTGATTGTCATCCCCGTTAGGAGACAAGCAAAGGTCCTTCCACATCCAGGAATTAATCGCGGCCTCCAAACCGATGAGCAAGTCGCAAACCTCTTTTGCAAAAAGATCATCAGATTTATGCACCGGCAGGGGTGGAATTGTCGGATATATACTGAATAGGGGTATAGAAGATGGTAGACAAAGAGCCGGACTGCCAGGGTGGCCTACATGGTAATGGGCTTAGGTCCATTGGGCGGCCCAGTAGTCCGACGCGCAGAAGCCGGATTCTAGAAGAACCCGGATCACGGCCCGCGTGATCTGGCTTGGAGGAGAAGACGGATTCCTTGCTTTCCAAGTTACGAGTTAAACGTAGTCTTCTAGGTTTCTGATTCTGTAAGCCCTAACCCGGCTATTATATAAAGCCGGACGGGAGATAGATTAGAACAAGTTAGGCACAACAGAGAAGCTCTACGCAACTCGCCGAGAAGCTCATCCTCGCCGAGTAGCTAGATCTACACCCTCACATTGTAACCCTGTTAAACGGGCTTTAGTCCCAATTAGTGAGAAGTGCAGGAGTAGGTACGCCGTACTGTCGCGACGTACCGAACCTGGGTAAAATCCCGTGTTCTGTGTTAATACGCTATCCCGTTACCCCACGTCTCTACCGTAGTCTCATGGCACCCCCGTCTATGAAAACTACTACGATGTCTCGACAGTTGGCGCCCACCGTGGGGCAAACGACGTCAGGCGTGAAATTCCGATCTGGGATACTCGGCGGAATTGGAAGATCGATCACTGTCGGAAGCCTGGAGTTCGACGACGACGTCGGGCGCTTCCTCGACAACGGATCCTACATACCGGCGCAAAACCACCTGGTAAGTGCCTGCTTGTTACCGATCGGATCTGCTAACATCTTTATCGGACTAACTGCAGAGGCAATGGGGTTTTGCGGTGGAAGCAAATTTATCCCACCCGCCCTATACCCAGTCGAAGACGACTATGATGTCGGATTCTGCTCAGATCGCCGACAAAAAAGTGATACACACTTTATCGGCATGGTGCAATCTGAAGTCGCCGAAAACACGGATGATGGAAATCCCGTGCAAGAGGCAGACAACAATACACCCGTTACAGAAACGGAAGAACCACAACCCGTCATCCAGCCGGAAGATCCGACATCCGCCAACATAGCGATGAACTCGGAAGCTGATTCTGTCCTAGCTGCTATCGAAGCAAGATTAGAATCGGAAACCGGATCGGACGATTTCCAATCTGAAGACGAAGATGAGGATGCCTTCGAAAGAAAAGTTAAATCTTTTCAAGAGGGATTCCACGAAGTGCTAATGGCAAAACCGGCTGAAGTCACGGGTGCCGGCAGCCAGGAAAGCCCTAAAACCCCTCCGCCAGAGGAAGAGAGAGAAGACGGAGAAACTTCTCCGATATTCCCTAATGTCAAGGAGATGACAGAAGATGAGCCTGCCAAAAATCCTCCCTCTTCCAAGAAAAGGCACAAGTCTGCTAAAAAACTCCGGAAGAAAAAACTAGCTTATACAGCTGAAGAAAACCCGGAAATAGGAAAAGCAAGCAGAGAAAAGCCCGCGGAGAAGAAATCTAAGGAAATCACTGCTCCGCCAATGACGGAACAGGAAGAGCAAAAGCTATTACAAACACCAGTGGGACCAGATGAACCCCCTGAGATGCTGGAAGCCAGGAGACAGGCTTTCCAACGACAACAGCAACATTTACTCCGATCTCGGCAACATCTCCAACAAACCCAGCATGATATCAAAATCATGAAGGAGGAAATAGAGGAGTACGAGAGAAAGAATAGATCTGCATTAAAACCTACTAGGTTACCCGGAATCGCAAGACCGGAAGAACTGCCGCCAAAAGAGAGGTTCTATAACCCGTCTTGGCAAAAGCAGTTAAACGGCAAAGATGCCAAGGGCGAACCAATATACAAAACCGCAGTGGAAAACGCGGAAGCAGCGTTCGCCATCCTAAACAACGATCTGTACTCCAACGGGGAAAAACTCCAAGGGGTGTATGCTTTCCTAGGAAAAGCATTACAGCAGCAACAGCGAGGCCAAGAACGATCAGGGAGGCTGCATGATAATTCCGCCCTCTGCAAAACAGCTACTTGCGCTGCTGGAGCACCTGGACCGGAAGAACCCGGAGACTCGGATAAAAAAGAGGATCCGAGAAAAGACAGGAAAAACCCAGATAACCGGGACGTAGCGTCTAGAACCGGACCTCATCTCCCGAAAGATGGATATAAACCACATGATCGGGAAGACAAACACCGGAATGACGGCAAAATAATGCCACCTCCGAGAAACCCAGCTGAAAAAGCTGGAAGATATGATATACCTCACAGACGTGAAAGATCCCGGACACCTCCTAAGGATAAGGAAAGGCACAGAAGCAGAACTCCGCCTAACCCAAAAGGACGTGAACACGGAAGAGATAGAGATAACCTCGGAAAAGCGCGTCCGCGCAACAATGGAAAAGAAAGGAGTAGATCCCCTTCTGTCCATTCAGCCGGAAGATATTCTGCACACATTGATAGAGCAGAAAAGGATGATCTATACTTTGGTCCTAAGTGTTTTACTGACAGGATCCGAAGGATAACCCTGCATTCTGGCTTCGCCAAAGTTGGTCCAACCTACCAAAAATATACCGGCAGTACAAACCCGGATACCTGGCTCTCAGATTATTATACAGCCGTCCAAATCAACAATGGGACAGACCTGGAAGCTGTCAAGTTTCTTCCCCTAATGTTGCTAGACGGAGCCAGAGATTGGATCAATGGTATACCATCAAGAACTGTCGACGGCTGGGATGATATGGCTAGAGTATTCACTCAGCATTTTCGGGGAACATACAAACGCCCAAATAGCATCAACCAGCTGAACCGTTGCACCCAATTTGAGGACGAACCATACGTGGATTTCATCTCCAGATGGACTGCAATGAAGAATAGTTGTTCTGGAGTAACTGACGTACAAGCAATGCATGCTTTCGTCAATGGCCTAAAACCCGGACTCGTACCGTTCATGGTTGGTTCTAAACAGCACAAAGATCTCGGATCTATGCTTACAACCGCTAATGAGCACGCTGCAGCCGAAGATGATATCAGAGCAAGAGGAGGCAATATTGAGTCACTAATACTCGCCAAGAAAACCCCTCGTTCTGACAAAAAAGGAACTCCAGAGTCAACGACAAAGCCCAAGGAGGTCAACATAGCCTTTGGAGGAGATAAGGGGAATAAGTGGAAAGGTCGCAGCCCAGATCCAATCAATTATACTCCCGAAGAATGGGAGAGAATTAAGTCGGAACCCTGCGTCCACCACTCGCAATTTGGGAAACCAACCCACACAAATGCGCAATGCCGGCTAAACAAGCACATGAAAGGCAATGCAGGATCCGGAAATAAAGGGAAGGGTTCCAAAAGGAAACCTGCCAAACAAAAGCCAGAAGCTGAAAAGAAAGACAGTGAATCGGACACTGATGACAAAATCCAGGAACAACAGCGAAAGGGCGAACCCAAATTTCCGAGAGTTGACGGAGAAGCAATGCTAACTTTCTTAGCAACCCCGTCAGCAAAGGTGGCCAAAAGAACACTTCGAGAAATAAACGCGGTTGTTCCGGCAACCCCGAAATTCTTGAAGTACTCCAACACACCGATAATCTGGGATCAGTCTGATCATCCCGGAAATATCCCTGAACCCGGCACACAAGCTCTTGTTGTCAGCCCTATTGTTCAAAACACTAGGCTAAGAAGAGTGCTGATGGACGGAGGATCCAGCATTAATATAATGTACCTAGATACACTGAAGCACTTGAAGATCTCCGAGTCCCAGCTCAACTACAGCAATATACGCTTCCATGGCATTGTTCCTGGCAGGCAAGCACGATCCCTAGGAGAAATTTCCCTAGATGTCACCTTCGGAGATAAAGATCACTTCCGGCAGGAAAAAGTATTCTTCGAAGTAGTGCCGTTCGAAAGTGTGTATCACGCAATACTCGGACGTCCGGCTTTCGCCAAATTCATGGCAAGATCCTGTTATATCTATAACAAGCTGAAAATGCCAGGACCCAAAGGAGGAGTAATCACCATAGCTGGTGATTTCAAGCTGGCAAACGAGTTGGAGAAAGAAAACGCCCTTTGTGCTCAGAGGGTTATAGCAAAGGAGGAACTGAAGGAATTAGCCAAGGAGGTATCGCCGAAAGAAATGCCGGCAGGAAAAGAAACTAGGAAGCCAACAGATAGCTTCAAGGCGTCCGAGAATACAAGACAGGTAATCCTAGACCCCAAAGATCCGACAAAATTTGTCATCGTAGGGACTGGGATGACCGACAAATAGGAAGGCGAGCTCATCAAGTTCCTCCGTGAGAACTGGGATATTTTTGCCTGGTGTCCAGCTGACATGCCAGGCGTACCCAGGGAACTTGCTGAGCACCAACTCAAGGTTATTCCGGGATCAAAACCCGTCAAACAAGGTCTCTGTCGATTTGACGGAAGAAGACGGAAGGCTATTGGCAAGGAAATAATCCGGCTTTTAGCAGCGGATTTCATCAAGGAAGTAATCCATACTGATTGGTCCGCAAATCCGGTCCTAGTACCGAAGAAAGACACCACTGCTCTTAGAATGTGTATAGATTACACAGGATTGAACAAGTTGTGTCCGAAAGATAGGTTCGCATTACCGCGAATCGATCAAATAATAGATGCCACTGCAGGCTCCGAGCTTTTATGCTTTTTGGATGCATACTCCGGGTACCACCAAATACGCATGAAAAAGGAAGATCAAATCAAGACTTCTTTTATAACTCCGTATGGGACGTACTATTACGTGACCATGCCTTTTGGCCTGAAGAACGCAGGTGCAACCTACCAGCGTTGCATGCAGCGCTGTTTGCATAGTCAGATTGGCAGAAACGTTCATGTGTACGTGGACGATATCGCTGTCGTAACCAAGGAAAAAGATACACTCCTTGAGGATCTGCGAGAAACTTTCGAGAACTTACGCACTTACAAGATGAAGTTGAATCCATCTAAGTGCGTATTCGGGGTTCCCTCAGGAAAACTTCTGGGTTTCATTGTTTCCCACAGAGGAATAGAAGTTAACCCGAAAAAGATCAAGGCAATCTTGAACATCTCAAAACCTACATGTGTAAAAGATGTCCAAAGATTGACGGGTTCCGCTGCAGCCGTCAGCAGATTTATTAGTCGGCTGGGGGCTAAAACCTTACCACTCTACAAGCTGCTGAAAAAATTCGACAAAGCCAAGAGGATTGCGGAAGCCTGGGAACGTCTAGCAAGTTATGTACCTTTCCGTACTTAGTTCAATTCTATGTAAACATCTTTTGAGATCATGAAATAAAGTTGTCGGAATGCGGTCATCCATATTCTTTATAAGTTCAAAGCGTTTCCGCCTCATCTATTTCCCAATGATCTTACAAATTTCTCAACGTTAACCCGAATTGTGCTTGCGTACTCGGCGTTACAAAACTGAATGATTTTTTAGCCTGGTAACGGCTAAGGGAAACTTGAATTGCCTGCGTGCCCAAGTTTCACTTAAAACTTTCCTTGTTTTCTCTAAGTTTTATCTGATTGTGTGTGTGTTGGGTTACTGGAACTAGTTAGTAAAAATGCCTTTAGCATGGTCCATGTTTCCGAGTTTCAAAACTGCTTGGTTCGTCCCCAGTTACTCGGCATGAAGATCCATATTGCTATTTGAGCCATTTCAAACATTAAGGACAGTTAAAGCATATACACCAGAGAACTTAGAAGATAAAGGAATGATAAAATCCAAAAAACTTGCAAAGAATTTCATAATTTAAACTGCAAAAGACGGAAGTTTCATTCATACAAAAAGAAGCATTACATTTTGGATTACATTGAAAGAATGGTAATGCTCCTATTGTCTACTTTTGCTATCCAGGTTCAAGATAACCCTTCAAGCATCTGACTCCTCCTCGCTGCTTTCGTCTTCGGGGATCGGAGGGATCTTCTCTTCTGGATAGTTGACGGAGATATTCACCATGGAGGCAATCTGGGTGGCGTGGCCTTTGACTTCACCAAAGATGGTGTTTCGCTGAATATCCGTGTATCCTTGAGGGACACCGGACGCCACGCGCCAGGATTTGGCAGAGGGGTAGTGCATGCGCATAAGGCCGAGAGCCATGCGCGCACCACCCAGTGCAGTGGAGCGAAGAAGGGACTCTTTGGACTCCGCCACCTCCATGATGGCACCCGGAAGTTTTTCAACCTCCGAGCATTCCCCAGATTTTTCGGGAAGAAATTTGTCTACCAGCTGCGTGGCAGCAGCTTTGAGCAAAGTCCATGTCTCCCCGAAAGCTCGGATGCCTGCAACCCGAGTGCCATCTGGGGTATCTCCTGTTTTTTCCAATAAAACACCCAAAAGGGTTAGACGGAAAAACAGAGAAAACAAAACATGGACAGATGATAAATGAGTCAGAGATTTACCGATGAGCTTGTCGATCTCGGAAACTTCCTCCAGGCGAAGGTTCAGAGCGTCAGTCAAATCCTTAATGGTGGATTTGTCCTTCTCCGCCTGTTCGGAAGCCTTGGAATTGGAAATTCCAAGGGCCATGTTGCTAGCTTCCAGGTCTTGTTGTGCTTTCACAAGGTTATTGTGAAGCTCAACATTCTCCTTGCGGAGAATTTCGGCATTGCCAGAATCTTCCGCTGCTTGTTTAGCCTGAGCTAATGCAGCTGAAAAGCAAGAAAAAAAATCCGGGTTAGCCAGCTCCTCAGAAAAAACTTAGGCAAATGATTGAATCGGAAAATTCAGAAGGAAAATGCTTACCTTGTGTTTCCGACAGTGCGAGCTTAGATGATTCCAGCTCTGCCTCCCTTTCTTCAAGAATAGAAAGAAGACTTCTAACTTCTTTATTCTTGATCGTGAGTTTCTTGAAAACTTCCATGTTGATGGCTTCGGAGGTTTGCTGAAACATAGCAAGGAGAAGAATGAGTACAAAAAACATCAAAGCAAAAAGCACGCATTTTGTTTAATGCTTGGGGGCTAGAGTTATATACCTGGCTCATGCGCTGCAAACCTGCCAAGTTTTCTTTAAACTCTTTCGCGTATTCCGCGAAGAGATTCCCGGCTGCGTCCAGGCCGTCGTTGATAGCTTTGAAATCCTTGTCAAAGGTGGGAATTTCCTCGTCGAAAGTCCGAGAAAATTTTCCCACCTCTGGGGCCGCCCTTTCCCTCGTGTCCGTGTCGGACACAACGGGCTGGCTGGGCTCCGGGGGCTTGGTGGTGGGGGCTGCAGTAGGCTCTTCCTCCATTGTGCGTGGCGTGTCCGGGGCGACGGCGGGAGAAGGTTGGCTGCCTCGGCTGGAAGAAACCTTGTGTTTCTTCAGCTTCTTCGGCTTCAGGGTGGAAGGCTGCAGGCTAAAAACAAAAAAAAACCCAGAAAAGTCAAAAAACTGAAGATGGATGAAAAAGTTCCCATGAAAGAAAAAGAACCCAGAAGAAATAACTTGGAAGTGGCGACGGGGATTCCGTCAAGATCGATAATTTCTTCCGAGGAAGTTATCTTCATACGCTTGCGTCCACCTGTAGCGGCGGTGCGCAGCGCGTCCAGCTCAGCCTCGGATACCAAGTCCGAATCTGAAAGATCCGCGAACTGTCGAACCAGCAAGGTCAAAATCAGAAGCTAGAAAATCCGAGAAAAAATAAAACTATACCCAAATGATTGAAAAGTTACCTTGGGAACCGGATTTTCGGCCGTGTACATTGGCCGACTCTCTGTGTATTGGTCGCGCGATGCGACCAACTGATTGATGCGCCGCCTAAGTTCCTTTGCAGGCCAATCTTTGGCGGTTGTCCGCATTGGATCCTTGACTCCCGTGTATTCGCACAGGAGACGGCCGCTGTGGTTGGCTAGTGGCTGGATTCGCCTAATCAGCCAGCATAGAACCGTGTCCATGCCGGTTAGAGGCGGATCCATGGAGGTAAGCTTGGCGATGCGCCGCTTGATCTTTAGTAGATCTGGCGGCAGAACCTGGACGGCTTCCGTTCCCCAGTTATCCTGGGGAACTGCGGCAGAGTTCACGAAAGGTGGAACCCCGACAGCTTCCTTAGGGAAAGGCACGTCGGGGTGATAAAAGAAGGAACCCGTCCAAAATTTGACGGATTCCGAAGTTTTTATCTTGGGGAACCAATCTTCTCGGAATCTCCGAAGAGTGAAAGATATGGTCCCGCAAGTCGGGAGTGCGCCCTCCGAAGAGTTCCGCTTAACCCCGAAGCAGTAAGTCCAGAAATCTAGCCTAGGTTCTAGCCCTAAGTAGCCCTCAAACAAAGCCTGGAAGCCGGCCATGTAGAGGATGGAATTGGGAGGAAGGTTATGGGGCTGGATGTGGTAATGAGAGAGAATCTGGAGGAAGAAGGAAGAAGGCGGAAGCCCCATACCTCGCAAAAGGTGGGAAGTGAGAAGTACCCTTTCGCCATTCCGCGGCGTTGGTTCGGTTTCTTCTTCTGGCAGCCGCCATTTCTTCTTGAGGACCAGGCCCTCCTTTTCCAAGTTTGGAAGGAGAGCCGGGGGAATACTGCAGGCACTCCAGTTGCCTGCAGATTCCGTTTCCTCGTCTGCTCCGGCGGCGGCGGCGGCGGCGGCCTCCGCGGCGGCGAGTTCGTCGCCGAGGAGCTCGATCTTTTCTTCCGCCGTTTCAGGTGCAAACGGCGGGGTTGTCGCGGCACTCGATGTCGCTATGTCCGTGGCGGCGGAAGTGTTTTCTCCGCCCGCCGCGGAGGCCGTGGTCTTCTCCGGCACGTCGCCGGTGAGCTTGGGCGATCCCGGCTGCGGATCCAGATCGCTGATCAGCTCGTTGATGGCGGCGCGGGTCGGCGATGACGGCGAGGAGGCCATCTCGTTGGTGGCGCGTTGCGTTTTGGCGTGCGAGGAGGATGCGTGCGTTGGGACAGGGCTTGCTCTCGAGCTCGCGTTCGCAGCAATGGCGTGGACAGTGAGGGAGTGAGGAAAGGATTCGACGAGGACGAGGACGGCTATTTATAGCCGGAAAACCGTTTAGATACGTGCCAACGGCTCTTTCGACCGTTGGATGTTCGACGCGTGTCGCTCGCCGGAAAATCTGGGAAATATAACGACAGGGGAATGATGGCTATCTCCTCGTTTCCCGTGAGAATCTGTCAGAGATACGTTGCAGGGTTTCCCGCGTGAAACCAAGCGTCGCCTGCGTCAGCATGATTAAAGCGCTGACGTTAGAAGTTCCTTTCTCGCGAAGGATCGCGAGAAGAAAAGCCGGATTTTCAGAGTTCCGAGTTTTATGTTACCATCTCCTTTAAAAGGAAAGTAGAAAGAATCAAGACTGCTGAATCAAGATTTCCCGGACGAAATGTATTTGACGAAAGACGGAGAATCAGAGTTTTGATCCTTCCTGGGGGCTACTGTCGGATATATACTGAATAGGGGTATAGAAGATGGTAGACAAAGAGCCGGACTGCCAGGGTGGCCTACATGGTAATGGGCTTAGGTCCATTGGGCGGCCCAGTAGTCCGACGCGCAGAAGCCGGATTCTAGAAGAACCCGGATCACGGCCCGCGTGATCTGGCTTGGAGGAGAAGACGGATTCCTTGCTTTCCAAGTTACGAGTTAAACGTAGTCTTCTAGGTTTCTGATTCTGTAAGCCCTAACCCGGCTATTATATAAAGCCGGACGGGAGATAGATTAGAACAAGTTAGGCACAACAGAGAAGCTCTACGCAACTCGCCGAGAAGCTCATCCTCGCCGAGTAGCTAGATCTACACCCTCACATTGTAACCCTGTTAAACGGGCTTTAGTCCCAATTAGTGAGAAGTGCAGGAGTAGGTACGCCGTACTGTCGCGACGTACCGAACCTGGGTAAAATCCCGTGTTCTGTGTTAATACGCTATCCCGTTACCCCACGTCTCTACCGTAGTCTCATGGCACCCCCGTCTATGAAAACTACTACGATGTCTCGACAGGAATGGCCTCCAAAACCACATCTGATTGCTCAGGCAAGGTCGATGTCCCTGGCGAGTCTACCTTCATCTCTACTAACAGAGGCAAAACAAGACTCGGATAGAGCTCCTCAAGATCAGGCATGATCTGCAACACATGAGTCACCACTGCGACATGTAGCTGAAACGAAGTAAATCATACATGTAGCTGAAACGAAGCAACTGCAAATCTCTCTCTTGATGATTCTTTCTGCATCTCCGTAGCAGCCTTCTGCTCAAAGGCTCCGTTGCGTCGTTTCATTCGTACCAAGAGCATCTCCAACTGAACTACGCAATCTTGACCTCCTGTATGTTCACAGATATTTCAGACGTGTACGCAGAACTAGTCTAAGAATAACACAAAACTACAACACTTGTTGCGAAATTAATATCGTTTGATACCCTCGGCGCCGAACTGAACATTCCAGCCTTGATGTTGTAGTGTGCGATATCGGAGCCGTGGTATGGTGGACGTCACCCACGCACGACCAGATCAGAGGCTCCTCGCACCGCCTGTCGCAGATGGGCATGGAAAGCGTGGCTGGGCACACATGGAGGCGGCTCGTCGGGGTTGCGCCTGAAGCTTCTTGGAGTCACGGGGGAGCTCCAGGAACCCATGAGGAAGGCCATGTCGACGTCATTGAGGATATCAACATGGCGCCGGCGTGGCGAGAAGGGCGCCGACGGCTGGGGACCTTATGACTCGATTCATTCATTTGGGAAAGGTCTATTGAGTGGCGGAGCCAACAAGGTGGAATGCCCCACCCTAAAATTTGGCCCAACCCATATATAACCTATGCAAATTAGAGATAAAAAGAAAAAAGGCCCAGCCCAATATAAGCCTGCCCCACCCTAAGAAAGTGGGTTGGATTCGCCATTCTACTCGATAAGGAGAAGCTTAAGTACAACGAGGCATGGCTAGGCGAGGCCCTCGATGACAGCAAGACATGGATGCCGACGGTGGTGCTCTCTGAGACACCGGCCATGTTCTCAGTGCACACGGCACATTAGCAAGCGAATTCATTGGACATGTAGAGGGAGGGACCTCGGAGCTTCTGGCGTAGCATCGGCAGCGATATAGGAGCTAGCTCGGGGAAATACGAACATGATACGGATTTTTTATTTTTTAAAGATTTTTTTTTGTTTTCTTAATTGGGCTGACTGGTGGGACCTGCTGTTAGTTTGAATGTCAATCTGCTCTCGGCTTCGGCTTACCGCGATTTCAAAAAAATCTGTCTGAGCCAGCAGATTTCTCTCTATGAAACGAAAAGTCGTATGAAACACTAAATTTCGAATATGGTAGTTTTATGCTATCTCCCGTGCTACAACCACACCCCTGTTTTCAATTCTTGAATCCATGCAAAGTTGCAAACTCATGCACGTCGGTCATCCCAAATTATTCGAAGTCACGAATAAATAGTTCAAATCACATAGGCCATCCTAAATTATCCGAACACAACTATATATAAATTTATTGGGAGTACAGAATAGTTCAAGCATAGAATTCATCGATTTGTAGTGTGAACCCACATATGCTCCAAGATCGTTGAGTAGTTGCAGCGTGCACTTGTTGATCTCGATGTTGTCGATACATTTTAAGAAAGTTCATATCAAAATCATTCGTATAGGCTGCCTCTTCTAAAAATAAAGCATGAACTCCCATCGGGATTTCTGCTTTTAGTTTTTTACTAAGACGTCCAACCAATTGCCAAACATATTCATAAGGTGGTGAAAGATTAAAAGCAGAAAATACTACTACCTCCTATTCGAAAAGAATGTCCCTGGCTAAACTACCGATCTGTGCTAACTCAGTTGGTTTTCGGCGACAATTAAAACTGATAGGAGGGAGTATAAATATTGTTTCCTCTTTATAGGAGAAACATCAAAAAAAAAAATTGACATAGGAGAAACATCAATTTGTTTTAACTTCAACAACCATATTAAGCTCCATTGAGCGATATTAAGAAAAGTGAAACATCAAAATAAGATACTCCCTCCGATCCCAAAAATCTGTCACAACTTATACTGTGACCTGTATGTAGGTAGATCATTCTTTGCGACAGTTTTAACGGATGAGGGAGTATATCAAACACATATGAAGTGTTAATCCTAGTATTACACTAATATAAAGCGCAAACTACCACCTAAATTTGCGCTTTTAGATTTTTACTAAGGCCAGCAAACCAGTTCCCAAGCATATTTCCTAACCGTCAAAGTTTATATCCTCTCCATTGCAGGAAGGTTAGGGCCTGGAGTTAACGGGACCGGGTTGATTCTGATCAACGGCCGCCATGAGAAGCTCGCCTTTGGAACTTCGGTAGGATAGTCAGTTCCAACATTAATATGTCTTGATCTGTAGAAGCACTTACCATTTGTTTATGATTCTGATCTGGCTGTGAACTGCACACTGAACTGAAGGCTTATGTGACCCAAGACAACGTGCTGATGTCGACGATGTCGGTGCGCGAGGCCGTCTACTACTCGGCGCAGCTGCAGCTGCCGGGTACGATGCCTGCGGCGGAGAAGCGAGTGCACGCCGACGCGGTGATTCAGGAGATGGGCCTCGGAGACGCCATGGACACACGCATCGGCGGGCGCATGACCAAGGGCATCAGCGGGGGCCAGCGGAAGCGGCTGACCATCTGCATCGAGATGCTCACACGGCCGCGGCTGCTCTTCTTGGACGAGCCCACCAGCGGGCTCGACAGCGCCGCCTCCTACCACGTCATGAGCCACATCGCCAGGGTTGCGGCCAGGGAGGGCATGACCGTCGTCGCCGCCGTGCACCAGCCATGCGGCGACGTCTTCGACCTCTTCCACGGCCTCTGTCTGCTTGCCTCTGGCAGGACCATCTTCTTTGGAGCTGCGTCCGATGCCACCCAGGTGATTATATTACACGTGTGCCTTTATCTATCCCTCCTTGGAGGAACATTGAAGCCACTCTGGTGCTAAATGAACTCCACTGATATCTCTGCAGGAAAAAAAAAATACAGTACCACTATTAGTTAACAAGAAGCCATAGCTTAGAGCAAATTAAGTTAGCCTCCATTTCTGTGCCAAATGCATTACAGATCCTAAAGAATTAACATACTAGCAACAACACGTACAACGGTACAGGGGACAGATGGATCAATGATTATTATTCTTCAAAACCAAAACACACTGATAATGTCTTTTCAGAAAATTGCCTTTGTCATAAGTTTGTTGTGCCAAATGCATTACAAATCCTAAAGAATTAACATACTAGCAACAACACGTACAACGGTACAGGGGACAGATGGATCAATGATTATTATTCTTCAAATCCAAAACACACTGATAATGTCTTTTCAGAAAATTGCCTTTGTCATAAGTTTGTTGTGACTTAAGCAGGCACACAATAAAATGTGCTGACTGTCCGCCAGATAGCAGGGTTGTGACAGCGCATAACACCTCCAAAGATTAATGAGGCATATAATGACGTAAAAGAATACCCCCCCCCCCCCCCCCCCCCCCTCCCCTTGACCTAATCGTTGCTAAATTCAAGTTCTTCTCCCATAAATTAAGACTACCAAGCATTCACCATCCATGATTAATTTTGATCCGGCGTTAGAATGTGATCTGCTTATTAATTTTGAGTTTAAGAATTGTTTTCGTATTCATTTCCTGCAGTTCTTTACTCAAAGTGGCTTCCCATGTCCACAATTGAGGAACCCATCAGACCACTTCCTGAGAACAATCAACAAAGACTTTGACGAGGTACCTATTTTTTTATCTTTTCCTTATATCATGTTCTGAAAAAAATTCTTTAGTTATGTGATCCCTAATGCAGGAAATCGTTGAAACTTCCAAAGCTAGGAGAAAAACAGCGGGTGAAGCAATAGACATTCTGACAGATGCTTACCAGTCCCCCTCTTACTCAGAAAAAACAATGAACCGAATAGCTGCAATAAAAGCCATCGTAAGTTGTTTACAAACTCGATTACAGAAACATCATAAATGTGGACCAATCTGTATGCACTAACTGTAAAATAATTATTACAATTTTTACTCGCTGAAATACTCCCTCCCTAGTTCACAAAATAAATGATGTTTTAGACATTGATCACTAGTTTCAGTTGCAGTATATGTACATATATACTGATAAAATAATATTATTCTGAAAATACATTACAAGAAAAATATTCAAAAATAAATTGGCGTTCAATGCTTTCATAATTTAATTAAAGGCATGTTCATAATATCACTTTTTAAGACTTAAGAGGGAATACATATTAATTCAGCATTTGTACAACGCCATCTCATTTTTCATTTCAGTGAAGCTGCACCAAACTTCTCACCGTGGAGTATATGGTGCTGAACCACATTTAAGAGCTAATAACTGATATTATGATATATGTTATATTCTAGGGTGGAGCTCCATTTAGGAAAAGAGAACAAGCCAGTTTCTCAGCAAAGCTTTTTGTACTCACCAGACGGTCATTTGTAAATATGCACAGAGATATAGGATACTATTGGATGCGTTTAGGTGTTTACCTGGGCATTGGCATTTGTCTTGGCACTATATTCTACCAAGTTGGCCACAGCTACAGTTCTATCCAGGTAAGTTGAATAACATGATTTATCAGAAAATATAACATGTTATATCATTATATATCAACAAAATTGATTTCTTTCCCCACTTTCCAGACGAGATGTGAAATACTAATGTATACGACCGCACTTCTTACATTCATGGCAATTGGAGGATTCCCTTCCTTTGTAGAGGACATAAAGGTTGTTTTCTCTCCTATCACACTTAACATTTTTATGAGTACTTCTGCCCATATACTAAATAATTTTATTGAGAGGGCATACTGAAATAGATTGGTGACACTAATAAAAAAAATTACTTATGGTCATACATCAAATTTGCAACATTTATTTTACCGAATAAAGTAGTTAACAATGTTCATCCAGCCGTTGGATCCTCTATAGGGAGCACGAAGTAGTATCGTGCGAGCATGCACCTTACGGAACGGTGTTATGCCGAGAGTATGTAAAATTTCCCTTTGGTTCAAAGGAGACAACCCAAACCACACTTCGGTCTCTGTTTATTCAACAAATGAAAATAGAACACCATATCATATCTCTCTGCGGCTCCATTTCGAGCTCCACCAAGCCCCTGCCCCATTCCTCACCTCCCTCGAACTGCTCACACCATGCCCACTCAATCCATCCACCTCCATTTCAAATCTCGGTGAGCGTGGCCATCCGCATCCCACTCATGTCGAGCATGGCGTAGAGAGGCCAAGAGAGCTATCGCTGGTGGGGAGCTTGACTGGGGAGCGGCCAGGAACCCTTGCGGCAGACGAAGCGGGTCCAGCGGCGACCGTCCCTTGCGTGGGCGTGGCCGTCTTTGACTTGTTCAGGAGTTGCTCCATCTTCCTTGCGTCTCGGGAAGGACTTGTTCTTTGGTCAGGTCCATGGTGGTGCTCGCATCTCTCCTTGGAGAGATCTGCTCAAGTCAGATGAATCTTCAACTCGCTGAAACGGCGTGTGCTCAGGAGTTCCTCCATCTTCAGCTACTCGGGGTGGCGCAGATGGCGCTCGCTGGTTCCCTCCCCGAATGCATTGTGTGTCCCTGATTTGTTCATTTTTCTCCCAATCCTCTGTTCGCTCTTCAGTTCTTTTCCTTCAGTAGCCACAATAAAATCCCCATTTTTGTTTGCTCCCCACGAGATGTTGGAGCTTTGGATCAAAGTTTGTAAGCTCCGCTTCTTTGATTTTCTACTAGATCTTGCCAGTTTCAGGCTTGGTTTGTGGTCAGATGCCAGCGGTATGAAATCCCTTTTTCTTAATTTAGTTTTTTTGTTTCTTTGTTGGACTTTTGTTTCCTACACTGGCAGCTACTTTTTGCCAGCACACGAGCTGAGGTCGAGCAGCGACTAGAAGGTCACTGTCCAGCGCATGTTCCACAGTTGACAAGCACGCCGTGCTTCAATTACCGGAATGGGACCGCGGTTTTTTTATATCTTGATCAGTATGTCTCTCAACATCAACATATGGTCTGCAGTGTGTACTCCGAAATCAAACTGTCAAATAAATCGTTCCAATTTTACATGTACCAATTTCTCATGTTGAAAATAGCCCTCTTAATCTTTTTTGTTTCAGAAAAGTGTCTTGGCAATTTCGTACTGCTATCGTCATGTACATGTGTTTGATTACCCAGAGGTATTTGCAGCAAGGTGTAATGGTAATTTTTTTCGAAAGCATGACAGCAGTTTTTGGTGGATTTAGTACAATTTTTTGACACTTCGGATCAACCATTTATTGCGACAAAGACATAATTTATGTCTAAAGTTTTCTAATCAGTGTGAAATCCTATAGCCAAAAAAAACAACTACGGACAGTTTGGGATGATAAATAGCAAATTCGCGTTTTTACCGGGTCATGTGCCTCCAGTTTTATTTTTTCTAACCCAGATAATTACACGAAATAAACGGGAAGTGGACGGAAGCATCATTGCTGGATCAGACCTCACACGTGCCTACTAATTACTGCTCGTACCAGGCGTCGTTACAAATGTGGAAAAAAGTGTGATGCCGCCGTGGAAATTCACCCTACACGGAGAACGTGAGAGGGCACACGGTCTATATTAGTTTAACAGTTACATTATGGATTTATGGCTCACAGACAGAGCCATCCAGCTGAACATGATGTATCGACAATATGCTTTACTATCGTTAGCAAGATTTTTTAACCCACACGGATCACCGTGTACTGGCAGCAGTGAAGTTAGAAATCAATCAACGGTCACGAGGCAAAGTAATGAAAAAGCTGAAGTTACAAATCAATATTGGCAACGGATGCGCACAAACCATAGCAGCCAACAGTCTTGGACGGAAAACATTCTCCGTTACATGCACCAACGGCAAATCATCATGGGAGCACATCAACATCATATCACCGTCCTATCCAACGGTTCACACCATATGCATAGCTACCACCCATGGTAGCAAATCCGAGAGAGAGAGAGAGAGAGAGAGAGAGAGAGAGAGAGAGAGAGAGAGAGAGAGAGAGAGAGAGAGTGTGCTTAATTCATATATGTTACCAATCAAGGACCGGAGAATGATGTACTAGTCTTGTCTGAAAAATATGTTCTAAAACAATGTGCAATTTTAGAATTATTAAGGTACAAATTGTTTGACATAGATATTAAAAAAAAACATAACACTTTCTCAGAACATGGAAATAGAAATCTCAGATACATATATATTTTCCTCACATTCGCTGACTAACTCAAGAGTTGGTCCCACAATTTATTTCTACTTCGCAGGTATTCAGAAGGGAGAGGCTGAGTGGCCATTACGGCGTGGCGGAGTTTGTGATCTCAAACACTCTGTCAGCTACTCCATACCTGGCAGTCGTCACCTTGATCCCCGGCGCAATGTTGTACTACTTGACAGGGCTAACTAAGGGGGCTGACCACTTCGCCTACTTTGTCGTCAACCTGTGCATGTGCACATTACTGGTCGAGAGCATGATGATGATTATTGCCGTCATTGTCCCGGACTTTCTGATGGGGATCATCGTCGGGGCTGGAGTGCAAGGGGTGATGATGCTCACCGGTGGCTTCTTCCGCCTCCCCAAGGAGATCCCAAAGCCGGTGTGGAAGTACCCATGCTACTACATCTCATTCCACAAGTACGCGGTGCAGGGGTTCTACAAGAATGAGTTCATGGGGCAGAACTTCCCAAGTGACCAGCTGATTGAGAAAAATGTCACAATCAGTGGCCTTCAAGTGTTGCAGGAGAAGCTGCAGGTGGAAATGGGGTACTCCAAATGGGTCAACGTTGCCATCCTTTGTGGAATGATGGTGGTGTATAGGATGGTGTTCTTCGCTATTGTCAAGATCGCGGAGGAAGTCAAGCCAAAACAAAGAGGAATGAGATGCAAATGGTGTAAATAGATGTGCCGCTGATTTCACTTAATGTCTTGTGACTTACAAAACTTCTATCGGCTATAATAACACATCATGTATACATATTGGTATATGGGTTTACTTAGACATACGGGACGATATGGCTCTATTTGTTTGGACCGGAGCTTTATGGCAAAGCAGCCATAGCTGCTAATTATCTGTGTGCATCCACTGGATGCAGAGGCTGGGTTTTCCGTTTCAAAAAAAAAAGCCATAGCTGCTAATGTTGAAGTGCATATGTGGATTGCCTAGCCTTTTCCATCAGGTCGGAATTTTGACTGTGTTGACTAATGCATGAAGCATGACATGGTATCAGGACCCATGGTCCCGAGTTCGAGTCCTGGCTTGCACAATTTATCGTAAAATTGTTGTTTCCCCTCTGTCCACGTATAAGGTCTCTTAAGCCTACGTCTGAGTCTTACACGTGTTGACTTGTCTTCCCCGTCACACGTGAGCGGGGTGTTGAAGTGTATATGTCGATTTTCTAGCCCATTCCATCAGTTTGGACTTTTGATTGCGTTGGCTAGCACATGAAGCATGACAGATAAGACCTAAGAAGCACCTGGAGCTGGACACCCCGGGTAGTAGCTAATATCTAAGAAGCACCTGGAGCTGGACACCCTGATACCAGGATGTATTGCTGTCATGATGCTCTAGTATTATTTCATGATGATTGAAAACTTTTGAACTGTTTAACACCGCGGTAGTAACTAAGATGTAAGAAGCACCTGGAGCTGGACACCCTGGTACTAGGATGTATTTCTATCATGATGCTCTAATATTATGTCATAATGATTGAAAAACTTTTGAACCGTTTAACTCTAAACTAGTACGAGAGAAACTATGCGTATCAACACCCATATGTATACCAAACCTATATCCGGCAAACATTCGTGCTCTCATCAAAATATGTAGATACCACGCTGATCAATAACTTGGAATAATATCATAGTTTGGCATGGGAAAATGGTTTTATAACAGTTTGGCATGGCATTTGTCGTGCAACCTTTTTCTCTACTATGAGATGATGGAAGAAATCATAGATATATTGCCACAGTTTGCCCTATGACCCTAACCCGTACACAGTTTATCCTAGACCGCACAGTAACTATACATCTCTCTACTCCGACTGCTACTTAATGATACAGTTCCTAAGATCAGCATTAATAAAACGGCCCAAATCCATCTAAATCCGCCATGTGGGACTAAAGAAATTCACGTACAGTTTGTCTTACTTGAACCGCCGGGAGCCTCCTCCCGCTTCTGCCCTTGGTCGTCGCTGACGCGGGAAGCTAGGAAGGCCTCCAATGCGCTCGCCCTCATATCCGGTCGCCGATGATGCTTTGGCTCCTCCTCGCCCGTCCCTTGACCGGACAGCGTCCTTGAGCTGATCTTCCAATTCGCGGCACGGTGGCGCAATTACACGGAGAATAATGAGGATATAGGAGAAGGGAGTCTCTTGGAGGAAAGGGGAAATATGAAGCAGGAGGAGCCGGCGCCGACGAGGGGATTGGGGATCGGTGTTGGTGGAGACAACGAGGAGAGAGAGAGGCGTCGCCTTCGGCTCGGCACTCGGCAGTACACCTAGCTTCCGTATGATACCAGGCAGCACGCTGCTTGGGCTTGGGCCCACTTGGTGACCCGGCCCATACTACACGCCAATCAGACCTGGCGCATAGCTGACCCATAACTAGCGGTAATCAATAAAAAAAAAAGGCTTCCTTCTCGAAAGGGCATCCCTCGCGCGTTGTGGGCGCGACAAGTGTCGCCCTCTTCTTCCTTCTACATTCCACAGGGTGCCCGCATGCGTGACAAATGTTTTCTTTTTCCCACGCGGGCTCGAAGTATCGCATTTATTTCGAAATCCGTTTCTTCAAAATGAAATATCTCGCGAACCGTTTTTTCGAAATTACAAACCGTTTTCATATTTGAAATCCTCGCGTCGAGATCTTCAAAACTAGATCCCATGTTGATAGGTTTCGATTTTTTTTATCCCCCAAAATCAACACAGATGTACGCCCATGTGCAGTGAACAAAGTACGTCCCAAATGCATATGCTGACGTACACCCACGTGCACCACGGGTGTATGCCCAGACAGTTGTACACCCAGTTGCAAGCGGAAGTACACCCATGCAGATATACACCTAGGCGGTTGTACACCTAAGCGCTTGTACACCCAGTGAAATGCCGACGTACACCCAGACGGTTATACACCCAGCGTAGGGTCGGCGTACACCCAGGCGGATGTATGCCCAGGCCCAGTTACACCGTGCGTATACTTTTGGGAACAGTTTTTGTATACTTTCAGTAGCATTTTTTTATACTTTCACATATAACATGTATGCTTAAGGTAGCAATTTTTTTATACTTTCACATACAACATGTATAATTTTAGAAACAATGTTTAACTAATTTTTTATACTTTTCATATACAACACGTGTGTACTTTTTAGATGAAACGTCGTAGGCGTTTTGTTCGAGGCGAAGCCGAGCGGTAGTACGAGGCAACGTCGAGCCGTAGCACGCACTACGACCAATGCACACGCTTCGACCAATGCGCACAACGACCTATGTACCCCCTTCAAAATCTTTATAAATAGTTATCGAGGCGAAGCCGAGCATCGTGCTACTGGATATACATGGTGTACATGGTATACACACACGCATGTGCTACCGAAAGTATAAAGTATAGACAACAGAGTGTACAAAGTCCAAAAAAAAATTATCGAAATCTATCAACAAGGGATCTAGTTTTGAAGATCTCTACGCGAGGAGTTCAAATATAAAAACGGTTCATAATTCCGAATTATGGTTCTGAAGATATTTCGTTTTGAAAAAATGGATTAAAAAAATGCGCGTTATCCCTACGTCCGGTTCCTCGCATACGAGCTCGCCACGTATCGCCCTCGCGTGCGCTCCTTTTTTTTCTTTCGTTTGCTTCCAAGAGGGAAGTCTTTCCCTAATCGCATCCATAACTAGCATGGAATCCGGAGAGGCAAACCTTGGCCAGGGAAATCCGCTCGAAAATCACTAGAAAAGGGAAAATCTTCCGAAAGGCCACCCTTGCACGATGTGGTTGCGATAAGTGTCGCGTTTTCTCTTCTCGTGCACTCCCCTCACGACAAGTGTCGCCTTCTCCTTTCTGACGGCCACACACATGTGCTTGCATTCGTGACAAGTGTCAACGCGAGAGAATTTTGGTGGGTTTTCTCCATCCCACGGAGAGGGTGTGAAGGCATTTATTTTTGGGATTCGTTTTTTAGAAATGAAATATCTCGAAAACCGTTTTTCGGAATTACAAACCATTTTTATATTTGAGATACTCGCGTCGAGATCTTCAAAACAAGATCCCATGTTGATAGGTTTCGAGAAACTTTTTTTTCCAGACTTTTATACTCCCTATTCTATATACTTTATATTTTTAGTAGCAGTTTATACTTTCAGTAGCAATATGGGTGTACACCATGCACACCATGTACATCCAGTAGCAGCGTGCTTATACACCGTGTACTTTCAGTAGCAGCGTGGGCATACACCCAGAAGCAGCACGTGGGTGCATATACAGTACTAATGTCTGTGTACAGAAATGTGCGTGTACTTTCAGGTACACCGCTATTATACTTTCAGGTAGAGCGTGTGTATACCTTCATCATCAACTTATATATACTTTTAGATACAACTTGTGTGTACTTTTCGGGTGAAGCACTTTAGGCGGTTTGTTCGAGGCGAAGACGAGCGGTAGCACGAGCTAATGCCGAGCCGTAGCACGCATTACGACCAATGCGCGTTTTGACCAATGCGTACAACGACCTATATACCTATTCAAGATATTTATAAATGGTTATCGAGACGAAGTCGAGCCGTAAAAGAATATCGAGGCAAAGCCGAGCCGTATCATTGATACGTGGGTGTACTTGGTGTACTCTCGACACGGTGTACATCCGAGGTGTAACGCTGGTGTACTTTTATCGTTGCTTGGAGCTTGTGTTTTCTTTCACTTTTCAAATTACAAATACGTGAACGAAGCATGAATCAATCAGAGCAATGCATGCACCATCATTATCTGGCTAATGCCAAGGTGAACGTACGTACCACCAGCATTTTGATTTTTATATTTGTTAAAGAAAAGCTGGCTTAGACTACCGAGTAGTAATACAATCGCAAGTTAATTACTCCACCGAGTCAGTCGCTGGATGGAATCTTGATGCATGTGCACCGTCTCCTCTCTCGTTCATATGCGCGTGTCGTGCGTGGCAACAACAACGTACACTATTAGGTCACCCACTTCGGTACATGATTAGCCCATCTAACTAACCTTTTAGAAGAGAAACCACCCACACGTGTCACGTTTATAGTCTATCCTCTCGTTCGTTCGCTAGAGGGAAACTCTTTTGTAGTCGTACCCAAATCACTCGCCACCGCATGGGCGACTTGATTCTGTCGTTTCGCTGAACGAATTATCCGTGGGCTTCCGTATCATTGATACGTGGGTGTACTCTCGACACGGTGTACATCCGAGGTGTAACGCTGGTGTACTTTTATTGTTGCTTGGAGCTTGTGTTTTCTTTCACTTTTCAAATTACAAATACGTGAACGAAGCATGAATCAATCAGAGCAATGCATGCACCATCATTATCTGGCTAATGCCAAGGTGAATCTACGTACCACCAGCATTTTGATTTTTATATTGGTTAAAGAAAAGCTGGCTTAGACTACCGAGTAGTAATACAATCGCAAGTTAATTACTCCACCGAGTCAGTCGCTGGATGGAATCTTGATGCATGTGCACCGTCTCCTCTCTCGTTCATATGCGCGTGTCGTGCGTGGCGACAACAACGGCGACAACAACGTACACTATTAGGTCACCCACTTCGGTACATGATTAGCCCATCTAACTAACATTTTAGAAGAGAAACCACCCACATGTGTCACGTTTATAGTCTATCCTCTCGTTCGTTCGCTAGAGGGAAACTCTTTTGTAGTCGTACCCAAATCACTCGTCACCGCATGGGCGACTTGATTCTGTCGTTTCGCTGAACGAATTATCCGTGGGCTTGGCCCGTTTAGCGCTGAGCTGGTATACGAACAACTTCCTTCCTATCTTCCCTAGGCTTTCTTTCTGCACACCCTATATATCGCTTATAGCGAGCCGATACAACGACTCGCCCGCGTACGCGACTTGTAAACGGGTCGGCCCGTTAATTAATTCCTATCGAGAAAAGAAGTGGTGGGGATTCGAACCTGCGACCGCGACCTTCTTTCATCGTGGGAAGGCAACCACTGCGCTACACACAACATTTGTGTCCATCTTCCGTCTTTTACCCTTTTATTGTCTCATTTTCACATTTTCTTTTCTATTTTTTGTTTTTTATTTCCACATTATTTCTTTCTTTTCTGTTTTATTATTTGTTTTTATTTTTATTTTTCTTTTACTCTAAAATATTTGTTTTGAAATTTGTTCTAATTTAAAAAATGTTCAGATGAAAATACGGCCAGATATAAAATTGGTCTAAAACTGAGAATTGTTCAAATTAAAAAATTGTTCAGATTTTAAAAAAAGTTCATATTTTTTTAATCTGTTTAAAATTGACAATTTCTTCATTTTCAAATATTGTTCACCATTTTTAAAATTGTTATCACCCGATTCAACTTTGTTCATTTTCAAATTTTGTTCTGATTCAATTTTTTTCATTTTCAAAACTGTTCACCATTCTAAAAGGTTGTTTATTTCCAAAAAATTGTCCTGATTCAAAATCTATTCAGATTTAAAATTTGTTCATTTTGAAAAATTGTTCACCACTTTAAAAAAATATTTCACCTTCAAAAAATGTTCTGATTCAAAGTTTCTTTATTTCATAATTTGTCCCGATTCATTTAAATTTTTGTTCATTTTCAAAATTTGTTTCATCATTTCATTTTTTTTTTCAATTTGATTTTTTTAATCTAGAAATTTTTAATTTTATGGACTTTAAAAAAAGATTAAAACATTTTCATGACTCCATAAAAATTGGACAAAAAATATAATTAAAACGAAAGCCCCTTTCTTCAAGACAAAAATGCCTAAATTGCCTGGAGCGAACGTGGCTAGCCTTTTCAACTAACGTACGTACGAGTGCAAAAAAAAAACTAACCTAGGTATCGGTGCAAAAAAAACTAACATACCTACAGTACATACTAGCGATGAATCGGGGTGGACGTTCGCTCGTGACAAAATACCAATCGTTCAGGCCTTCGCCAAGCGCATGAATATGAGGTGGAGCAGCGGATGTAGGGGGTGAATATGACACCAAGTGTGTGGGGAGAGGGAGGTCCAACCCACCTTTATATAGGAGGGGGAGACAACCACGAAATTTTGGTACCTCCACCTCTCCCCTCATTATGTGGGTAGAGTCTCCACTCAACCCACTCATTCTCTCATCAATTCCCATTCAAAATTCTAAGGATTTTCTTTAATAAATAAATAAAACAATTTCATTTCTTTATTTTACTATTTGTTAATCCTATTAACAAACATTAACACTTACCCCCTTGAACTATTTGTTAATCAAACATTAACATATACCACCTTAAACTATTTCAATATTCCCTGAAACAATTCCGGTGACTATTTCAATATTCCCCGAAACAATTTCGGTGTTGTCCAAACTTTTCTCCAATATTCCGTATCAACTCAATCGCTTCATCAAATCTTAAGTGTGTCACCCTACGGTTCGTGAATAATGTAGACATGATCGAGACACCTCTCCGATCAACAGACAACAGCGGGATCTGGAGATCCGTAATGACTCCTACACATTCAACGATGAATCTAGTGATCGTGTGAACCATAAACGTCGTAATCAATTTCCTTTGTCTCGCGATATTTTACTTGTCCAAGATCCGATCATTGGTATCAACCATACCTAGTTCAATCTCATTACCGATAAGTACTCTTTTACTCATTTCGTGATATGACATCCTTGTGACCTAGTCACGTGTTTGCAAGCGATGTCGATGTGATATCACCGAGAGGGCCCAGAGTATATCTCCCCGTCATTTGGATGGATAAATCCCACTCTTGATTCATGAGCCTCAACTAATACTTTCCAAATACCCAACGACACCTTTATAGTCACTCTGTTACGGTGTGAAGTTTGATGACATCAAAGCACTCTTCTAGTGTTAGTGATTGACATGATCTCATGGTTTAAGGATTAGAGTTACTTCGTATGTTGATTATAACAATGGAAACTTAATGACTTGATCGCATTGCTATATTCACTTTGGGTCTATGTTCATCACATCATTCTAACAACGATATGACCCTGTTATTAACAACATCCAATGTTCATGATCATGAAACCTTGATCATCAGTTAATCAACGAGCTGCCCTTATTATCTTGTAGGATCATACTTGCATCCATCGACCGTCTTCCGGCTTGTACAATGCTCCGAGAGGGTTCAGTCGCTTGTGAAAGTTGATCGTGCTCAGAATATAGCTAGTCATGTTTTAGCAAACTTTGGTACAGTTGTACAACGCTCTGATGTTTGGGTAGCGGCCCTGAGGGTGTTGTTCAGATTTGTAACAAGGAACGTCAAGTAACCTGTTCTGTTTAATTAAATTCAACTTTTACCCAAAAAAAATTAAGGGCATGACTGAAGTACGATGCATATGTTAACCAGCTTAAATCTTTTCAGGGACTAACACCAAGTGGTTATCTATATGTTATTGACTAGGATGGCAAGAGCATGAGCTGACGGTAAAATCTAGTAATACCGCATGCTATTCGTCACGAACATTTTTTTTCAAACGTGGTAAAAGAATTGACATTTCATTGATTAAGCGACCTTGACCTAAGACGGTCAAGACCAAATTACAAGTCTACTCTAGTGGTATAATACCCTCTTCATATTAAAATGTAAGATATTTTACCGTATTCTAAACTATACACGTATCTAGACGTGTTTTAGTGTAAGATGTACACGAATATACACACTAAAATATTTCTAGATATATGTTGTATAGAAAATGCTAAAACGTCTTATATTTTGATACCGAGCTAGTACTACACAAAGTTTTAGCTCCCGCGCGGCACCACACCGCCACCTCCCCTTTGATTTTGTCACGAACATTTTCTCATTGTCACTACTTTATATTTGTACTGTATAATTTTGCTTTTCTCCCAAGATGTCTCTGCCAACAATATAATGGTCTATCGATATCATATTGGTCAAAGAAACCTGACGTGTTTTCCAGCATTGTAGCATTGATTTATTCACGGGATTGGCGAGGATGAAGATGGGAACCTAGTGCGTCGTTAGTACAGAGATAGTGAAGTAGTAGAGCATAATTGTACATGGGGGTGGAAAGTAGCAACGATTCCAGAATAGATCGATGGCATGGAAGAACCATGCAATCATGAGTATTGTTTCCCAGAGAAATCAAGGTTACCTTCTCATGGCAGGTTACTACTTACAGCAACCTGCTAGCATTCCAAAGGTTTGAATGCAAAATCCATATCTGTTCAAATAAGCCCTTTATGGGATCCTGCGGATCACAAAACATGAGCTTAGACATGGAGGCTGAAACACAGGACTTAGTTTAATCTGTATTCTCATGGACCAACCAATCAGGGCTAGTAAATGAATGAATCGCAGGAAAAGGGCAGGAACTGCGAGGACAATTTGTAACTACAGCTATTTGTGACTACTTTGAAAACTGTGTGGTTTGTAGGCTGGTGTTTCAGATCTACCGTCCCTGTTGCCCGGGCAGCTGCCCGGGCTTCCGGCCGTCCGGCTAGTGTAATTTGGTGGCTATTTAATAGGAAATTAGCATCATAAGTCTTAGATTTAAAGGTTTTCCCAGGCTTTGAATTTTCTCTGGGTCCGCTAATGGGTGTTTGCAACAAGTGCTCAGTTTGCAAAGTCACTGTAGTGTAAGCTACTCCTTCCGTTCCAAAATGTAACTCTTTTTAGCTAACTAAGTAACATACAGCACAGCCCATGGATGTTGGAACGAGCGCAGGAGATGAACTTGTTCCAAACTGCTGGGAATTGGACTTCGATTTGTGGAATTCTCTTTCTGCCTTTTTCTGTTTCAGATCAAGATTGGGCATCTCAAAACAACAAGAAGAAAACATTCAATTATTTGATTTGTTCGTCAGAAATGCAGAATGGTCCATGTTCGAGCGTTGATATTTTTTTTTTAAATATCCCTTATCTCGTCATCTCAGCTCTCCAAGGCATTGACCATTGAGATCCGTTTATTGCTACTCAATGGCTGCAGTAGCACTCGGGGAAGCCTGACATCTCTCATCTGTGCCTTCTGCCTCACGTTTTCCCCCTTCGATTCTGGAAGATACAGTTCCTCCTTTTTGCCCACATTTGAGAAATAGTAGTAAGAAACATGTGCTTTTATGGACTACGGACAAAGGATATAACTGCAGGTGAATTCGGACAAGGTTTATAGAGCTGGACACATGGAGTAGGCATTGTTGGATTTATATTTTAAACCGGGTTGACAGAGATTGGAGATCAGAGGAGGGGGATTGGGCAATGTGAAGTGGCAGGAGGTGTGGATTTGGAGAGAAGAGACACATGAAGTAGGAAGATCTGAACGAGTAAGGTTGAAAAAGGTGTGAGCCGATCGATAACCACCACCTCAATTTTAGCAATAAATGGAAGAGAAAGAAAAGCAGTAGTCTGTTCTTGATTTCTCACCATCTAGTTTATCCCGTTATGTGGAGGACACTCCATTGATTACCATCAGAAGCAACCGTGACTAGATTATTACTGCACAAATGATATTATGTCACCTTTATTTCCTGCAATGTAGAGTATTTATTCCTGTTGTGCCCAAGAAGGGATCATGGGGCTAATTTTTTTTAGGAACGCACGAACATCGCGCCTTTAGAAGGAGAGAGAAAATCAATTACAAGATCCACATTACAGGGTTGGGCTGCAGCCTGGATAGATGGTCAACTACTCACAATAACCCCGCACTCTTCCACTTTTCTGCCTCGCACATCATCCCATCAAGAAGCAATGCCGCTGTCTTTGACTTGGATCTAAACATGCGCGCATTATCTCTAGCCAAATCATCCGCAGGACAAGCATGATAAGCGTCATAACCTTGGGAATCTGCAGTTTAGGCCAGGCCTCCGAGGTGGACGTCCACCAAGCCACCAGCTCCGAGTCCACCTCTGGAGCCAGTTCCGGCCGTTGGAGACCCGTGAAGACCTGAAACCAAATCTCACGAGCAAAGGAGCAGGTGAGGAGAAGGTGAGCAACAGATTCAAACTCCTAGAGACACATCGGACAGGTGCCATTGTCCGTGAGACCATGTCTCTTCCTCCGCTCCCCCGTCCAACACCTGTCCCAAACCACTTTCCACGCAAACACTTTGAACTTAAGAGGCGGTTTGCACCCCCAAACATGTTCATGCAGCGGCCAAGAGGTGCGTCCCTCAAAGAATGCCAGATACACCGATCTAGCCGAGAAGGACTTCGAACCAGTCCAGATCGACGTGAAGCCATCCTCCACATCCGGGTTCAGATGGCAGTTAGAGCATGTCTAACAGGACCCTTAAAATTTCGCCCCTTAAATCGCGTGTAGAGGGCCCTGTACAGGAAATCTAGGAAAATCTGTGCTCAAATTTACAAGTTCGTCTAGCAGACCCCCTATCTCCGCCCCGTATGTTTGAATTTGAACTTCGCGGGAGAAAAGTTGAACTCGATTTTATTCATCAGATGATCACCATTGCTACATGAAATCGAGCTCGAGCTCGTCCTAATAACCTAATCTAGTCTAGGAAGACGACGGGGCCGGAAGCCTCCATCGCCTTGAACTGCTTGACGTCGGCGACGGCCTTCGCCTCCTCCTCCGCTTCCGCCCGCGCCGCGGCCTCTGCTTCCTTCTTCGAAAGCTCGACCGCCGCCGCGAAGGCAGCCTCCTCCTCCTCCTCCTGCGCTGTCGCCGCGCCTCCTCCTCCGCTGCCGCTTGCGCCGTCGCCGCCGCGTTTGCACTGCTGGTGCAGCTCCCAATCCGCGCGCCATTTCGCGAATTGGGGGCCGCTCATCGGCCGCGGCGGCGGGTCGACGGTGTGGTACCTCCCGCCCGCGGCGTAGTCCGCCAGAGTCGGCGGCATGGCCGCCGGCCACGCCGCGTACTTGCAGGCGGCGCGGCGGCTCCCTGCAACGGAATGTTTGCAGTGGAGCCGCCACGCCTCCTCGAGCGTCTCCGGCTCGCGGCGGCGCTTGGAGCGGGTGGTGGAGGAGCCGGAACCGTCGGGGGAGCTCATCGCGGTGGATTCGCTTGGAATGGGGCGGGGGCGCGCGGGGAATTTCTCACCGGAGCTGCGGCGGCGCGCGGCGGAGCTAGGGTTGCGGGTGGGGGGTTGGACCCCGACCCCAACCCTCACCCACTATAAGTACGGGGCGGAGGGGGCGGTTTCGCAGGCCCCGTAAAATTTTAGTACGGGCCAGGCCGCATACGGGGGCTGCTAGACGGCCGTTTTGGCCCGCACCCCGTATGCCGCCGGAATTTTACGGGGCGCTCGCGTTATAAGGGGCCTGTTAGAGCATGTCTAACAGGACCCTTAAAATTTCGCCCCCTAAATCGCGTGTAGGGGGCCCTGTACAGGAAATCTAGGAAAATCCGTGCTAAGATTTAGAAGTTCGTCTAGCAGTCCCCCTATCTCCGCCCCGTATGTTTGAATTCGAACTACGCGGGAGAGAAGATAAACTCGATTTCATTCATCAGAAGATCACCATTGCTACATGAACTGCTCGAACATGAACTCCTAACCTAATCTAGTCTAGGAAGACGACGGGGCCGGAAGCCTCCATCGCCTTGAACTGCTCGACGTCGGCGACGGCCTTCGCCTCCTCCTCCGCTTCCGCCCGCGCCGCGGCCTCTGCTTCCATCTTCGAAAGCTCGACCGCCGCCGCGAAGGCGGCCTCCTCCTCCTCCTCTGTCGCCGGTAACTCCTCCTGCGCTGTCGCCGCGCCTCCTCCTCCGCTGCCGCTTGCGCCGTCGCCGCCGCGCTTGCACTGCTGGTGCAGCTCCCACTCCGCGCGCCATTTCGCGAATTTGGGGCCGCTCATCGGCTGCGGCGGCGGGTCATCGGTGTAGTATCTCCCGCCCGGGGCGTAGTCCTTCAGAGTCTCCGGCATGGCCTCCGGCCACGCCACGTACTTCCAGACGCCGCGGCGGCTCCCTGCAACGGAATGTTTGCAGTGGAGCCGCCACGCCTCCTCGAGCGTCTCCGGCTCGCGGCGGCGCTTGGAGCGGGCGGTGGAGGAGCCGGAACCGTCGGGGGAGCTCATCGCGGTGGAGGCGGATGGAATGCGGCGGCGGCGCGCGCGTAATTTCTCGCCGGAGCTGTGGCGGCGCGCGGCGGAGCTAGGGTTGCGGGTGGGGGGTTGGACCCCCACCCCAACCCTCACCCACTATAAGTACGGGGCGGAGGGGGCGGTGGAGCAGGCCCCGTATAATTTTTGTAAGGGCCAGGCCGCATACGGGGCGTGCTAGAAGGCCGTTTTGGCCCGCACCCCGTATGCCGCCGGAATTTTACGGGGCGCTCGCGTGATACGGGGCCTGTTAGACATGCTCTTAGACATGCTCTTATAGACTAAGCTCCATAGCCGCGTGAATTGAACCAATGCCGGGATGGGGAGGCCCCGGGAGAGGTCCCTAAGCCATCTACCACTCGACGCGAGCGTTGGACCTTAGCATCCACAAAATCCAAGAGCAAGGGGGCAATCATCGCCATATTTTGGTTATCTATCCACCTGTCCTGCCAAAAGAGGCAAGAAGAGCCATTGCCCAAAGAAGCTGTGGTGGAGGCTAAGAACATAGCTCTACTCTGATCCAAGCAATTAAAATTCTCGATCTGCCACGGTTTGTCAGTAGCCGTGCGGCTAGCCCAGAGCTACTTCATGTGCATCGCGTCATTTAGAACATGGAGGTTACAGATACCTAGCCCCCCAAAACGAGTCAGGGTACAGACCACCGGCCAGGCAAGCAGACATTGTCCTCCATTAGCCTTAGACTTCGCACACCACAGGAACCCTCGACAAACAATATCAAAGGCATCGATCATCCACATTGGCAAGTCCAGGGCCATCATGATGCAAACTGACATGGCCGAAAGGGCTGCCTTAACCAGGATCAATCGGCCTTGCACATCCAGCAAAGAACCCTTCCACGTAGGAAGTTTGGACGCAAGATGGTCCACATACGGCTGAAGCTGCTCCTTGGGCAACGTAGAGGTGGAGAGAGGCAACCCAAGGTAGGTACACGGGAAGGTGGCGATTCCATAGGGGGGGAGATTCTGTAATTCCACCACATCCAGAAGCTCGCAACGGATCAGAGTCGCTGTATTCTTGTTATAGTTAGCCCTCAGCCCCGAGGCATCCCCGAAGAGATCAAAGATCTGAGTGGAAATAATGATCTCCTCCGGGTAGGGCTTAATGACTAAGGCCACATCACCATGAAAAGGAAAAGGCGGAACAGAATACCCTCTGCGTACATGTGCTGTAGCAACCCACGGTCATCCGCCACACAAAAGAGTGCCGCCAAAACATCCATGACCAGCACGAATAGCAGGGGGATAGGGGGTCCCCCTGGCAGACCACGACGGTGCCACACTTTCTAAAATGGATTAAGGGACTACATGAACCTGTGTATTTTTATACGTTTAACTACTTGGATTAGTTATTCGACGCTTCTAGGAACATTCCACAAGCGAGCAGGATCCATGGAAACAATACCAGGTTTCTTTCTGGATCAGCTCTAGTTCTTCGTTTGCCCCTTTCATGGCCATGTTTTCGGTTTTCCCCAGCCAAGATATTCAGTCAGATGGCATCGTTGTTCTTGGACATCGATGGCATTACCGCTGGGGCGACTGATGTGAGAAATGCTTCCAGATATCAGTTCCTTTCTCGGTTTACACGATCGTTTCACTCGAGTAAATAAGAATCACAGATCTCTTGGAGTGACCCAAAACAATGTTTTTCTCTCTCTTCCTGACAGATTTCTTGGATCTTTGGCATTCAACTCTCTGGATTGTCAGCACAATGATGTTTCTCTATGGCAGCTTTTGCATCCAGCTCATGCAGAAATTCCTATTGTACGATAGGCCGATAATGAAGAAAATTGATGCGAGTTTTCTCAGACGTCCACATTCAAATTAATACTGGCGATTAGTTAGGCGATTAGTTAGCTCTACTGTCAACGTTGTCTAGATACCCGAGAGGACCTGAAGTTAACGTTTAGTACTAATGACGTGCATGTCACACCCTCCATGGAGTAAGTGAGAGTAACTAGGATTGCGAGAGCAAATCGACCTGCACCAGGAGTCAAGCACATAATCGAGCAATGATAATTAATCGTGCTGTTGGAAGATGTCATTACATCCCTCGTTAAGTTTGTGAGGTGGAAGAAACACATAGGAGTACGAAATACAGTGGAGGCTGGTCCCATTCGATTCCCGAGTGCTATTCGCTGTTGCCAGGAAAGGACCACTCTGCAAAAATGGCGGTCGAAAATGCGTTACCAAATCATGTCCCGGTCGGTCAGCCAGCTCAACCTAGCACGTACAAGTCCCGAACTTTTAGCTTGGTGTAGCGAAATCCTAACTGTATCCGTTTTCAAATCGGAATAAGACGTCCTAACATTGATATATCGACGCGGAGAGGGAAACATGCACTAGGATTTTTTTCTCAAGCCTCAGCTGCGTATGCAACAGAACCAAAGAGGATCGGAGAGGGTGCCGCCACCTGGATATGTCAAGCTCACTATAGATGCCTCCTTTTAGATCTTTTATGCACTACCAATGAGGCGATCACCCTTCATGGTTGTCGAAAACGGCAGGCGGGGCTGGCATAGCCTGCCGGATTCCCTTTGTGCAGCGTGTTCGGCTTCTTGGCGGCGTGGGTGGAGGTCTGGCAGTGGGGCGACAGCGCTCGCCCATTGGCGGCGTATGTCGGCGTGCTGCAGGGAGGCGTGGATGGGGCTGAGAAGGGCTGGTGTGCGGTGATGGCCGGAGGCGGCGCAAAACCTATGGCGATGATGCTCATACGCATGCCTAGGGTTCGCTGTAGCGCTCCTCCTGTCGTTGTCATGTGTGACTCACCCGCTCGATCTGTGCGCTGGAAACTGGCTAGCGGTGTGGGGACGGCTGTTGTGCTCGAATAAAGACGGCGGCCCTAGGGTTGCTCTCATGCGAAGACGAAGAACTGTCTCACACATGTCCCCTTTGATCTGGCCAGAGTGTCAGGTCCCGGAAGGTCCGTCGGCGATCTCCCACGGGCGTTATGCTTGGAGATTGCTGGATCAGGTGGGATTCGGTCGCAACGCATGAAGCGGCGCGAAGCTCTGCTTTTGTTGCCATCATGGGAAAATCCACGGTGAAGTCAAAGGCGGAGAATGTCATGGAAGTTGTGATTGGAGGACTAGCAATGGTGGTTGGAGTTTTTGTGTCGATGAGGAACTGACTTGAAGTTTGAGGAATCGTGGCATCGGTATATAAGTGGAGGCGGCAGCACAGGTAAAGTTCAAAGTCACCTTTCAGGGTGAAAATCCAAGGTTGCCCTTAATTGGTTGTGTTTGGCAATGGGCTTGCTGAAGTCACTGTTTTTCAGTGCGGGGACCATCTACAGAGTGAAAACTCAAGATCTTCGATCGAGCGACGATGACACTTGTGCACTGTTACCTTCTTATAGGCGTTACTTTTGGAGAATTTGGACATCAGATATTGTCTTGGTGGTGGTTGTGCTGTTACTACAGGGAGTAGAACTTTGTAGAGGGACTTTTCCTTTTTTTTTAGTTTCTTCTTCTCTTGTTTTGGTTCTGTGCGTCTTTAATGCCATTAGGGCATTATATGTTGTTGTAGAGACTGGATGTAATTGATATTTTCGCGATATTAATATATATTCCTTACCAAAAAAATAGGCGATCACCCAAGAGAGTAAATGCTAACAATACGATACATCCAGACGATCGAGGGCGTGTTTGGTCTCGTGAGCACCCATGCATACTCTAGGGATGTAATTTGGGCATGTTTACCTGCCTAGGCTGCACCAGAATTTTGGCCACGAATTGTAAAGCACCCCGCACTCCGTGCGAGCTCACCCGCGTTCGTGCAAATATGTTGTGAGAAATTTTGTCACCTCCCGATTCACTCACCCTACTTACTCCTCTTTGGCTCAACGACAAAACCCTCACCACTATTTCCCCCTTCGATCTCTCCCTCCCGGTCGTGAAGCTTCTTCACCTACGAGAAGCGACACCATCTTCTCCGGTCGGCGGTGGTGTGGCAATCCTTCTTGCTCCTCTTCTCCAAGATGTGATCTTCCTTCCCCACTGCTTTCATGGTTGTAAATAACATCAGAACCTAACTCTGATAGTCTAGATCTATGAGCATGTGATAGATCTGAGTAGATCTACAAGTTCCATGATAGGTTTGATGGCTTGAGTTGTGTGAGATGTGGTAAATTAGATGTCGGCTTGTTACTATGGTATGTTTTTCTTGTTGGCAGTGATGATGTCGATGTTGTTGTGTTACATCGATGCTTTAGTGTTAGTATATGACATGTTTCAAGTTCTATTTTATGAATTTTGATTGGTGGTTCATTTATCTCGTTTCATATGTTCAATGTGTAGTAGGTTCGAGAATTAGTTATACACATCGTGTTGCTCATCCTGAAACCAGCGATCTCCTTATTCACATTAGCATGTTGGTGCAAGATTAGCATTGATGTAACGATGTGTTAGATTTTCATGATGCATGCTTACAATGGTAATATGTCCAAGACACGTCTAACTCCCCAAATCTGTCAGCTACCTCAGTATTGCCTCCCACTGTAGTGATGCAGGGACCACCTCTGGAGGCCATTGTGATGTGTATTAGTGCCTAATAAGTACCTCGCAATGAAAATGGCATCAGCCATGCCGTCATCACCTGTTTTGCCAACCTTTGACGTGAATAGGATGTGTGAGCTTGTCTCTTATGGGGTCAGTGTTGAAAAGGGATTCAGAGAGTCATGTAGAATATGTTGCCTCTATTCTATGGTCGTAAGGTCAGCGCTTTTAAGGTGTACAACCACCCGAGGAAGTGAAAATCGAAGTGGAGGATGTTGTGTAAGCTAAAAAAACTTAAAATAATCGAATATAGGTAGGACACAACATCCATTACCATGGAGGATTAACATTACTTACTCACATCACAATTAGATTATAGTTCCACTGTTTCATATAATTCACTACTTCATACATCCCACAACTAATGAACTGTATTGTCACACCAGAATCACCCCAAGCATGGTGAGTTCATAACAAAACAATTGCGAACTATCTTCAGATGAAGACCGTCTTCAGCAGTTGTTATCCCAACCCACAAACCAGAGTGAATGAAACACACCTTTCTCTCAGCTCCCTCGTGGAGAATAAAGGTCAAGGTATCAGCTAACTTTGAATGACACAAGATCGCAAATTGTAGTGGTTTAGGTCCTTCATGCACAAGCACTACATGTGAGGAGCTGATGATGGTGATGTATTTTGTGTGAGGTCTGATCTATTTCCCCTGAGTTTGCAGGGAATATGCCCAAGGGGAAATAATAAAATGTTTATTATCTTATTCTATTTTTATGATAAATGTTTATTTCTCATGCTAGCGTTGTATTAATCGGAACGTTGGTACAGTGTGTCCAATAAACAAACAAGAGTTCCTAGTAACGCCTCTCGTTTAACTAGCTCATTCATTAACTGATGATCAAGGTTTCCTGATCATGAACATTGAATGTTGTTCATAACGGGTCCACGTCATTGGAGAATGATGTGATGAACACATACCCAAATAAAGTATAGCAATGTGATCAAGACATTAAGTTTACATTTTTATATTCATACGAAGTAACCCTAATCCTTAGACCATGAGATCATGTCAATCACTAACACCGGAGGAGTACTTTGATGACATCAAACGTCACACCGTAATACGGTGATTATAAAGGTGGTGTTGGGTACTCCGAAAGTATTAGTTTAGGCTCATGGATCAAGAGTGAGATTTTTCCATCCAAATGATGGAGAGATATATTTTGGGCCCTCTCGGTGATATCACATCGACACTGCTTGCAAGCACGTGACTAGGTCACAAGAATGTCATATCACGGAATGAGTAAAAGAGTACTTTTCGGTAACGATATCGAACTAGGTATGGTTGGTACCAATGATCGGATCTTGGACAAGTTAAATATTGCGAGACAAAGGGAATTGGCTACGAGGTTTATGGTTCACGCGATCACTAGATTCATCGTTGAATGTGTAGGAGTCATTACGGATCTCTAGGTCCCGCCGTCGACTATTGATTGGAGAGGTGTCTCGATCATGTCTACATTATTCACTAACCGTAGGGTGACACACTTAAGGTTTGATGACTCGATTGAGTGGATACGGAATTTTGCAGAAAAGTTTGGACAACACTAGAATTATTTCGGGGAATATTGAAATAGTTCATGGTGGTAAATGTTAATGTTTGATTAACAAATATTTCAAGGGGTAAGTGTTAAGGTTTGTTAATAGGATTAACAAATATTAAAATAAAGAAATAAAATTGTTTTATTTATTTATTGAAAAAAGACTTAGAATTTTGAGTGCGAATTGATGAGAGAATGAGTGGGTTGGGTGGAGACTCCACTCACATGATGAGGAGAGAGGTGGGGCAACAAAATTCCGTGGCTCCCTCTCCCCCTCCTATATAAAATGGGGTGGGAGCTCCCTCTCCCCACACAATTTCTTGTTATCTCTCTCTCCCTTCTTCCGCTGCTCCACCTCTTGGTCATCCGCTTGGCGAAGCCATGTGTCGCACCCGGACTTCTAGAGGATACTCGCCGTTCCGTTGAACAGTAGTAGATTGGATTACGGGGCTTACCGGCACCCGCGTCCTCTTACGAGTAGGCCAACACACGTATGTGTGACAACCAACCCCTATCTGTTCAGCGTCGACGTAAACTATCCCATAGAAATCAGGATACTTCCATTGATGTACTTCAAAACATACACACATGGTACGTCAACGGCATTGGAACAAGTGATATCACAACAGATCTCTACGACACAAAAGAGGGAAATAAGTTGCAAATAGCTCTCATTAGAGCAGAGATAGCAAATACAATCATCCAGAGGACACATGTCCCAACAATTCATCATTACATCACAGCGGAAGCATTCAAAATGTCTGAGTACAGACAAGAACCAAATAGGCCTAAGAGGCCGGAAACGAAAAGACGGAGCCCATCCACGAAGTCTTGGATCCTGCCCGGGTCCGCTATCTACTCGTCAGCAGTCTCGTCATACTCCACGTAGTAGCCACCATGTAGATCCTCGGAAACGTAGGTCTGCGGAAACCACAGCCCCAAAGGGGTCAGTACATAAACGTACTGGCAAGCAAGACTCACAGTTCACCAAAGTGTAACCCGTCAACACCAAGCACAGATGCTTTGGGTTCAACGGAAGAAAGGGGATATAAAAGATGCTGCAACTGGCTGCTCTAACCAACTACAGAGTTACTTCCACTTCCGGCTAACAGAAAAGAGATAAGATCGTGTATCGTAACCAATTATAACTACCTCCAAACAAACCCATCCTGGACCTCGCCCCTTATCCAAAGAAGCAATCCGAGGATAACTCACACAGTTGGATTAATGATGGTTCAGATTATTGTGTCAATAAGCCTATTACTAGTCAAGTTGTTAATCATTGGGTGTAAGGTTGTTAATCATTAGTTTTAAGTTGTCCTGAGTACTTGTTAGCCAGTACTTTCAGCAAGTAGTCCATAACCGCGGAAAACACGGCTTCTCGAGAAGATTTATCCCTGCAGGGGTGCACCAATTTGGCCGTACACGTAAGAATGACCCGCCAGATGGGAAGGCCTTTCCCACCAAGCGAGGTACTCAACACAACTCAACTCTTCTCCGCATCAAGCCCAAAGCACCTTGGGCGCACGGCTAATCGAGCCCCGAAGAAAGGGGACCCTCATAGCACTCTAAGAACGTGTCCCCCTATATGCCGACTACAAAAGTTCCACCCTGGCCTGGGCTCGCAAAAACATGCATGCGGCAAATGGAAAACACGAACTAAATGAGGCGATTTGGACGAGATGCGAATCGAATCAAATTGAGGGGGGCGCCCATACTCGCTTCCCACATGCGGTTAGTGCGCTCATCATGGATCAGTAGACAAGACCCTTTTCCTATTAGAGTCGACACTAGCAGGCCTCAAAACCACACAGGGCCTCCTGCCGGTGCCTTATCATCAAATTATTATTAACAATAACATTAGCATGATTCATTGTTTAACACCAAGCCCCCAGAACATAAAAGAAATAGTAACAGAAAGTAACGGGTAACAGACTCGAGCAAAACAAACCTAAGCATGCTAGTAAGACACGGGCAATCAAGCAATGGTTATAGGTATGGAGGTGAGGCAATATCAGGGTTAAAGGATACATGTGATAGGTTCGTAACAGAAACAACTAATCATAGGGCTAGCAGAATAGACAACGGAAAGTATCGGTAACCAAGGTTGAAAGGAACACAGTGGTTCATGTGAGTGAATACTTGCCTGCAAACCCAGTAGGCTTGTACTGAGCTAAGATCCTTAGAAGGGGTGTCGTAAGTATCGTCGGTCTCAACGTAGTCGTGTATCCGAGAAGAAGCAAACAAACAATGCAGAAAGATAAACAATCAATAACATGGCATAGTGCACAAACAAGGGATGATGCATGACCATTTAATTGATGCATCAAAATAAACTAGTTGACAAGATAGCAACATGATTAAATGGACCCATATGCAATTGGATTGCATATGGAAAGCCCATGAATTATGGTTGAATTAATTGTTTTACAACTAATCATTATATGAAAGTGGATTAGCATGATGCATGGATGAGGAAAACAGAAAAATAACAACAATAGAACCAAATGGAAATAAGGTTTACCCATTTTGAAATTTTAGTTATTAAGTTAAGGAATTTTGGTTTCTTAAAGGTGTCACACAAACATTTGTTGTTTTCACCAATTTTATTTTTTCAAAATAGATAACAAAGTTTATATTTGAAAAGAACACCAAATTTTAGGTGGATTACATGTTTCACTTGTTGAAAAAGGATTTCAAATAAATTATTTATGAATTAAACAAGTTTAAGCAAGAATTAAATGAATTTAATTCAAACATGAACTTAGTTGAATTTTTATTTGTTCAAAACATTAAACCAAACTCATATTTGAAAAGTTTATACTTTGATGGTTTGAAAACATATTTTATATGTCCCAAAAGAAATTAGTTTGGCCAAGTTATGAATTTAACAATATTAAATGAATTAAACAAGGTTTAAATTATTTACCCAATTTTAATTATTCAAAACATGAAAAAAAAATTATATTTGGAAAGGTGGTTTAATTTTGCATGGAAAACATATTTCATTTGTGGAAATTGGATTTAAAATGAGCAAGTTATTATTTTGGCAATTTTAAATGCAATAATTAAGAAACAGTTGTTTTCAGCAATTTAAAATATTCAAAACAGCAAACAAAATTTATATTTGGAAAGTACATGAAAAGTTGATTGGAAAACGTATTTAGTTTGTGGAATTTGGAATTTTTATGCCCAAGTTATGATTTTTGCAAAATTAAGTGGATTAAACAAGATTTCAAATGTTTCACCAATTTAAAATATTCAAAACAGTAAACAAATTTTATATTTGGATAGAGCATTCAATTTGGGACAGAAAACATATTTAAAAAGTTAAAATTGGAGTTTAGATGAATTACTTAGGCATTTTACAAGATTTGGTGCAAATCTGCCATTTTTAGTTCCTTAGGGACTTGGAAATAATTTTTGCAGGGGCTAGAAATAATTACCAGGGGCCTATGTGTGATTTATGAGATGTTTCTGCAGTCAAACAAAGAAATAAAAATGTTTGGTCTCACTGTGGGTGGGGGGATTCGAACCCCCCACCTCCTGCTGCGCCCAAGGGACAGGAACCAGTGGGCTGGACGGCTGATTGTGATAGGGAAAGGGGCAGTGGGTTTTAAGGTTCAGAAACGGGGTGCTATCTCTGAAACTGAAACTGCACATCGGTTCAGTAACTGAACCCGATGATGGCAGCACGGTGATCGACGGAGGGGTCACGATCGGAGATGGCGAGGGGGGGGTGAGCCGCCGTGGTGCTGTGGGGTGGCGTGCGGTGCGGCCAAGGGAGAGAGGAGGAGGCGATAGGAGGGAGGAGCGAGTGGGAGACGAGGTCCTCACCTCGAGGCAGAACAGGCGGAGGTCAGGGCGGACAGGAGGTCGCCGGCGTCTTGAGGTTGATGGCGGCGGCGGCACAGCCCCTCCCGGCCCGTGCCGAGGGGGGAGGAGGAAGAGGGCGGCCGTGGGGTTCCATTCCCGCGGTCGCCCGGGCCGGAGGGAGCCCGGAGCTCCGACGATCACCGGAGGGAGGTGGAGCTTCGGGTGGAGTGGGTACAGAGAGTTTCAGGGAGGGGAAGAACAGAGGGGAGGAAGAGGAAGAAGGTGGCGGGGGAGAGAGGAAGGAGGGAGAAAGGAAGGTTGGGGGGAACCCTAGGGCAGGAGCTTAGGTTTATAGGGGAGGTGTAGGTGGTGATCACCGTCTGTTCTCTGAACATGTCGACGTGTTCCCCTCTGATGAGGAGCCGTACGAAGAAGAAGGAAGACTGGGCCTGCTGGTTTGGTGGGCTGGGGGTGAGAGGAGTTTGGGCTGGGCTTTGGTGGCCTCTCTCTCTCTCCTTTTAATTATTTGTTCCAATTTATTTATTTTTGCTGAAATGAATTAGGAAGAGGATGAGGGTTTTAAGTTAGTAAAAATGTTAGGAAAATTTTGGGAAGTTATTTAGGTCATCCACAAACAAATGCCAAGTTAGTTTTACAAAAGTTTCAAATTTTAAAAACTGTTTGTGATTTAATTCAAAGTGGATGGATTTTATTTACTAGGTGAATATTATTGAAAACAACCTTTTTATAGGGTGAACCCTATTATTTAAATAGAACAATGAGTTGATTTGTTTTGAAAATATTCATAAATTCAAATTGGGTGCTGTGTGGTGATTTGATTTGGGTTTTTGGATGCAAGTTGTAATTAATTGATTGATTTAAAATCCCCCATTTAAATGCTGAACATTTATGAAATGATTGGAAACAAAGGGTTGTTTGTCTTCGAACTTTTAGTTGAAAAGAGTGTAACATGACAAGTATGAAAACAAGGTTGAGCATTGTTTGGAGAATTATTTGAATCTGAAAATGTTTTGTTATTGGATGCATTTTTTTATAGAAACAAAACAACAGTTTTGAAATCACACTTTAATGGAAACAATTGATTGTTTTATTTTGAGATATCATTTTGGAAATTGTAACATCACAAGGATGAAACAAAAGGTTTGAAATTTGATTTGAAATTCAAATAGAAAACAAAGGAAAACAAATTAAAACAGTTGGAAAACAAAAGAAAACAAGCAAAACAATTGCAATCAACATGATGCCATGATGCAAAACATAAAATAACAGAGAGCAAAACATTCTAATGGCTATTTTTCATACTTGGGATGTTACACCATGGCTGTGTAAATTATCCACCACATCATGCTGTCGTGTTGTTAGACTTTCTGGTGCATCCTCTACTTCCGCTGCCCCACTCGATCGAGGGAATGGAGGTCGTCATCAAGATGTACATGTGACTGAGTGCGGAAGCACTGCCGGATTGCAGCGCTCTTCTTCGTGATCTTGAGATCGAAAAGTGATCGTCTTCATCATCCACGACATTTTATCTCATAACGCTTTTGGTCTTCGAGGGTAAGTCCATCTAGCACTCTCTATACCCATTTTTTTACATATTCTAGATTAGATCTTGGCCCATTGGTTGTTCTCCGCGTAGGATTTTTTTTGTTTTCTATGCTACGAATCCCTTCAGTGGTATCAGAGCTGGATCTATGCGTAAATATTTTGTATGGGTAGAACACATAGGTGTATGTGGGTGTTGATGATCATGTTATTGCCTCCTTTGTGTTTTTTATCTTAGTGGAATAGTGGGATGAAGCGGCATGGACTCACCTTACATGTCCATGTACATGAGACTTGTTCCACGACTGGCATGCAACTTGTTTTGCATAAGTGACTGGCGGGTGTATGTCCCTCTCACTATAGTTAAGATCTAATCTACAACGGGTTATTAATAATTTGTTTATCGCCATTGTGGTTCATGTTCGTAGGTATGTATGGTTCTATCTTCAAAATCCCTAAGCCACGGAAAATATGAAAAATAAGTTAGAGACTTCTAACCTGTTTTTGTAGGGCATGTGATGTGATATGGTCAATGTTACAAATTTGATGTATGAAATTATCTTCTTTGTAAATTATTGACATAACGGCAGGAGCCATATGGTTGTCTTATTATGTATGGTCTGCGTGTTGTATATCATATCCGTGTGATATATATATTAATTTTGAGGGACAATCAAGATGTAGGAGCCACGGAACTTGGCGCCACGCCGGTGGGATGATGGAGATCATACTATGATGGACAACATGGAGATCAATTACAAGAAAGACCGTATCATATCACATTATTCATGCATGTGATGTTAATCCTTTTATTCATCTTATTTTTCTTAGATCGCGACGGTAGCATTATAACATGATCCCTCTCACTTAATATCAAGATAATAATGTGTTCTTCCTTAGTATACACCGTTAAGAAAGTTCGTCATTTCAAGACACCACGTGATTATCAGGTGTGATAGACTCAATGTTCGCATACAACAGGTGCTAACAAACCTAGCATGTACATACATGGCCTCGGAACACACGCAAATACTACTGTTCTACTTGGCGAGCTTAGCATGTATATATATGGCCTCAGAACACGTAACCAAAAGGTAAAGCATGAGTAATATGGATGATATGATGAACATGTCGATGTTCTCCTTTGCAGCTACACCATCTCACGTGATGATCGGTTTTGGTGTAGTGAATTTGGTTTGTGTAATCATCAAAGCGATTAGACGAATGTTGTTTTTGAGTGGGAGTTCACGTAGTAATTTTTGAATTAACTTGAACTAAATTTATCATAAACAATAATCAAAGTGAATTTTCATAAATTGTAATTTTCATTGGAATCTCCGAACTACCTTCACTTAGATTGTTAATTGAGATAAAACTATTATGATCTGGCAAAAAACATTTTGGACTGGTACCGAAGTGAATTTTAATATTGAGTCCTACTGTAGATTTTCGGTACAACGTACCTAGTGATTAATGATTGATTGATCTAAAGATAAAATGATTCATACTTAGTATCCAGTGCAATGCTTGCTTCCATAATACCTGATCTTCAAAAGAATATTTTGAGAATCAAGATGATCCATGAGTTGAAAAGAATTGTTTTCAGAAACAATTTAGGAGTGAAAGATATATTGATATCTAGAACCCTGTTTGTGGAAACATGACTGAGTATAAATTAGTGTGACAATGTGTGCATATATTATTTGAATATATGTAATGATTAAAGACTCTAGGCGTTTAAATCATCCAAGAAGTTGGGCGCTAATATTATCCTCAAATTCCTTCCTTCGAGCTATAGTAGCTTCATCAAAAAATTGTTGTGATGGGATTGATTAAAAGTATGGGTAAAGATCGTTTACCTTGCTTATAGATTGCTAAGAGTGGAATCCGGAAGAATACTAATAATATGGTGATATTCGTAGAACAATCAATTTCAAAGTATGACTCAATGGGTGATAGTATATGACTAACACGCCAAGGAAAATGTGCTAGTTCGACTAGCATTATTCGATGTTGAGTGATTCTTCTATAAAAGAAAGGGAGTACTGAAAATAGAATTGCAAAATTATATGGTAGAAAATAAAGACTGGAAAAGTCCAGCTTAGGAGTATATGCTTGATATACAAGTTATAGATGTATTGCTAGTTAATGAAGTATTTTTTGGGGTATTTTGATACTGGATTGGTTGGTATGAATTGTCATACAAAGCAACGCAATACATGATACTTAAAATAACTAGTAATGAATATGGAATTGATCACGACAAGAGCAAAAATAAGTTGTTATTATGTTCACCGTCGTATCGAACGAAATATTTAAGATTTATTTTAATAACTTAATAGGTTGGTATTTAGTTCTGGTCTTTTGTGAGAACAAATAAGATTGTTCAAACTATGAACATATTCCATAATTGATGAATGATATAAATCGTGTTGGTAAAATAAACATCTATGAAAGTAAATGCTAAACGTCGCAAGACATAAAATTAAAGAATTTCATTTAAATTGTGACATCACCATTTTAGTTCATATTGGAAAGAAAAACATGAAGAAACTCCATGTTGATGGACTTTCGGAGTCAATTTTGTTTTTTGAATAGTTTGGCGCTTGTGAGACTTTTTCCAAAAGATGATTAAAACTCCGTTCATAGGATAAAGTAGAATGGACGACTAATTTAGTGGAGATTATACATAGTATTATATATGGTCCATTATGTGTAGCTGAGCGTGGTGGATTAATTTTGCTTCATAAAATTCCACCGATGATTAAGGAATTTGATATTTTTAATTAGTTCAAACTATTGTTAGTAAGAAGTAAAAAATCATCGTAACAAGAGAAATCAAGTAATTATGATTGGATCATAAAGGATAAAATTTGAGTTGCGATTTTAGCAAAACATCTGAGGAGTTGCAGAACTGTTCTACAACTTATCCTTCTCGAAAACCCCACATAAGTATGGAGTGTTCGAGAGACATAATCAAACTTTGTTGGACATGGTAAGATAAAATAAAATTCCATTATATTTTTGTACTTTATACATTAGAGACTACAACTTTTACACTTAAAAGAGCACCATAATGATCCATTGAAACTGACACCATATATGTTATGGCTTGGGTAGTGACATGAATTGTCTTTTCTTAAATTTTGGTATGCATAGCATGTTTAAAATTTATACAACCAAAATTGGATAAATATTTGTTTATAAGGTTATCCCGAAGAAACCGTTGGGTATTTACCCTCTCATCGAACCAACGACAAATACTGTTTGCCAGAAAGGGTTAATTTATCAAAAAAGTAGTTATTGTGAAAGAAGTCAGTGAGAGGGCAGTACAAACTCGACGAGATTATAGAATATTTGTTATCATGTCAAGAGTAGCGCAACACTGGAAGTTGTTCTAGGGTTTCCTCTTTTGACTATGTAGAAGACAATGCATGTGTTATAGAAACTTTGGAAGAGTTTGCCAAGTGAACCACAAAGGTCGTAAAACTTTATACTTAGACCAAATTGTAATTTAAGAATGAAGTGTTGTTTGGATAAAAAAGGACCTAAAAATTATAAACGAGGCAAATGATGGGCCCTGACTTCGTAAAATTGACGATGAATCATTATATTCGAGATAGTATCCTTGTACTAATGTCAAGTATGTGAATTGATAGGCCTTTCGGAAGGCATGAAGCCTAACGATAGCTAACGAGTTTATGTAGAAACAATACATGGATATTTACATCCATTGAAAGTTCGACTTGTCAAAAAGATGTTTTCAACAAAGTTCAAAGAGTTGACTACGACAAGATTTTGATCTTCTGTAGTGATACTTTACTCTTTGCGGATAGTTCTAGTAAAAGTTACATATTTTGATATGGTAGTTGAATAAACAACACCAACTTTCCTCTCTAGGAAGGTTGAGCAAGGATGTGTACTTGACACGGTTTGGGAGTTTTATAAAATTCAAAAGGTTGCTGGAAAGGTATGCAAACTTCAATGGTTGAAGTGAGCATAACGAAGTTGGAATGTTTACTTTAATGAAGTTATCAAAAGAGTTTGATTCCATCATGAATGGTAAAGATGATTGTAGAGTTACAAGAAATTAAGTGGGAGCGCTAAGACATATTTTTAATACTTTATGTAGATGACATATAGTTGATTGGAAAATACATATTTTAAATTAATATGGTTAAGATTTCATATTGATGAAAGGCTTAGGCTATAAAGATATTGTGCATCGATATCTATAGAGATGGATTGAAGCACATGATATGGTTGAGCCAAAGTATATAAATGAAGTGTTGAAGTAAGTCAACATCAAAACGAGAAGAAGGGGTTCTTGCCGCATGGAAAAGAATTGATTAATATTGAAGTGTTTTGACACATGATGATTAAAACTGAAATTGAGATTTCTAAGTCATGTGTTCAATGCTATGTACACGACCAGATGAGTGCTATGCTATAGAGTGTTATAGCAGGATAATTCATATGATGATTAGAAAACAATGGGAGAGATCTTTAAGTAATTTTTAGAAATTCTAAGGATGTGTTTTCCTATGTAGTAATGACAACTATTCATTGTAATATGTTACACTAATGGTCTTGTCATTTATCCAAATAAATCTATCTCAATTAAAATATATGGTGAAGAGTGGCACAATAGTTTGGAAGAAAGTTCCATGCTATTTTGAATGTGTTTCAAAAATTAAAGTATTATGATGAATACTACAACAAAGGCTAAGTATATCGTTGTGTTGACAACAAATAATAGGAGTATTTTGTGTCAAGGATTTCTTTATTGAACTTGGTGAATTTCCAAGAATGCTAACACTATGAAGCTTAATTTTCACAATGTTAGTAACATTAGTTTAAGCTGGGGAATTAAGGTCTCACCAGTTGACCAAATATATACAAAACCATCTCATTAGAGAATGAGTGATGCGTGTAGACGCAAAGATGTGCAAATGCATATGGACCTAAAAATTAAGATCTTTTGATGAATTTTACCACATGTGAAGCACGGTAATAACACCAGAATGACTTAGGTGTTACGTGCTTACTTATTGACTCTAATGCAAGTGGGAGACAGAAGGGAATATGCCCGAGAGGCAATAATAAAGTGGATATTATCTTATTCTATTTTTATGATAAATGTTTATTTATCATGCTAGAATTGTATTAACCAGAAACGTCGATACATGTTTTTCTAATAAACAAACAAGAGTTCCTAGTAATGCCTCTCGTTTAACTAGCTCGTTGATTAACTGATGATCAAGGTTACCTGGTCATGAATATTGGATGTTGTTAATAACGGGGTCATGTCATTGGGAGAATGATGTGATGAACATATACCCAAAGAAAGTATAGCAATGCAATCAAGTCATTATTTTTACATTGTTATATTCATACAGCAACCCTAATCCTTAGACCATGAGATTATCTCAATCGCTAACAATGGATGAGTGCTTTGATGACATCAAACGTCACACTGTAACACGGTGATTATAAATGAGGCGTTGGGTACTCCGAAAGTATTATTTGAGGCTCATGGATCAAGAGTGGTATTTGTCCATCGAAATGACGGAGATATATACTCTGGGCCCTATCGGTGATATCACATCGACACCGCTTGCAAGCACGTGACTAGGTCACAAGGATGTCATATCACGGAACGAGTAAAAGAGTACTTGTCGGTAACAAGATTGAACTAGGTATGGTTGATGCCAATGATCGGATCTCAGACAAGTAAAATATCGCGAGCCAAAGAGAATTGGTTACAACGTTTATGGTTCACGTGATCACTAGATTCATCGTTGAATGTGTAGGAGTCATTACAGATCTCCAGGTCCCGATGTTGACTATTAATCGGAGAGGTGTCTCGATCATGTTTACATTATTACGAATCATAGCGTGACACACTTAAGGTTTGATGACGTGGTTGAGTGGATACGGAATACCGGAGACAAGTTTGGACAACACCAGAATTATTTCGGGGAATATTGAAATAGTTCAAGGTGGTAAATGTTAATGTTTTATTAACAAATAGTTCAAGCCGGTAAGTGTTAATGTTTTTTAATAGGATTAACAAACATTAAAATAAAGAAATGAAATTGTTTTATTTATTTATTAAAAAACCTTGGATTTTTTAGTGGGAATTGATGAGAGAATAAGTGGGTTGAGTAGAGACTCCACTCACATGATGAGGGGAGAGGTGGGGGCACCAAAATTTTGTGGCTTCCTCCCCGTCCTATATAAAGAGGGGTGTTAGCTCCCTCTCCCCACACAACTGGTTGTTATCTCTCTCCCTTCCCCCGCTGCCTCACCTCTTGGCCATCCGCTTGGAAAAGCCAAGGCCGTCTAATTTCTCCACCACAGCACGCCGTCGTGTTGTTGGAGTTTCCGTGGATTGAAAATGTTCGATAAGATGCCGCTTTCAACCTATTTGGGGTGGTAAGAAATAGCCACTAAGATGTATTTCGTGTCCGTTTGATGCTTTGGGTGTTACCTTTCCTTTCCCTACCTCAGTTCCTCGTCCATTTCGTATGGATTCTCAACCTTGGCCTACAAGCGGAACAAACTATGCCAGCTCAATCTAGAACTCACTTAGAAGGTCAGAAAAGTGCGACTCAATAGGGGAAATCCATAGCGCCTTAGCAGCGCTTCATTGTCTCGCGTCAAGTCTTCTGATCATTTGGTAAACATGCACCTCCTAACCCCACGAAATGCCCTCGGTGCTTCAAAAAGTTGTGTGCGACTCCAGGAACAAGACTGCCACCTCTGTGCATCGCCTGAACCTAAGAAAAATAAAAGGAGATCTAAGAGACAGACCCAAATAAAGAAAAACATATTAATCTTTGAGGAATTAGGAAGAAAAAATCTACTTTCGCTGCCCCGCTGGATCGAGGGATTGGAGGTCGTCGTCAAGTCGTACGTGTGACCGAGTGCAGAAGCGCTGCCAGATTGCAGTGCTTTTCTTCGCGATCTTGATATTGAAAGTGATTGTCTTTATCATCCACGACATTTGATCTCGTAACGCTTTTGGTCTTCGAGGGTAAGTCCATCTAGCACTCTCTATGCTCATTTCTTACATCTTCTAGATTAGATCTTGGCTCGTTGGTTGTTCTTCGCGTAGGAAATTTTTTGTTTTCTATGCTACGAATCCATTCAGTGTTAACTAGGACTTGATATATATTTTCCAAGATGGTATATACTAAAACCCTTTAATGATGAACTTGTGCTTCATCACCAACAGCCGTTGTATTGAAACAATAAGATAGGCTAAATTGTCTAAATTATGTGGTACTGCTTACTTTATTGTTTCTCCAATGTTCTATATGTGTGGACATTCTTGGTCGAGTGATAGGTAAGCTCACTAGTCAGCCGAAAGTGTTACCATGTCACGGGCATCACCAAACGAGACACACTTGCACGAAACCAGCCGAAAGGGCGAACTGCAGATGGCCAAACACTAGGGGGTCGCTTTGGGCTCTGGTGTAGGAAAGTCCATTGTATTGGAAACCAAACAGACCGTAAAACACGACCCAAAACTTGTGTCATCGGAACATGCTCACCATTGTCATGTTACCCACATGCCCAAAATGATTGCAGGTAAGGAAACACACCACTAATTTTCCATGTCATCACCAAGGAAAAACCAGCATGCTATGATAAATAGTGGCATCTCCACCAGTGTCCTCAATAGAGATCCAAATAGGGCTATTGAGAGCGCCCACACAAAATGCCCCCCACGGGGCGACCCAATAGCGGCAAAGTTTCCAGACAAGTCAAACCCCGCGTCCGGCACCCTGATCCTGCCCCCGTTTGTTGGGTCACTATCGGGCGTGCTGGCAACAGTGGCAATGTGTGCCACACAGGATCCTGACAGGTGGGACCACGCTGGCAGCGACATGGACGCGTTCAATGCGAGTTAGTGCAGCAACAAAAATCCGGTCACATAGTATAACTCGACTAGGTTGGATTATTTCCAACACGTGTTTTAATGGCGCACCGGTTCCCCTGGCAGGCGTAGAAGCGAAGCGACTCGTCGAGCCCGCCTGAGTATGTGTACGAGATACCATGCCTAAACTAGGTGATGGCTAACACGCTTCGTCGGCGTCAATGCCATGGCATGGGAACCAGTGCTTGGTGTTAATGGATGCCACCCAACCCCGCTCCTCCGCTCGGCTTAAAACGGGGCCACCATATGCCTGGCATACGGTTGAGCCTTGAGGAGGTGGCGCAACTTCGCCGCCGTGAACGCAACGAGGCTATGCTACAATGTCAACAGGAGATGCGCCACGAGGAGATGCTCCGCTAGAAGCAGATGGAGCACGACCGTGGCTTGCAGGTGGAGCGCGGCCCCGACAACTGTTTAGCAAAGACATGCGATGCAAGAAGGCAGTGCGCAAGCAACATGCGTAATTCATGTCGCTTCCTCCATTGTCACCGTCGATGAAGGTCCATGAGATCCTACAGCTCATGCGCGACACTTTCCCGGAACCAAAGTAAGTGGAAGTTTCGAACGAGAGACATTTCCATGGCAGGAAGGCGGCCACAGAGTACGCGACGGAGCCTCGAGAGAACATGTCGGAGTCACGTCTTCAAACCGGCATTTAGTCGGAAGAGGAGGAAGTGGAGGTTTGAAATGAGATGCACTTGCTCAGTCGACATGTGGGATTGGTTCAAGCACCACTAGGACGATGACCAGGGGCGGAGGACCCCTTAGGGCAAGGTAGGGCAGCTTTCCTACCTTGTTTTTTGCTCATTTGTGTTTGTTTCTCGGCAATAAACAAAGAAGGGAGAGAGGCTATTTTGGCAAGTTCTGTGTGGCTAGAACGAGCTAGGCCTTGATGGGCATAGTGAGGAGCCTCATGATCAGGCCATGATGGTCTTCTGGACTGGACACACACGCACAACGCGTCCAACTATTCGACTTTCGATTGCTGTGATACGTTGCAAACGTATTTATAATTTTTGATGCTACATGCTTGTTTTCTACCAAATACCTGTTGGTTTCCACATGTTTTCTTTCGTTTCCGGATGTTTTAATTAGCTAACCTATTAACAAGATGCCCTAGGTTAGTTGTTGTTTTCTGCTGTTTTTCTATTTCAGAAAAGTTTTTAAGAAACTATTCTCGGAAAGGGCTGAAAATCCACGGAGATCATCTTTTACCCAGAACAGAGACAGTCAAAAGAAGAGCCGGAGAGGGGCATGATCCCAGTTTTTCTTATAAAGGGTTGTGGTGTTGTGCTCATGTCATTCATGCAGGAAACAGATTTGAACCAATTTAAATTTTAAATTTAAATAGAAATTGAGAAAAATTTCACAAATACTACTTAATGTGGTTTTCAAAATTTTGTATTGACAACAATTTCAATTCCACCAAACCTTTATATGGTGAGATTGGAAAATTTGTAAGCTTTCCAAAAATTATTTTTGCTAATTTTTGTTCTTGCAAAAAGGGCCTCAAACTTTCAAATTATTTCCTGTTTTTAATCCCAGAAGGACCATTTTGTAAAACTTGCAAATCTTGGGGGGTTTCTGAAAATGTCCCTGAATCTCTGTCCTCTCCCGCGCCTGACAGAGCAGATAGCTCGCCACCGACGAGCCATGCAGCTGCCTGCTCCCCTGTCGCGCGGATAAGCCGCAAGGACGTCGGGTTCCTTCTCCTTTCTCCTCCTCGCCTCGCCCCGCTCTCTCTCGGTCCCTCTCACTCGCACCCTCCCTCTCTGTCTCTCCCCTGATGAACGAAACCCTAGCCGAAGGCCGCCATCGAATTCCAGTGATTCCCATCGCTGTGGACCACCACGAGGCCCGCCGTTTGTCCCTGGAGCTCCGTCTGGTCCCCCTCTAGCTCTCCACCAAGTCACGCTTGCCAGGACTATGTGGAACGTGGAAATCACGCCGCCCACCTCCTCCACGGCCGCCGTCGACTTTCACTCGCCGCCGGCGATTCCGACTCCCCCTCGCAAAACCGACCCCACTACCATCCTCCTTGTGAGTTCCGGGTGCTCATGAGCCCCTCCAATTAATTTTGTGTCGCTGTTTTGGTCGCCGTCATTGAGGGCCGCCTCTGTCTGCCGCCAAAGTGCTCGCTAGAGTAACGCTAGTGACCTTTTGGTTGTTGCGCCACCACCTCGAGACTCGCCTCGGTCCCCTCTAGCTAGTGCACCCCTCGATTTCACGAATCCATGAAAGGAATCATTCGAATTTGATTTAAACTGAGAATTTTTCCTCAGCTTGACGTCACGATGACGTCATAATAAATTTTTTCTTATTTCGAGAAAATGTTTAATAATTACGAAAAAAGAATTAAAATTGAATATTGTATATCTTTCATTCTGTTAATCAGAAAAATAAAATAAAAGTATAGAATTGTTCAGAAAATTATTTCCAACCCAAATATGTCACTTCCATACATGTTTGACAAACTTTAGTTTTGGGCATATTTAATTATTGTTTAAATCATTTAAAATGGAGAAAATAAGTTTTTATTCAATAAAATCAGAAAATTACAAGTTATATACCAAAATGCTTAAAATGACAAATGCAATCTATTTATGATGTTTTCAAACCCATTTGAGCAATTAAAATTATACTCACTTTCAGAATTGTCCGAAGTGCCCCTCTGAGGTTCATTTTGTGGCTAATTTCAGTAAAAATGCATAATTACCATATGAACCCTAGGAACCCAACGAACATGTTTAGGGATTCTTCCAGTGCATTAAGTTGCTCATGCATACATATTGCGCATTGCATCGATGCCATGTGTTGATTTTTGTTCTTCTTTTCGATGTTGTTCCCTCTCGGTAGAATGCGACTCCGAAGAGAAGGCCAACAATGCCATTGACGAATACTTGATCTTAACCGAGAAGTCAAGCACTTATCCCAGAAGTTATGTCTATTGGTTTTTCTTATAAGCAAGGCAAGCATAACCTCTTATATTCTCATATATGGTTTTCGAAGTGGTTTGAACCTCGTATATTGCATGCGGTTCAAAGTATTTATGGCCCTTAGATAGATTTTTCCTGTACTTGTTGCATTGCCAAAATATTTCGATCCATCGCTCCTAGCATCCATAGGTTTGTTTGTGCGTGCTTCGTTAAAGCATGTGAGTCTTGCTTAGCCATGCCTAGTTGTGATCTGATCCATCCGGTTGATGAATCTGGTCAATGCATGCATTTATTATGTCAGGTTGTTGTGATTGGAATTATCTTTGATAACTTGACTAATAACGTCATGGATGTGAGACCACAATGGGTTGTGGCGTTTTGTCCTGTTCATGCCCCTAGGAGCGAGTTCTCGCTTTCAAAGACAAGACTGAGCGTGCAACCACATGCGGGGCCTAACAGACCGCACTCGACCAACTAACTTGTTCGGTCACGTCCACGAGTCACGTAGTTTGAGCTTTCCATCTGTGTGTGAGTCAAAAAACGATTTGGAGAAAACTTAGGGCGTGTAACATCCCAAGTATGAAAATACCCTTAGAATGTTTGATTTCATGTTTAATTAAAGTATTGCATCATGTCATCATGTTTATTTCTTTGTTTGCATTGTTTACTATTTGTTTTGCATCTGTTCTTAATTGTTTTCATAATGAAACTCAAACAATTTCAAATGTTTATTTCATACTTGTCATGTTACAACCTTTTTCAAATAAAGAAATGTCAATCAAAACCTCTTTTGTTTCCAAATAATTCCATAATGCCCACTTCTTAAATTAATGGTTTTAATTCAATCAATTAAATCCAAATCACATTTCAAATTCAAATCAAGTCTTCAAATCAGCACCCAACTTGAGTTTATAACAATCTCCAAATCAAATCAACTAATTTAATCAACTTAACCATAGGGTCCACCCTATTAAAATGGTTTGTTTTCATAATGTTTACTTAATATAAAAATTCATTCAAATTTTGGTTTAATTAGCAAACAGCAAGTTTTGAAAACTTTTGGAAAACAAAAGTTGGTTTCTAGTTGCTATTTAAAAAACTAAACTAACCATATTTTTTTCCAAATTTTTGCTAACCTAAAAGCCTTCTTTTTCTTCCATTTTGTTTTCAGCAAAAAAAAAAAAACAGAAAAAGGAAAAAGAAGAAAAAACGCGCGCGCGCAGCACCTAACTACCCGGCCCAACCCACCTAACCCTCTACCTAGCGCGCAGCCAGCCCGTCGCGGCCCGGTACCCCTTCGCAGCGCACCCCCTCTTTCTTTTCCAAGTACGTCGCGAATCTCCGCCGTGCCACGTCGCCGTACGGCGCCTCCGACGACCACCAGTCACCCTAGCCCCCTATATAACCCCCCCTAGACCTCCCTGGCGCCGCCCTAACCCTACCAACCACCCTAGCCCCTCGCGCCGCCGTTTTCCCCTCGCGGCCACCTCTCCCATCCCTCTGCCACCACCTCGCCGGAGAAGCTCTCTGAATCCGCCATGGCGCCGCCCACCTCGTTGCTCCTCCACCCTACCTAAACCCCGAAACCAACCCCCCACTACCTCCTCCTCCGTTTAAACACCCTAGCTACCCCGGAGACTCGCTGAATCACCGCCGCCATCATCGTCGTCGCCGCCGGCCGCTACCTCGATCCTCTGCTTCCCACTACAACGCCGGTGAGCGACCACCGAGACCTCCTCCTCCTCTCTGTATCTGCCCGCAATCACGCACACGCGAGCGCACACTTCACAGCAGCTGCACCCACGCACATCAGCCACGAGCACACGGTGATCGCCGCCGGTCCGCTGTCTGTCGCCGTCAGGGTGCAGGTGGATGTGTTCGTCAGTTAAAGTTTCAGATCCACGTTTGTAACGTTATCCTCCCCGCGCGTGTACTACTGACAAGGAACGCAGCATAGCGCAACTGGTTACAGTCCTTGCGCGCTCGGGAGAGATCGCGAGTTCGAGCCTTGGGCTCGCCGGATAAAAATCCCAACCTTTTGCCAGCAGTGCTGACAGGGAGGGCCCCCTGTGAGCCACTCTGAAGCCACGTAAGCGCGCAGTGACCAAGGGCCCCCCTGGCAGCGACTGGGGTAGGATTCTGTGCGTATAAAAAGTTTAAAACATTTTCTGTAATCAAATCCAAGTCCTTTTTTTTAGCAGATTGGTCCCTGGTTTTAAAAACCTTATAACTTTTATTCTATAAACTCAAATAATGAAAATAAAATATGCACACTACTCTAAATTTAATTCTCTACCCATTGGTATCATTTGTTTCCTGTTTTGAAATTTCAAAATGCAATTCAAATTTGAATTCAAATAATTCAATTGCAATTTGCTAAAATTCATAACTAAATCATAATTAATCCAAATAATGCAAATAAAATATGTTTTCCATACCATTTTGAACCACCTATTCAAATATAAATTTTGTTTCATGGTTTGAATAATTTAACTTGCTTAAATAATTTAAACCTTATTTAAATCATTTAAAATTGCTAAAATCATAACTTGCTCAATTTAAATTATTTTTGAACATGCAAAATATGTTTTCAAACCACCAAAGTATAAACTTTTCAAATGTGAGTTTGAATTTATGTTTTGAGCAAATAAAATTCATGCTTGTTTTAAATTCATTTAAAACTTGTTTAATTTTGCTTAAGTCATAATAAATTCATCCAAATTCCTTTTTCAATATTTGAAACATGTAATCCACCCAAAATTTTATGATCTTTTCAAATATGAATTTTATTATTTATTTTGCACAAGTTAAATTGGTGAAAACAACAATTACTTGTGTGTCACCTTTAATGCATGATGAGAATTAAAATGTTTTCATGGTTACTGATTAATGACAGACTGAATACAAAAGACCTTCTGAGGAGGAGACAATGGACTGTAACTGATAATGATAGTTGTGCTCTTTGTATTGGAGACTGCTATGAAGATAGAGATCATTTGTTCTTTCAATGCAATTTTAGCAGCAGAGTGTGGAATTATCTGGGCATTGATTGGTCACAGGGAATTGATTTGCTTTCAAAGGCAAGGCTTGCTAGGAAGAGTTTTGATAAACATTTCTTCTTGGAAGTGGCATTCATTGCTTGCTGGAACATTTGGAAAATTAGGAATGATGCAATTTTTAGATTGGATAGACCTAATTTTTCAGTTTGGAGGAATAGATTTGCTAATGACATGTATTTACATGTACATAGGTTTCAGAAGGAAAAGTCCTTGTCTGTAAAAAGTTGGATAGATAGCCTCCCCTAGGGACCTGTCTGTTGTAATTTGTTGAACCTTTCTTTAAATTTTAATAAAAGGCTGTGGGGTTCTTTGCCCTACAGTAGAAAAAGTCAAAAAAAAATGAACAAAAAATTCTTTAACCTAATAAATAAATTTCTAAATTGCTAAACCTCATTTCCATTTGGTTCTATTGTTGTTATTTTGTTGTTTTCCTCATGCATGCATCATACTAATCCACTTTCACCTGTTGGTTAATTAGAAAACAACTGTTTAAACCCAAAATCCATGGGCTTTTCATATGCAACTCAAAATTGCATATGTGTCCATTTAAATTGTGTTACCATGTCAATTAGTTTATTTCGATGCATCTATTAACTTGACATGCATCATCCCATGATTGTGCACTATGCCATGATATTGATTGTTTATTTTCCTGTATTGTTTGTTTGCTTCTTCTCGGATAGACGACGACGTTGAGACCGACGATCTTTACGACACCCCTTCTGAGGATCTAGCCCAGTACCCGGCTACTGAGTTTGCAGGCAAGTTATCACCCACATGAACCATTGTGTTCCTTTCAACATTGGTTACCGATACTTTCCGTTGTCTATTTCTGCTAGCCATATGTATCGTTGCTTCTGTTACGAACCTATCACATGATACCCTGAACCCTGATATGCCTCACCTTCAGTCCTATAACCCCTTTGCTTGGGCCCGTGTCTTACTAGCATGCTTAGGGTTGTTTTTGCTCGAGTCTGTTACCCGTTACCTTCTGTTATATTCTGGGGCTCGCTGTTAAACAACAACCTGTTTATTTGAGGTAATAATAAATTGCTGATAAGGCACCGGCAGGAGGCCCGGCGTGGTTTTGAGGCCTGCTAGTGTCGACCCTAATAGGAAAAGGGTCTTGTCTACTGATCCATGATGAGCGCACTATCCGCATGTGGGAAGCGTGTATGGGTGCCCCCCTCAATTTGATTCGATTCGCATCTCATCCAAATCACCACACTTAGTTCGGGCTTTCCATTTGAGGCACGCATATGCAGGTACGAACCCGAGGCCAGGGTGGAACTTTTGTAGTCGGCATTTAGGGCGGCGTGGTCTTCCAGTGCTATGAGGGTCCCCTTTTCTTCGTGGGGCTCGATTAGCCGCGCACGCACAGCACGTGGTGCTTTGGGCTTGATGCGAAGAAGAGTTGAGTTGTGTTGAGTGCCCCGCTTGGTGGGAAAGGCCTTCCCATCTGGCGGGTTATTCTTACGTGTACGGCCAAATTGGTGCACCCCTGCAGGGATAAATCTTCTCGAGAAGCCGTGTTTTCCGCGGTTATGGTTGACTTGGTGAAAGTACTGGCTAACAAGTACTCAGAACAACTTACACCTAACTAATGATAACTTGACTAGTAATAGGCTCATTGACACAACAATTTGATCCATCATTAATCCAATTGTGTGAGTTATCCTCGGATTGCTTCTTTGGATAAGGGGCGAGGTCCAGGATGGGTTTGTTTGGTGTTTAGCTATAGATGGTTACGATACGCTATCTTATCTCTTTCTGTTAGACCGGAAGTTGTAGTATGTTCTGTAGTTGGTTAGTGCAGCCAGTTGCAGCATCTGTTATATCCCTTTCTTCCGTTGAACCCAAGGCATCTGTGCTTGGTGTTATCGGGCTACACTTTGGTGAACTGTGAGTCTTGCTTGCCAGTACGTTTATGTACTGACCCCTTTGGGGCTGTGGTTTCCGCAGACTACGCTTACGAGGATCCCCGTGACGGCTACTACGTGGAGTTCGACGAGGCTGCTGACGAGTAGGTAGCGGACCCGGGCAGGATCCGAGACATCGTGGATGGGCTCCGTTTTCTTTTCATTCCCGGCTTCTTAAGCCTATTTGGATTTGTCTGTACTCAGACCCCCCTTTGAATGCTTCCGCTGAGTTGTAATGATGTTATGTTGGGACATGTGTCCCCTGGATGATTGTATTTGCTATCTCTGCTCTAGTGAGAGCTATTTGCAACTTATTTCTATCTTTTGTGTCATAGAGATTTGTTGTCTTATCATCTTTTTCAAAGCCGTTGACGTACCATGTGTGTATGGTATGAAGTACGTCAATGGTAGTGTCCTGATTTCTATCGGATAGTTTACATCGACGGTGAATAGTAAAGATTGGTTGTCACACATAAGTGTTGGCCTACTCGTAAGAGATGCGGGTGCCGGTAAGCCCCGTAATCCAATCAAAATACTGTTCAGTTCGTACGGTGAGTATCCTCTAGAAGTCCGGGTGCGACAGGGCGTGACCGGGACAAGTGATGGACGTACACGGATCTTGATTCCGACTCACAGAACAGGTGCCGTCAGGAGGTGGCCAACTCCCTGTTGACAGGGTGGCCCTCTTTGGGTTGACTCATGGATAGGGTCGAGCAAGGTAAAGGTCGTGACCAGCCACCCTCTGCCGCGCTCCATGGACGAGCGTACATGTGGCGTTAAGAGTCAGATGGTATGTGTGGGTAAAGTGTACCCCTTCAGGGATAAATCTCCTCGAGAAGCCGTGTCCACGGTTACGGATGACTTGGCAACGGATTCTGTGATCGTAGATAACCTGAACGGAATGGCTAAAACTTGTTAACAATGAATGAAGGGTGCCTCCTCGGAGATGCCGAGAGGGGTGATCCTTGTAGCATGTGAGGTGTTGGGAAATGTTGTTGGTGGATTGAAAAGGTGATAATTTCAGTAGTTGAGTAGCTTCCTCATATGTTTTGAAAACACTCCTTGAGACGTGCTATTCTTCCTCGGTTTTGGAGAAATAAATATTGCTTTATGCAAAATGACCTTCATAAAAACCTTTTCGAAATAGCAGATATATAATAGGTTAACTAAGTCTTGTTGAGTACCTCTCGTACTCAGGTTTTCTTAAATTTGGTTCAGGTGAAGATCTCACATCGGTGGTGATTCAACGTGGACATCGACGAGTAGTTTGGGATTCCCTGGTAGCAGCCTGGAATCTATGGGCTGGGACATCGCCTTATGTTGCAGCCTCTTAGGCCTTTTTTGTTCTTGTTGACTAGCAACATAACTTGCCTTGTGTTGTCTGATGTAATGTTGGGTCGTGTGACCTCTGGTTGTAAAGCTATACTCTAGTAATACCTGTTTGTTACAACCTTCATGTCTAAAGTGTTGCTTTGATCGGTTGTTGGTTTCGAGCTCATTGTTATACAGTTTTGGCTATGCCTGCGTAGTTGTCGCAGTCGAGGGGTTGTGGAGCCGATGATCCATTTCCGAGCACGCCTGCCGATGTGATTCGACCTGGGGCTTGGTAACCCCAGTAACCCTTGATTGTTGTTGCACTTCCTGAACACATAGCATCTCTGTATAGCTTTGGTCCCGTTCCTTTAGTTTCACACGATTCGTGGATGCTTTGATATGCATAGTTGGTTATGACTAGCATGGACACAAGGAGTAGTAGTAGTACCGATGTTATCTGGCGTGCGCGCCGATGAATCCGGTCTACCTGCTGTTGTTTGTTGCGGCCGGGGCTGGTAACCCCGAAGTCCTTGTGGGTCCATGACTAGGAGCGCATAACAGTATGTATACCTCTGGGTCCGGGGTCGTGACAAGTCATGGTATCAGAGCAGGACTGCCTGTAGGAAAACCCTTACTGCTTGGTCGATGTTGAGTCTAGAGTTTGTGGAAACTACTTTGGAACTTCAAATGATTGTGAAATCCCTTCTTAGGATTCTTTTTACTCCTTATCTGGTATCGCTCTAACTCTGGGTCACCTTATCTGTTTTGATTTGAAAATGTTTTTCTATCTCTTCTAGTCATTCAAAAACCTAGGTGCCTTCTTTGGCAATGATGTCTTTTATCCAAGTTGACCTAGTGTTAAAGTTTCTGGAGTTGTGTGTGTTCAGTAATCCGTTATCTTTTAATTCAATCTGGGAGATTCCTTGCATTCATAATATCTCAAAGTTGCATGAATTCCATGTTATCATGTTCTAGAGTTTCAAATCCAGAACATTGAGATTCCTTTCATCTCAAATGTATCCTTTGTCCTTTGCTGAAATTCTTCCGGAGCTATGTTCGTGTTTTGAAAGATACTTCGTGATTGCTATTTGTAGTGTCCTTCAAGGCACTAAGGTAGTAGTTACTCCTTTCTGTGGGTTTCTAACCCTTGGACTTGAACCAAAGGTCCCGGAATGTGCTAAACTGCGGTGGGTTGAATCATGCGGTTTTGTAACCATGTGATGCTCACACTATCAGTATAGGATGCTGACCTTTAACCCAAGATCCATCACGTTGAACCCTGAGGAACATCTTATACCTAAGGATGGCTAGGTAATCTCAACTCCAGTAGCCATAGGTTTTCTTTGGAATCAAATAGAATCACAGCAAGAGTGTTCTTACGATTCTTACATCTTTGTTCTTAGGATTTTGGCATGGGTTCTACAAATGAGTATTATCCTGTGCAATCAACATGATCTTAGGATTTTTCCTGAGCATGAATCTATCTTCCAGTTGCTCTCAAATCTCCATCCGTTGTTTTGGACACCAAGTTGCATGTGTGTGTTGGAGATTTCCAATGCATGTTGCTCTTGTGTTACTTGAGAACATTCCGCCTTGGAATGTCAGGAGAAACAAACTCTAGTACCTCGTTCACCTCTAGGACCAGGTCAAAGTTTTGTAATTCGCAGATTAACGACGTTCATTAGCTTATGTTCTGATCTACCTCAAGTATCACACTCTTCTATATCAAGAGGTCGTGTTAAGTTTCATGGCCTTAATGATGAAGTGATGCTCTTATACATTCCTTCCCACCCTTCCTCCAGGCTTGAATGCTCGAGAATGTTGGGTGTGTATTGAGGTGTGTATCCTATATTCCTAAGAATTCTTACTGCTTTGAAAATCTAAGAAACATCTGTATCCTTCTTAGCACTTTGGTCAACCAGTCTTTAATTAAAATTGACCATGTTACCAAATCCGTCCACTCTGGTGCACCTTCTCGGTCAGAGAGTTAGGTTCATGCCGAAACTCTCAAGATCATATCGGTTTCTTTCAAAAGAAAGATTCCTTTCGGCTCCAATACGTACCGGTAGGTTGTGATATTCTGATTGTCTTTCTAGAAGTATCACCAGGTGGTCACCTGACCGTGACGTCTAAACGAGGGGTAATTTGAATCACTAATTTCTCCAAGAAACTATGTTGGATACCCTGGACTAGTAGGTTGAGCTTAAACAATAACTTGGAGAGTTGAAAGGCAAAAGGTCCGCCTAATTTCAGCTTTCGTTAAGGCATGTCCAGTTTTGTTCATGTTGAAGAAGGATAGTATCTCATTTGCGTACATGCTATCACTCTACCTCTTGATTTGATTTTGGCTATCATCAGATCAAGTCCAGATTCAAGGACTATCTTGATGGTATTTCTACTCATGGTGTTCCACCTAAGTACACCTTCATGTCCTTTAGTCTGACCAGTCTTTAGCCTTGTTCATATATCATATGAATCCCTCTTCTTGGAGTGTTCTTGATAAGCGTGTTGTCGAGCCCATCGATAACATTCTTATTCCTCCAAGTTGCATGAGGTTCATGTTGAATAATTGTCACTAATGTTGGAAACTTTTGAGAACCATCTTTGTGTTATTATGTAGATTGTGTTCTGGATGTTTGAAGTCACTTACCCTGGTCCATGAGCTTTAGTTAAAAGTTGCCGCTATGGATCCGAGTAAAGTTCTCCTGTTCCTTCGGAAATAATCCCAAGTCGGTCATGCATGTTTGGACTATTCTTCAAATGGTAGGTTGTTACCTCCAGTTCTTGAACAAGTTTTGTCTGCACTCCAAGCCATTGACTGATTGTTCACTAAAGATAAGAAGTTCAAATACTTTGTTATCTTTGTAATCATCTTCCCAACAGGGACTCCGATGTGTTCTTTTGCAAGTAAGCCATGTAGGTGCAACCGTTTTTCACAAGGTGCTAATACATGAGTTCTGCAATCTCTCTCATCCTCTCGAGCTTGACATCGTAGTCCATATGTTTGGAATCTGGTAGATGTATCTCGTTGGTAACCGGTGCAACCTCTTCGATCAAACATACCAAGTCTGAGTTATCAACCCACAAACCAGAGCTGAATCTCAAGCAGCAATGATGGTTGGTGTTTTCTCAAGGGTTTTGATTTAGGTCCTTTAAAAAATCCGGCATGGTTGATATTGTGGTTGACACTATTAGCCGGAAGGCCTAACGCTGTAATCCTCTGAATCGGTAAGAACAACCACTCCCTGTGAGGAATTCTGTGATGCTTATTCTAGAATTTCCTCTCACCATTCTTCCAAACTGAAGTTCATCTTTCACTTGATTACCTACAGAAGACTTGCATAAGCCTGATATTGGTATCTAGAACATCAGGAGAACTTGGAAGTTATATTATCCAATGTCCCTATGTCAATCCTCAAAATCTTCCTTTCAGTGGAAACTAGTACATCAGGAGAACCATCTTGTGGTGTTTCGTAACCGCCAATGATCAGTTCCCCTTTTCAAGTTGTTTATACTTGAATTTCTGTACATCTCACACATTGTGTGAATTTTTCAGTCACTTCATCCATGGGGTCTTAACCATGTGGTAGATGTATTGCTACGTCCAAACCACGATAGGAAAGAGATTCATTATTAATTTTGGTATTCCAACCCCCGATGGTTACTCATGTTTATGGTGTGACCAAGAATTCCTCCTTAATTACGGTGTTCCAACATCCTTTGGTTACTCATCCTCTACCGTGAAGTAATATCATGATCCTTGACAAGGATTTCAAGAAAACTGTTATGGAATGGTTGAAAGTTCCGTTGTCTTCCGTATCCACTCTGAAGAGTGAACATGATCATGTATCAAATTTTCTCTGACGCACGAATTACAGTGTTTTCTCGTGTTTTCCCTCATCTATGGATATTACGTCGTGGTATCCAAGACAATCCTTTCCATCTTGGTACTCTGTTTGAAGTCAAGAGTGAAAAACTCGGTAACACAAATTGTTCAACTGATCTTTTCCCAAAAGGATTTAAGGTCTTGTGCAACGCTCATATTCTAAATCCTTTCAAGAACATTCGTCCACAAACTTGAAACCTTCTCCTATTCCATCTGTTACCTTGATGTGTTTCATCTTCCTTAACTCATGTGTTTTGTGAAATTTTTTGCCATGAGTTATCCATGAGATACTCGATCTTCATGAAGATCAATTCCTATGAGCTTTCCCTCCTACCTGAGGGGTAGCCGCTGGATATCTTTGTAAGTGCTACGGATGAATCTCTTCGAGAAGAGAACTGTAAGGTTCGAGAAGATCATTCAAAACCGGCTTTCCTTCTTTCTTCTCCTTCGGGAATCTCGGGACGAGATTCTTGTAAGGGGGGTATATTTGTAACATCCCACTTTTGCTTATAAAGGGTTGTGGTGTTGTGATCATGGCATTCATGCATGAAACAAATTTGAACCAATTTAAATTTTGAATTTAAATGGATATTGAGAAAAATTCCACAAATACTACTTAATGTGGTTTTCTAAATTTTGCATTGAAAACAATTTCAAAATTTTGTATTGAAAACAATTTCAAAATTCCACCAAACCTTTATATGGTGAGATTGGAAAATTTGTAAGCTTTCCAAAAAGTATTTTTGCTAATGTTTGTTCTTGCAAAAAGGGCCTCAAACTTTCAAATTATGTCATGTTTTTAATCCCAGAAGGACCATTTTGTAAAACTTGCAAATCCTGGGGGGTTTCCCAAAATTTCCATGTTTATCTGTCCTCTCCCGCGCCTGACAGAGCAGACAGCTCGCCGCCGGCGAGCCATGCAGCTGCCTGCTCCCATGCCGCGCGGATAAACCGAAAGGACGCCGGGTTCCTTCTCCTTTCTCCTCCTCGCCTCGCCCCGCTCTCTCTTGGTCCCTCTCACTCGCACCCTCCCTCTCTGTCTCTCCCCTGCCGAACGAAACCCTAGCGGAAGGCCGCCGTCGAATTCCGGCGATTGTCGTCGCTGCGGACCACCTCGAGGCCCAGCGTTTGTCCCTGGAGCTCTGTCTGGTCCCCCTCTAGCTCTCCACCAAGTAACGCTTGCCGGTACGATGTGGAACGTGGGAATCGCGCCGCCCACCTCCGCCACGGCCGCCGTCGACCTTCACTCACCGCCGGCGATTTCGACTCCCCCTCGCGAAACCGACCCCACTGCCACCCTCCTGGTGAGCTCCCGGTGCTCATGAGCCCCTCCAATTAATTTTCTGTCGCTATTTTCGTCGCGGCCGTCAAGGGCCGCCTCTGTCCGCCGCCAAAGTGCTCACCGGAGTAACGCCGGTGACCTTTTGGTCGTTGCGTCACCACCTCCAAACTCGCCTCGGACCCTCTAGCTAGTGCACCCCTCGATTTCACGAATCCATGAAGGAATCATTCGAATTTGGTTTCAACTGAGAATTTTGCCTCAGCGTGATGTCAGCTTGACGTCACGATGTTTTCATAATACAATTTTTCTTATTCGAGAAAATGTTTAATAATTACAGAAAAGGAATTAAAATTGAATAATGGATATATTTCACTCTGTTAATCAGAAAAATAAAATAAAAGTATAGAATTGTTCAGAAAATTATTTCCAACCAAATATGTCACTTTCATACATGTTTGACAAACTTTAATTTTGGGCATTATTTAATTATTGCTTAAATCATTTAAAATGAAGAAAATAAGTTTGTATTCAGTAAAATCAGAAAATTACAAGTTATATACCAAAATGCTCAAAATGACAGATGCAATCCATTTATGATGTTTTCAAACCCATTTGAGCAATTAAAATTATACTCACTTTCAGAATTGTCCGAAGTGCCCCTACGAGGTTCATTTCAGGGCTAATTTCAGTAGAAATGCATAATTACCATATGAACCCTAGCAACCCAACGAACATGTTTGGGGATTCTTCCAGTACATTAAATTGCTCATGCATACATATTGCACATTGCATCGATGCCATGTCTTGATTGTTGTTCTTCTTTTCAGTGTTGTTCCCCCTCGGTAGAATGCGACTCCGAAGAGAAGGCTAGCAATGCCATTGACGAATACTTTATCTTAACCAACAAGTCAAGCACTTATCCCAGAAGTTATGTCTATTGGTTTTTTATAAGGAAGGAAAGCATTACCTCTTATCTGCTCATATATGGTTTTCGAAGTGGTTTGAATCTCGTATATTGCATGCGGTTCAAAGTATTTATGGTCCTTAGATAGATATTTCCTATACTTGTTGGATTGCCTAAATTTTCTGATCCACTGCTCCTAGCACCCATAGGTTTGTTTGTGCGCGCTTCGTTAAAGCCTGTGAGTCTTGCTTAGCTATGCCTAGTTGTGATCTGATCCATCCGGTTGATAAATCTGGTCAAAGCGTGAATCTATTATGTCAGGTTGTTGTGATTGGAATTATCTTTGATAACTTGACTAATAACGGCATGGATGTGAGGCCACAATGGTTTGTGGCATTTTGTCCTGTTCATGCCCCTAGGAGCGAGTTCTCGCCGTCGAAGCCAAGACTGAGCGTGCAACCACATGTGGGGCCTAACAGACCGCGCTCGACCAACTAACTTGTTCGGCCACATCCATGAGTCACATAATTTGAGATTTCCATATGCGTGTGAGTCAGAAAACAATTTGTAGAAAACTTAGGGCATGACCGGGACAAGTGATGGATGTACACGGATCTTGATCCCGACTCACAGAACAGGTGCTGTCAGGAGGTGGCCAACTCCCTGTTGACGGGGTGGCCCTGTTTGGGTTGACTCATGGATAGGGTCGAGCAAGGTAATGGTCGTGGAAAGCCACCCTCTACCGCGCTCCATGGACGAGCGTACATGTGGCGTTAAGAGTCGGATGGTACGTGCGGTGAAAGTGCACCCCCTGCAGGCATAAGTCTCCTCAAAAAGCAATGTCCACGGTTACGGACGACTTGGCAACGGATTCTGTGATCGTAGATAACCTGAACGGAATGGCTAAAACTTGTTAACAATGAATGAAGGTTACCGAGAGGGGTGCTCCTTGTAGCATGTGAGGTGCTGGGAAAAGATGTTGGTGGATTGAAAAGATGATGATTTCTGTAGTTGAGTAGCTTCCTCATCTGTTTTGAAAACACTCCTTGAGACGTGCTATTCTTCCTCGATTTTGGAGAAATAAATATTGCTTTACGCAAAATGACCTTCATAAAACCCTTTTCAAAATAGCAGATATATAATAGGTTAACTAAGTCTTGTTGAGTACCTCCCGTACTCAGGTTTGCTTAAATTTGGTTCAGGTGAAGATCTCACATCGGTGGTGATTCAACGTGGACATCTACGAGTAGTTTGGGGTTCCCAGGTAGCAGCCTGGAATCTATGGGCTGGGACATCGCCTTATGTTGCAGCCTCTTAGGCCTTTTTGGTTCTTGTTGACTAGCAACATAACTTGCCTTCCGTTGTATGATGTAATGTTGGGTCGTGTGACCTCTGGTTGTAAAGTTATACTCTAGTAATACCTGTTTGTTACAGTTTTCATGTCTAGAGTGCTGCTTTGATCGGTTGTTGGTTTTGAGCTCATTGTTATACAATTTTGGCTATGCCTACGTAGTTGTCCCAGTCGAGGGGTTGTGGAGCCGATGACCATTTCCGAGTACGTCTGCTGATACGTCGAAAACGTATCTCCTTTTCCGAATACGGACTAACGCTATTTTTAGCAGAATTACTTTGGTGTCTTGTTTTTATGCAGAAAAATCAACTTTCGGGAAATTGCCCAGAAATGCTCCCCCATTGGTGGTGGCGGAGGCGGGTTGTTCCTGGTTGGAGGCATCCTGAACAGAAATTCATTTTAGCACAACAACAGAAAGGATAGACTTGGTAACCGAAAGATAGATTATTCCGACGCATGAATAGATAACCAACAGGTACATCATCACATGTTCAAATACATCAGAATATCCAACAGACCAATACATGGTTCGAAAACGAAAGGATAAACTAGACACAGCTAGTAATGGATACAACGGTACTCCCATGCTCATCACGCAGGACGGCGGTGAGTAGTACGACGAGAGATACGGTGAGGAGGAATCCCACGGAAGTAGGTATCACGACGATCCATGTAGATAGGAACTGCTCTGAGAGCAACTCTCGGTGTCGTGAAGTAGAAAGCGTCCTCTCCCTGTGCTCCATAGCGGGGAATCCCAGTGTAACCAGCTCCGAGGTCGAGAAGTGGGCCTCTGATCGGCTCGTAACCTCCAGCATCTGGCAACGGAAGACCAGCTGGCTGAACGACACGTGCGAAGCGCTCGTCTCCAACAAAGTCTGTGGTGTACGTCGCCAGACGAGTGAGAGCAAGGTGGAGCTGCTCCCTGACTGAGGCTAACTCCTGAGAAAGTGCGGAAGCAACGGCATCACTGTGACTAGCGAACTGGGCAGTGATCTGGAGCCTGGAGCTATCAGTCTCGTAGGTATCCATGTCGCGGTGGATAGTGAAGTGAACTCCCGCTGCCGTGATGTAACCACGGGGGATGTGACGAAAACTGGACTTATCAAACCCCCAGTAGTCAGCACGGAGAACGGTGATACTCACGTACGCTGCCTGCTGCACGGCCATATCCACTGTGGACCCTACTGCCTCGTACTGGTGTGCAATGCTCCTGCCATCATCCGACAGAATGTAGACGATAGCCCGGTAGCAAGTCTGGTCAAACTCTCACTGGTGCTCGTAGACCTGGTACTCTGGTGCCCAACGGAACCCCAGAAAGGTAACCATGTCTCTCAGCAACTCCGGAAAACCGGCGGTGCTCTCACAGCGAGTCATGCGAACCACCTGCGGATAGTAGTTGAGACCCATCTGCAGATGATTTGGAATGTTTTGATTAGACTCCGGTAGAAGGAAAAGGATGTGGAAAACAACAACAAGGTTCAATGGACGAAAAGGATGTTGAAAAGAACATGATATCGAAGCAACATCGGGAAAACGAGACCAAAAATCCTGAGGTACTACAGATAACCCAAAACACGTGAAATCCGAACTTGAAAGTTTAGGTGAGAACAGAAAACAACGTTGCTCTTCCTTACCAGAAAAGGGTGGGTGGGTGGGGAAAGAAGAAAAATGGCAGAATTCCTACTCTCACGTTTCATTTTTCCTATATAGCTACAAAATAGTTTCTAGACTCAACTGCGACCAGTAAAAAGGGATCCTACAGGCAGACAGGCTCTGATACCATTTGTCGCACCCAAGGTTTCTAGAGGATACTCATCGCACGAACTGGAAGTCAGGTGCTTGGATTATGGGGCATACATGCTCCCACGTCCCAGCTTCCTGGTAGGCCTGCGCTTATGCGCGACAACACAAGCCCTGCTTCCACCGTCGAAGTAAACTATCCGCTAGGAACCTAAAGGCACTACTGTCGACGTACTTCATAATCAAACACGCACGGTACGTCAACAGTTTGGTACGAATGATAGCACAGAATGTCTCTAAGACACAAAAGAATGAAATAAGTGCAACTGGCCTTCACTAAGGCAGAAATATCGAATACAGTCATCCAGAGGACACATGTCCCAACATATCATCCATTACAACAGCGGAAGCCATCAAAGGGTCTGAGTACAGACAAATCCATGGCTTAAGAAGTCGGAGAAAATAAAGAAAAGCGAAGCCCATCCACGTAGGTCTGGATCCTGCCCTGGTCCAGCTAACTACTCGTCTGCAGACTCGTCGAACTCCACAAAGTAGCCATCCTGGGAAGCATCGTAGTCGTAGTCGTACTCTGCGTAAACCACAGCCCCAACGGGGTCAGTACATCCAAGTACTGGCAAGCAAGACTCACAGTTCATCAAGGAGTTACCCGTCAACACAAGCATTGATGCTTGGGATCAACGGAAGAAAGGGGTAATATAAAAGTTGCTGCTGGCTGCTCTAAACAACTACAGAAGATAACTACAAGTTCCGGCTAACAGAAAAGATAAGATCGAGGATTGTAACCAACTGAAAGATAACTTCAACCAAACCCATCCTGGATCTCGCCCCTTATCCAAAGAAGCAATCCGAGGATAACTCACACAGTTGTGATAAGGTGAATCAAGTTATTGTGTGAATAACCTATTACTAGTCAGGTTATTAATCATTGGGTGAAACATGATTGATCATTATGTTGAAGTTGTCCTGAGTACTTGTTAGCCAGTACTTTCACCAAGTAATCCATAACCGCGGAAAACACGGCTTCTCGAGAAGATTATCCCTGCAGGGTTGCACCAATTTGGCCGTACACTCAAGAATAACCCGCCAGATGGAAATGCACTTCCACCAAGCGGGGTACTCTACACAACCAACCATTCCTCGCATCAAGCCCAAAGCACCTTGGGCGCACGGCTAATCGAGCCCAGAAGAAAATGGACCCTCATAGCACTCTAAGAACGTGTCCCCCTATATGCCGACTACAAAAGTTCCACCCTGCGCTGGGCTCGCAAAAACATGCATGCGGCAAATGGAAAACACGAACTAAATGAGGCGATTTGGACGAGATGCGAATCAGGTCAAGTTGAGGGGGGCGCCCATACTCGCTTCCCAAATGCGGGTAGTGCGCTCATCATGGATCAGTAGACAAGACCCTTTTCCTATTAGGGTCGACACTAGCAGGCTCCAAAACCACTCATGGGCCTCCTGCCGGTGCCTTATCATCAAATTATTATTACCATTATCAATTAACAGGATTGATTGATTAATAACGAGCCCCGGTACAAGATAAAAAGATAGTAACAGTAGTAACCGATAACAGACTCGAGTAAAAGCAACCCTAAGCATGCTAGATAATAACAGGCACAAGCAATGGCTGTAGGTATGGAGGTGGTGGCAATATCATGGCTCAAGGAATCATGTGATGGGTTCGGAGAACAAGCAACGATACATAGGGCTAGCAATAGTAGACAAAAGATAGTATCGACAACAAGTGTGGAAAGGAGCTCGATGATTCATGTGAGTGATAACTTGCCTGGCAGCTCAGTCTCGTACTGGGCTAGGTCCTGAGTAGTGGTGTCGTAAGGCTCGTCGGTACCAACGTCGTCGTCTAATCGAGAAGAAGCAAAAACAACAACGAAGGAAGACGGGCAATCAATACATGGCATAAGTGCACAAACATTGGATGATGCATGTCATGTTTAATAGATGCAACAAAAATAACTTGCTTGACATGAAACACAAGTTTAAATGGATTCCATATGCAAAAGGGTGCATATGGAAGCCCATGCTTGGAGTTGAATTAATTGTTCTATCACTAAGCATTAGGTGTAGTTGAATTAGTATGATGCATGCATGATGAATAGCAATAACATAACAATTTAAATGCAATTAGAATGATAGTTAACAATTTAGAAAAGCATTTTATTAAGTTTGGAATTTTTTGTTACTTAAACATGGCACACAAGTAAATGTTGTTATCATCAAGTTAAGGTGTGCAAAACAATTTACAAAGTTTATATTTGAAAAGTTTATCAATTTTTAGTTGGATTACATGTTTCACAATTTGAAATTGGACTTAGGATTAATTAATTATGAATTAAACAATTTTAAACAATTTTTAATTGAATTAAACAAGATTTAAATAGTTTAGGCAATTTAAATTATTCAAACCAGAAAACAAATTTTATATTTGAATAGAACATTCAAAAAGGTGTGAAAAACATATTTTATTTGAATTATTTGAAAACAGTATGAATTAGTTATGAATTATTTCAATTTGCATTTGAATTATTCAAATTTGAAATTTAAATGAATTTTGAAAATTCAAAACAGAACACAAGTTGAATATTTGGAAAGTTTGTAAAATTTGGATCAGAATAGACATCAAGTTTGTATTTATTGGGTTCATATTTTAAAAGTTGTTGAATTTTGAAGTTTATAGTTTATTCTGCCCATTAAAGATATTAGAAAATAGAACAGATTTGATTTTAATTTGTTTGTTACCGTGCAGGTACCCTACACACTCGCTGCCAGAAGGGCCCAGGGACTCACTGTGAGTACGTGGCAGTGGAGGGGCTGACGGATGGGCCCGGGAGGTCAGCGCGCGGAAGAAAACGAGAAAAAGGGAGGCTTTCGCCTCCGCGGGGATCGAACCCGAGAGCGATTGCTCGCGCGCGCAAGGGAACAGCCATCTGCGCTAGCGTGCGGTTGTGATACGAAGGGAGTCTGACGAAAGATATTGTAACGCTAACGCTGCTAACTGAATTTTTTTGCACACCCGCTACTGAACCTGACGGAGCAGAGATCGACGCCGGCGAGTCAGCGGCTGCTCGCCGCGGCTGAACATTGCGATGACTAGCCCGTGTGCTAGCGCTTCTGCGGGGTGGCCTAGGCGCGCTCGGTGCGTGGCAGAGAGGAAGAAAAAAAGGCGAGGAATCGACGGGATGCTCACCGTGAGCTGCAGAGTCTCGCCGGAGAAACGCGGACGGCGGCGTGGTTCTGGATCCCCTCAAGTCCCACCCGGGTGTCGATGATGAAGGTGGGAATGGGGGCTACCAATTCCCGTGGCTATCCCACGACGAATGCCATCGGAGACGGCGCCCGTTGCCGGATTTCAGAGGGACGGTGGCGGGAAGTTCAGAGCTTTGGGGTTCAGAGAGAAAGGCAGGGGCTTGGGGGGAGAGGATGGGAGATTGGCGGCGCCGGGGTAGGGTTCTAGGGTTGCGGCAGGAGGAGGAGGCGCCGCGGTGGTTTTAAGGAGCAGGTTGGAGCGGTACGGCGGCCATCGGAGGGTTCTGTGGCCGATCGGAGGGTGGCGATCACGTCGTACGCCATTGACGTCAGCTCGGGGATGACGACAGAGCTAGGAGAGGGTTATCGGGCCAAGGGGAAAAAATAAACGGGCTGGGCTGCTTGGACCGTTAGCTGCTGCTGCTCTCCTCCCTTTCCTGCTTTTTTTTTTTTTGTACACTGTTTTTTTTTGTAGTTGAGCCAATGGTAACAAAACAAAGGTTTTGTTTAAGAAAAATTTGGAATAAAAATTAGGATAACTTCTTAGTGGAAAAGCAACCTTTTGGCAGTTTTTGTTTTCCAAAAATTTATTGTTTGTTTGTTGTTTTAAAAATTAAACCAATTTAGATGAAATTGCAATATTAATTAATATTGGTAAAACAAAACATTTTCCATAGGGTTTTCCCCTAGGGTTTTTAAAGTGATTTAAGAATTTCAATTAGTGGTGAATTGTTATGTTTTCAAAAGAGTGTTGATTTGAAACTTGGTTTGAAATGGAAAATGATTTAGGAGTTAATGATTTAATTAATTGATTTGATAATTGGTTTGATTAAAGTAACAATTTGAGAAGTGAAAAACAAGGAATAAAAGGGTTGTTTTTATTTGTTATTTTGGTTCCAATAGTTGTAACAGAGCAAGTATGAAACTATGTTTGAAAAAGGTTTGAATTTGAATTGTGAAAACATGATAAAACAGAAGGAAAACAAATGCAAACAATAAGTAAACATGATGACATGATGCATTGCTTGAAACAAAACAAAGAACAAAACATTCTAGGGGTATTTTCATACTTGGGATGTTACAAAACGCCCCCCCTTGAAGGAATCGCGCCCCGAGATTCCCTACTGAGAAATGAACAGGTCCGGATACTTCTTGCGAAGATCCTCCTCGGTCTCCCACGTTGCCTCTTTATCGGAATGATGCGACCATTGGACTTTCAAGAACTTGGTGCTCTTGTTGCGAGTCTTACGCTCGGTCTCATCGAGAATACGAATAGGGTGCTCCTCATAAGATAGATCATCTTGCAGCTCAATGGAATCATGATCAACTGCACGATCTGGATCTTTGAAACACTTCTTGAGTTGTGACACGTGGAACACATCGTGCACCTTGTAAAGTTTTTCTGGAAGTTCAAGACGATAAGCATTCTCTGCACGTCTTGAGAGGATGTTGAAAGGGCCAATGTATCTTGGTGCAAGCTTTCCTTTCACACCAAAACGATGAGTGCCTCTGAGGGGAGTTACACGGAGATATGCCTTATCACCAGGTGCATAGACCATATCCCTGTGCTTGCTATCATAATAGCTCTTCTGTCGAGACTGAGCAATCCTGAGATTGTCACGAATGATACGAACTTTCTCCTCGGCTTCCTTAACAATGTCAGGGCCTAAAAGTGAACGTTCACCAGCTCCAGACCAATTGATTGGACTCCTGCATCTGCGACCATACAGTGCCTCAAATGGTGCCATGCCTAGGCTTGCCTGGTAGCTGTTGTTGTAGGAGAATTCAACATATGGAAGGCAATCCTCCCATTTCATGCCAAAGGAGAGACCACATGCTCTGAGCATATCCTCGAGAATCTGATTGACTCTTTCGACTTGCCCCTGAGACTGAGGGTGATAAGTTGTGCTGAACAGAAGTTTAGTGCCCAATGCTTCTTGAAAGCTCTTCCAGAAATGAGAAGTGAAAATACTTCCACGGTCTGAGCTTATTTCCAATGGAACACCATGAAGGGGAACAACCTTTGCTGTGTAGAGCTCTGCTAACTGGCTAGCTGAGATAGTTTCCTTTACAGCATAGAAGTGAGCAACCTTAGTGAGACGATCAATAACAACGAAGATTGCATCGTTGCCCTTTTTGGACTTTGGAAACCCAGTAACGAAGTCCATTTCAATCATGTCCCACTTCCACTCAGGAATTTTCAGAGGTTGGAGTAGACCTGCTGTCTTCTGATGGACTGCCTTAACACGTTGACAAACGTCGCATTCAGAAACGTATTGAGCAATTTCACGTTTCATGCCAGACCACCAATACAGAGTCTTGAGATCCTGGTACATCTTTGTACTTCCAGGGTGAATGGATAGAGGAGTTTCATGAGCCTCCTTGAGAATGATATCCTTGAGACTTTGAATCTGAGGGACTGCAATGCGTCCTTCGAAGAACACAGTTCCTTTGTCATCAACTGAGAAGGACTTGAACTTATCATTGCCCTCCTTGATGTGATCCACAATCTTCTTGATTTCATTATCACGAAGTTGTTCAGAACGAATCTTGTCCTCGAGAGTTGGGCTGGCTGTCAAGCTAGCAAGGTATCCTTCAGGAACAAGACCAAGGTTCAGCTTCTGGAATTCTTCATGAAGTGGAGGTTGGCTTTCCATGATCATGAGATTATTGCAATAGGATTTGCGACTGAGAGCATCGGCCATAACATTAGCCTTGCCTGGAGTGTAAGAAATGGTGAGATCAAAGTCTTTAATCTTCTCAATCCATCTCCTTTGCCTGAGTTTCAGATCTGGCTGAGTGAAGATGTATTTCAGACTCTTATGATCGGAAAAGATTTCAGTTTTGTTACCCAACAAGTATTGTCTCCATTTCTTGAGGGCAAACACAACTGCTGCAAGTTCAAGATCATGTGTGGGATAGTTTTGCTCATGTGGGTTCAACTGACGTGAAGCATAAGCGACAACTTGACGTTCTTGCATAAGAACTGCTCCTAGGCCTTGGAGAGATGCATCACAGAATATCTGGAAAGGTTTGGTAGTATCTGGGCCAACTAGAACAGGTGTGGAAGTGAGTTTAGTCTTCAGGAGGTTGAAACTCTCATCACATTGTGGAGTCCAAACGAACTTTTTGTCCTTCTTTGTGAGATCAGTGAGAGGTTTAGCAATCTTGGAAAAGTTTTGGACGAAACGACGGCAATAGCTAGCCAAGCCAAGAAAACTTCTGACTTGCTTCACCGTCTTAGGGGGTTTCCAGTCAACAATTGCCTTAACCTTTTCCGGGTCAATGGCTATGCCTTTGGCAGAGATGATATGACCAAGATATGCAACTTCTGGAATCCAGAACTCACATTTGGAAAACTTGGCATACAGACGATGCTCGCGAAGTTTCATGAGAGTGAGACGAAGGTGTTCTCCATGCTCTTCCTCGGATTTGGAGTAGACTAGAATGTCATCAAGATATACCACAACGAACTTGTCGAGGTATTCATGGAAGACAGAATTCATGAGTCTTGAGAAGGTCGCCGGTGCATTGGTGAGACCAAAGGACATGACGGTGTATTCATATAGACCGTACCGAGTGGTGAAAGCTGTCTTAGGAATATCTTCCTTTCTGATCTTTATCTGATGGTACCCCATCCTCAAGTCCAACTTTGAGAATATTGAGGCTCCAGCAAGTTGATCAAAAAGATCATCGATACGAGGAAGTGGATACTTGTTCTTGATTGTTTTCTCGTTGAGAGGACGATAGTCAACCACGAGTCTCTTAGTTTGATCCTTCTTGGCAACAAACAGAGTTGGGCAACCCCAAGCGGAGGAACTAGGCTGAATGAAACCTTTGTCCATATACATATCGATTTGCTCCTTCAACAACTTCAGTTCAGGAGGAGCTATCTTGTATGGATGCTTAGAGATTGGAGCAGTACCTGGCTCAAGCTCGATCACGAACTCAACTGCTCTGTCCGGGGGCATCCCTGGCAACTCTTCTGGAAAGACGTCAGGGAACTCACAAACCACCGGAACATTTTCAATTGCAGGAAGGGGTTTGGCATCGAGGCTGAACAGCTGAACAGACGTTGATCCATATGGAGAATAGACTATCTGGCCTGAAGTGTGGGAGAGAGTTATTGACTTTTGAGCACAGTCAATTTTAGCTTTGTGGGTCTTCAACCAATCCATACCCAGAATGACATCAATGTCAGAATTTCCCAGCAACATGAGTGAAGCAAGGAATATGCGACCTCCAATTAGGATCTCATTGTCCATGCTTATCTTCGAAGTCAACATTTGCGGTCCCGGAGAGTGAACAGTCATTTGATTGCTTAGCGGAACCAGAACTAGGTTGTATGCTTTTGCAAAAATCTTTGACACAAATGAATGCGATGCTCCAGTATCAAACAACACTTTAGCTGGAATAGAGTTTACGGGTAATATACCGAGAACGACGTCAGCAGCCTCCTCTGCTTTGTCGGCCTTGATATGGTTCACCCTCGCGTTCCTCCCGACAGGCCTATTGTTGGAGTTGAAGGCTTTAGCCGGAGGAGCACGAACCATAGCCTGGTTGGTGTTGGGGCGAGGAGGTAGGGGTAGCTGCTTCTGAGTGCACTTATCAGCATAATGTCCAGTATCCTTGCACTTGTAGCAAGTGACGACACGAGAAGGACCTGGCCTTGGCTGCCCCATAGGGAACCTCTGACCCTGCATCTGAGATGGGTTGGGTGGGCGGGGACCAAAGCCTGGAGAAGCTTGGGCATTTGGAGCCCGAGTGACAGCACCATTTGGCACCCAGATGCGGCGCTTCTGCGGAGGGGTGGTCATGTTGGAGGAGGAACCACCCTCACGCGAGTGCTTGCGCGACTCTTCGAACGCCTTGCGCCCATTCTCCTCATTGAGCGCGGTGTTCACTAGCTCCACGAAGTCCTTGCACTTGATGTTGGTGAGAGCGTACTTCAGTTCCGGGTTAAAACCTTGGCGGAACCTTGCCATCTTCTTGGCTTCGGTGGACACTTCGTCACCAGCGTACCGAGCGAGACGATTGAACTCGTTCTGGTAGCCGAGAACGTCCAGCTTGCCCTGTCTGAGAGAGCAGAATTCCTCACGCATCTTTTCCATGAGACCATCCGGGATGTGGTGCTTCAGGAAGGCATCCTTGAAACATCCCCAGTTGATAGGAAAGCCAGCCCTCATGGCCTGGTAGTTCTCCCACCAAGTAGCTGCCTGACCCTTCAGTAGGTAGGTGGCGTACTTGACCTTATCCTCTTCAGCAACATGAGCTATCTCCAGAGCTCTTGCTACGTCACGGATCCAATCATCAGCATCCAGGGGCTCACGTGTTGTCACGAAAGCTTTTGGGCCCAAGCTGAGGAAGTCCTTGATGGTGACCCTTGGAGCATTCTGGTTGTGTTGCTGGTTAGCCTGGATCTGGGCCATCTGTGTCACCACTTGGGTCATCTGAGCCAACAGCTCCCCCATTGGTGGTGGCGGAGGCGGGTTGTTCCTGGTTGGAGGCATCCTGAACAGAAATTCATTTTAGCACAACAACAGAAAGGATAGACTTGGTAACCGAAAGATAGATTATTCCGACGCATGAATAGATAACCAACAGGTACATCATCACATGTTCAAATACATCAGAATATCCAACAGACCAATACATGGTTCGAAAACGAAAGGATAAACTAGACACAGCTAGTAATGGATACAACGGTACTCCCATGCTCATCACGCAGGACGGCGGTGAGTAGTACGACGAGAGATACGGTGAGGAGGAATCCCACGGAAGTAGGTATCACGACGATCCATGTAGATAGGAACTGCTCTGAGAGCAACTCTCGGTGTCGTGAAGTAGAAAGCGTCCTCTCCCTGTGCTCCATAGCGGGGAATCCCAGTGTAACCAGCTCCGAGGTCGAGAAGTGGGCCTCTGATCGGCTCGTAACCTCCAGCATCTGGCAACGGAAGACCAGCTGGCTGAACGACACGTGCGAAGCGCTCGTCTCCAACAAAGTCTGTGGTGTACGTCGCCAGACGAGTGAGAGCAAGGTGGAGCTGCTCCCTGACTGAGGCTAACTCCTGAGAAAGTGCGGAAGCAACGGCATCACTGTGACTAGCGAACTGGGCAGTGATCTGGAGCCTGGAGCTATCAGTCTCGTAGGTATCCATGTCGCGGTGGATAGTGAAGTGAACTCCCGCTGCCGTGATGTAACCACGGGGGATGTGACGAAAACTGGACTTATCAAACCCCCAGTAGTCAGCACGGAGAACGGTGATACTCACGTACGCTGCCTGCTGCACGGCCATATCCACTGTGGACCCTACTGCCTCGTACTGGTGTGCAATGCTCCTGCCATCATCCGACAGAATGTAGACGATAGCCCGGTAGCAAGTCTGGTCAAACTCTCGCTGGTGCTCGTAGACCTGGTACTCTGGTGCCCAACGGAACCCCAGAAAGGTAACCATGTCTCTCAGCAACTCCGGAAAACCGGCGGTGCTCTCACAGCGAGTCATGCGAACCACCTGCGGATAGTAGTTGAGACCCATCTGCAGATGATTTGGAATGTTTTGATTAGACTCCGGTAGAAGGAAAAGGATGTGGAAAACAACAACAAGGTTCAATGGACGAAAAGGATGTTGAAAAGAACATGATATCGAAGCAACATCGGGAAAACGAGACCAAAAATCCTGAGGTACTACAGATAACCCAAAACACGTGAAATCCGAACTTGAAAGTTTAGGTGAGAACAGAAAACAACGTTGCTCTTCCTTACCAGAAAAGGGTGGGTGGGTGGGGAAAGAAGAAAAATGGCAGAATTCCTACTCTCACGTTTCATTTTTCCTATATAGCTACAAAATAGTTTCTAGACTCAACTGCGACCAGTAAAAAGGGATCCTACAGGCAGACAGGCTCTGATACCATTTGTCGCACCCAAGGTTTCTAGAGGATACTCATCGCACGAACTGGAAGTCAGGTGCTTGGATTATGGGGCATACATGCTCCCACGTCCCAGCTTCCTGGTAGGCCTGCGCTTATGCGCGACAACACAAGCCCTGCTTCCACCGTCGAAGTAAACTATCCGCTAGGAACCTAAAGGCACTACTGTCGACGTACTTCATAATCAAACACGCACGGTACGTCAACAGTTTGGTACGAATGATAGCACAGAATGTCTCTAAGACACAAAAGAATGAAATAAGTGCAACTGGCCTTCACTAAGGCAGAAATATCGAATACAGTCATCCAGAGGACACATGTCCCAACATATCATCCATTACAACAGCGGAAGCCATCAAAGGGTCTGAGTACAGACAAATCCATGGCTTAAGAAGCCGGAGAAAATAAAGAAAAGCGAAGCCCATCCACGTAGGTCTGGATCCTGCCCTGGTCCAGCTAACTACTCGTCTACAGACTCGTCGAACTCCACAAAGTAGCCATCCTGGGAAGCATCGTAGTCATAGTCGTACTCTGCGTAAACCACAGCCCCAACGGGGTCAGTACATCCAAGTACTGGCAAGCAAGACTCACAGTTCATCAAGGAGTTACCCGTCAACACAAGCATTGATGCTTGGGATCAACGGAAGAAAGGGGTAATATAAAAGTTGCTGCTGGCTGCTCTAAACAACTACAGAAGATAACTACAAGTTCCGGCTAACAGAAAAGATAAGATCGAGGATTGTAACCAACTGAAAGATAACTTCAACCAAACCCATCCTGGATCTCGCCCCTTATCCAAAGAAGCAATCCGAGGATAACTCACACAGTTGTGATAAGGTGAATCAAGTTATTGTGTGAATAACCTATTACTAGTCAGGTTATTAATCATTGGGTGAAACATGATTGATCATTATGTTGAAGTTGTCCTGAGTACTTGTTAGCCAGTACTTTCACCAAGTAATCCATAACCGCGGAAAACACGGCTTCTCGAGAAGATTATCCCTGCAGGGTTGCACCAATTTGGCCGTACACTCAAGAATAACCCGCCAGATGGAAATGCACTTCCACCAAGCGGGGTACTCTACACAACCAACCATTCCTCGCATCAAGCCCAAAGCACCTTGGGCGCACGGCTAATCGAGCCCAGAAGAAAATGGACCCTCATAGCACTCTAAGAACGTGTCCCCCTATATGCCGACTACAAAAGTTCCACCCTGCGCTGGGCTCGCAAAAACATGCATGCGGCAAATGGAAAACACGAACTAAATGAGGCGATTTGGACGAGATGCGAATCAGGTCAAGTTGAGGGGGGCGCCCATACTCGCTTCCCAAATGCGGGTAGTGCGCTCATCATGGATCAGTAGACAAGACCCTTTTCCTATTAGGGTCGACACTAGCAGGCTCCAAAACCACTCATGGGCCTCCTGCCGGTGCCTTATCATCAAATTATTATTACCATTAGCAATTAACAGGATTGATTGATTAATAACGAGCCCCGGTACAAGATAAAAAGATAGTAACAGTAGTAACCGATAACAGACTCGAGTAAAAGCAACCCTAAGCATGCTAGATAATAACAGGCACAAGCAATGGCTGTAGGTATGGAGGTGGTGGCAATATCATGGCTCAAGGAATCATGTGATGGGTTCGGAGAACAAGCAACGATACATAGGGCTAGCAATAGTAGACAAAAGATAGTATCGACAACAAGTGTGGAAAGGAGCTCGATGATTCATGTGAGTGATAACTTGCCTGGCAGCTCAGTCTCGTACTGGGCTAGGTCCTGAGTAGTGGTGTCGTAAGGCTCGTCGGTACCAACGTCGTCGTCTAATCGAGAAGAAGCAAAAACAACAACGAAGGAAGACGGGCAATCAATACATGGCATAAGTGCACAAACATTGGATGATGCATGTCATGTTTAATAGATGCAACAAAAATAACTTGCTTGACATGAAACACAAGTTTAAATGGATTCCATATGCAAAAGGGTGCATATGGAAGCCCATGCTTGGAGTTGAATTAATTGTTCTATCACTAAGCATTAGGTGTAGTTGAATTAGTATGATGCATGCATGATGAATAGCAATAACATAACAATTTAAATGCAATTAGAATGATAGTTAACAATTTAGAAAAGCATTTTATTAAGTTTGGAATTTTTTGTTACTTAAACATGGCACACAAGTAAATGTTGTTATCATCAAGTTAAGGTGTGCAAAACAATTTACAAAGTTTATATTTGAAAAGTTTATCAATTTTTAGTTGGATTACATGTTTCACAATTTGAAATTGGACTTAGGATTAATTAATTATGAATTAAACAATTTTAAACAATTTTTAATTGAATTAAACAAGATTTAAATAGTTTAGGCAATTTAAATTATTCAAACCAGAAAACAAATTTTATATTTGAATAGAACATTCAAAAAGGTGTGAAAAACATATTTTATTTGAATTATTTGAAAACAGTATGAATTAGTTATGAATTATTTCAATTTGCATTTGAATTATTCAAATTTGAAATTTAAATGAATTTTGAAAATTCAAAACAGAACACAAGTTGAATATTTGGAAAGTTTGTAAAATTTGGATCAGAATAGACATCAAGTTTGTATTTATTGGGTTCATATTTTAAAAGTTGTTGAATTTTGAAGTTTATAGTTTATTCTGCCCATTAAAGATATTAGAAAATAGAACAGATTTGATTTTAATTTGTTTGTTACCGTGCAGGTACCCTACACACTCGCTGCCAGAAGGGCCCAGGGACTCACTGTGAGTACGTGGCAGTGGAGGGGCTGACGGATGGGCCCGGGAGGTCAGCGCGCGGAAGAAAACGAGAAAAAGGGAGGCTTTCGCCTCCGCGGGGATCGAACCCGAGAGCGATTGCTCGCGCGCGCAAGGGAACAGCCATCTGCGCTAGCGTGCGGTTGTGATACGAAGGGAGTCTGACGAAAGATATTGTAACGCTAACGCTGCTAACTGAATTTTTTTGCACACCCGCTACTGAACCTGACGGAGCAGAGATCGACGCCGGCGAGTCAGCGGCTGCTCGCCGCGGCTGAACATTGCGATGACTAGCCCGTGTGCTAGCGCTTCTGCGGGGTGGCCTAGGCGCGCTCGGTGCGTGGCAGAGAGGAAGAAAAAAAGGCGAGGAATCGACGGGATGCTCACCGTGAGCTGCAGAGTCTCGCCGGAGAAACGCGGACGGCGGCGTGGTTCTGGATCCCCTCAAGTCCCACCCGGGTGTCGATGATGAAGGTGGGAATGGGGGCTACCAATTCCCGTGGCTATCCCACGACGAATGCCATCGGAGACGGCGCCCGTTGCCGGATTTCAGAGGGACGGTGGCGGGAAGTTCAGAGCTTTGGGGTTCAGAGAGAAAGGCAGGGGCTTGGGGGGAGAGGATGGGAGATTGGCGGCGCCGGGGTAGGGTTCTAGGGTTGCGGCAGGAGGAGGAGGCGCCGCGGTGGTTTTAAGGAGCAGGTTGGAGCGGTACGGCGGCCATCGGAGGGTTCTGTGGCCGATCGGAGGGTGGCGATCACGTCGTACGCCATTGACGTCAGCTCGGGGATGACGACAGAGCTAGGAGAGGGTTATCGGGCCAAGGGGAAAAAAATAAACGGGCTGGGCTGCTTGGACCGTTAGCTGCTGCTGCTCTCCTCCCTTTCCTGCTTTTTTTTTTTTGTACACTGTTTTTTTTTGTAGTTGAGCCAATGGTAACAAAACAAAGGTTTTGTTTAAGAAAAATTTGGAATAAAAATTAGGATAACTTCTTAGTGGAAAAGCAACCTTTTGGCAGTTTTTGTTTTCCAAAAATTTATTGTTTGTTTGTTGTTTTAAAAATTAAACCAATTTAGATGAAATTGCAATATTAATTAATATTGGTAAAACAAAACATTTTCCATAGGGTTTTCCCCTAGGGTTTTTAAAGTGATTTAAGAATTTCAATTAGTGGTGAATTGTTATGTTTTCAAAAGAGTGCTGATTTGAAACTTGGTTTGAAATGGAAAATGATTTAGGAGTTAATGATTTAATTAATTGATTTGATAATTGGTTTGATTAAAGTAACAATTTGAGAAGTGAAAAAGAAGGAATAAAAGGGTTGTTTTTATTTGTTATTTTGGTTCCAATAGTTGTAACAGAGCAAGTATGAAACTATGTTTGAAAAAGGTTTGAATTTGAATTGTGAAAACATGATAAAACAGAAGGAAAACAAATGCAAACAATAAGTAAACATGATGACATGATGCATTGCTTGAAACAAAACAAAGAACAAAACATTCTAGGGGTATTTTCATACTTGGGATGTTACACCGGAGGGGATGGCTGCGATGTGAGGATCACATGTGTTCACGGAGTGTTAATGCTTTGCTCCAGTGCTCTATTAAAAGGAGCACCTTAATTACCAGTAGTTCTCTTGAGGCCCCGCTGAAAACGGGCTAGTAGGACAAAAGATGTTGTGCAAGTTCTCATTGTGAGCACGTACGACTATTTACGGAACACATGCCTATGGTTACTTAGTGCTTGGATGCTTTATCATATTTATGTGCAATGCCCATGACATGATCATTATTTGGACTTTCTTATCCATGCAACACCGTTCATCCATCCCTATGCCTACATTATTTAATCCCATTGTTTACTTAAAACACTACTGCTGCTGTTTTCATTTCACTGCTGCTTTTACTTCAAACACTACTATAAAACTGTTACTACTGATAAACCACAACGAACATAAGTACTTCTAGGTTGAGGTGAATTGACAACTCACTTGTTAAGGCTCACAAATATTCTTTGGCCCCCCTTGTGTCAAATCAATAAATTTGGGTTTTACTTCCCTCGAAGACTATTGAGATCCCCTATACTTGTGGGTCATCAAGACTATTTTCTGGCGCCGTTGCCCGGGAGCATAGATTTATTTGCGAGCTCACCGGAGAGTATTATTATCTACTGATATCATTCATCATGGGTAAGACTCGTGATGGAAAGTTTCCTATATTACCATCCACTACAAGAAGAGGCACAACTCTGAACACCTCTGTTGCTCTTAATTCACCGTCTGTTATGAGTAAGCTGTTTACACCACCACATGCTACACATGCTACTTCTGCTGAATCTGAAAATATTTCTGATACTTTTGATGATGCTTCTACTCTGCTTGATGAGAGTGGTTCTCTTGGTCTAGTATTGCTAAAGCTAAAAATATTGCAAGCACTGAAACTCCTGATAAAAATCATGTTACTCCTGCTATTTCACCTGAGCTTATAGAGAATCCTAGTGATGATTTAGATGATGCCTATGTTTATCTTAATGATGATATTATTGATGTAATATGTACTATGAAGGATAATGATGTTGTTATGAGACTTATTGAAAGTCGTGCTGTTAGATATAAATTATCACCTGATGCTAAGTTTGCCACTTCTCCCATTAATATTAGGGACAAGGATTATGATTTCTCTCTTGATTTATCTTATATATCTATTGTTGAGAAAGAACCTTTTTGTGGTACTGAAAATGAAAGTGCTATGAAACATATGAATGAGCTCTCCTCTTTGAGTATTTTGTTCTCTGATGATATTAAGAAATGTAGCTACTTTGTTACTAAAATATTCCCTTTCTCATTAAAAGATGAAGCTAAAACTTGGTTTAACAATTTGTCTCCTGGATCTATTGATAGTCCTATTGGCTTGGTTAATGCTTTCTTTCTGAAATATTTTCCCTCTAGTGCTCAACATGCTGCTTTACAAAATATATTTAATTTTAAGCGATTGGAAGAAGAGAAACTTCCTGTATCTTGGACAAGGTTCTATTCTTTAGTTAGGGATACACCTGGGCATAAGCTAGAAGATAATAAACTTCTTGATATATTTTATAATGGACTAAATGTTGAATCTAGGACATACCTGGATAGTTATGTTGGTTGTGTTTTCAGGCAAAGAACTCCAGAAGAAGCTGAGGAATTAATGGCTAAAATAAGCCAACATCATGATGATTGGACTATGATTGAGCCGGAGTCGACCCCTACTCCAGTACCTACACCAACACCAACACCCAAGAAGAGGGGAATGATTGAATTAAATGATGAAGTGATGAGAGAAGCCAAGAAATCTCTTAAAGAGAGGGGTATTAAATCTGAAGATGTGAAGAATCTTCCACCTATAAAATAATTATGTAAGCCAATCCCTCACTCATCCACTATTGAGGTACACTCTCTCCAATATTTTGATAGTAAAGATATTCCCTATAACAAACCTCCTGATCAATGTTTAGATGAATTTGATAATTATATTATCAAGCAAGATAATTTAAATATGAGGGTGCAAAATAACCTAATGGAAAACTCTAGAGCTATTGATAATTTGCATGGTATTATAGAAAGAACCTCTAATGATGTTAAAATGCTTGTTAAAAAATTCAAATGGTTAAAACTCAAATTGATCAACTTGCTAAAGTGCAAAAAGATTTGCTAGTTAATGCTTCTTAAGAAAAACATGCTTATGAAATAATAACTAGAAGTGGTATTGCTACACAAGATCCTTTATATCCCGAGGGACATCCTAAAAGAATTGAACAAGATTCTCAGCAAACTAATGATAATGTTTTTCACACTAAGAAGAAAAAGAAGAAGAAACATAAAACTGCTTTAGAATGCTCTAAAGTTGCTAAAGATCCTAATAGTATATCTATCTCTGATGCTGAAACTGAAAGTGGTAATGAAAAGAATGATGCTTCTGATAAAGAAGAACCTGTAGCTGAACCTGAAAAGCAAACTAAAACTGCAAAGTATACTAAGGAAGATTTCATTGCTAATAAACATGGAAATGAGAGAGAACCTTGGGTACAAAAACCAATGCCTTTTCCTAATAAGAAACACAAATCTAAGGAAGAAGAACACTATAACAAGTTTTGTGAATGGATGAAACCTTTGTTCTTGCAAATTCCTTTAACTAATGCTATTAAATTGCCTCCTTATGCAAAGTATATGAAAGATATTGTCTCTAACAAAAGGAAGATTCCTAATGAGGAAATATCCACTATGCTTGCTAATTACTCTTTTAATGGCAAGGTTCTTGAGAATCTTGGAGATCCTGGTATACCTACTATTCCCTGTTCTATTAAAAATAATTATGTTAGAACTGCTTTGTGTGATTTGGGTGCTGGAGTTAGTGTCATGCCTTTTACTCTCTATAAAAGACTCCTCCTAGAAAAATTGATACCAACTGATATATCTTTGAAAATGGCTGTTAAGTCTACTGCTATTCATGTGGGTATATGTGAGGATGTTCCTGTTCAAGTTGCTAATAATTGTCTGATATTAACTGACTTTGTTGTGTTGGAAATGCCTGAAGATGATAATATGTTTATTATTCTTGTAAGACCTTTTCTTAATACTGCAGGGGCTGTTATTGATTGCAATCAAGGAAAAGTTACTTTTAATGTTAATGATAAAGAGCACACTGTTTATTTTCCCAAGAAGATTGATAGAAAATATGGTCTGAATTCCATTGAAAATATTGAGACCATCAATATTGGAGAATTTTATTGTCCTATTCCAAAGCCACCCAAAGAATATGAAATTATTATGATTGGGACTATGTCTATCAAGATTGAGGTAACATGATTATTTAGTGAGAAACAAAGTTCTGTTTCATATAAAATTATTTTGGTAGCAAGACTTGATCACCCTTGTTAACAAAATGATTTTAAATGAAGAGAGCATTGTTTTCACTATGTTGTAACCTTCCCCATTATGTTTTCACCATGTTTACTTATGTTATCACATTATTACTTGAGTGCAATCATGTTTTCCACCATCCTTGTGCATGTTTTCCTGATGTTTTCACTCTGATTACTGAGGTTATGCATGTTTTCACCACCCATACTTTTGTTTTCACCACTACCACCCTTGTTTTCTTTGGATATTCTTTCATTAGAGTGTCATAGCACCTCTGTAGTTCTTGTTTTGGTTTTGTTTTCCACGTTTTCAATTTTGTTTTCCCGGTTTTTATTAATTATTAAAATTCTAGAAATACCTCAAAAATAAAGTTTCTCGAAAAATTCCAGAAAAATTATGATAAATTTTTACGTAAAAAATGAGGTAGAAAGCCACCTGGGAGACCCCAGGGGGACCCACCAGGAAGGCAAACCCTAGGGTGGCGCGCCAGCCCCTAGTGGCGCCAACACATGGTGTGGGGCCCCCTGGCCCTCCACTTACTATCTCCACTACCCAAGTCTCTTCTCTCACCTACCAAACTGAAAAAATTTCCTGGATCCCGTGTTCTTTGTGTTCTTCATCTGTATTTTCGATCTCCTTCTTTAGCCCATCATTTGTGCTGGTTTTTGGTGTGTTTGATCTCCGGTATGTGACTCCCCCGATGATCCAAGTAGAATTTTGTTTAGTTAAGTATTTCTTGAGTATTTTGCCACAGTAGGTGACAGGTTATGTGAGTTTGCATGCTTTATTTGAGTAGAAACAATATAGTTTTGATGTATTTTTAGCTCTCATATAAGTCCCTATGGTAGTCTCCACCTTATAGTTGCTTGCAATTAATTGTTATGATGATTGTTGAAAAAATTCAGAGATGGAGCACAATGCTTATCAACTAAACCAGCACGAGTTGGAGGTGCATGAGGTCTTGCTCGTGCACCGTGAAGAGAGGGTGTTCACATCAATCTATCCGTGTCGGGAATTTATGCAAGTTACAGGAATTCTGCAGGATTTTAACACTCTAGCGCATAATGCAGGTTTAGACCGTTTCATTGAGGATGAGCCCATCCAATATGTGAAACTAATTATGTCTGTGGTGCAGGATTTTCGTTTTAAATGGTCTCCAACTAACCAATGGTCCACTATAAAATTTATAACAAAGATGTGAGCCTGCCTTTTAGTGTTTTCTGTGCAGCTATTAAGGTACCCGAGTGGGGGTCTTGTGACAAAATAAGTGGGCAGCCCAAACCACTACTGGATTTATATGGAGAGATTTGCCAAGGCAGAAGCTTCACAGGGGAGAGTGGTAAAATTCGTGAAATTCAACTCCCTAGCATTCGATACTTTGCCTACTTTATTTCTAAATGTGTGTTAGCTAGGAAAACTGCTAGCAAGTTATCTGTTTATGATTTGGCGATTATTGCTGCTGCTTTGAGACACGATAGGTCTTATAACTTTGGCGCTTTGATTTCTTACTGTATATCACATAACCGTGAGAAGAGCGGAGTTTGTGGAGGTCTTATTGCCTCGCGCTTGCTAGCTTTGCATGGTTTGGAGCCACACCCTCTAGACTTTCAGTTTCCTATAGAGAGGCTTAATCTTGTTTCCATGGTTCAACATAAGTTTCTTTCTACCCATGCTCACTTACATAATTTATCTTTTGAATTAACTTTATCCAAACGATCCGGGTGAAGAGTTGTTAAAACTGTTAGAGAAGTACTTTTGCCTACACCTCTTTTGTTTGATCTTAATACCAGGCAAGGTTGGGAGCTTTCTGAGAGTGAGCTGGACACATACCTTGAGCATCACCCCCAGCAAGGGGAGGATGCCGATGAGGGGGACGATGGTGATTTCGTCCAGCCCTACAACGCCACGGGGATTCCACACCAGCACCCAGGATATGACTATGCGCCAGCTGCATCATCCTCCTCTTATGCGCCCGAGTACAACCACGCGAGGGATGACCCACCGCAGTGGGGATATTTCTCGCGCTTTGATTGATCTCCACTTAGGCCAAAAGCCTAAGCTTGGGGGAGGTATACCGACATCACATTCATTTATATATCATGTTCGGTCGGTTCTTTGTATATCCATGTTTTCGTTTCTTTCGTTTGTTTTTGTTTCTTTCTCTTGTTTCTCTTTGTTTTTATTGTTTTGTTCTTGTTTTCCGAAACACAAAAAAACCAAAAATAATTATGTTGTTTCTCTTTGTTTGCTTCTTTAGTTTCCCTATTTCATTTGCTTTATGTTTTAGTTGTAGGTTAATATTAAAAAACCTAAAAATATTTTGTTTGTTTGCTTTCTTTTGTTCTTGTTTCATTTCAAAACCCCAAAAAGATTTTGCTTTGTTTGCTTGTTCTCTTTCTGCTAGTGCTTTAATTGAAAAACCCAAAAATATTTGTTGTTTTTCTTTGGTTTTGTAAAGTTTGTTGCAGAGTTCAATAGTCGTCCGTGACTCTGTTGGAGCTTGGTTTTCATTATATATTATTCGAGCCACAAGTGAAGAGCAATAATGACGATATACGACAATTCAAGTTGTGGTGAGAGGCTGGTATGAACTCTATTTGCTTTCATTTTTGTACATATATCCATCTATGTGAGCATGCTTAGTTTGTTCGTATAAGATATATGTGACTTAATGGACGCTTAATAGTTCATGCTCTCTCATGTTTTGTTCCAATTTATTAATAGTAAATGACATGTCATATAAATATTTGTTCGCATTGTTCTATTCATAGAAGGACATGATCTTGTGGTAGCCTCCTCTGACTGTTTCATTTGAATCGACTTGGCACATGCTCACGCATGCTAAGACTAAAAACAAAAAGTCAATAAGCCTCGATGATTTATTTTGCCTCAGAGTTCTAGTATCAATTTTATGCCTCAGTTAATTTTACTTTGTCGTAAACATGATTATGATAGTTGTTTCTCTCTTGATTGTCGCTCCCTGTCTATTTGCTAGCCTTCACCTATACTGAGTATGAGCTCTACTCGTGCATCCAACTCCCAAAAACCAAAGTTTGCCAAATATGTCCACCATACCTACCTATATGTGGTATTTAACCGCCACTCCAAGTAAATTGCTCATGTGCTACCTTTAAAACCTGCTAAAAATTATTCCTGTTTTGTGCCCATGTTTTAGCTCATGAGGACGTAAATAGAGAATCTTTATCTCACTCGTTGATTGGATTTCACACCCTGGACTAGTCGCTTCATCCGCTTATCCAAATCATAGAAGAGCTGGCAGCGGGGTGCCCAGCCCCAAATTAATACACGCAAATACTCTTCACTCTTTTGCCCCTGATTTATCAGTCAAAGCATAATTGTGTAAACAAAAGAGAGAGAGGGATGACCTTCTACCCAGATGCGTCCTTCACATGGGAGCCTCTCTTGTGAATCCAGTTGACTTGTGACGTACTGTATTGTCTGTTTACCATTCGTTGACATCAGCATACACCTCTCTCAAAATGTTTTCAATATCTCTGTTTAATAAAATAAAAAGCTCTAGCACATGAGTGATCCATGCTTCCCTCTGCGAAGGGTCTTTCTTTTATTTTTATGTTGAGTCTCCGCCATATTCTTTGAGCTCTTTCTTGAGAGCACAATGGTCATTCTTAGTGTGATGTGTTTGTCCCAAAGTACGGTTGATTGTGGTATAACTTTGATATTTGCATCTTTGATATCTTTACTTCTAGTCTTCCCTTGAACTTCAGAGGTGCCCTGGCATTTATGTTTTGCCCCACTCTTAAGGGCAAGCGAGATACCACTTTATTAGAACTTTTTTATGAATACTTCAATCTTGCAAATAGTTATGCTTCATGTTGTTTATTATTAATATGTTGTTATCTCTTCATGTTTTGCATAGCTATTAATGGAAAGTATCTTGCATGTATCTTATTATGAGCATAATTAAGTATGTGATCACATAGTGAATATATTTACATCATATGAAAGAAATGTGTTCGTAAAAGTCTTTTATCGCACTGAGTTGTCACTGAATTGCTTGAGGACAAGCAATATGCTAAGCTTGGGGGAGTTGATACGTCGAAACCGTATCTCCTTTTCTGAACACTTTTCTTATTGTTTTCCTCTAAACTTGTGTGTTTTGAATACAACTAACACGGACTAACGATGTTTTCACCAGAATTACTTTGGTGTCTTGTTTTTATGGAGAAAAATCAACTTTCGGGAAATTGCCCAGAAAAGACCCCATTGATGTTTTCACCCCGGAAGACCCCGGGAGCCAGAAGGGGGCCAGGAGAGGAGCCATAGGGTGGCCACACCCCCTGGCGCGGGTCCCCCTAGTGCACGCGACCTAGGGGTGTGGGCCCCTCAGAGCCCCCCTCAGACTCCCCTTTCGACTACAAGTAGCCTCCAACCCTAAAACCCGAGGGGGTTCGTGATATTCCACAGATTCACAATAGAGCGTCGTCGTCCCGAACCTCGATTCGGGGATCAGAAGTTCCTGTTCTAGCGCCCTGCCGGGACGGGAAGTGGAGGAGATTGATACATCTCCAACGTATCTATAATTTCAGATGTTCCATGTTGATATTATGCCAATTGCTACATGTTTCCCGTATGTTTTCCTACGTTTCTTATGTTTTCCGGGACTAACCTATTAACAAGATGCCACAGAGCCAGTTCCCTGTATTTTGCTGTTTTTAGTTCCAGAAAAGTTGTTCTGGAAATATTCTTGGAATTGAAAAATTTGAAAGCTAGAAGTCCTAAAAGTCCCGGAAGCATCCAGAAGCCCCGAAGAGCCCCGGAGGGGGTCCACAGGGTGGCCACACCATGGGGTGGCACGGGTCCCCTGGCCACGACACCTAGGGGTGTGGGCCCCCTGGCCACCTCCCGGCATCGCCCTTTCGCCATATATAGTCCCTGAGGCATAAACCCTAGGGGAATCGACCTTTTCAGCAAAATACATCCGTAGCTCCGCCGCTGCCGCTGGCAAGTTTCGGGGGACAAATCTCTGTTCTGGCACCCTGCCGGGACGGGGAAGTGCCCCAAGAAACCATCTCCATCGACTCCAACTCCATCTCCATCGTCGTTGCTGTCTCCTAAGATGAGGAGGGAGTAGTTCTCCCCCGGGGCTGAGGGCTCTACCGGTAGCTATGTGGTTCATCTCTCTCTCCATGGTGTGATCTTTATGTGATCATGAGCTTTGTAATCCAGTTGAATATGTAGATGGATCTTCATATGTTATGCTACTCAAGTGGTTTTGTTATCTCCGTAAACACTTTGATCACAGGGCAAAGGTGACAGTGTGTGCTCCGTGTGGTTTAGCATGATATTTGTATCTTGTGTTGGAAGGTGAACCTATGAAATTGTGGCGTTTGTTTACTAATTTATTGGGCTCGTAGTGACATTGGGGTGCCCTAGAGAGGGAATATATACTTGAGGAGTGATGTTAAAGCCCTACACAATGATTAGTGTTCGTTATTCGACCGGAGAGTGGTTCGGAGTAGCATAGTGAAGAAATGATATTTGTGCATTCAATTATGAGATCATTGTAGAGAGTGTCCACTAGTGAAAGTAGGAGCCCTAGGCCTTATTTCCAAGCATTGAAACACCATTTTCCGCCTGTTCTGCTACATGTTTGATTGCTGGCATTTTTATTTCAGATTGCTATTATCACTTATTATCATCTGTAATACTTGCATTTTACTCTCTCTTCGCCGAACTAGTGCACCTATATACCTTACAAGTATATTGGGTGTGTTGGGGACAGAAGAGACTTCTTGTATCTTGATTGCAGGGTTGCTTGAGAGGGATAACTTTGACCTCTACCTCCCTGAGTTTGATAAACCTTGGGTGATCCACTTAAGGGGAACTTGCTGCTGTTCTACAAACCTCTGCACTTGGAGGCCCAACATTGTCTACAATAATAGAAGCGTGCGTAGACATCAAGCTCTTTTCTGGCGCCGTTGCCGGGGAGGTAAGGTAAAAGGTACTCACATCCTCGGGTGTGAGTGCTCGAAGTTATTTCCTTTAGATTCTGCAATTATATCTTTTTGTTTCTTGTTTTCACTAGTTAGGCTTATTTTTACTTGTTGCTTGTTTTTATTTTTACTAGTTAGTCTTAATGGAAAACAACAAAAATATGAGAGATCTATATTTGCATTCTAGTAGCAATGTTATTAGCATTAATTATTTGGATACCATTATTTCCAGTACTATGGAAAATTCTAGCTTGGGAAATCTAGTTTTTATAAACTTTTTAGTTTTCCAGCTTTAGAGGAGAAAATTTGCTTCGATGATACTTTATCTCCCATATGTGATAAACCTAATGATGCTTGTGATATTTTAAATACTCCTACTGAAATCATTCCTTTAAAATACCCAAGAAAATTGTTGAACTTGTCATGGATAACTGTTATTTTGGAGATGGAACTGTCCATCCTCGTGATCATTTACTCTTTATACATGAGTTATGCGGGTTGTTCAAGTGTGCAGGTATTTCAATGGACCAAGTTAAGAAGAGGTTATTCTCTTTGTCTCTTAAGGACTAAGAAAGGGAGTGTTATGAGCTTCTAGATGATCCTCATCATTTTGAGTGGAAGGAGCTCGAATCTCTATTCCATTCTAAATTTTATTGTTCTCATGAACTGTATTTAGATAGGAATTACATTTATAATTTTTGGCCTCGTGATGGAGAAAGCATTGCTCAAGCTTGGGGAAGACTGAAAACATTAATACTTAAATGTCCAACCATGAGCTTCCTAAGGAAATAATTGTTACTAATTTTTATGCAAGGCTTTGAGGACATTATAGGGATTATCTAGATGCATGTTCCGAGGGTTCTTTCTCAAGTAAGAAGGTTGAAGCTAAATGGGATCTTCTTGAAACAATTGAAACCAATAGTGAAGGTTGGAATAATGACAAAGGTAAAGAATCAGATATAAACTATGAGTATGATTGCATTAAGTCTTTCGCTGAAATTCCTGATTTTCAAGAGCTTAGTGCTAAATATGGTCTTGATCCTCAAATGATTATTGGTTGGTATAGATCCTATGCTTCTTGTATTAATATTCCAAAATCAAATAGGGACATATATCATGAACCTTTTAAAGACACTTGCATGGAAAATGAAGTTGTTAATGATGATTGCAATAAACATGCGCTAACTTCTGAAAAAACTATTTCTTATAAGCATGTTAATTTTTGTGGAGCACTTAGACCTTGTGAAAAGAATAAAATTGAAGAAGAATATTGTATCCATCATAGGAATGAAAAAACTAGAATGTGGAGTAGGGCTCTAGATGATCTTGGTGAAAACGTTTGTGCCCTCTATCCTTTTATTTGTGAACTTTGCTATAAAGTGGGTCATTTTAAGTTCCAATGCTCAGGCCATGATAGTAGCCTTTCAAATCCTATGAGTACCGCAAGTTTGTATTGTGATGACATGATCACCCCTAATGAGCATGATGAAATTACATTATTTTTGGGTTGTGAAGAGTTATTAAGGAAAACTTCTTTGATAGATATGAGTGCTTTTGATAAGAATAGTGTCTTGCATGGATGCCATCTTTATTGTGTTGATAATTTCCATGCAAATACTTACATACAAAATATTATAAAAGAGGAGACTTTACCAAAATATGACAGGACTAATATGTGTTTTGTTCTTATTAATGAAGAGGAGAAATCCTCCAAAGTTCTTTCTATTGTTCCTGATAATAAACCAGGGTATGTCGAGAAGCTCCCTTTTAAGCCTCTCCCTCCTAAAGAGGGGAGAAGAGGAAGAAGAAGAAGATAAGGAGTAAAAAGAGAGGTAACGGTATCTCCCCCTAATCATGTTGCTCATATTTCAACTTTTGCTTATGAGTGTGACCTCGATGATTTTCCTATGCCTGTTATTTATGAAAGTGATCATGATTGGGAGAAACACACTACTTTTGATATTGAAAATTTCTTTGGTACCAATTCTGAAAATGATGATAATAATTGTTGTACTATTAGTACCATCCACATTCCTTCCAATGATGATATAAAAAGCTCTAAGATTATGGATGATGAGTTTGAAATCCCTTTTCTATTAATGATTACATGCTTGATACATCTCCTCCTAGTAAAAATGATGATATGTTTACAAATGAATGCATTTTGGAAGACAACTATTTTATTGCTTGTGATGATACTATGCCTCCAATATATGACGATTTCAATGATGAATATGACATTTTTAGTCCACCTACTATTGAGGAGAAAATTAATTATGATTTCAATATGCCTCCAGTCTTTGATAATTATTATAAAGAAAGTTATAGCATAGGCTATAATTACAATCATTCTCATGAAAATTGCCATAATTATGGTGGGATTACCCAAAACCATCTCTTTAATATGCAACGTGTCTATCATGTTCGAGTTCTTTATGATAATCCTACTCCCACTACTATTAATAAGAATGACTATGCTGATGTGGAGAGTATTAATTCTTTTATGCATGTGGCTCATGATAAGAATGTTTTGTGTGATAGTTATATTGTTAATTTTATTCATGATGCTACTGAAAGTTATTATGAGAGAGGGAAACATGGTTTTATGCATCTCAACAATATTAAGTTTCCCCTCTTTATGTTGAAATTTTTGAAGTTGCACTTATTTTGTCTTCCTATGCTAGTCACTTTGTGCTTCGTTGACTTGTTTTTCTACAAGATTCTTTTTCGTAGGAAGTGGGTTAGGATTAAATGTGTTTTATATTTTCTTCTTGATTCTCTATTATTGTGCTTCAACTCTTATTTTTATGTGAGCATTTAAAAAAAAATCACTATGCCTAGCTGAAAGGCGTTAAAGAAAAGCGCTACCGGGAGACAACCTGTTTTATTTCTCTGTTTTCAACCTGTTTTCCTTTGTTTTCTTTTGTGTGCTTTGCACCTGGGTGTTGTCTATTTCCTTAGCAACCCCTCTGTATCTTTTATTTTTTGTTTTTGTTGAGCCATGTAAAGCCTCTAGTGGAAAGTTGAGGCTATATTTCGGATTTCTGCGCATGAAACAGATTTCTGCTGTCCGGTTCTTATTCATAAAGAATCACAGAAAATTCAAAATGACCTGAGTTTTTTGTGCTTAATCTTGAGGTATATACGCAAATTTTCTTATAAGACCACTTTTTGATTTGAGCAACAGAATAGTTTTGCAAAAATCGATATTTACCTGTTGTTCTGTTTTGACAGATTTCTGCCATTTATCGCGTTTGCATATTAATCTCTTTCTTTTGGTGTTCTTTTGAGAAAAAGAGTTTTAAAAGAAGTTGTGACAGTAGCTAATGTGTTTTTTAGTGTTAGAATTGTGTTGAAACTGAACCATGTGAATTTATTATTTCAATTGCACTAACGTTGCTAGTGAAGATTGTGAGAATTTTGATGTGAAGGAAGTTTTCAAGGGTCAAGAGAGGAGGATGATATGATGTGACCAATAAGAGTGAAAAGCCTAATCTTGGGGATGCCCCGGTGGTACATTCCAGAAAATTCCAAGAAGACTCAAGCGTCTAAGCTTGGGGATGCCCAAGGCATCCCCTTCTTCATCATCAAACTATTAGGTCACTTCTAGTGAAACTATATTTTTATTCGGTCACATCTTATGTGCTTTACTTGGTGTCGAATATGCATCTCAACAAGTCCCTCGGGGTGAACTGATAGGGTTTCGAGTAGGAGAACGAGTAGGCGCTGGTGACAATCGTCGGCTAACAGGGGGCACGATTTACCCAGGTTCGGGGCCCTCGTAGAGGTAAAACCCTTACTCATGCTCATGTCGATCTGTATTAGCACAATAGATCGGTTACAGTGGGGGTGCTCAAGTCAAGAGTAGATCTCAATCTCAAGGCTTAGGTGGTGCGGTATTGATTGGTCCCCCTCCCGGTGATTCTCCTGGCCTTATATATATCGTCAGGTCTCAAACCGTCCCCGGGGGGATACAAACCCTAACCCTAAGTTGGTTACAAGTTTCCTTTCTTAACCCGCAAGGCTTTGCGGGTGGGCCTTGATTGGGACTTCTAGAACTATCCACGGCATCTCCCTTGGAGCTTGGGTCTTGGGCCTTGGACCGGGTATGCTCACCCGATAGGTCCAGGATCCATCCGTTTGTCAGTAGCCCCCGAGCGTTTACTCTGCTGAGAATCCGTCGGGTAGATGCTCAAAGTTCGTCTTGATTTCTTTCCGATTGATGGTTTCCATTGCTTGAAGAGGGAGTGTGCCCTGTGTGCGATGCGTTTCTTGTACTCGAGTATCAAGAAATAAAGGTGCATGTGTGTTGGCTATTTTCGCAGAAGGATGTGGCTCAGTTGCTTGGCTCTCCCGAAAGCTCAGGGCCAATTAATTGCATCTAGGGCAAAAACAGTTCTGGCCTACACAGACTCGAGACCTCCGACTCGAATCCGGCGAGGTGATCATTGCGACTGGGCCGTGGAGGTCTTACCGAGTCAAACTTAACCTATAGGGGTACCCAGCGCGTCCTCTAGGATTTTCTTCGTGTTGTTGACACGGAAATTTACCGGAGGACGCAGCTTGAGTGCGATTCCTGGCCCTCAAGAGAGATCTTTTTGGGTCTTACCTTCGTATCCAAGAAAATATGGCATCCGGATGTGCCTAGTCGGCTGAACGATCCCGGGTAAAGATGTGTATACATCGTGTGTTAGAGTGGCAGGGACTACTCACTTGCATTTGTGTTGTTTAGTCCATACGAGAGAGTTTTCGTGTCTGGAAGCCTTGTTGTGTCTATACGAAAGAAATTTCGTGTCAAGGGATTTTGTGCGAAGGAGTTTTCGCGTCTTGATAAGTCCATACGAAAGAAATTTCGTGTTTATGGAGCTTATGCGAAAGAGTTTTCACGTCTTGATATGTCCATACGAAAGAAATTTCGTGTTATGGAGCTTATGCGAAAGAGTTTTCGCGTCTTGATATGTTCACACGAAGGAAATTTCGTGTCAGGGATCCTACCCGAGGGGATTTTCGAATTTGATGAGGTATGCAATGATGTCTTTGTGCACTTGTTTGTTCTGGCTCTTCCCGATGGGACGTGACAGAGCGGAGCAGAGCGTGATGGCCCACCTTGTCAGCCTTTGACCGGAAACGAGAGGTCGTTTCCGGTTTTCCCACGAGCCACGCGCCGTAAATGCGACGATCTGCTGTAAAGATCATGGCAGAGGTAACTGCGTGCCGCCACCTCATTTCCACTCCACGCGTGGCAGCCGCGATGGGTGCCACGTCACCAGATCTACGGCTCAGATCGATTTGGCTCGCGTATAAGTAATTTCCCTTAGGTGGAAAGTAAATTTTCCTGGCCATTTTCTCTCCTTCTTCCACTTCGCTCACACTTCCTTTCTATGCAAGCACCCACGAGCTCCCATGGCTGGAGGGAAGAAGCGCGGCGCTACCGCGTCGTCATCGAAGGTGGCTGAAGATGTCCCCGCGCCACCGCCGTGAGGATAGCGACTGGCGCTCCGCCAGCACCACCAACAAGAGCATCAAGGAGATGCAGAGGGAGGACCTGCTGCCCCTCGAGGGCGAAAAGCGCGTTCGCCTGAGCAAGAAAGAGGAGGTACCGAATCCCCGCGCGAACGAGCGCGTGATTTTCGCGGATCACGTCTCGCGCAGCCTCTCTCTCCCTCTCCATCCTTTCCTCCTTGGATTGCTGTATGTCTACGGCATACAACTCCATGATCTGCCTCCAAATGCGATTCAGCATATCTCGTGCTTTATCGTACTTTGTGAGTGCTTCTTGGGCATTCGCCCGCACTGGGGCCTCTGGAAGGCTCTGTTCAAAGTGCGGGTCTTCCATGAGAAGTCGCGGCTAGGCGACCAGCTGGGAGAGCCACTCCGCACCGGCGGCTTCGGGATCCAGGCGAAGACGGACAACTCCTATCTGGAGATGCACTTCATCGACTCCGCACAAGGATGGCCGAGGAAGTGGTTCTACGTCTCCGACAACAACGCGGGTGGAGCTCATGAATTCCACCCATTCGCCGTTTTGAAGCGAAGGAAGTCCTGGGCGCACAGGCTCACTGTCGAAGATAGCCGGATCGTCTCCCCGCTACTCACGAAAGTGGCGAACCTTCGCGATCAGACGACGGGGGTCGCGTTGAATGGCCTGCACCTGGCGAGCGTCTTCCTTCGGCGTAGGATTCAGCCTCTACAAGAGAGGCCGTCAACTATGTGGGAGTACTAGGGCGTTCAAGACCCTAGCCGCGCCTGCCAAGATATCCTCTCGAATGACGAATTCGAGAAGAAGATTGCGGCTATCACCAAGCTGAAGGTAGGCGAGCCCTTCGCCACCTACTCTCTTGAGCCATTCGAGGCTTCAAAGCCCCCTCCATCCGAGGTAAGTTTTCTTCTTGTCTCTTCTTTATTATTTTTGCCATCTGAAAATCTATCGACTGAAGTTTCTCTTCTTTTGTTCTTCTTTCGTAGAGTTTGAAAATAGCAGCATGCTACCCGCTAGTCTCGTCTGAGGATGCCTCGGACCTCCTAGCGAGAAATGTTGAGGCCGCTCTCGGCACCAGTGTTGTTGAAGCCGACTCGAGCTCCGAGCACGGCTCTTCAGACGACGTGGAAGAGTCGGGTAGCGATCAGCTCCATCACCGCAAGCACGGCAGGCAGGGGGGCGATGAAGCTACCTCCAAAGACAGTTCTTTGGGTGGTGGATCCGGCAAGACGACCGAGCCTCTCCAGGTGACGCCTCTGAATGTGCTTCCTCCTCTGGCCCTCAAGTCGAAGGTCACTACCACCTGGAATGTAGACATTCTGGATGACGACGACGGGGACGAGTGAGTTTGTTGTTCTTTAGTCGAGAATCTTTCCCCTTTTGTTTGTATCTTTGTTTGATAATTCCTTTTCTTCCGTAACAGCCTCCAAGCCATCAGCCCTGGCCAGTACGCTTATTCCATTCCCTCTGTGAAGAGGAAAAAGGAAGTTGCGAGCGAAACTCCAGCTGCGGAGGCCATCCAAAAGTCTTGTCGCGGGATATTCACGGCAGACGTTACCGGGGGTAACTTAGATCGGGGCAAATCGACTCTGGTGTTTGGGAGAGGGTTTAGATCAGAGGAAATCATGTTAACTAGCAATCTAGGGTTCCTCGCTATAATGTCACCGAAACTCCCATCTAGGGTTACAAACTCGAATCCTTCTCTTCTCTCAATAACTCAAAAGCCTTGGTCTCTTTGCCCTAGAAGCCGGTTTATATAACACCCAGCTTCCTAACTTTCCATACAAGGTACTTTCCAGAATCCCACTCGGGATCCGCAAACAATTCCAAATCCCCTACCGCGACCCCCAAGGTACGAGTTACAAGGCCCACGCTCCCTTTCAGGTATTCTAGAACTTTCTTCCTCTTGGGCCGGGTCTCGTGCAATCTGTCCTGGCCGGGTCTCGCCCAGACATGGGCCTATCGGGTTATCATCCCACCAACAGTAGTCCCCAGAATAGCTTGGGCATCTTGGGATCAACCATGAAGCACACGCTATTCCCTGCAAAACAATAAACATTCATATCCATAACATGACGGGTTAGATTGCTTTAACTATAGCCAGGCCTGCTCTTTTGGCGGTCCATATAATAACCTAGTTTTCATTCGAGCCGGGTATCGTTCCCCGAGTTAACACTTCGAGGCATATTTTATAACCCGGCTTACATTTCTCCACCTGCTAGTCCGAGCAACAATTTTTCAAGTCCGACTCTCTCAGTAAGCTTGAGTAACCTGGATATTTCGCGTTAACTCCCAAGATCCTTATCCCCAAATTTACGGACAAGATCAAATCTCTCCGAAAAATGCTCAACTTACCATTTGGAACCTTGATTTTCCCCTTCGCCTATAAATAGGCCCCTGGAGGGAAACCCTAAAATCCCCAAACGCCCCCACTTCCACTTCATCTTCTTCCTCCCGCTCGTCCCTTGCGCCCAAAAGCTCAAGGCCAAGCCCTAGCCGCCGGATTCGCACACGCGCGCCGCCAAGCTCGCCGCCGGCCGGCGCGCGCGTCTCCGTCCTGCGACGTCATCTCACGCATCCGGACTCGCGCCACCGCGCTCGCCGGATTCCGCATCTAGGACGCCGCCCCGCCATTAGAGCTCAAGGCGCACCTCGGACCTCCAACCGCCCGGCTGTACGCATGCCGCCGCCATCTCCCAGAACCGCGCCGCCGCCGCCGCGCACATCGCCATTTCCGGTAAGTATTTCTAGACCTAGCGGATAGATCCATTTTTTCAAGTTATTGGCTTGGTGATCTTCGCATGCACTGCTCCTTTCTTCCTTTTTCCCTAGATTTATTCTTGCTTTTCAACTTCTTCTAGATCCATTTCCATGGCACCCAAGGCTAGCACCAAGTCCAAGGGAAAAAACCCAGCTTTGAAGCAAAAGCCGGGTCAGTTGATTTCCGCCAACTGGGCCAAATCGACTGTCACCAAAGCGAAACTCGAGGAGCTAGCCGAGTCTGGGGTTCTGCCCGCCGAGTCGGAAATCTCGTGGAGGGCGCCAGGGGAAGAAACCTTGCCTTCACCCGGTCCAGGTGAAGTAGTTGTTTTCCTCGAGCATGTGATCCGGGGTTTCCGCCCCCGGGGTCACCCTTTTTTCCGCGATCTTCTGGACCACTACAAACTCCAAATTTTTTACATAGGTCCAAACTCGATCTTAAATATTTGACACTTCATCTTTCTTTGTGAAGCCTACCTTTGCATACCCCCCCAATCTTACCCTGTTTTTGGAGTTATTTCAATGCAAGCCCCTGCCGGGAGAGCACAGACGGGCCCCTCCTCGTCTGTGGGGGGGGGTATCCATTCAGAGACGCAAAAATTCTCTGATGCCGACTCTCAGTCTTCACAGTCATGTGAAGCACTGGCAGAAGACCTTTTTCTACTGCCAAAACACATCCATACACGGCCAGAAGTCTTTGCCGGGTTTCTCTGTTGAGACTCTATCCCTTTCCGATAACCTTAGATCCTTTGCGCCGGAAGCCGATAGACAATCTATCCAGCATCTCCTCCACAAACTGGCCGTCCTTGCAGCCCATGGTCTTTGCAGGCTAAACATAGTTAAAACCTGGGTTAGCTGTAGGATTCAGCCAAACATCATCCGGCCCAAGCTTATCTGCGAATATTCCGGTCACTTAACCGACTCTCTCCGATACTCGGAGAAGTCATATCCGGCCACAGATATCAACCGGACTATGAAGAACTTCCTGGCCGAGAAAGTTGACGTTATCAAGAGAGTCTCCGGACTCGGCCCTTTCACTCGTGCAAACCGGCTCCTCAGGTAAGAACCGGCTAACACCTTCTGTTCCGACTATTACTTGAAATGCACTCTTACTAACATTTAACTTGGCTGCTTTTTACCCAGGAAAACGACGTGTTCTGGAAGATTGTTACCCCGCCACCTTCCGAAAACTCAGAAGAAGAAGAAGAAGAACCGAGTGATAGCAAGGAAGGTAATTCCGAGTCACTACTTAATAGATACTTTGTTAAACTATTAGACCAAAATTCTCCTCCTTCCGACAATGGACCACCATCACCAGCACTGGCTGATAAGGACGGCTCTCAATCAGAGGAGAGCGAGGCAGAGCCGGAGGTTGAGGTTCGCCAGAAGAGGAAGCCCAGGGGAGTTACTTTCAAGGTGTCGTACTCCTCCATGACCTCAGAGCCGTACTCCTATGCCGGTATGTGCAAACTTAACAGGTATCTAACCACTATATCATCTCTGAAGGACACAACTCCAGCCAAGCGACGGGCAACCCGGACTTCTCCGGGTGATGATCCCCTCAACCCCGGGATCCCTATGTCGCCTGCTCGCCGAGCCGGTACTCCTTCAACTCATTCTGCCCACATTCCTCGAAAATATCCATCTCCAAATCATCCGTTACCCGGACAGCTCCGAGTCTCACTTTCCGATTCTTTATCAGTGTCTTCCGGGTCTAGTAATGATCTTCCAAGCGACTTTGTCGTGAATACCGGGTAATTCGCATGCCTTTGCCAATATCCTTTAATCTCCGCATTTTCCCTCTATTGCTTACTAACTTTTTGTTTTTCCTTCCTCGGGGCCAAGGTCACACTTAGTGACCAAGCGGAAACCCCTGTTGATAACCCAGCAATGGAAGACCCGGAGAGCGCCATTAAGCCCCCATTTTTTGAAGAGCAAGAGCCGGATGACACGGCCATTCCCAGGACCGAGTCTCCTCCGCCCATGCATCAGTCGGCTGATCCCGACATCGAGTATATTGGGACGCAGAGGGCAGCTCCTGCTCCCAATACCCAGGCGACCAGAGTCGACACGCTCAAACAGGAGGCGACCCCACCACCGGGTAATCAGAACCCCATCTCCTCCAGGCCGGCTCTAAGCGGCCTTGATTTTAAAAAGATACTAAAAGAGTACCACACCCTGAAAGCCACTGAGATGGAGATTATCGAGTCTCTGGCGGCTGAGCATCAGGTTGGTTTGACTAATACTACTTTCATACTCATCCTAGTCCCCAAGTTCCGGGTGAACTGTCAACAGTTTATTCGGTACTTTTGCAGCTATATAACCTTTCGAGTGCAACTTTATCCTATTGCCGACTGATGTTTTCTTGTCTTTTTTTTAGGCTTATGTGACTCGGACGGACGAGATGTTGGCAAAAACCAACAAGCTCCTGCAGGCTGAGACCAAACTTCGTGAAGACCTGGAAGCCGAGGTGAAAGAGCTTTCCAAGCAGTGCAAAAAGTACAAGAAGAAACTTCATCACGCTGAGGAGTATTTGAACAAGCTCTCAACTTTTATTGGCGATACTTATAAGTCCATCGTTGGTAAAGCACATCTATACTCCTGATTATCACTCGGATTTTTCATTTTATAGGGTCTTTTAATCCGAGTCTCACCACCTTGCTTTTCTTTTTGAACTGCAGGTCCGGGTGAAGTTGTTGGAGAACATGATGATCTCAAGAAATTGAAGATACTAAAGACCGTCATCCAACAATTCTCAGCGGGGACAAAGTGGACCCTCGAGGTTGTGAAGTGGACCGGCACTTATGGCGGCATCACCCAGATGCTTGAAGCCTACTCGACAATCCCTGCGTGGATTGATATCTGGAAACGCTCGGCGTGCCGGGTTGGAGTGATACGCGGTCTTGCGTTAGCCAAAGCCTACTATCCAAAGATTGAGCCGGCCATGCTTGTGAATGGATTTCCTGAGTTTAATACTGATGGTTTGAGGTTCATAGCAAAGGACCTCAAAGTCATCAATACTCAGATTCGTCACTCGGCCAGCCTGATTGCCGAGAAGCTCGACGTAAACAAGCTCACACCTCCATATGACGTTGAAGATAAGTCGGTACGCTCTGACTTCCCTGCTCCCTTTGACATATTGACTCGGTACAAGGAAGAGGTTGCCAAGAAGAAAACCGGGGCCGGCTCTGCGCCAACGTCATCGACTCCAGTTGTCCCTCCTCCAGCTCGCGCTGACTCCGCGGTTGACCCGGACACAGAGGCAGAAAAAGCTACAGAGAAGGACGCCGAAGACCCGGCTACCAAGACCACCCTTGATGACTCGGCTATGGACGCCGAGTAATGTTCTCGTCTTTAGCAACAAACACTCATTCGGCCATTAGGCATTTGTAATATGCCTGCTACACTTGTTTATTTCATAGTGCGCCTGTGCACTTTTGATACTACTCCTTTGGTTTGTAATACGTTTAAACTTCTATGGCTTTGATGGCCCTTCTGGTCATCCATTTGGTATGCACTTTTCGACCTTATGTTTGCATATTTTTTCTTTTGGTATGTATTTCTTTGCAATGGGTACCGAGTCTGGATTGTGGGATCGTGAAGATTTTCTTCCAAGTTCCCAAGACCCGGACTTTGGGTTGAGGCCTTTCTGGCTTGGGAAACTTTGCTTCTTAAGTCCCCAAGACCTCAAGACCCGGACTTTAGGTCTTGGGATTTTTGTCTTAGGAAATTTTTCTGCTTTCTCAAGTCCCCAAGTCCCTGAGACCCGGATTTGGGGTCTGGGAGTTGATTGGCCTGAGAAAACCTTTTATTTTCTCCAAGTCCTCAACCGTACCACTATCCTTTATATACTTTGAAGTTTATGCTTAATATATTATGAATTTCCGGCTATTGCCTTAATTCTGCATAACTTATGGTTTGGATGACCCTTTTGACCCTCTTTGTTGTAAGCCGGCTTTCGTGTGGATACTCAATGTTGCTATAGCTCTATGAAAACAGGGTCAGGCAAGTCCCCATGGGCATCATGACTGATTGAAGTTATAGGCTAGCAAACATGTCACTTTGTTGCGAGTCACATCAGGCTTACACAAGAAAGGCCAAGAAAAGTTTGGCTCTATTGTCCAGGTTATGAGATTGCGACTGTACTTATTACAAGTAATCAACCCTCATACCTTAATGGCATCGCGGCCGGGTCTGAGTTTGTAACTGTGCTATTCAAGCAATCAGCCCCCAAGACCTAGGTATATGCTATGTAATAATAGGTTTTACAGATAACTTAAAATAAAAACGAAAAGGTGTGTAAATTCGAAACTATATTTCTGACAATTGGGTAATTATAATTAACTTAACGTAATATACTTACCTGATATAAATCATGATTAAACATAGGGAAATATGCAAAGAAACAATAAAAAATACAGGAAACACAGAACTATAATGACTTAACCATCTCTTTATTGATATGGAAAAGGTTAGGTCAGCAGGCCGCCTCATTAAAAACCCTCCAGTCCCCTTAGGTACCCTGGATAAGAAAAGAGTGCGTCTAAAACCTGCTGCCTGTTACATCGTGCAATACAACTTGCAAACCGAGTCTATGCTAAGTATAGTAGGGACGTAGCTGAGCCACGTTCCATGGTCTTTCTCGCTCTTGCATAGATGAAGTGGTATGGGCAGTGGCATTGACAGTATCCGACTCTTCCCTTGCATCTATCAAGTAGTATGATCCATTGTGCAAATTCCGGCTTATGATGAACGGGCCCTCCCATGGGGGGGATAGCTTGTGCTTTCCTTCCTTGGATTGTACTAAGCGCAACACCAGGTCTCCTTCCTGGAAGACCCGGGTTTTGACCCACCGACTGTGATGCCGCCTCAAGTCTTGCTGATATATAGCTGATCGCTCCAAAGCTTGCTCCATGTGCTCTTCTAACATGTCCATGACGTCTTGTCGGGTCTTCTCGTTCTCTACCTCGACATAAGCTGCCACACAGGGCAAATCATGGATAATATCACTCGGAAGACTGCCTCTGCACCATAAACCATAAAAAACGGGGTCATCTGAGTAGATCTGTTAGGTGTAGTCTTAATTCCCCAAACCACAGAAGGTAACTCCTCCACCCATGCTCCCGCAGCTCGAAGACACGGGACTCATAGTCGTGGTTTCAATCCTCGAAGTAACTCCTGGTTTGCTCTTTCCACCTGCCCATTGGCTTGCGAGTGGGCCACATAGGCTACATCAAGCCGGATACCATTGTTTCCACAAAATTTCTCCATCTCTCCTAAGGACATGTTGGTTCCGTTGTCCGTGATTATGCTGTGGGGGTATCTAAACCGATGTATGATCTTCTTCAGAAATTTCACAGCTGTGGCCGCCTCACAATTTGTAACAGGCATGACCTCAACCCATTTTGTGAACTTATCAATAGCCACTAGCAGATGGGTCTTTTTGCATGGAGACATGTGGAAAGTACCTACCATATCCATACCCCAAACAGCAAACGGCCAAGTCAAGGGAATCGTCCGCAACTCCGTAGCCGGCACATGAGTTTGCCGAGCATACCTTTGACACCCATCACATCTTGCTACTAAGCGCTCTGCATCTGCTATAGCCGTGAGCCAAAAGAAACCGTGCCATATGCCTTGGCCACAAGAGATCTCGTGGAGGCATGATGTCCGCAATAACCTTCATGGACCTCCTTCAATATTTGACGGCCTTCTTCTGGGGCTACGCAGCGTAGAAAGACTCCTGCAGCGCTTCTCTTATAAAGTTATCCGTTAATGATAGAGTAACCCTTTGCTCGTCTCAATAATTTTCGGGCTAAAACCTCCTGTTGTGGTAACTCGCCCCGTAGCAGAAACGCTAGGAACGGTTCTGTCCATTCCGGGATAGCACGTATTGCGGCTACTAACTCCAAATCCGGGTCTTGGTGAGCCATCTCTTCTTCAGATTCGGTTCTGACAGAGGGCCGCCATAACTCGTCCAGAAATACATTAGGCGGTACCGGCTCTCGGCGCGAACCGAGTCTGGCCAGCGCATCTGCTGCCTCGTTTTTTCGTCTATCAATGTGCTCCACCTGATACCCAGAAAAAGACCCGGCTACCTTGTCCACCTCTCTGCGATATGCTGCCATGGTTGCATCCTTTCTGTCCCATGTTCCTGAGACCTACTGTACCACGAGATCCGAGTCTCCGTAGCACCTTATCCGCTTGATGTTCATTTCTTGTGCTACTCGTAGACCATGTAACAGGGCCTCGTACTCGGCCACGTTGTTAGAGCAGTCGAAGTGAATTTGTAACACGTAACTCAACTTGTCTCCCTTTGGTGATGTAAGTACCACCCCAGCTCCTGACACCTCGTACTGCTTGGAACCATCAAAATGCATCACCCAAGACTCTGAACTTGGCATCGTTATGGGCATGCTTGTGTGAGTCCAATCGTTGACGAAATCGACTAAAGCTTGAGACTTGATCGTGGACCGTGGCTCATAGTTGATGTGGTAGTCTCCCATCTCAATGGCCCACTTGTCCACCCTGCCTGTTGCGTCTGAATTTCTTATGATATCTGCCATTGGAATTAAGCTTACCACCGTGATAGGGTGTTCCTGAAAGTATGGCTTCAATTTCCGGCTGGCCATAAATACCCCAAAAACTAGCTTTTGCCAGTGAGGGTATCGCTGCTTTGCTTCCGATAAGACCTCGCTCACATAGTAAACCGGCCTTTGCACCGGGTGATCCTTCCCATCCTCCTTGCGCTCAACCACAACCACTGCGCTAACTGCCCGGGGCCCAGCCGCAACATACAGTAACATAGGTTCCTTGGGGCCCGGTGCAGCCAGAACCAGCGCCTCAGATAACTGCTTTTTTAGAGCCTCGAATGCTTCGTACGCCTCTTGGTCCCACACAAACTTGTCTGTTTTCTTCAAGAGTCGGTATAAGGGTATCGATTTTTCTCCGAGCCGAGATATAAACCGGCTTAACGCGGCCACGCATCTCGTAAGATTCTGGACATGTTTCAGCTCTTCCGGCTTTTTCAGGCTCTGGATGGCTTTGATCTTTTCCGGGCTAGCCTAGATCCCCCGCTCAGAAACGATGAAACTGAGTAACTTCCCCGCAGAAACCCCAAACACGCACTTGGTCGGGTTAAGCTTCATCTGGTAACTCCTCAGGTTCTTGAATGCTTCTTTCAGGTCATCAATGAATGTTTCTGCCTTCCTTGTTTTGATCACCACATCATCAACATAAGCGTGGATGTTGCGCCCAATCTGATCCTCGAAGCACTTCTGAATACACCGTTGGTATGTTGCACCTGCATTTTTCAATCCAAAGGTCATAGTTTTATAGCAAAAGGCCCCAAAATGGGTTATGAATGATGTTTTCTCCCAATCTTCCTTTTTTAGTTTTATCTGGTGATACCCGGAATAAGCGTCCAGGAAGCATAATAGGTCACTTCCTGCGACTGCATCTATGATCTGATCTATCCTTGGAAGGGCAAATGGATCCTTTGGGCAATGCTTGTTGAGACTTGTATAATCCATGCACATTCTCCACTCATTGTTCTTTTTCAGCACTAAAACCGGGTTTTCCAGCCAGTCCGGGTGAAAGACCTCCATCATAAAGCCAGCTTCTAGGAGCCGAGCTATCTCTGCCCCTATAGCCTGTAGCATCCCAACTTTTAATAAAGATGGAATACCTGTGTTATTGTGCTAGTCCCTGGATCAATTGCTAGCACCACAGTACAAAATGAAATATCATGCAAATGCATCAAATTCTATTACATCGCATGATCCAGTCTTTACAAAATAGTATTACAACTTGCATAGTCTTAGAAGACTAGCAGGAAACTAAGATATACAGCGGAAAACATAGTACAACATTGAGCCCATCTTCTTCATGTGCCACAGGCAAAACATGTTGGCGATAGTCTCGAGATCCTAAACGAAATCCTCACTCGTCTTCAGAAACATCTGCAATATGGAATATGCAGCCACAAGGGAGTCAATACAATTTAATGTATTGGCAAGTAACACTATGGTGGATATAAATGGCAAGACTAATACTACATGCTTATTTGGCTGAGTGGAGTTTAGGCTAAGTTTGCATAAAGCCAGTTTTGTCCTATCTCTTTTGTAAAACAAACTCTTCTTTTCAAAGGGGTGGCAACATTGGATTAAGATCCAAGCACCACAATACTGTTCACTTGGTCAAAATTTTACTTATTGAAATTGATGATGAGATTCTTCCGTCAATCCTTGTCCAGCTGCTCATAGTTGTCCATAACCGGGGACACGGCTAAGATCTTAGTTTGTTGACTCTGCAGAGGTTGTGCACTTTCACCCTTTGTCTTCAATTAGCCCAAACATCCTATACACCCGGAGTGCATCATGGAAAGGAGAGAATTGAGACGAGATCTTTCAGAAGAAGAAGTCCAAACCCACCGGCAAGACCCGTTCCACCTATAATTTTGCTACATCTGCTTGTCAAGCCTGGGCTGAACCCTCACAACTTAATTGATCAAGACAGAGCCCATATTGTCAAAAGGCTGCACGGGAAGCTACTAGATTTAGAGGGACATAGTAATCTCTTTGTTCCTAGGTGGCCATCCGCAAGTGACAACCTCAAGTGGAATAACCCTTAGATAAGGGCCCTGAGGAAACACTCAACATAACCCAGTCTTGCCACTTCCACCCAGGTGGTTCATTCATTAGTTATACTTAGGATTTTTCCTCAACATCTAGTAAAACAATTTGTAACATTGCATAGCATCTACTAAATTTTAAGGCTATCGAAAATAACAAGGGTAAAATAGATGGCTACACACTACTAGGATAATAGCATAGCATAATATAACTTAGTAAAATTTCCTATCATGCATACTACTCAAAATCAACTAATGCATATATAAAATAATGGGTAGTTGATGGTGTGTTACTTGCCTTGTTGAAGTTGGTGAAGAATTCACACTCTCTTCACAAAAGATCGTTGCTCTCCGTACAATTTATTCATTGAAAACACAATAACAAAATAAACAAACATGCTATCAAGCAAACATACAAGTGTAGAAAACATACATAGCAACTAACATATCAAAAGGGGCTTAACCAAATTGGTTAGGACAAGGTCTAGGTTTGAGTTGAAAGATTCATTCTCTAATGGTCTCATACTTGTTAAGGAAATTCCAATGGTTTACTTGGGAAGGGCTAGGTTGAGTTTGTAGAAAACTAACTTTATTATAACCATACTTGTCGAGGAAGTTCCAAGAGTTCACTTAGAATAAACATATTACTTTTTCAACTAAAGTAATACATGCAAACACTTGGTCATATTCACCTTCAAAAATATTTGAGTGACTATGTTAGTATTTTCCATTGTGGTTAGGGTAGGTCTACTAACTTCATCATCAAAGGTAAAATATTACTAAGTCTTGGGTTTTCCATTTGGGTCAATGGTTGGACAAAAACAACTTGTTATTCTTCAACTTGTATGGATTGTTTCTAGACCTCATGTGATTGCCTTCTTGAAGATCATCTTCATGCTTCTATTGTAGTCTTGTTCCTTGGATGGATTCTTCTCTTGGTCTTGATAAATTCTTCAGGGCTTTAATTCACTAATTGGTTTGGGTATGGGATGGGCACATATACCACTAAGTCAATTTGGAAAGAAAAATAAGAAGAAAGATAGAAAGAGAGAGGGAGATGTTTTCTTCTGGATTTCTTCACACTTGTACTTCCTTGAGTTGCTTCTAGTGGTGGAGCATTTTCTTCAAAATTTCTTCATTGATCCTCATTGTAGCTCTTCATGTTGCCACCAAGTTGATAATGAAGTTTTCTTCTTGCTTGAGTCTTGATCTCCATTTGCTGACTTGGTGAAATCTTGAAGCAAGAATAGGGGGATGGAGAAGTAGATAGAATACTAAGGTGCTAGTGTTTGAGGTTCACTACTTGGTCTTTTATATGGTTAGCATATACTAGGGACTTGGTTTTTGATTCAAAATGGCCACAACATCAAAGATAATAAAATAGAAATAAATTCTAGGGCATGATAATATGGGTGGATTACTATGTTAGGTTTTTTGTCAAAAACACATGGTCATGGTCCAAGGGTGTTCAAAATGGTTAGGCACTAATGCCTCTAGTTCAAGGTTATCAAATGGAGCAATTTTGCAAAAGGAACTATATTGAAAATAGTTATAGGAATTAATTTATGTCAAAAATACTCAAATAGACAACTTAATTCTAAATTCAATTTTAATTTGTTCCAATATTATTTTGGGACAGAGGATATGAAAGTACACATTCTAAGGTTTCCAAATATATTTTATTTGCAATTTTTGGATTTCTAGAATTTGAATTATGCCAAATTTCATCAAACAAGCATATTTGAATTTGAACAAATTTAAGTTTTTCAAATTTGAATTTGGGCAGTGCCAAAAGTTTCGAGATGTCAAGGGCTTTTCAAAAAGTCCAAGATTGCTAAATTTGGCTTCATGGATTAAAAGTTATAACAGATCTAAGATGTAGGGGCTTTTCTGCAAATTGCCATTTTATTTTCTATTCGAAAAAAAAATAACAGAGAACAGATGGGCTCAGATTTGGCTATCTACCGCGCAGGGCAACGGATAACAAATGGGCTTGGGCCTGCTATGAGCTGCGCTGAGCGATCGATAATTACTTAACGTCCTGCTGACTGGGCGTCTACGTGGCGCACTGTGGTTGGACGATACCGGTTCGCAAAGTGTTTAAATCCAGGCCTTCCGATCTGGATCGAACGGCGTAGGAGGGCTAGGGTTCACTCACCGGCGGAAGGGTGGCCAGAAATGGCAGCGCGGCGGCAGGCGCTCTCGAATCTCGACGGCGGCGAAGATCCAGTGGCTCCCGGGGCTCGGGAAGACGACGGGAAGACGCAGAGCTGCACCACGAACCCAATGGGGATGACGGTGACGATTATCGCTTCCCGTAACGGCACCTGTGCGCGGCCGGAGACGATGCAGACGTCGGCGAGCTTCAACACGGATGGCGCCGAGTATCTGCTGCACGAATAGAAGAAGGGAGGGCATTAGAGGGAGCGCACTGTCACAGGCGTTTGATAGGGACAGAAAAGGGAGGCGGGGAACTAGTGCTGTCGCCGGGATCGGAGAAAATGGACGGCGGCAACGTGGAGCTCCGGCGAGCAATTTTTGCATCCCGGAGACAGTACACCTTGGAAATCTAGAGGGGAAATGCGGAGGAGGGAGGGGGCTTTAACGAGGAGGAAATGGGGCATCAAATGGGGCCTTTAATCGCGCGAATTGAAGAGGATTGAATCGGGCATTTCCTGCCATTTCCAGGGTTGAAGATGACCACGTCATGATGACGTCATCAATGCTTTTCTTTTTCTTTTAATTCCTGTTTTCTTATTTATTTTGTATCTTTTGATTCATAAATCCAAAACACCTCAAATAACTTTCTGAATTCTTAAAATAAAAATATCTTTCAACTAAGAATGTTTGTGGGCAACTTTGGACACAATTAAAATTTTGAAATTTGAAAATATGATTAACTCCTTAATAGTACTTAAAACCAAATTTAAATAGAAAAGGTAAATAAATGAAATTTGGGTTCTATAAAATTACAGATACCTTCTACTTGTCAAATAATATTTTTGAAAGTCTTTTCAACACATTTCAAAATGTGAATTTTGAGAATTGAATAAATACCTAATAGTGACTTAATGTGATTTTTAATTTAGAAAATTATAAAAATAAAAATATTTGTCAAATAAAATTTCAGTAGCTTTATAATTATCAAATACTATTTTCCAAAACCAAATCAAAGTGTTTTCATCTTTTATAATTTAAAAATATGATGAAAACATGAATATTTACTTAATAGAAAAAGAGGGTTAATTATAGAAATATGATTTAAAAGATTTTAGAAAATATTTCTATGATTCAAATTATTGTTTTCAAGGCCCTTTTAAAATGTTTTTCAATATGAGAAATTCACTCATGGTATCTTATTAGTATAATCAAAATAGAGAAATTTTTAATAAATTTTAATTTGAGGGTGAGTAAGAACAGAGAGATTTTCTCTAATGAAGATATTGTTTTCCCAATTTAAAACATTGTTTTTCCAAGGCATTTTACTTGTTTTCATAAGTCAATAATATATATAACACCTTATTGTTTTCTTGATTGATATAATATTTGGAAAACAAATATCCAACTTTTAACCATTTGAGCTTAATAATAATAGTGACACAATTTCTTGGAGACAAGGAGAAAGTATTAGAAATAGTAACTCTTTGGTTTTTAACTATCATAATCATTTTCAAAATGGTAGTTGAGGTTAAAACATGTTGGTATAGATTTTTCCTAAGAAAATATTTTATTCACATGAGGGAAACATATTTTATTTTAGGAATAGGCTTTAGGGTTTATGGAATTAAGGAAGTTTGGATTATTTATTCCAATTACATATTGTTTTCTTTTATTTCCTCCTTTTATTTGGTTTTTGGTGACTTGCTTAATCATGAAAACAAAAAGTTTCAAATTTTTGTGATTTTTGAGTTTTCCAAAAATCAGGGATGTTACAGACTACCACCCTTAAAAGAAATCTCGTCCCGAGATTTGGGAAGGTTAGATAGAAAGATTTGGGTAACTGGATTCCAAAACAACTGGGTGGGCTACCACCCTTAAAAGAAACTTTTGTGGGTAGTCTATTTTCATTAGATTAGAGTGTAGGTTGATTTGAAATTGGCTTGAGTAGAACTTTCCTTCGTGGTAGAGCTGTAGACCAACATAGGTCTGTTGAACTACCTTTGACACTGAGGGGTCACTCTTTGGGTCAATCAAAAGCCTTTGGTTCACTCTCAACTTGGTCTTTTGATATCCTTGACAATCTTCCATCTTGTTGTTGTCATCCTTGAAGGCAAACACCATGCTATTTCTAAAGAAACTCTCATGGTAGGAAAAACTTCCATTGCTTGATAGCTCCAAGGTTAGCTTGATCCTTATTAGGCAGTTGGCATTGATCATGGATGTGATTGTTCCTTCACACAGAAGAAAGAAATTTGATACTAGCATTCCTCAAATGGGATGGCTTGTGTATCAATAGGGTAAGGTTGTATGATTCCAAATGGTTCTCACTATGGTTGGTGAATGAGTGTTGGGTTTGATCTAGTGGGGATGAGTAGAGATTTAGAAAGATGGCTAAGGAAGGTTCTTATCCAAAATAGTAGATCAAGGAAACTCATCTTACAAACAACACATAACAAACATATAGCAACACATTCATCACACCAAACAACATAGTTTTAGGAAAACATCTAGTATTGTCATACCACACTCATTAGCATGATCAATACTCTAATCGTGTTTTTCGTGTCTCACAACTTTATTACATCTCATGGTGGTCTACTATTCAAGGCAGGGTAACAACTTTCTTGCTTTATTCCTCATGAGAGGTCTTCAATACTTAGTCTTCACGATGATCTCCGCGTTCTTGTACATTGTAATCTCTTTTTCAAGAGTGTTGATCTCTTCTTCGGCTTCCTTGAGAATCTTCTTAGTGTTGTGAAGTCTCCACTTGAGTCTCTCAGTAAGTTCTTCAATAGCCCTCCATGCAGCACTTCTTGCTAAATCAAAGAATGTCAAATGCACCTCCTTGTTGGTAAGCATGCAATCTCCTCCCATCTTGTGGTCGTACTCCTTGTTCATATACAGATGAATCTGCACCCACCAATATTCAAGATCATCTTCCTCATCAATGTAGGGAAAACCCCAATAGACTGCTGGTCCTTCAAATCCCATGATTGACATGAGATCCTTCAATGCTCTTGGAAAATCAGTGTCACATTCCAGGGTCATGGTCATCATTGGTCCTTTCTTGAGTGATTCAATGATGTTCGTCATCTACAGATAAGAGTATACATTAGAAATGTATCATGGAAAGGAGTACGAGGAGAAATGAAGATATAAAAGATTCCTTTGTGGAGTTGTTAAAAAGTATATATATTTTATTCCTATGGCTTTTCCTATTCTAATCCAAACTTAGCGTCTCGAATCCTACAGGCAACACAATGCTCTGATACCATTTTGTAGCATCCCAACTTTTAATAAAGATGGAATACCTGTGTTATTGTGCTAGTCCCTGGATCAATTGCTAGCACCACAGTACAAAATGAAATATCATGCAAATGCATCAAATTCTATTACATCGCATGATCCAGTCTTTACAAAATAGTATTACAACTTGCATAGTCTTAGAAGACTAGCAGGAAACTAAGATATACAGCGGAAAACATAGTACAACATTGAGCCCATCTTCTTCATGTGCCACAGGCAAAACATGTTGGCGATAGTCTCGAGATCCTAAACGAAATCCTCACTCGTCTTCAGAAACATCTGCAATATGGAATATGCAGCCACAAGGGAGTCAATACAATTTAATGTATTGGCAAGTAACACTATGGTGGATATAAATGGCAAGACTAATACTACATGCTTATTTGGCTGAGTGGAGTTTAGGCTAAGTTTGCATAAAGCCAGTTTTGTCCTATCTCTTTTGTAAAACAAACTCTTCTTTTCAAAGGGGTGGCAACATTGGATTAAGATCCAAGCACCACAATACTGTTCACTTGGTCAAAATTTTACTTACTGAAATTGATGATGAGATTCTTCCGTCAATCCTTGTCCAGCTGCTCATAGTTGTCCATAACCGGGGACACGGCTAAGATCTTAGTTTGTTGAATCTGCAGAGGTTGTGCACTTTCACCCTTTGTCTTCAATTAGCCCAAACATCCTATACACCCGGAGTGCATCATGGAAAGGAGAGAATTGAGACGAGATCTTTCAGAAGAAGAAGTCCAAACCCACCGGCAAGACCCGTTCCACCTATAATTTTGCTACATCTGCTTGTCAAGCCTGGGCTGAACCCTCACAACTTAATTGATCAAGACAGAGCCCATATTGTCAAAAGGCTGCACGGGAAGCTACTAGATTTAGAGGGACATAGTAATCTCTTTGTTCCTGGGTGGCCATCCGCAAGTGACAACCTCAAGTGGAATAACCCTTAGATAAGGGCCCTGAGGAAACACTCAACATAACCCAGTCTTGCCACTTCCACCCAGGTGGTTCATTCATTAGTTATACTTAGGATTTTTCCTCAACATCTAGTAAAACAATTTGTAACATTGCATAGCATCTACTAAATTCTAAGGCTATCAAAAATAACAAGGGTAAAATAGATGGCTACACACTACTAGGATAATAGCATAGCATAATATAACTTAGTAAAATTTCCTATCATGCATACTACTCAAAATCAACTAATGCATATATAAAATAATGGGTAGTTGATGGTGTGTTACTTGCCTTGTTGAAGTTGGTGAAGAATTCACACTCTCTTCACAAAAGATCGTTGCTCTCCGTACAATCTATTCATTGAAAACACAATAACAAAATAAATAAACATGCTATCAAGCAAACATACAAGTGTAGAAAACATACATAGCAACTAACATATCAAAAGGGCCTTAACCAAATTGGTTAGGACAAGGTCTAGGTTTGAGTTGAAAGATTCATTCTCTAATGGTCTCATACTTGTTAAGGAAATTCCAATGGTTTACTTGGGAAGGGCTAGGTTGAGTTTGTAGAAAACTAACTTTATTATAACCATACTTGTCGAGGAAGTTCCAAGAGTTCACTTAGAATAAACATATTACTTTTTCAACTAAAGTAATACATGCAAACACTTGGTCATATTCACCTTCAAAAATATTTGAGTGACTATGTTAGTATTTTCCATTGTGGTTAGGGTAGGTCTACTAACTTCATCATCAAAGGTAAAATATTACTAAGTCTTGGGTTTTCCATTTGGGTCAATGGTTGGACAAAAACAACTTGTTATTCTTCAACTTGTATGGATTGTTTCTAGACCTCATGTGATTGCCTTCTTGAAGATCATCTTCATGCTTCTATTGTAGTCTTGTTCCTTGGATGGATTCTTCTCTTGGTCTTGATAAATTCTTCAGGGCTTTAATTCACTAATTGGTTTGGGTATGGGATGGGCACATATACCACTAAGTCAATTTGGAAAGAAAAATAAGAAGAAAGATAGAAAGAGAGAGGGAGATGTTTTCTTCTGGATTTCTTCACACTTGTACTTCCTTGAGTTGCTTCTAGTGGTGGAGCATTTTCTTCAAAATTTCTTCATTGATCCTCCTTGTAGCTCTTCATGTTGCCACCAAGTTGATAATGAAGTTTTCTTCTTGCTTGAGTCTTGATCTCCATTTGCTGACTTGGTGAAATCTTGAAGCAAGAATAGGGGGATGGAGAAGTAGATAGAATACTAATGTGCTAGTGTTTGAGGTTCACTACTTGGTCTTTTATATGGTTAGCATATACTAGGGACTTGGTTTTTGATTCAAAATGGCCACAACATCAAAGATAATAAAATAGAAATAAATTCTAGGGCATGATAATATGGGTGGATTACTATGTTAGGTTTTTGGTCAAAAACACATGGTCATGGTCCAAGGGTGTTCAAAATGGTTAGGCACTAATGCCTCTAGTTCAAGGTTATCAAATAGAGCAATTTTGCAAAAGGAACTATATTGAAAATAGTTATAGGTATTAATTTATGTCAAAAATACTCAAATAGACAACTTAATTCTAAATTCAATTTTAATTTGTTCCAATATTATTTTGGGACAGAGGATATGAAAGTACACATTCTAAGGTTTCCAAATATATTTTATTTGCAATTTTTGGATTTCTAGAATTTGAATTATGCCAAATTTCATCAAACAAGCATATTTGAATTTGAACAAATTTAATTGTCAAATTTGAATTTGGGCAGTGCCAAAAGTTTCGAGATGTCAAGGGCTTTTTAAAAAGTCCAAGATTGCTAAATTTGGCTTCATGGATTAAAAGTTATGACAGATCTAAGATGTAGGGGCTTTTCTGCAAATTGCCATTTTATTTTCTATTCGAAAAAAAAATAACAGAGAACAGATGGGCTCAGATTTGGCTATCTACCGCGCAGGGCAACGGATAACAAATGGGCTTGGGCCTGCTATGAGCTGCGCTGAGCGATCGATAATTACTTAACGTCCTGCTGACTGGGCGTCTACGTGGCGCACTGTGGTTGGACGATACCGGTTCGCAAAGTGTTTAAATCCAGGCCTTCCGATCTGGATCGAACGACGCAGGAGGGCTAGGGTTCACTCACCGGCGGAAGGGTGGCCGGAAATGGCAGCGCGGCGGCAGGCGCTCTCGAATCTCGACGGCGGCGAAGATCCAGTGGCTCCCGGGGCTCGGGAAGACGACAGGAAGACGCAGAGCTGCACCACGAACCCAATGGGGATGACGGTGACGATTATCGCTTCCCGTAACGGCACCTGTGCGCGGCCGGAGACGATGCAGACGTCGGCGAGCTTCAACACGGATGGCGCCGAGTATCTGCTGCACGAATAGAAGAAGGGAGGGCATTAGAGGGAGCGCACTGTCACGGGCGTTTGATAGGGACAGAAAAGGGAGGCGGGGAACCAGTGCTGTCGCCGGGATCGGAGAAAATGGACGGCGGCAACGTGGAGCTCCGGCGAGCAATTTTTGCATCCCGGAGACAGTACACCTTGGAAATCTAGAGGGGAAATGCGGAGGACGGAGGGGGCTTTAACGAGGAGGAAATGGGGCATCAAATGGGGCCTTTAATCGCGCGAATTGAAGAGGATTGAATCGGGCATTTCCTGCCATTTCCAGGGTTGAAGATGACCACGTCATGATGACGTCATCAATGTTTTTCTTTTTCTTTTAATTCCTGTTTTCTTATTTATTTTGTATCTTTTGATTCATAAATCCAAAACACCTCAAATAACTTTCTGAATTCTTAAAATAAAAATATCTTTCAACTAAGAATGTTTGTGGGCAACTTTGGACACAATTAAAATTTTGAAATTTGAAAATATGATTAACTCCTTAATAGTACTTAAAACCAAATTTAAATAGAAAAAGTAAATAAATGAAATTTGGGTTCTATAAAATTACAGATACCTTCTACTTGTCAAATAATATTTTTGAAAGTCTTTTCAACACATTTCAAAATGTGAATTTTGAGAATTGAATAAATACCTAATAGTGACTTAATGTGATTTTTAATTTAGAAAATTATAAAAATAAAAATATTTGTCAAATAAAATTTCAGTAGCTTTATAATTATCAAATACTATTTTCCAAAACCAAATCAAAGTGTTTTCATCTTTTATAATTTAAAAATATGATGAAAACATGAATATTTACTTAATAGAAAAAGAGGGTTAATTATAGAAATATGATTTAAAAGATTTTAGAAAATATTTCTATGATTCAAATTATTGTTTTCAAGGCCCTTTTAAAATGTTTTTCAATATGAGAAATTCACTCATGGTATCTTATTAGTATAATCAAAATAGAGAAATTTTTAATAAATTTTAATTTGAGGGTGAGTAAGAACAGAGAGATTTTCTCTAATGAAGATATTGTTTTCCCAATTTAAAACATTGTTTTTCCAAGGCATTTTACTTGTTTTCATAAGTCAATAATATATATAACACCTTATTGTTTTCTTGATTGATATAATATTTGGAAAACAAATATCCAACTTTTAACCATTTGAGCTTAATAATAATAGTGACACAATTTCTTGGAGACAAGGAGAAAGTATTAGAAATAGTAACTCTCTGGTTTTTAACTATCATAATCATTTTCAAAATGGTAGTTGAGTTGAAAACATGTTGGTATAGATTTTTCCTAAGAAAATATTTTATTCACATGAGGGAAACATATTTTATTTTAGGAATAGGCTTTAGGGTTTATGGAATTAAGGAAGTTTGGATTATTTATTCCAATTACATATTGTTTTCTTTTATTTCCTCCTTTTATTTGGTTTTTGGTGACTTGCTTAATCATGAAAACAAAAAGTTTCAAATTTTTGTGATTTTTGAGTTTTCCAAAAATCAGGGATGTTACAGACTACCACCCTTAAAAGAAATCTCGTCCCGAGATTTGGGAAGGTTAGATAGAAAGATTTGGGTAACTGGATTCCAAAACAACTGGGTGGGCTACCACCCTTAAAAGAAACTTTTGTGGGTAGTCTATTTTCATTAGATTAGAGTGTAGGTTGATTTGAAATTGGCTTGAGTAGAACTTTCCTTCGTGGTAGAGCTGTAGACCAACATAGGTCTGTTGAACTACCTTTGACACTGAGGGGTCACTCTTTGGGTCAATCAAAAGCCTTTGGTTCACTCTCAACTTGGTCTTTTGATATCCTTGACAATCTTCCATCTTGTTGTTGTCATCCTTGAAGGCAAACACCATGCTATTTCTAAAGAAACTCTCATGGTAGGAAAAACTTCCATTGCTTGATAGCTCCAAGGTTAGCTTGATCCTTATTAGGCAGTTGGCATTGATCATGGATGTGATTGTTCCTTCACACAGAAGAAAGAAATTTGATACTAGCATTCCTCAAATGGGATGGCTTGTGTATCAATAGGGTAAGGTTGTATGATTCCTCGTCATTACCCAGGTTAGAGCCTATAGCAAACACGTCCTGATTCTCGGGAATAAACTTTATGAGTGCCTCTTCCTCGTCATTACCCAGGTTAGAGCCTATAGCAAACTGCTTGGAAGAGTCGCCCTCAATAAAAGCCACCATCTTCGTGTCTTGGGCTGCTTTAAACTTGGCTCTCTCATCGTCCGTGTTTGGTTTCTTCAAAGCTGTTCGATCTTCCGGGTCTACCTGAGACCGGTAATACCTGAGTTCTTCCTTTGCACAAGCTTGTTATGCAAGTGCCGCATCTCCCTCATCACACTCGGCTGCCACAGCCCTGTTCCCATGTATAGTGATAGTTTGTTTAGGACCCGGTATTTTTAACTGTAGGTACACATAACACGGCCTAGCCATGAATTTGGCGTAAGCCGGCTTTCCGAACAGCGCATGATAAGGACTACGCAATTTCACCACCTCGAATGTGAGCCACTCTACTCTGTAGTTATCCTTCGATTCTCCAAAAGCAACCTCTAGTGTAATCTTTCCCTCAGGGCAGGCCGAATGTCCTGGCACAATTCCGTGGAAAACTGTGGAACTTTTCTGCAACTGAGACTCCTTGAGTCCCATACGTAAAAAGGTTTCCCAGTATAAGATATTGATGCTACTCCCACCATCCATCAAAACTTTCTTCAGTTCGTAACCATTGACATGTGGCGCTACCACCAAGGCTAGCACACCCGGATGTTCTATTGCTTCCGGGTGATCTCTCCTGCTCCATGTTACTTCTTGATCTGACCATCTCAGGTATCTTGGGACACCCGAGGATACCGAGTTTACCGCTCTCTTGAGCACCTTTCTCTCCCTTTTGGAGGTCCCAGTGGTGTGGACATGGTATTTCCCTAATTGCTTTGGATTAGCCTGGAAGCCACCCGCACCACCCTGGTTATTACCCGGATTACCGCCTCCCGCGTTGCCAGCGGGGGGTGGTCCGTTGCCCGGGTTTCCACCCAGACCCGGTCCTCCTCCCCGGCCTAAGCCTCCCAGGGTCTTCTGTATCTCCTCGTTTTTCCATCTCTGTAAGTCCACGCATTGCTCCAACGAATGATTAGCCGGCTTGCCATTCCTACTATGACGCGGGCAAGGCATCCTGAAGGCTTCTATGTGGTTAGCCGGCCGTGGTGGTCCTTGATAATTGCCTCCTCCGTTGAAGTTTCCATCTACCCTAGGCCTTGGGAATCCGGCCTCGGTATTGGCGACTAACTCAGAGTTCCCCTCGTACGGGCGTTTATGCTGATGTTTCCGTTACCACCTCCATTATTACCCGGCATAGCGCTGTTGCCGGGTTTTCCATTACTGCTCATGTTAGCCTTCCCTTTCTTTTCCTCTATGTCCTCTTCCGTGGTATCAGTGGAGGCATGCTTATTGCACGCATCCATTAATTCCCCCATAGTGATTTTTGACACATGCCTACTAGATTTCATACGCACCAATTTTTGCACCAAAGGCGTGTATCTGCATGTCTTTGCCATAGCTTGTATTGCATCTTTCGGTTGAATATCTGTGGAAGAATGAAGTATCTCCATAACCCGGTGCACCCAACTGCATGCCGATTCTCCTTTTCTTTGGATACATCTGTCCAAGTCATCGACTGTATATAGTTTCCTGCATGTTCCATGAAAATGTTTGATGAAAGCCGATTTTAACTCACTCCACGAATTGATGGATTTTTCAGGCAGGTTGTTGAACCATAGTTTTGCTGCTCCTTCAGACATCATAAGATACATGAATTTGGCTTGGAGTTTTTCTGATGCATTGCGAATAGACATCGCCATCTCATAACTGCTCAACCAGGTCTCAGGATCCATGGTTGGCTCATAATTGACAAGTTTACCTGGTTACTTGAATTTATCCGGGTATGGCTCAGCTCTGATGGCATCCGACATGCACTTGGGCCCGGCCAAATTCGTCAGTACCGGCCTGGCACGGGAAACATGAGATTCGGCGGGCGCCGCTGGGGGTACACCACCTGCTGGCCCTCGCACCGCAGACCCGGCCATACGCCTTGCCCGGGAACTATCTACAATTGCTTGTGCCGCCGAGACCGCGGGAACCGCTGGCCTCTAAGGAGGAGGCGGCATTTGCTGCTGCTCTGCCCTCCGTCGCGCCGAGCTTGATTGAATATTTCTCGTGTTTCCGGATTGCCGGCTGACATACGGCGTCCCGCGTAAACCACTTCTGTTGTCCGGATAATTAACCTGCTGAGCCACCGCGGTCCGCAACATCTCTATAGCTCGCCGGGTCTCAATCGCTTGGGGCGATTCTCCTAATGGAATACGATCGAGTGCCAGAGTCGCAGCATACACGTTATCCATGGGATTATTGAAGTGACCCGGTGGGGTGTGGAATCGTGACGGTGGTGGCGCCGCATTGCCTCCAAGTGTCCCGGCGGGTAACGTAGGTAACCCGGCTGGCACATTGGCCGGCTGTGCCACGAGCGTCGCTCCTTGATGCCCGGTTCCCTGATTCACAGCCGGAATCGGCTGATCTTGGGGTGTAATAAACAGTGTGGCCGGCTGTAGATTTTCACCTACCGCTGGTAACCTCGTCTAATGCCTCTGATTATATATCCTTGTTGTTTGAGCCTGAATACGATCCTCCAATTCTTCCAACTCACGCTGGCGTGCGGCCATCCCTTGCCTTTCAGCTTCTACTTCCCTCCTTTGTTGTTCCAATGCCCGGCGGGCCACATCTAGATCTCGGGCACGTGCTGCAGCGTTTTCTAGGGTTATCACCGTTGCCAATACTGTGGGATCCAAGATCAGGTTATTGCTGAATAGAGCCGGGTTTTGCGGACGTTAAGTTCCTGCTCCTGTTGCTCTGTTTCCCATGAACCCGAACGTGTTCCTGAGATGGGCATTTTCCCCCGTCTCACTGGTAACTGATGCCGGCTCACCATCAACCCGCGTTACAACCGGGTTTCCGTTACCCGGTGTTCGTTGATGGGCCAGCGCTTGCGCCGCACCAGTCGCGGCTGCCGTCACATCACCCTGATTAAGATTTATTGCAGGGGCTGTGTAGACCGCGACTCGGCGCGCAATGCCTGGTGAAGACTCACATTCTTCCTCTTCGTCGCTATCTTCTTCGTACCAATCTTCGAGCAGATTCAAGATAGATTCGGTGTCATCTTCTCCAATAACCCGGCCACGTGGGGTCCATACCGACACCTCCGGCTGTTCCCTCTTCGTGGTGGGCTCCTTCTCCGGCTCTGCTGTCCCGACCGACTCTTCTCCGTCCGATTGAACACAGGTATCGTCCCCTGACACAGAATCATACTCATTATGGTCAGAAACAAAACCAGATGCACGTACCATGCCGACGAAGACGTTGACCCGGCCGATCATGATAACAGATCCGGTTTCCAGCTCATCCGACTCTGGCCCCCAGCCAAAGTCGTCTACAATCTTCTCTCCTTCAGGGTTGGTGACGATCTCGCCGATGACGAGGTTCTTCATGCTTTCCCGAGCTTCTCCTATGACGTAAACACCTTTGGACGTAGGCTCCACGGTGGGCGCCAACTGTCGCGGGATATTCACGGCAGACGTTACCGAGGGTAACTTAGATCGGGGAAAATCGACTCTGGTGTTTGGGAGAGGGTTTAGCTCAGAGGAAATCATGTTAACTAGCAATCTAGGGTTCCTGGCTATAATGTCGCCGAAACTCCCATCTAGGGTTACAAACTCGAATCCTTCTCTTCTCTCAATAACTCAAAAGCCTTGGTCTCTTTGCCCTAGAAGCCGGTTTATATAACACCCGGCTTCCTTACTTTCCATACAAGGTACTTTCCAGAATCCCACTCGGGATCCGCAAACAATTCCAAATCCCCTACCGTGACCGCCAAGGTACGAGTTACAAGGCCCACGCTCCCTTTCAGGTCTTCTAGAACTTCCTTCCTCTTGGGCCGGGTCTCGCGCAATCTGTCCTGGCCGGGTCTCGCCCAGACATGGGCCTACCGGGTTATCAGCCCACCAACAAGTCTCTAAGTCCTGCACAAGCAGCCGCAGCTCCAGATTACGGGTTGCCTGGCTTCGCGGGTGGAGCCTCGGCGAGCAAAGAGATTTTGGGTAGCTCGGCGAACCCTCTGTCCGTCGCCCAAGGCCAGGTAATTTTCATGGCGTCCTCTGTATTTTCTGCTTTGCTTTATTATGATTTCTATCGTGTCTGACAGTGCTCCCGATGGGAGTAGCCCCTGGGGCCGTGGTTAATCGTTTGCGATTGGCCACGGACTCAAGTCTAAGCTTTTTCCTTTCTTGCTTTTCTTGATTTTATCGGGTGCACGACAGTGCTCCCGATGGGAGTAGCCCCCGAGGCTATACTCGACTGTGTACAGTCGTGAATAGGCTCAAGAGATTTTTCCCCCTAACTCAAACTTTGTCTCGTGCTCTTGCAGTCTCTTCTCGACTCCCTTGCTGTCATCGGTCGTCGAGTGCTCTCGGCTGAGGCGGATTGCGCTTCCCTTCGGGTGGATCGTGATCGACTCATCCAGGATGGCCAATCTCTTCAAGGTAGGTTAACCCATTTCTTTCATTTTTTCCGTTGATCGCGAAAATTTCTTAAGCTGCAATCTGTTGCTTTGTAGCCCAAGTTACTCGCTTGAAGACCGAGAAAGCTGAAGCTATCGCTCGGGTGAAAACCCTTGAGGCTGAGTTGGAGTCCTCTCGAAAGGAGCTGGATTCCACTCGCAAGCATTCAGCTGACTTCGAGGGTAAGCTTGTCGAGGCTCAAGAGGCGCTGAAGCAGCTGGAGGAGGCAGGTGCCAAACATGACAGTGATCTTGTTGGCATCATCTGCCCCTTGGCTCAGAAGTTCGCGGGTAAGTTATTCTTGACTATCTCTCTGCTGCAATGTACCTAAATTTGGCATTTCGGGAACTGACGATATCCCCTTCTTTTTTGTAGATGTCCTTGGGGTAGCGTTGGAACTGCATGGGAGCCAGCGAGTGGATGCCCTGATGGATTCCTACACCCAGCTCCAGGGGCATGCGAATGGAATCTGCTTCCTCGTTGGTGAAGCCACCCGAGTGCTGACGCAGTTCGACGAGCGCCTACTGGCGGATGCAGTGGTTCCGCCTACGCTGGGCGGCCTTCTGAAAGTTTTCTTGGAGGATGAAAATCTCCTTCAGAATTATTCAGTCGCCTAGGCTGAATGCGGAGCTAGGACAACTATCCAATTGCGCTAGCGCACGGAGTCTCGGACCTGGAGAAGGTGTACTCGAGCCTTCCCTACGACTCTGTCACAGGCAGAAAGGTAGCGCTCCGTCCCTTTGGCGCTCCTACTGAGGTCCTTGCCAAGAAGCTCTCCGAAGTGCTTGCCCGTGCTAGTCGCAAGGGGCAGCCTGCTGCGAGTGGCAGTACTTCTGCAACCCCATAGGCTAGTTTATATTTCCTTTTTCCCATCGGTGTAATGAATCTTGGGATGTATTCCCGTATTTGCTTAATCGAAGTGTTTCTTGATATCTTGAATGCTTGATTGTTGCGATTAACTGTTATGAACTCCCAATGGGAGTAGCCCCCGAGCACCTGATAAATAGGTGGTATGTTTCTCGAGTGGCATCCTGTAGTGTTTCTAAACTTGCTTCATTTCTTTCCAGCTAGTGGGTCCTAGCGCAGAGTCTTCGAGTGGGTCTGTTGCGCGAGTGGATCCCCTTGTTGCTGCTGCTAGCACATTTGCCTCGCTCCATGATCGCGTTGCGGATGACGAGCGCAAGCTGAAGGCGCTGCGGGGCGTGGCTGATGTCGCCAAGTCAAAGGAGAGACTCGCGGCTGATCGTGAAAAATTTGTGATGGAGGAGCTGGCGGCCGTTGCGAAGGATCTGCTTCCTTTTTCTGTTTTGACGTGTTTGCTGAATTTTGCAGTTGTTGAACCCGACGGTCCTTGCGAGACTCACTAGGTGGATACCCACATTTCTTATGAGGCGGGTAGCTCCAAACCACATACAGCCAATTTTTGGTCAGACCGTAGTCGAGGATTCGTCTTGGCCACTTTGAAGTATCGGGCGAGCCAGGCGAAGGTTCTTCTGGAGTCCTGTCGCGAGGCTCTTTCTTCTGTGCATCGGACGTTTTATCCGTTGGGTACCGTTCTAGAAGGATGGAGCGGTTTGCTAAGGGTCTTTAATCGAGTAGGAGAGGTTCGGGAGTGCGTTCGCCAGCAGCTTTTCTGTGAAGTGCAGGTAGCACTCGCCTTTGTTCGGGTGTGGCATCCTGAGATCTAATTTAACTCGGTGGCGCGGCTTCCCAATTCTCCAATTGAATTTTCTCCTCACTACGCGGTCGTCCAACCCGTAGCGGAGCGGATTATTCGACTGACTTCGGAGGAGATAGATCAAGTGATGGCGGAGAGGACTGCTCACCGTCAGGTGTAATCGTAGGATGTAGAGATCATGTAACTTTGTATAGCCCACTCGAGATTTTGTAAGCTGTTTTATAAGGTGTGAACCTTGTTGTACCTTGTATTTGAAAATTTTCATCTAATGCTTAGTTAGGCGTAGCCCCCGTGCGTTTGGGGTGTACACCTATTGTTTTAGCATGTAAAATGAAAGACGCGAATAGCTATGGTTGAAGAACCATGTGTTTTTATTGATATGGCTGAGAAGCCATGTATTTCCTCTAGCTACAAAATGGCTAGTATAGCCTTATTTTGCGGATAGAATAATCCTAAGGATAGAACTTGCGGAGATGCGTGACGTTCCATGGATTGGAGTAGATGCCACCGGTCTTTGGGTTCTTCAGTCGATAAGCGCCGCCTGGGATAACTTCGTGTATTATGAAGGGTCCTTCCCATGGTGGCTCGAGCTTGTGTCCTTCCTTTTGCTTGAGCCGCAGCACCAAGTCTCCTACCACGAAAGATCTGTGGATTATGCGACGACTGTGGTAATTGCGCAGTGATTGCTGGTATACCGCCGATCTTGCGAGTGCGATGTCGCGAACTTCATCGAGTGCGTCCACGTCTTCTGCGAGTGCCCTGTTCGAGGTTTCTTCGCTGTACGCGACGACTCGGGGAGCGCTGAATTTGACGTCTTCGGGTAGGACTTCCTCGGCTCCGTAGACCATGAAGAATGGCGTATAGTTTGTTGACCGATTTGGCGTTGTGCGAAGGCTCCAAAGTACTGATGGTAACTCCTCTGCCCAGTGCCCTGCTGCTGGGTTGAGGCAATCGAGTAGCCGCTTCTTTAGGCCAGCTGAGACTAGTCCGTTGGATCGCTCGACTTGACCGTTAGTTTGCGGGTGAGCCACCGAGGCAAAGCTGAGGGTGATTCCTTTTTTTCTCGCATAATTCCAGTGTTTCCTTCACTGTGAAGTTGCTGCCGTTGTCGGTGATGATGTTGTGTGGTATACCAAATCTGCACACAATGGAGTCGAGGAATTTCACGGCACACTGGGCGCTGGCGGAGGTGACCGGCATAGCCTCAATCCACTTCATGAATTTGTCAACTGCTATGAGCAGGTGCATATATCCTCCGGGTGTCGACTTGCGTAGCGACCCTACCATGTCCAGCCCCCATTGTGCAAAGGGCCAGGCGATGGGGATCATGTGTAGTTCCGTGGCAGGGGCGTGTGGCTTGGGCGCGAATCTTTGGCAAGCGTTGCTTGTCGACTAGGTCCTTTGCGTCTCTGGTCGCCGTGAGCCAGTAGAATCCTGCCCGGAAAGCTTTGCCCACGACTGCCTTCCAGCTGGCGTGGTGTCCGCAATCTCCTTGGTATATGTCTCGCAGCAGTTCCTTGCCATCTTCGGGTGCTATGCATCTTTGCAATATTCCTGATATGCTTTGTTTGTATAGCTCTCCGTTGAGCACCCGAAAGGTTTTTCTGCGTCGTACTATTTGTCGGGCCTCACAAACGTCTGCTGGGAGCTGTTTGTTGGACAAGTAGTCAAGGTATTTCTGCGTCCAGACTGGCTCGACAAGAAAAACTTGTCTTGAAATATTGTGGCTGAGCTCGGTAACAGCGATTTGCGGGCTGACGTCCGTCTCCAATGTTGCGGGTGCTCCCGCTGGCGTTTTGACCTTGACTGAACGCTTTATCATCCGCTGGAAGTATATTCCTGGCGGTATGGGCGTGTTTGTAGACCCCATGTTTGCCAGTTTATCTGCTTCCTCGTTGCTGGATCGTGCAATGTGCTTTAGTTCGCACCCTTTGAAACTTCCCTCGAGCAGATTATACATATCCCGATAGGCGACCATGTTATCCGTGATAGCGGAGCACTCCTTCATCGTCTGCTGTACGATGAGGTTTGAATCTCCATAGATCATCAATCGGGTGGCTCCGCAGGCAATCGCCATTTTCATGCCATGAAGGAGGGCCTCGTATTCTGCGTCGTTGTTGGATGTCGGGTCGTCGGGTGGGAAATCCAACCTCAGGACGTACTGCAGTTTGTCTCCCCTGGGGGATATGAGGACGACCCCGGCTCCAGCTCCTTCGTTTCTCTTCGACCCGTCGAAGTACATTATCCAGTTGAATGTTTCTCTGATGTCGGGTTGAGCTTGATCCTGTATGCGTTCAGAGCGTCGAATGTTTCTTTGATGTCGTCGAGGAGCGTGTCCTCTACTCGAGTCTTGATGATGATGTCGTCAACGTACACTTGTACATTCTTGCCAATGATCTTGGCGAGGAATTTTTGCATGCAGCGATGATATGTTGCACCTGCGTTTTTTAGCCCGAAGGGCATTGTCGAGTAGCAGTAGACACCATGAGGTGTGATAAATGCTATCTTCTCCTTGTCCTCCTTTTTCATCCTAATCTTATTATAGCCCGAGTAAGCGTCCAAGAAGGAGAGGCGCTGGCAGCCTGCTGTGGAGTCCACGATCTGGTCGATCCGTGGTAAGGGGAAGTTATCCTTGGGGCAGTGTTTGTTCAACGACGTGTAGTTGATGCACACGTGAAGGATGTCAGTATTTTCCTTCGGGACCAGTACCGGGTTTGCTAACCAGGTGGATATATTTATCTCGCGGATGAACTTCGCGGTGAGTAATCTGTTCACTTCTTCTCAAAGTGCTTTTTTGCTTTGGCTCTGAAAACCGTCGGGTTGTCTGCTTGATAGGCTTGGCGTCTTTGTATACTTCGAGTGAGTGCTCGGCGAACTCCCTGGGTATCCCTGGCATATCTGAAGGCTGCCAGGCGAAAATTTCCCAGTACTCACGGAGGAGTTCGACGAGCGCGCCTTCCTATGCTGGCGAGAGGGTGGTGGAAACCATCGTCGTCTTCGCAGGCTCCGTCGGGGTACACTTGATGCTTTCGAGTGTCGTTGTTTGCGCTGAACTCGAGCTCTGGGGCGTTCTTTTTGGTGAGAGACATCACAGAGTGGTCCGTGGTTTTTGCTATCTCTTCCAGCTCCTCCTGCATGCCGAAAGATTTGGAGATCTCGTTGAACTCAATGTCGCACTTATTGGATTTTTGGAAATCGCCATCGATGGTGATGGTGCCATGTTCCCCAGGTAGCTTGAGCTTCAGGTAGGCGTAGTGTGGCACCGCCATGAATCTGGCGAATGCTGTTTGGACAAGAATAGCGTGGTACTGTGAGGGCCAGTCGACTACTTCGAAGTCGAGAAATTCTCCTCTGTAATTGTTTCGGTCTCCGAGCACCACCTCCAAGTTGATTGTTCCGAGTGGGCGGACTGCCTTCCCTGGTACTATCCCGTGAAAAGATGTCTCTGATTCCGCGAGTCCATCCAGGTTCCTGTTCATCCTACGGAGTGTGTCCGCGTAAATGATGTTGATCCCGCTGCCTCCGTCCATGAACACTCGGGCAAGCTCGTAGTTGCATATCTACGCCTGGATGACGAGTGCGGCGTGTCCTGGTCGATAGACTCAGTGGGGATGGTCCTCCTTGGAGAAAGTTATCGTCTGGTCGGCCATCTTCAGATACTCGGGTCTGGATGGTGGAGCTTGGACAGCCATGAATACTTGTCGAGTGTTTGTTTTCTGGGCCCTGCGGGACGGGCAGACTTTTTGTATCATCCCTAGGAGTCCTGCTGGGTTCGGGTACCCATTGCCTCCCTGGTTTGCGGCGGGCGGCGCTGGTAGCGCGGCTAGCACTGTGTTTTGGTTTCCTGGTGGAGGTAGGGCTTGCGGCGGGTGGAATCCTTGGTTTCATACTCCCGGGAGCTGCGGGTAGCCCTGATTGATTGCCGCTATGTTTTTCTTCGAGAAGGCCTCGTGTATGTCAAGGAACTTTCGGCAATCCATGAGAAGGTGTGTTGCCTTGGTTTTGCCAATGCGCTTATCTGTAATAGATGTAGCGTGCAGTAACCATCGAGGTCCTCCTCGGGAGTTTTATCCTCTGGCTTCGGCTTCCATTCACGATTTCCACGATGTCCGCTGTCGCGATTTCTTGTGAACTCTGCTGCCACCAGTTCTTCTCGATCGTCGTGATCGTAATTCTTTCTCCTCTTGTTTCGACCATGGCGGTCATCTTCAGGTGCTGGCGAAGATGCTTTCTCATTGCGCACCAAGTCCTCACCGTTGGCCCATCTGTTGGCTATAGCCATCGGTTCTCCGATGGTTTTGGGTGCGGCCCATCCCAGTTCTTCTCTGAAGGCGATTCACCGAGCTCCTTTGGCAAAAGCTTCAACTGCAACCTCTTCCGATATATTTCCCGCCGTATTCCTAAGTGTGGTGCATCGCTGGATGTACTCGCGAGTAGACTCGCCACTTTTCTGCTTGCAAGCTCGCAGCTCCTTGATGGTCGCGGGTCTCTTGTATGTTGCCTGGAAGTTCTTGCGGAAGTCGAAGGTTAGATCGTCCCATGATCCGTAGCACGCCTTCGGTCTTCCTTCGAGCCAGCTGCGTGCAGCGCCTACAAGATTGTAACATCCCAAGTATGAAAATCTCCTTTAGAATGTTTGTTTCTTGTTTTAATTATTGTTTTGCATCATGACATCATCATTGCATTTGTTTCCATTTGTTTTCCATTGTTTTCTATTGGAATTTTCAAACCAAATTCAAATATTTGTTTCATACTTGCTCTGTTACAATTTTCAAACAAAAAATATTCAAATAAAAACAACCATTTGTTTCCATTAAATTAGAAAGCTCAAACTAGTGATTTATTCCTTTTAATAATTCACTTAATTCAATTGCAATTGCATTCAAATTCAATTACATTTTCCAAACAGCAACCATTGGAAAGTTATGAAACTTACAAAACAAATCAATCACTTGTTTCAAAGAAATTTGAATTTAAAAACTTATTTGCTTAAGTTCAATTATTTCAATTAATATTAAAATTCAATCAAATTTCAAACAACTTGCAAACAGTACCATAATTCAAAAAAAAATTGTAAAACAAAAGTTGCACTTTGTGCTGTTACAATATATAAGCAATATAAAAATTATCCCTAAAATTTCTAACCCTAAAGAACTAACCTTTCTTCCCTTTTTCAAATCAGCAAAAAAAAAACAAACAGAACAAATAAAAAAAAAAGAGAAACAGAGAAAGGGGTAGGGCAGGCAGTGGGCAGGCCCAGCCCACCAACCGGCCCGGTACCCCCACCCCTTTCTTCCTCCCTCGTACGGCAGGCAATCCGCCATGTCCACGTCTGCAGAGCGGGGAGCAGACGGCCACCGCACGCTCCTCGCCTCCTTATAAACCTAGCCAGCCTCCCTAGCCCTAGCCCTAGACCTCCACCTCTTTTCCCTCGCGCCGCTGTCGCCATTTCCCTTATCCTTCCACCGCTTTCCTCCGTTTCTGAACCACCGTCCGAGCGCCACCATCTCTGAATTCCGTCGATCACCGCCGCCTTGATGCCCCACCTTCCAAGCTAACTGCGGGAACCGATCCCCCGCAGCTTCCTCTTCGTCATCGACACCTCAGCGAGCACGGGGAGGGTCTACGTCGCCGCCGCCATCCTCTCCATCGCCGGCGACCACCTCTGCCCCGAGCCCTGCTCCTCCCTCTGAATCCCTCGAGGTGAGCAGTCGATCCCCTCCGTCCCTTCCCTCTGCCAGTGGCCACGACCAGCCCTGCACACCGTAGCACACGCACACGAGCCCACGCCTCCACCGCAGCACCGCAGCTCGCCGCCGGCCACCCCTCTGTCAGTTTCAGTCATCGGACAAAATTCAGTTTCGTCAGGTGCTAGTCGCTAACTGAAGAATATCCACACCGCGCATCCTCTACTGACAAGCATCGAACAACAGCGCAGTGGTTCAGCACTGCGTGCGCGAGCCCGAGCCCAGGGTTCGAGTCCCCCCTCCCGCAGGATAAAATCCACACTTTTTTCGCTAGGGCGCTGACAGGCAGGGCCCCCTGTCAGCGACCACTGCTGCCACGCTGGCCACAGTGGCCCCAGGGCCCCCTCGTCAGTGGCCAGGCTAGGCCACTGCGAGGTAGAAAAGGTTTTTCTGGCCTTTTCTTTTAAAAAATAAATCCTTTTCTTTTACAGATTAGTCCCTGATTTTAAATTGCAAATAACTTTTAATCTCCAAATCCAAATGATGCAAATGAAATATGTTTATTGAACCAAATTAAATTCTCTACCTATTTAAATCATTTGTTTTCTGTTTTGAACATTTCAAATTGTTTCAAATTTCAAATTCAAACAAATCATTTCAAATTTGATTAAATGCATAACTAATTCAAACTTAATTCAAATAACACAAATAAAATATGTTTTCCATGCCAATTTGAACTACCTTTTCAAATATAAACTTTATTTTATGTTTTGAATAATTAAAATTGGTTAAATAATGTAAACCTTGTTTAAATCATTTAAATTTGCTAAATTCATAACTTGCTGAAATGAAATTATTTTTGAACATGTAAAATATGTTTTCAAACCAGAAAAACATAAACTTTTCAAATATGAATTTGGTTTAATGTTTTGAACAAATAAAAATTCAAATAAATTCATACTTGAATTAAATTCATTTAAATCTTGTTTAAACTTGTTTAATTCATAAGTAATTTATTCTAATTCCTTTTTCAATAATTGAAACATGTAATCCACCCAAAATTTGATGTACTTTCTAAATATGAACTTTGTTATCTATTTTGAACAATTTAAATTGGTGAAAACCACAAATGCTTGTGTAACACCTTTAAGAAACCAAAATTTCATAACTAAATAAATAAAATTCCAAACTTGGTAAACCTTATCTCAAAATTGTTTCTATTGTTGTTATTTTTCTGTTTTCCTCATCCATGCATCATGCTAATCCACTTTCATCTGTTGTTTAGTTGTAAAACAATTATTTCAACCTTAATTCATGGGCTTTCCATATGCAATCCAAATTGCATGTGGGTCCATTTAATCATGTTATGTTACCATGTCAACTAGTTTATTTTGATGCATTAATTAAATGGTCATGCATCATCCCATGATTGTGCACTATGCCATGTTATTGATTGTTTGTCTCTCTGCGTTGTTTGTTTTCTTCTTCTCGATTAGACGACGACGTTGAGACAGACGAGGTTTACGACACTACTTCTGAGGAGTTAGCTCAGTACGAGGCTGCTGAGTTTGCAGGCAAGTATTCACTCACATGAACCATTGTGTTCCTTCCAACATTGGATACCGATACTTTCCGTTGTCTATTCTGCTAGCCTTATGAATCGTTGCTTGTGTTCGATCCTATCACATGTTATCCTTTAACCCTGATATAGCCTCACCTCCACACCTATAACCCCGTTGCTTGTTGCCTGTGTCTTACTAGCATGCTTAGGGTTGTTTCTGCTCGAGTCTGTTACTCGTTACTTTCTGTTACTATATTCATTTATGTTCTGAGGCTCGATGTCAAACAACCACCTGTTAATTCTGAGGTAATAATAAAATTGATGATAAGGCACCGGCAGGAGGCCCGGCGTGGTTTTGAGGCCTGCTAGTGTTGACCCTAATTAGGAAAAAGGGTCTTGTCTACTGATCCATGATGAGCGCACTAACCGCATGTGGGAAGCGTGTATGGGCGCCCCCCTCAATTTGATTCGATTCGCATCTCGTCCAAATCACCACACTTAGTTCGGGCTTTCCATTTGATGCATGCATATGCAGGTACGAACCCGAGGCCAGGGTGGAACTTTTGTAGTCGGCATTTAGGGCGGCGTGGTCTTAGAGTGCTATGAGGGTCCCCTTTTCTTCGTGGGGCTCGATTAGCCGCGCACGCACAGCACGTGGTTCTTTGGGCTTGATGCGAAGAAGAGTTGAGTTGTGTTGAGTGCCCCGCTTGGTGGGAGGCATTCCATCTGGCGGGTTATTCTTACGTGTACGGCCAAATTGGTGCACCCCTGCAGGGATAAATCTTCTCGAGAAGCCGTGTTTTCCGCGGGTATGGATGACTTGGTGAAAGTACTGGCTAACAAGTGCTCAGAACAACTTACACCTAACTAATGATAACTTGACTAGTAATAGACTTATTGACACAATAACTTGACCCATCATTAATCCAACTGCGTGAGTTATCCTTGGATTGCTTCTTTGGATAGGGGGCGAGATCCAGGATGGGTTTGTTTGGTGGTTAGTTGTAGTTGGTTACGAAACGCTATCTTATCTCCTTTTCTGTTAGCCGGAAGTTGTAGTATGTTCTGTAGTTGGTTATTGCAGCCCGCTGCCGCATCTTTTATATCACCCTTTCTTCCGTTGAACCCAAAGCATCTGTGCTTGATGTTGTGGGGTACACTTTGGTGAACTGTGAGTCTTGCTTGCCAGTACGTTGTTGTACTGACCCCTTTGGGGCTGTGGTTTCCGCAGACTACGCTTACGAGGATCCCCGTGATGGCTACTACGTGGAGTTTGACGAGGCTGCTGACGAGTAGATAGCGGACCCGGGCAGGATCCGAGACATCGTGGATGGGCTCCGTCTTTTCGTTTCCGGCCTCTTAGGCCTATTTGGATCTTGTCTACACTCAGACACTTTGGATGCTTCCGCTGTGTTGTAATGATGAATTGTTGGGACATGTGTCCTCTGGATGATTGTATTTGCTATCTCTGCTCTAGTGAGAGCTATTTGCAACTTATTTCTATTTATTTGTGTCTTAGAGATCTGTTGTGCTATCATTTTGTTAAACGCCGTTGACGTACCATGTGTGTATGGTATGAAGTACGTCAATGGTAGTATCCTGATTTCTATGGGATGGTTTACGTAGACGATGAACAGTGGGGTTGGTTGTCACACATACGTGTGTTGGCCTACTCGTAAGAGATGCGGGTGCCGGTAAGCCCCGTAATCCAATCAACTACTGTTCAACGGAACTGCGAGTATCCTCTAGAAGTCCGGGTACGACAAATGGTATCAGATCCTGTCTGCCTGTAGGATCCCTTTTTACTGGTCGCAGTTGAGTCTAGAAACTATTTTGTAGCTATATAGGCAAAAATGAAACGTGAGAGTAGGAATTCTGCCATTTTATTTCTTTCCCCACCCACCCTCCCTTTTCTGGTAAGGAAGTGCTACGTTGTTTTCTCTTCTCATCTAAACTTTCAAGTTAGGATTTCACGTATCCTGGTTTCTCTAGGATAGTTATATCTACTAGACCATAGGAATGGAGGTGGTTGTGACATGATTTATCATGTTGCCTACTCACGATTGAGAACGGAGGCGTGTAAGCCCCGGAAGCAGATCCTCTATTCCTTAAGCAGTAGATATTGATCCTTTAGAAGCCCGGATGGGTTTTCCGTAGTACCTCGGGAGTGTTTTGGTCTCGTGTTTCCCGATGTTGCTTCGATATCCTGTTCTTCTCAACATCCTTTTCGGCCGTTGAAACCTTGTTGTTGCTTTCCACCTCAGTTCTTCTACCGGCGTCTAATCAAAACTTCCCCAATCATCTGCAGATGGATCTCAGGTTCTACCCGCAGGTGGTTCGTATGACTCGTTGTGAGAGCACCGCCGGTTATCCGGAGATGCTGAGAGACATGGTCACTTATCTAGGGTTCCGTTGGGCACCAGAGTACCAGGTCTACGAGCAGCAGCGAGAGTTTGACCAGACCTACTACCAGGCTATCGTCTACATTCTGTCAGATGATGGCATGAGCGTAGTTCACCGCTACGAGGCAGTAGGTTCCACAGTGGATATGGCCGTGCAGCAGGCAGCTTACGTGAGTCTCACCGTCCTTCGTGCTGACTACTGGGGATTTGACGATTCTATCTATCGCCACATCACCCGTGGTTACATCACCTCGGAGGGAGCTCACTTCACTCTCTACGACAACTTGGATGTCTACGAGCATGATAACTCCAGGCTGCACACCACCGCTCAGTTTGTGAGGCACAGTGACGCAGTTGCCAGCACACTATCTCAGGAGTTGGCTTCAGTCAGGGAGCAGCTCTACCTTGCTTTGACTCGTCTGGCGACTTACACCACAGACTTTGTTGGAGATGAGCGCTTTGCACGTTTCGATCAGCCAGTTGGTCGTCGTCTGCCAGATGCTGGAGGTTACGAGCCGATCAGAGGTCCACTCCTCAACCTTGGTGCTGGTTACACTAGGATTCCACGCTTTGGAGCACAGGGAGTCGACGCTATGTACTTCACCACACCTAGAGTCGCTCTCAGACCACGTCAGATCTACGTGGACCGTCGTTCTACCTACTTTCGTGGGCGTCCTCCTCACCGTACCTCTCGCCGTACTACTCACCGCCGTCCTGCGTGATGAGCATGGGACTACCGATGTATCCATTCTTAGCTATGTTTAGTTATCCTTTGGCATTCGAACCATTTGTGGTGTGTTGGATATTCTGATGTATTTGAACATGTGATGATGTACCTGTTGGTTATCTATTCATGCGTCGGAATAATCTCTCTTTCGGTTACCAAGTCTATCCTTTTCTATTGTTGTGCTAAAATGCATTTCCATTCAGGATGCCGCCAACAAGGAACACCCCGCCTGAGCCACCGCCAATCACGGAGCTGTTGACTCAGATGACCCAAGTCATGGCACAGATGGCCCAGTTTCAGACTAACCAGCACAACAACCAGAATGCTCCACGGGTCAGCATCAAGGAGTTCCTCAGTCTGGGTCCGAGAGCTTTCGTGGCCACACGCGAGCCTCTGGATGCTGATGACTGGATCCGTGAGATAGCTAAGGCTCTGGAGATTGCTCACGTTGCTGAGGAAGACAAGGTCAAGTATGCATCCTATCTGCTGAAGGGTCAGGCAGCTACTTGGTGGGAAAACTACCAGACCATGAGAGCTGGCTACCCAATCACCTGGGGTTGTTTCAAGGAAGCTTTCCTGAAGCACCACATTCCAGATGGTCTCATGGAAAGGATGCGTGAAGATTTTTGCTCTCTCAAGCAGGGCAAGCTGGACGTCATTGGCTATCAGAGTGAGTTCAATCGCCTCGCTCGCTACGCTGGTGATGAGGTGTCCACTGAGGCTAAGAAGATGGCAAGGTTCCGCAGAGGTTTTAACCCGGAACTCAAGTACGCCCTCACCAATATCAAGGCCAACAACTTCGAGGAGCTCGTTAACACCATGCTCAATGAAGAAAATGGGCGCAAGGCGTTCGAGGAGTCTCGCAAGCACTCGCGTGAGGGTGGTTCCTCCTCCAACATGACCACCCCTCCGCAGAAGCGCCGCATCTGGGTGCCAAATGGTGCTGTCACTCGGGCTCCATACGCCCAAGCTTCTCCAGGCTTCGCTCCCCGCCCACCCAACCCTGCTCAGATGCATGATCAGAGGGCTTCAATGGGGCAGCCAAGGCCAGGGCCTCCTCGTGTCGTCACTTGCTACAAGTGCAAGCAGACGGGGCACTACGCTGACAAGTGCACGCAGAGGCAGCTACCTCCACCACCACCTCGTCCCAACACAAACCAGGCAATGGTGCGCGCTCCCCCGCCTAAAGCCTTCAACTCCAACAACAGGCCTGTCGGGAGGACCGCAAGGGTGAATCATGTCAAGATAGACAAAGCTGAGGAAGCTCCTGACGTCGTTCTCGGTACATTTCCCGTAAACTCTATTCCAGCTAAAGTGTTGTTTGATACCGGAGCATCACATTCTTTCGTTTCAAAGATCTTTGCGACAGCAGCTAAACTCCCCTTTGTTGGTTTGGGTTCCCCGCTAGTAGTAAACTCCCCTGGAGCAACTATGCAAACGTCTAAGATCAGTCACAGAAATCAAATCCTAATTGGAGGCCACATATTCCTTGCTTCTCTCATACTGCTTGGCAATTCTGACATTGATGTCATTCTTGGTATGGATTGGTTGAAGGCCAATAAAGCTACGATTGACTGTGCTCAAAAGTCAATAACTCTGTTCCACCCTCTTCTGGCCAGATAGTCTATTCTCCAAATGAATCAAGTTCCATTCAGCTGTGCACCCTCGATGCAAAACCTCTACCTCTACTCTAAAATGTTCTGGTGGTTTGCGAATTCCCTGACGTCTTTCCAGAAGAGTTGCCAGGGATGCCTCCGGACAGAGCAGTTGAGTTCGTGATCGAGCTTGAACCAGGTACTGCTCCAATCTCTAAGCATCCATACAAGATAGCTCCTCCTGAACTGAAACTGTTAAAGGAGCAAATCGATATGTACATGGAAAAAGGTTACATTCAACCTAGTTCCTCGGCTTGGGGTTGCCCAACTCTGTTCGTTGCGAAGAAGGATCACACAAAGAGACTCGTTGTTGACTATCGTCCTCTTAACGAGAAAACCATCAAAAACAAGTATCCAATTCCTCGTATCGATGATCTTTTTGATCAACTTGCTGGAGCCTCAATATTCTCCAAGTTGGACTTGAGAATGGGTTACCATCAAATAAAGATCAGAAAGGAAGATATTCCAAAAACAGCTTTCACCACTCGGTACGGTCTATATGAATTCACCGCCATGTCCTTTGGTCTCACCAATGCACCCGCGACATTGTCTCGACTCATGAATTCTGTCTTCCACGAATACCTCGACAAGTTCGTTGTGGTATATCTCGATGACATTCTGGTCTACTCAAAATCCGAGGAAGAGCATGAAGAACACCTTCGTCTCACTCTCATGAAACTTCGCGAGCATCGTCTATATGCCAAGTTCTCCAAATGTGAGTTCTGGATTCCAGAAGTTGCTTACCTTGGTCATGTCATCTCCGCCAAGGGCATAGCCATTGATCCAGAAAAGGTTAAAGCAATTGTCGATTGGAAACCTCCAAAGACGGTGAAGCAAGTAAGAAGTTTTCTTGGCTTGGCTAGCTATTGCCGTCGTTTCGTCCAAAACTTTTCCAAGATTGCCAAACCTCTCACTGATCTCACAAAGAAGGACAAGAAGTTCGTTTGGTCTCCACAATGTGATGAGAGTTTCAATCTCCTGAAGACTAAACTCACTTCTACACCAGTTCTGGTTGGCCCAGATCCTACCAAACCTTTCCAGATATTCTGTGATGCATCTCTCCAAGGTCTAGGAGCAGTTCTTATGCAAGAACGTCAAGTTGTGGCTTATGCTTCATGTCAGTTGAACGCACATGAGCTCAATTATCCCACACATGACCTTGAACTTGCAGCAGTTGTGTTTGCCCTCAAGAAATGGAGGCAATACTTGTTGGGTAATCGCACTCAAATCTTTTCCGATCATAAGAGTCTGAAATACATCTTCACTCAACCAGATCTGAATCTCAGGAAAAGGAGATGGATTGAAAAGATTAAAGACTTTGATCTTACCATTTCTTACACTCCAGGCAAGGCTAATGTTATGGCCGATGCTCTCAGTCGCAAGTCGTATTGCAATAATCTCATGATCATGGAAAGCCAACCTCCTCTTCATGAAGAATTCCAGAAGCTCAACCTTGGTCTTGTTCCTCAAGGTTTTCTTGCAAACTTGACAGCCAGTCCAACTCTCGAGGACAAGATTCGTTCTGAACAACTTCGTGATGCTGAAATCAAGAAGATGGTAGAACACATCAAAGAAGGCAAGGAGAAATTTAAGTCCTTCTCAATTGATGACAAAGGAACTGTGTTCTTCGAAGGACGCATTGCAGTTCCTCAAGTTCAAAGTCTCAAAGATGTCATTCTCAAGGAGGCTCATGAAACTCCTCTTTCCATACACCCTGGAAGCACAAAGATGTACCAGGATCTTAAGACACTGTATTGGTGGCCTGGCATGAAACGTGAAATTGCTCAATATGTTTCTGAATGCGACGTTTGTCAACGTGTTAAGGCAGTTCATCAGAAAACAGCCGGTCTTCTCCAACCTCTGAAAATTCCTGAGTGGAAGTGGGACATGATTGAAATGGACTTCGTCACTGGTTTTCCAAAGTCCAAGAGGGGCAACGATGCAATCTTCGTTGTCATTGATCGTCTCACTAAAGTAGCTCACTTCCTTGCTGTCAAAGAAACAATCTCAGCTAGCCAGTTAGCAGAGCTCTACACAGCAAAGATTGTTCCTCTTCATGGTGTTCCATTGGAAATAAGCTCAGACCGTGGAAGCATATTCACTTCTCATTTCTGGAAAAGCTTTCAAGAAGCATTGGGCACCAAACTTCTGTTTAGCACAGCCTACCATCCTCAGTCTCAAGGGCAAGTCGAAAGAGTCAATCAGATTCTCGAGGATATGCTCAGAGCATGTGGTCTCTCCTTTGGCATGAAATGGGAGGAATGTCTTCCATATGCTGAATTCTCCTACAACAACAGCTTCCAGGCAAGCCTAGGCATGGAACCATTTGAGGCTCTCTATGGCCGCAGATGCAGGAGTCCAATCAATTGGTCTGGAGCTGGTGAACGTTCACTCTTAGGCCCTGACATTGTTAAGGAAGCCGAAGAGAAAGTTCGCATTATTCGTGACAATCTAAAGATTGCTCAGTCTCGTCAGAAAAGCTACTATGACAGCAAGCACAGGGATATGATCTATGCACCTGGTGACAAAGCATATCTCCGTGTAACTCCCCTCAGAGGCACTCATCGTTTTGGTGTGAAAGGAAAGCTTGCACCAAGATACATTGGTCCTTTCAACATTCTCTCAAGGCGTGCGGAAAATTCCTATCGTCTTGAACTTCCAGAAAAGCTATCCAAGGTGCACGATGTGTTTCACGTGTCACAGCTCAAGAGGTGTTTCAAAGATCCAGATCGTGCAGTTGATCATGATTCCATTGAACTGCAAGATGATCTATCTTATGAGGAGCACCCTGTTCGTATTCTCGATGAGACCGAGCGTAAGACTCGCAACAAGAGCACCAAGTTCTTGAAAGTGCAATGGTCGCATCATTCCGATAAAGAGGCAACGTGGGAGACCGAAGAGGATATTCGCAAGAAGTATCCGGACCTTTTCACTTCTCAGTAGGAATCTCGGGGCGCGATTCCTTCAAGGGGGGGCGTTTTGTAACATCCCAAGTATGAAAATCTCCTTTAGAATGTTTGTTTCTTGTTTTAATTATTGTTTTGCATCATGACATCATCATTGCATTTGTTTCCATTTGTTTTCCATTGTTTTCTATTGGAATTTTCAAACCAAATTCAAATATTTGTTTCATACTTGCTCTGTTACAATTTTCAAACAAAAAATATTCAAATAAAAACAACCATTTGTTTCCATTAAATTAGAAAGCTCAAACTAGTGATTTATTCCTTTTAATAATTCACTTAATTCAATTGCAATTGCATTCAAATTCAATTACATTTTCCAAACAACAACCATTGGAAAGTTATGAAACTTACAAAACAAATCAATCACTTGTTTCAAAGAAATTTGAATTTAAAAACTTATTTGCTTAAGTTCAATTATTTCAATTAATATTAAAATTCAATCAAATTTCAAACAACTTGCAAACAGTACCATAATTCAAAAAAAAAAATTGTAAAACAAAAGTTCCACTTTGTGCTGTTACAATAAATAAGCAATATAAAAATTATCCCTAAAATTTCTAACCCTAAAGAACTAACCTTTCTTCCCTTTTTCAAATCAGCAAAAAAAAACAAACAGAACAAATTTAAAAAAAAAAGAGAAACAGAGAAAGGGGTAGGGCAGGCAGTGGGCAGGCCCAGCCCACCAACCGGCCCGGTACCCCCCACCCCTTTCTTCCTCCCTCGTACGGCAGGCAATCCGCCATGTCCACGTCTGCAGCGCGGGGAGCAGACGGCCACCGCGCGCTCCTCGCCTCCTTATAAACCTAGCCAGCCTCCCTAGCCCTAGCCCTAGACCTCCACCTCTTTTCCCTCGCGCCGCCGTCGCCATTTCCCTTATCCTTCCACCGCTTTCCTCCGTTTCTGAACCACCGTCCGAGCGCCACCATCTCTGAATTCCGTCGATCACCGCCGCCTCGATGCCCCACCTTCCAAGCTAACTGCGGGAACCGATCCCCCGCAGCTTCCTCTTCGTCATCGACACCTCAGCGAGCACGGGGAGGGTCTACGTCGCCGCCGCCATCCTCTCCATCGCCGGCGACCACCTCTGCCCCGAGCCCTGCTCCTCCCTCTGAATCCCTCGAGGTGAGCAGTCGATCCCCTCCGTCCCTTCCCTCTGCCAGTGGCCACGACCACCCCTGCACACCGTAGCACACGCACACGAGCCCACGCCTCCACCGCAGCACTGCAGCTCGCCGCCGGCCACCCCTCTGTCAGTTTCAGTCATCGGACGAAATTCAGTTTCGTCAGGTGCTAGTCGCTAACTGAAGAATATCCACACCGCGCATCCTCTACTGACAAGCATCGAACAGCAGCGCAGTGGTTCAGCACTGCGTGCGCGAGCCCGAGCCCAGGGTTCGAGTCCCCCCTCCCGCGGGATAAAATCCACACTTTTTTCGCTAGGGCGCTGACAGGCAGGGCCCCCTGTCAGCGACCACTGCTGCCACGCTGGCCACAGTGGCCCCAGGGCCCCCTCGTCAGTGGCCAGGCTAGGCCACTGCGAGGTAGAAAAGGTTTTTCTGGCCTTTTCTTTTTAAAAATAAATCCTTTTCTTTTACAGATTAGTCCCTGATTTTAAATTGCAAATAACTTTTAATTTCCAAATCCAAATGATGCAAATGAAATATGTTTACTGAACCAAATTAAATTCTCTACCTATTTAAATCATTTGTTTTCTGTTTTGAACATTTCAAATTGTTTCAAATTTCAAATTCAAACAAATCATTTCAAATTTGATTAAATGCATAACTAATTCAAACTTAATTCAAATAGCACAAATAAAATATGTTTTCCATGCCAATTTGAACTACCTTTTCAAATATAAACTTTATTTTCTGTTTTGAATAATTAAAATTGGTTAAATAATTTAAACCTTGTTTAAATCATTTAAATTTGCTAAATTCATAACTTGCTCAAATGAAATTATTTTTGAACATGTAAAATATGTTTTCAAACCAGAAAAACATAAACTTTTCAAATATGAATTTGGTTTAATGTTTTGAACAAATAAAAATTCAAATAAATTCATACTTGAATTAAATTCATTTAAATCTTGTTTAAACTTGTTTAATTCATAAGTAATTTATTCTAATTCTTTTTTCAATAATTGAAACATGTAATCCACCCAAAATTTGATGTACTTTCTAAATATGAACTTTGTTATCTATTTTGAACAATTTAAATTGGTGAAAACCACAAATTCTTGTGTAACACCTTTAAGAAACCAAAATTTCATAACTAAATAAATAAAATTCCAAACTTGGTAAACCTTATCTCAAAATTGTTTCTATTGTTGTTATTTTTCTGTTTTCCTCATCCATGCATCATGTTAATCCACTTTCACCTGTTGTTTAGTTGTAAAACAATTATTTCAACCTTAATTCATGGGCTTTCCATATGCAATCCAAATTGCATGTGGGTCCATTTAATCATGTTATGTTACCATGTCAACTAGTTTATTTTGATGCATTAATTAAATGGTCATGCATCATCCCATGATTGTGCACTATGCCATGTTATTGATTGTTTGTCTCTCTGCGTTGTTTGTTTGCTTCTTCTCGATTAGACGACGATGTTGAGACAGACGAGGTTTACGACACTACTTCTGAGGAGTTAGCTCAGTACGAGGCTGCTGAGTTTGCAGGCAAGTATTCACTCACATGAACCATTGTGTTCCTTCCAACATTGGATACCGATACTTTCCGTTGTCTATTCTGCTAGCCTTATGAATCGTTGCTTGTGTTCGATCCTATCACATGTTATCCTTTAACCCTGATATAGCCTCACCTCCACACCTATAACCCCGTTGCTTGTTGCCTGTGTCTTACTAGCATGCTTAGGGTTGTTTCTGCTCGAGTCTGTTACTCGTTACTTTCTGTTACCATATTCATTTATGTTCTGGGGCTCGATGTCAAACAACCACCTGTTAATTCTGAGGTAATAATAATTGATGATAAGGCACCGGCAGGAGGCCCGGCGTGGTTTTGAGGCCTGCTAGTGTCGACCCTAATTAGGAAAAAGGGTCTTGTCTACCGATCCATGATGAGCGCACTAACCGCATGTGGGAAGCGTGTATGGGCGCCCCCCTCAATTTGATTCGATTCGCATCTCGTCCAAATCACCACACTTAGTTCGGGCTTTCCATTTGATGCACGCATATGCATGTACGAACCCGAGGCCAGGGTGGAACTTTTGTAGTCGGCATTTAGGGCGGCGTGGTCTTAGAGTGCTATGAGGGTCCCCTTTTCTTCGTGGGGCTCGATTAGCCGCGCACGCACAACACGTGGTTCTTTGGGCTTGATGCGAAGAAGAGTTGAGTTGTGTTGAGTGCCCCGCTTGGTGGGAGGCATTCCATCTGGCGGGTTATTCTTACGTGTACGGCCAAATTGGTGCACCCCTGCAGGGATAAATCTTCTCGAGAAGCCGTGTTTTCCGCGGTTATGGATGACTTGGTGAAAGTACTGGCTAACAAGTACTCAGAACAACTTACACCTAACTAATGATAACTTGACTAGTAATAGACTTATTGACACAATAACTTGACCCATCATTAATCCAACTGCGTGAGTTATCCTTGGATTGCTTCTTTGAATAAGGGGCGAGATCCAGGATGGGTTTGTTTGGTGGTTAGTTGTAGTTGGTTACGAAATGCTATCTTATCTCCTTTTCTGTTAGCCGGAAGTTGTAGTATGTTCTGTAGTTGGTTATTGCAGCCCGCTGCCGCATCTTTTATATCACCCTTTCTTCCGTTGAACCCAAAGCATCTGTGCTTGATGTTGTGGGGTACACTTTGGTGAACTGTGAGTCTTGCTTGCCAGTACGTTGTTGTACTGACCCCTTTGGGGCTGTGTTTTCCGCAGACTACGCTTACGAGGATCCCCGTGATGGCTACTACGTGGAGTTTAACGAGGCTGCTGACGAGTAGATAGCGGACCCGGGCAGGATCCGAGACATCGTGGATGGGCTCCGTCTTTTCGTTTCCGGCCTCTTAGGCCTATTTGGATCTTGTCTGTACTCAGACACTTTGGATGCTTCCGCTGTGTTGTAATGATGAATTGTTGGGACATGTGTCCTCTGGATGATTGTATTTGCTATCTCTGCTCTAGTGAGAGCTATTTGCAACTTATTTCTATTTATTTGTGTCTTAGAGATCTGTTGTGCTATCATTTTGTTAAACGCCGTTGACGTACCATGTGTGTATGGTATGAAGTACGTCAATGGTAGTATCCTGATTTCTATGGGATGGTTTACGTAGACGATGAACAGTAGGGGTTGGTTGTCACACATACGTGTGTTGGCCTACTCTTAAGAGATGCGGGTGCCGGTAAGCCCCGTAATCTAATCAACTACTGTTCAACGGAACTGCGAGTATCCTCTAGAAGTCCGGGTGCGACAAAGATGTAGGTTAAGGTACTGCATAGATGTGGTCTTGTTCCCACATTGGCATTTTACTACCGTGAGGTAATCCGACAGCTAGGACTTAGGCTCCAGCGAACCGTCATATTTTGGCACTTCCGTAGTAAGCTTAAACCTCTTGGGTATTGGTGCCTCATGGATGTCGCGAGTGAAGCATAGTGCATCGCATGTCTCTTCATCAGAAGAGGTGGACGGGGAGCTCGCGCGGTTCCTGGCTGCTCGGGCCTTGTCGACTTTGTTTTGCGCGATGTCAGATCGCGTGTTGTATCGAGGTTGGTCGCGATCGACCTCCTTCCGCGGCTCCCTGCTGCGGTGTCGCGAGCAGCTACTGTGGTGCCGCGGGCTGCGATCTCCATCCCTCGGGCTGTCATCGCCGCTACTCGGGCTGTCACCGCGTCGTCGAGCTTCTTTTCCTCGGGCGCGCCGAGGTGACTTCTCTCTTGTAGGCGATGTACTCCCGCGTCCGCGGTGCGTTCCTTTGTCTTTCCAAGGGGTTTTCTCGGCCTCCTTTTTAGTCGCATTCCTGCGGTTTTGACCCGCTACTCTTGCGGGTGCAATGCCAAACCCCTTCTGGACTTGCCTGTATTGCTCCCCGCGAGGGTCGTTCTCCCCTGGCTGGTTCGCCTGCAGGTACGTGGCTGCGGCTAGAACGGCAGCGGCGGGAGTTGTCGGGTGCACGTTGCCGTCACCGTCGACGCGCATGAGGGAGGTTTTAAGTGTCTTGCTGATCCCGCTCAGAGATTCACCATCCATTGTTGCGGTCTTCGAGATGTATCTCTTCCTTCCGGGATGGTTCCCTACAGAATATGTCTTGGAGAGTGCCGCACGGCACTGGCTTGACTCATCCGCTAGCTTTTTTCGCTCGGCCAGATCCTTGCGAGCTTCTTTGATCAATGTTGCCGCTTTCACTAGATGGTAGTGGTATGAGACCAGATCTTCCTGGGGGGATCCTTCTTCAATCGGTTTGGCTGAGTGTACGGCCGACTTTGCCTTGAGCCAGGCTGCTCGCGATACTTTGATGTGCTCGCGTTCCTTCACACTCTCTTCCGTCTCTTCGGGTGGGTCAGTCGATCCTGCCATGCAGACCTGAGCCAGATATGGCCCGGGAGTCCTAGGCGTGGATTTGAGAGCTTTTCCAACCCGAGAGGGTTCCTCTGCAGGGATGGTGTGGAAGTTGCGAGTATTTAGGCGGATGGATTCGCTGCTTTTTGCTAGGTCGCGACTCACGTAGTTGGTTAGCGAGTCGACAACTTCAGGCTTCGAGACCGACTCAGAGTCTGATCCTTCGAGATCGGTTTTCTCAGGGAAGTGCAGGATCCCCGCTTTGTTGGGGTAGAATTGGAAGCTCCCGAACGTCAGGATGATGCTTTTCTCCAGCTCGCTGAACGCCGGGCGCGATTCCGGCGAGTGGGGCGCGACGATGACTGACCCGATTTGGATCGGATCGGTTGGAGTTGAAGTTCCGGGGCTCCAACTGAATTTTGGCGACGACGAGGCCGAAGATGCCGTAGATCCAGCGCCCGCCGTTCCCACAGACGGCACCAATTGTCGAATATGCATCTCAACAAGTCCCTCGGGTGAACCCATAGGGTTTCGAGTAGGAGAACAAGTAGGCGCTGGTGACAATCGTCGGCTAACAGGGGGCACGATTTACCCAGGTTCGGGGCCCTCGTAGAGGTAAAACCCTTACTCCTGCTCCTGTCGATCTGTATTAGCACAATAGATCGGTTACAGTGGGGGTGCTCAAGTCGAGAGTAGATCTCAATCTGAAGGCTTAGGTGGTGCGGTATTGCTTGGTCCCCTCCCGGTGATTCTCCTGGCCTTATATAGATGGCCAGGTCTCAAACCGTCCCCGGGGGGATAGAAACCCTAACCCTAAGTCGGTTACAAGTTTCCTTTCTTAACCCGCAAGGCTTTGCGGGTGGGCCTTGATTGGGCCTTCTAGAACTGTCCACGACATCTCCCTTGGAGCATGGGTCTTGGGCCTTGGACTGGGTAGGCTCACCCGATAGGTCCAGGATCCATCCCTTTATCACTTGGAGCGTCTTTTATTTTTGTTTTTTCAGTTCGTTTGGTTTTTTATTTGCTGTAATAAATGGTTGGATCTTATCATACTTGTGTGGGAGAGAGACACGCTCCGTTTTCATTGCTTAGAACACTCTAGTTTTCATTCTTATTGTTCTGTGAGTGTTCATTTTTTGCTAGTACTGCGTTTAGCCTTTGTTTTCATGCATCTCTTATTCAGAGCTGATAGCTTTTGTAGTTAGGTGGTTATCATATGTGTGTTTGCTTGGAAATAGGAATTCTATTGTGGTAGTTGGTATAGTGGAAAAAGATTCGCATGGTCTTGTGGATCACTAAACTGCTTCACCATAATCACTGCTGTTGTTTTGAGATATTAATTTGCTTAATGGATAAACGGGAAGGACTAGTAAGTATAAACTTTTAATGCTTGGTCTAAGAAACTTGAAGCTGTGCCACACTTAAATTACCAGCTGATAGAAACAATGGTATATGATTGCTACGAGTGATACATTTCCGATCGACCTTTTGTTACGCGCTACGGCCGGGGTATCTAACAGTGACTTGTCACTGCCACGGACCCTCTTGGAGTGATTTGCATTGTGCCTTGTAAGATGATTTTCTTGATGTAATCTTTTAACTCGTGAGTCTATGTTGCGGTTCCTGGCACTTCCACCATCCATATTTGCTAGCCTCTTCGGTAGTGTGCATTGCCCTTTCTCACATTAAGAGTTGGTGCAAACTTTGCCAGTGCATCCTAATCCCGTGGGAGGACTTTGTTCGCCTACACATAAGCCCATATATTCTTCCTCAAAATTGCCACCATACCTACCTATCATGGCATTTCCATAGCCATTCCGAGATATATTGCTGCACAACATCCACCTCCATTATGTTACTTGATGATGAGCTTCATGGTTATTTATGCATATTGCTACACTCGCAGGAGCATGTAGTTAGAGACATCAGAGATATTTATTAATGAGTTATGAGTACTAAAAGTGTGATGATTCATTGTAATATAGGATGTTTCCCCTACCGGTGAGGATGTATAAAATAAAATAAAAATAAAAAAGCCCAAAATGAAAAAAAGGGCCAAAGAGAGAATAAAGAGAGAGGGGCGCATCACTATCGTTTATATACCAAACTTGTGCTTCATGTTTAGCACCAATACTTCAGTTTGGAGAGAGTTTTCATATTATCATTCATTCATAACTATGTGGGGAACTTTACATTATAGAACTTGGCTTGTATATTCCAATGATGAGCCTCCTCAAATGAGATCTAGGTCTTCGTGAGCAAGCAAGTTGGATGCACCCCCACTAGTTCCATTGGAGAGCTTTCATACACTTATAGCTCTATGTCAAAATGTTGTGTGGAAATCCCTACTCCTTGCATAGCTTCGGTTGTAAGACTTTCTCTTGTCTAATGACCACTTTCAACTTTGTGAGCCTTTCTTCCATTGACCTTCCAAACCCCCCATAATGTTCTCTTTGTCATAACATCCCGGTGCCAGGGGCCAACGCAGAACACTTGTTTGTTTTTAGTGAGCAAATAGTTTAAGATTCAAGCATTGCATCGTGTGGAAAGCTTGACTTGATCCTAACAGGGGTTGTGAAGATCGTTTGACGTGCATGATATTGTTGTTCTTGAAATCATAAATCATCTCTAATAAACTTTGCACGGTTGATAGTCTTTTAGTATTGATTCATTAAAAGTTTTACTTCTTTCTTCTTTGTTTATGCATTACTTGTTGATATCAAATATAGATCACAACTTTAGTACATTTGATCCTAGTTTACATGCTCTACTTTACATATTATGATCAAGATTGTGTGGTAGCATGACACCTTAGAAATTATTTTGTTTTATCGTTTACCTACTCGAGGACGAGTAGGAACTAAGCTTGGGGATGCTTGATACGTCTCCAACATATCTATAATTTCTAATGTTCCATGTTGATAGTATGCCAATTGCTACATGTTTTCCGTATGTTTTCCTACATTTTCTTATGTTTTCCAGGACTAACCTATTAACAAGATGCCACAGAGCCAGTTCCCTGTTTTCTGCTATTTTTAGTTTCAGAAAGCTTGTTCTGGAAATATTCTCGGAATTGGAAAATTCGAAAGCGAGAAGTCATAAAAGTCCCGGAAGCATCCAGAAGTCTGGAAGAGCCCCGGAAGGGGGCCACAGGGTGGCCACACCATGGGGTGGCGCGGGTCCCCCTGGCCGCGGCACCTAGGGGTGTGGGCCCCCTGGCCACCTCCCGGCATCGCCCTTTCTCCCATATATAGTCCCCGAGGCATAAACCCTAGGGGAATCGACCTTTTCCGCAAAATACATCCGTAGCTCCGCCGTCGTCGCCGACAAGTTTCGGGGGACTGATCTCTGTTTTGGCACCCTGCCGGGACGGGGAAGTGCCCCTAGAAACCATCTCCATCGACTCCACCGCCATCTCCATCTCCGTTGTTGTCTCCTATGATGAGGAGGGAATAGTTCTCCCCCGGGGCTGAGGGCTCTACCGGTAGTTATGTGGTTCATCTCTCTCTCCATGGTGTGATCTTTATGTGATCATGAGCTTTGTAATCTAGATGAATATGTAGATGGATCTTCATATGTTATGCTACTCAAGTGGTTTTGTTATCTCCGTAAACACTTTGATCATGTGGCAAAGGTGACAGTGTGTGCTCCGTGTGGTTTAGCATGATATTGATATTTTGTGTTGGAAGGTGAACCTATGAAATTGTGGCATTTGTTTACTAATTTATGGCGCTCGTAGTGACATTGGGGTGCCCTAGAGAGGGAATATAGACTTGAGGAGTGCTGTTAAAGCCCTACGCAATGATTAGTGTTCGTTATTCGACCGGAGAGTTGTTCGGAGTAGCATAGTGAAGAAATGATATTTGTGCATTCAATTATGAGATCATTGTTGAGAGTGTCCACTAGTGAAAGTTAGGAGCCCTAGGCCTTATTTCCAAGCATTGAAACACCGTTTTCCGCCTATTCTGCTACATGTTTGCTTGCTGCCATTTTTATTTCAGATTGCTATTATCACTTATTATCATCCATAGTACTTGCATTTTACTCTCTCTTCGCCGAACTAGTGCACCTATATACCTGACAAGTATATTGGGTGTGTTGGGGACAAGAGACTTCTTGTATCTTGATTGTAGGGTTGCTTGAGAGGAATATCTTTGACATCTACCTCCCTGAGTTCGATAAACCTTGGGTGATCCACTTAAGGGAAACTTGCTGCTGTTATACAAACCTCTCCACTTGGAGGCCGAACACTGTCTACAAGAATAGAAGCGTGCGTAGACATCAGAGATCATCGCCATCGTCATCACCAACGCCTCTCCATCGACCATCCATGTTTCCCCCATCCATGTGTGAGTAATTATCCGATGTAGGCTGAAGGGGATGATAGGGATTGGATGAGATTGTTCATGTAAAAATGTCGTGATTGTTAGGGGCATAGTGCCTAGTGTCCTCTATTAGTGCTATTGACATTGTTGCAACTTGTTATGCTTAATGCTTGCCACTTTGGGCCCGAGTGCCATGATCTCATATCTGAACATGTTATTGAATCACGATGATAATTATTTTTTCTTAATCATACCTGCAAGTTGTTTACACATATCGTTGTCCGGAACCCGAGGCCCTGAAGTGACAGAAATTGGGACAACCGCAGGGGATGGCTGCGATGTGAGGATCACATGTGTTCATGGAGTGTTAATGCTTTGCTCTGGTGCTTTATTAAAAGGAGCACCTTAATTACCAATAGTTCCCTTGAGGCCCCGCTGAAAACGGGCTGGTAGGACAAAAGATGTTGTGCAAGTTCTCATTGTGAGCACGTACGACTATTTATGGAACACGTGCCTATGGTTACTTAGTGCTTGGATGCTTTATCATATTTATCTGCAATGCCCATGACATGATCATTATTTGGACTTTATCATCCATGCAACGCCCGTTCATCCATCCCATGTCTACAATATTTAATCCCGTTGTTTACTTCAAACACTACTGTTGCTGCTGTTTTCATTCCACTGCTGCTTTTATTTCACTACTGCTGCTACTATAAAACTGTTACTAGTGATAAACCACTGCGAAGAAAAGCACTTTCAGGTGCAGGTGAATTGACAACTCACTTTTTAAGGCTCACAAATATTCTTTGGCTCCCCTTGTGTTGAATCAATAAATTTGGATTTTACTTCCCTCGAAGACTGTTGCGATCCCCTATACTTGTGGGTCATCACCTGCCGATGTGATTTGGCCTGGGGCTTGGTAACCCCGGTAACCCTCGATTGTTGTTGCACTTCCTAAACACATAGCATCTCTGTATAGCTTTGGTCTCGTTCCTTCAGTTTCATACGAGTCGTGGACGCTTTGATATGCATAGTTGGTTATGACTAGCATGGACAGAAGGAGTAGTAGTAGTAGTACCAATGTTATCCGGCCTGCGCACCGATGAATCCAGTCTACCTGCTGTTGTTTGTGGCGGCCGGGGCTGGTAACCCCGAAACCCTTGTGGGTCCATGACTAGGAGCGCATAACAGTATGTATACCTCTGGGTCCGGGGTCGTGACAGGCGAGGGGGCTCCAAGAGGGTACCTGGCGCGGCCTCCCTAGGTCGCACCTGGTGGGCCCCTGGCGACCCTGTCCACCACCTCTCAGTGCCTCTTCGTCCATAAATTGCCTTCAACCCTAAAAATCATGGGGACGGAGTTATTTTCCACGAAACATACAAAGAGGCACAGTCACCTCGAAAATCCAATCTAGGGCTTCTCGAGTCCTGCTTTGGCACCCTGTCGAAGAGGGGAATCGTCATTGGAGGCCTCTACATCGCCATGACCGCCTCCGGACAGATGCATCAGTAGTTCATATTGGGACTATGGGTCCATAGTAGTAGCTAGATGGTTGCTCTCTTCCCTATGCCTCCATGTTTAGAGTCGCGTGAGCTGCCTCACATGATCGAGACGACCGTTATGTAATTGTGCATGTTGTGTTTGCTGGGATCCGATGAACCATGAGGTTATGATTATTTTGTTCATGTCAATCTGAGATGCTTCAGTTATATTCGTAGAGAGTTTTAATCTTGCCTTATAATGCTCTCCGGTGTTTATGATTACCTTGGCCACGTAATTGTTTTCACCTCCAAGAGAGGGTTTGTATGCTTGATGGTAGGTTCATGTCTTCCTTAGATCTGTGCTCGAGTGAAAGAAACATGACAGATGGGGATGTGTTGTTGTTACTAGGGAGGAAACATCGGTGCTCTTGTCTATGTACGAGGACCACTGCTTACATTATGTACTTGTTCTTAATGCATTTGTCTGTTGCACACATATCAACGACTTCGTTGCTGTAACTTAATACCAGAGAGATTTGCCAGATAGCTTTCTTGAGGTGGACTTTTAGATATGGATGCATGCTGGATAGTGGTCCATATGCCTTGACGTAATGCCTACAATGTTAGAAACTGAATTGTATCTCGTCATAATAATATTGTTATACGTTCATGATTTGTCAATTTCCCAGGTGTAATTTGTTCACCCAGCTTGTTTGTTTTCTTTGGAGTGACACCACTAGTGATTCTATGGCCCCCGATCCTATTTTCCTCATATTGCAACCTTCTTTTAATCACCTTCATAATTGTTTCCTTACTATTCCGTTTTTATTTTTATTGTTTTCCAAGACTCTATACGTTTAATTCTCTCGTTTCCAGCAAGACCTGAAGATTGACAACCTTCCGGAAAGTTAGGGCAAGAGAGAGTTTGTGTTTTGTGTGTAGGTTCATGTTTGTTGATCCCGTGTGCAACAAGAAACCGTCTTCAAGACTACGAAATCCTACTGGTTCGATAAACCCGGTTCCTTATTGGGGGAATTTCCGCTAGAATACATCATACCTTCCGCTTGGGGTCTCCCAACGAGCTTGTGATTACGTCAGCATCAAGTATTTTTTTCTAGCGCCGTTGCCAGGGACTTCTAGCTTATTGCACGGGGAGACTCACACGTCCACTTTCTTTCTTTTGTTTAGTCTTGTTTTCTCATTATAAAAACGCACACAAAAAAAGTAGTTTTCTAGTTTCTAGTCTTTTACTTGCTTTGCTAGTTTGTTCTTGCCTTTACTTTGTCTCTATGTCTAAAACAATAGAAAACAACAAGAACTGAAAGTAAAAAACTTATGGGTTTGCTTTGTAATCATGGTCTTGCTTTGCTTTTCGAAAAAGTTACACGCCCTGAACAAATAGCTAAAAATGTAGAAACTATAGAAAGATAAGCTATTGGAGTTTGCTTGTTGGTAGAAAATTATGATGCCTCTATGAATGAAACTTATGAAAATGATGTTGTTACTATTATCTATGATAATCCATGCTTACCAAAGGAGGATGAATTCTATATTTATGAATGTGATGATCCTATGAATTCTTATGGAATACCCATATTGGATGAACTTGATACTGGCTACAGAGGTAACAACCTCCAAGACTCAAAGATGAAAAACAAAGAAAAAAAACTTGATACTTTGCCTACTGGAATTTATGATAATCCTTAATATTTTGATAAATGTTATGGTAATCCTATATTTGTTCCTACTATTGATATTCATGATAATTTGGAAATTTGCTTAGAAAATTTATAAGATAATGGTCTAGATGATGGTCCAATTTTACTTCATGTTATAAATTATAATGCTATTGAAAATGGGATTGGAGAGGTCTTCACTTTAGATAGAAGGAGCCACATGCCTTTGGAGAGTGATCAATCATATTTTTATAATATTACTAAAAGTGGCTTGGAAGAGGTCATGATTTTAAATATTGATCCCACTATTTTGGATCTTGATATGAATTATGTGTTTGTAGATAATTAAAAACATGGTTCTTATGATAGTTAAATTGTTGAGTTTCTTCATGATTCTACTAAAAATTATTATGAGAGAGGAAAATATTGTTGTAGGAATTTTCATGTTACTAAAATACCTCTCTTTATGGTGAAAGTTTTGAAGTTGTTTTTGTTTTACCTTCATATGCTTGCTGCTATGTTCTTCTTTGATTTATTTATTTAAAAGATTCCCATCCATAGGAAGTGGTTTATACTTAAATGTGTTCGATGTTTGCTTCTTGATGCTCTCTTTTTCTTCAATTCTTATTTCTTGTGTGAGCATCTTTCGAAAATACCGAGTCAATCTTAACGGCTATAAAAAAAGAGCTCTTGGGAGATAGCCCTTGTTATTTTTCCTTCAGTTTTCCCTTTCATTTTGGAAGTTGTTACCTCTGTAACAACCGCTCCTTATATTTTTTTATTTCGTATTTATGCCAAGAGTAACCTCTAATAGAGATGTAGTGTGATTTAGGGAAGTTGCTGTCATGAAACAGATTTCTGTGCTGCCACCAATAAAATTATTTCTCTCAGACAAAACGTCGGATACCTTTGAAAAAAAATAGACACATGCCCCAGGTTGTTATCTGACTTTCATTGGTTTCGCACTTTTTGTTTGAGCAACAAAACATTTTCGAAAAAATTCATCTTTACTACTTATTCTATTTTGACAGATTTCGGCCAATATTTGCATTTGTGTCCTGATCTCTTTCTTTTGGTGTTCTTTTGAGAAGAAGAGCTTTAAAATAACTTGTGAAAGTAACTAATGTTTTAAATGGAGTGTTAGTCTTTTGTTGAAACTGAACCACATGGATTTATTATTTTGATACACTAACGTTGCTAATGAAGATTATAAGAAGTTTTAGGTGGAGAAATTTTTCAAGTGTAGGGAGAGAAGAATGACATGAGAAGATGAAGGATGGAAAAAATCTCAAGCTTGGGGATACCCATGTCACCCAAAGACATATCCAAGAAGTACAAGCGTCAAATCTTGGGGATGCCTTGCGCATCCCCTTCTTCGTGAACAAAAATATCAGGTTTCTTTCAAAACACTATATTTTTGTATTCCTTCACATGATATTTGTTATTCTTGGAGCATCATTTTATTTTTCTTTCAGTTTTGTTTTGTTTTTCTTGCTGGTCATAGCTATGATTGATCCTATCATTCTTATGTGGGAGAGAGACACGCTTCGTTTTAATTGTCTAGAACACTCTAGTTTTAACTCTTATTGTTCTGCGAGCATTCAATTTTTTGCTACTACTGCGTTTAGCTCTTATTTTAAACTCGAATTTTGTTCAGAGATTATTGGTTTTCTTCAGTTTTGTATTATTAGCTCTCTGGTCTTTAATTATTATTTTCTTTGAGAGTTGTTTCAAATAAGTTGATTGGTGTTGGAGAAGAGTAAAATATTTCATCCTTATAGTGGTGCAATAGGAAGCTTGTTTTGACTATGGGTTAGACTTTGACATGTTATGTTAGATGTTATTTTAATTGTTTACTTAGTAGTATATGATGTATCATTACTAGTTTCAAATAGCGGAGAGTGCTTAATGTGCCATTGAAATTAAATCATGTGTTTTTTCCTCATAAAGAAGCATGGTATTGTGGTATTCTCCTTTGAATGATTTATCTAGATTGAATTGGCGCATGATCACACCATGTTATGACTATAAACCAGTCACCTCTAGTCTTGATGATCATTTAGTTTTTGACTTGTAATGTAACTTCATGCTTTGATTTGTCGTTATGCATGATTATGGCCGTTATTGCTCTCTTAGCTGGTCACTCCCAGTCTTTTGCTAGCCTTCACATGTACTGGGTATGGCTCTACTCGTGCATCCAACTCCCAAAAACCAAAGTTTGACAAATGTGTCCACCATATCTACCTATATGTGGTATTTCATCGCCACTCCAAGTAAATTTTTTGTGTGCTTCCTTTAAACCTTCAAAATTATTAACCTGTTTTATGTTCCTGTTTGAGTTCATGAGAAAATAGTTTAAAGTTTATTATGGTTTATGTCATGCAAAGTTCTTCTTCCTTATTTCACTCGATGAGTATGGAATCTATGCTCATCTTAATTCACCAAGAGCTGGTGCCAAATTATATGAATTCAAATAATAAAAGGCACTTCCCCATGGTTTGATGAAAGCTGGTGGGTACCCGTGGATACGGCTAGCCCTGGTTTGCGAAATAAAGGTGGGGCGAAGTGCCAACCAATAATTAAAAAATGCTAACGGAAGCCTCTCTCAAAAGTCTAAACACTTGGCTTGACATGGATTATGATAAGTTTTTCATTACCACTGCGAAGGGCCTTTCTTTTACTTTTATGCTGAGTCTCCTTCTTCTTACTTTATGCACCAGTTAAGAGAGCATAGTTGTCATTCTAAGTATAATGTGCATAGTACCAAAATTTATTATTGATTGATTCATGATTATGGTATTGCTTTTTTTCAAATTATTTGTATCTAATCACCATTTAAACTTTGAATGTGTCATGGTATTTATGTTTTGCTACAACACGAAGGACAAGTTGGACACAATTTTATTATGTTTTTCTTTATGATTGAAACAAACGTATCACTTTGAATGCTTCATTATTCATTTTATTTTGTTTGTGTTACTTCTTATGTGCAAGATAGTTGCTAAGTTTACATTAGTTCAAATAATATTTATCATGCCTTTGTTAAAGTACTTTGATCTCAGCTTGCAATGCTTTTACATAACTCATGTCACCTCAAAAAATATTTTGTTATCACTTACCTACTCAAGGACGAGCATGAGTTAAGCTTGGGGATGCTGATACGTTGCAAATGTATCTATAATTTTTGATGCTACATGCTTGTTTTCTACCCAATACCTTTTGTTTTCCACGTGTTTTATTTCGTTTTCCGGATGTTTTCACTGCCTAACGTATTAACAAGATGCCCCAGGCCAATTGTTGTTTTCTGCTATTTTTCTATTTCAGAAAATTTCTTAGCAAAATATTCTCGGAAAGGGCTGAAAATCCACGGAGATCATTTTCCCCCGGAACGGAGACAGAGTCCAAAGAAGAGCTGGAAGGAGGCCAGGGGGCCACCAGAAGGTTGCTAGGTGTGCCCCCTAGGCCATGCCTGGTGGGCCACTAACGACCCTGGCCACTGCCTCTCGGTGCCTCTTCGCCCATAAATTTCCTTCAACCTTAAAAATCACGGGGACTGAATTATTTTCCGCAAAACATGCAGAGAGGCGTCGTCACCTCAAAAGTCCAATCTATGGCTTTATGAGTCCTACTCCGGCACCCTGCCGGTGAGGGGAATCATCGTCGGAGGATTCTACATCGCCATGATCTCCTCCGGACATATGCGTGTGTAGTTCATATCGGGAATACGGGTCCATAGGAATAGCTAGATGATTGTTCTCTCCCCTATGCTTCCATGTTTACAGTCTCATGATCTGCCTTACATGATCGAGACCACCATTATGTAATTGTGCAGGTTGTGTTTGCTGGGATCCGATGAACCATGAGATTATTATTATTTTGTTCATGTCAATTCGAGATGTTTCACTTATACTCGTAGAGAGTTTTAATCTTGTCTTGCAATTCTCTCCGGTGTTTATGATTACCTTCGCCTTGTAGTTTTTTTCACGTCCAAGAGAAGTTTTATATGCTTGATGGTAGGTTCATGCCTCCCGTACATCTGTGCTCGAGTGACAGAAACATGATGGATGAGGGATGTGATGTTGCTACTAGGGAGAAAACAGTGGTGCTCTTGTCTATGGACGAGGACCACTACTTACATTACATACTTTTTCTTAATGCATTTGTCAGTTGCACACAAAGCAATCGCTTTGTTGCTGCAACTTAATACCAGAGAGATTTGCTGGATAGCTTTCTTGATGTGGACTTTTAGATATGGATGCACGATGGATAGTGGTCCATATGCTTGACGTAATGCGTACAATGTTAGAACCCGTGCACTATATCTCGTCATAATAGTATTGTTATACGTTCATGATTTTTCAATTTCCCAGCTGATTTTTTCACCCAGCATGTTTGTTTTCTTCGGAGAGACACCACTAGTGAACCTATGGCCCCCGGTCCTATTTGAGCGGACAACGACGTCGCCTAGAGGGGGTGAATAGGCGATTAAAACTTTTCCGGTTAAGGCTTGCTAAATGCGGAAATAAACTAGGTGTTCAAATTAACAAGCATACAACCTAAATATTCTAGGGTCAACTAGGTGCACCAACAACTTATGCTAAGAAAGACAAGTAACAAGGTGATAGAAAGATATATAACTTCAAGCGCGAAGGCTATCACAATGTAAATTGCATAAGTAAAAAATCTCGGGTATAGAAATAACCGAGGCACACGGTGACGATGATGTATTCCCGAGTTCCTCCCACAAAGGGGAGTACATCTCGTTGGAGGGGTGAGAGCTCGCCACAAAGGCCTACTCAACTCCACAAAGGCCTCACCCTATTCTCCGATGAACCCCGCCACAAAGGCGTAGTTCACCTTCCACTATTTGCAACCTTCAAACCCGAGGCACGCATCCACAACTTAATTGGAGGCTCTCGGTGTCACCACAATCTTGGGGCACACATCCACAACTCAATTGGAGGCTCCCAAGAACACCACAAGTCGTCTAGGGTCCAAGACCCAAGAGTAACAAGCTCACAAACTTTCAACTTCCACGAATCCTCATGGAGAGAGCAAACCGATGCAACCGATGCAAATGGCAAGAACACAAGTGCTCAAATCCTTCACTCTCAAATTCCAACAAAGCAACAAATGCTTATGGGGGAATAAGAGAGGAAGAACAAAGGAGGAGAAACACCAAGAACTCCAAGATCAAGATCTACTAAGTTTCCCTCACTAAGAAGGAAGCTGGATTGGTGGAAATGTAGATCTAGATCTCCTCTAACTTATCCCTCAAAGATATGCAAGAACCATAGGAGGGATTGGAGAGGGGCAAGCTTTCCAAGATCAACAATGGTAGGGGAGAGGGGGAATTTCGTGCTTGGAAGACTTGGGGACCAATGGGGAAGAAGACCCCCTTAAATAGGTCCCCACAAAAACTAGCCGTTTTGTGTGCAGAGTGAGCAGGATATTCCGGTCCAAAACTGGACCAAATAATCCGGTCCAACAGGATTATCCGGTCTAAAGTGAATAATCCGGTACCAATAATCCGGTTGGGTTCTGTCGCGAACAGGCAACTGAACCGGATAATCCAGCTCCTCACGAATAATCCGGTACAAATAATTCGGTTCACTTCTGTTAGTTTTATCTCCAGTCCTTATCCGTTTTCGGCTGAGAACTTCGGAGTGGAGGGACAGATGCCAACCGGATATTCCGGTTCAAACTTGAACCGGAATTTCCTCCCCCCCCCCCCACAAGACTAACAAAAACAACAACACGAAAACTTCAATAACTTTTTCATCCGTACTCCATTTTTGATGATCTTGGGCTCGTTGAAATCACCACAACAAGCACTACAATAATATGCAGATAAACATCATTGTACAGAAATGGAAGATAAAACCAAATGGGGAAAGGTTTTGGCCTCTCAAAAAGGAACAACCGGTAAAACCGCCTACACGAAAACGCACAGAACTTTTGCGAAAGAACTCTGAACGAGGTAAATCCAATTGCATTGGAAATATAATAGCAAGGAGTATCCAAATAAAAGTATGGAGAAGTTACCACACATGGAAGGTGTGGGAACATTCTCAAAGAAAAGAGGAATATTTTCACCACCGAAAACGCAACAAGTTTTTCTTACGAAATCCATTTTCGAGAAACCAAGGCTTGTCATGAAGATCACGACAAGCACTAAAACCCAAAGGAGACAAAAGCCAAATAAGAACCAAGAAAGATGATATGCAAAGTATGCAAAGTTTTGAGCTGTCCATAACGATTCGATCAAGTTGCTTACTTGAGAGCCCCTCTTGATAGTACGACTATCTATCCTATAACCCGGTCTCCCAAAGACACGAGACCGGTAAAATTGAAAACATATCAAGATTATACCTTTGCCTTGAGCATTCCACTTGAGATAGATGATGACGATCTTGACTCTCTCAAGTTGGATCTTCTTTCTTGATCGCGCTTGCTAGCACAAGCTCCTCTTGATGAAGACTTGCAAGTTGCTCCCCCATACACCATTATGGGAGAGACTAGCTCCCCCATACACCATTATGGGAGAGACACTTCTCGGGCAAATCTTCACAAGGCCACAATCTCCAAAATGGTGGCAAGCATCAAGCATAGAATATCTTCTAGATGCTTCACTTGAACTTCCACGTCAATCTAGATGACGAACACCGCTTGACGACGACATAGACCATGGGCTAAATGAAATATTCCTTTTGGTTAATTCCCATGGAAAGATACCTAACCACACATAGAGATGCCACACAAAAATATCATGGGTTAGTTCACAAAGCTATATTTAAAATTGCTTACCATACCATGAGATACACAATCCCACTTGGTATATCTTGTAGCTTTGTGTGTTGATCACTAGCTTGATCAACCTTGTATCTTTTCTTCTCACTTCAAATGATGATGTCTTGAAGATAATAATGAAATATCACTAAATCCTTTTCTTCAAGACACACTAGCAATAAGCTCAACTCAATCCATGACCATTTTTCATATAAATCCTTGCATATAACAATGGCCATCAAGGAAGCTAATAGAGTTCAACACATGAACTCCATTATTTCCTATGGACAAGATCTACAAGGATAACTCAATGCAAACATTAGTCCATAAGGATTGTGATTAATTACCAAAACCACATATGGGGGCACCGTGCGCTTTCAATCTCCCCCATTTTGGTAATTGATGACAATCCCTTTTTACGAGGGTTTATATGATGAATTAAGTATCCATGCAAAACAAAGAGCAAGGATGCAATAGCATGGAATGCAAATGCTTAAGAACGAAACTAAAGCATAGAACCAAATTCCCTTAAACCCTCTAAACTTCTCCCCCGTTGGCATCCATTGCCGAAATGGGCAAAAAGATTAGAAGGCCAATATAGTAAGAGCTCCCCATAGTGTATGCATTCCTCATGATATGAGTGAAAACAAGAGCATATATCCAACTACGAATAGATGGAGGGAGATCAAACTATATTGAGGATCCAAAGATTTACAAGCAATGTCAAATTGAAGGATACTTTCACAAAGAAGCAACCAACCAAAGGATCCGAAAAACCGACTGACCAAAATCAATATTTTGATAAGATCAACCAAGTGTTCTATAAAATCAAGAGGGAACTCCCCAAGGTACATGCACAATGTTAGATTTGAATTACTATATAAGTGCACAACATGGAATCATCACTCCCTTATAGATAATTTTGAACACAAACAAGAGCAAGAGAATAGATTGGAAATGAAGCAAAGCAACTTCCAAACAAACAAAAAATGAGCAATAAAGATCAAGAAGCGACAAATAAAGACTTACTCAACCGAAATGGATGGGTGTGACAAGGAAAAACATTTGTGGAGACTAATAGGATGATAAAATCATCAACATAGTCTTTCAATATATAAGGCACATAGTGCGTATCATGTTTTTCCCAAACACCCAAACCAACGAGTTAAAACACATAGGTCCAAAAGCTTATTAAGATGCAAAATGAATACCAAAAGAAAAGCAAAGCTTGTGCCTTTTAGGAACCACAAAGGAATATAAAGCAATAAAACATGGTCACTAAAGAAAAAAAAGAATATCAATTAAAGATGTAACTATTGTCGTGTGTATAAGTTTCTAAGTGGACACCAATCACAAAGATATATATCCACAAAGAAACATGCACACACAAAATAGGTACAAAGGTGAAGAACATGATATTAAAGAGAGGTTCATAAATATACCAATAAGATTTTTGCATGAAAGCCAAGCACTAAGCTTAGTTTAATCTTAAGGGGATATGGATGAACAATCAAAAAACTCATCAGATCGTCACAAATATCACAAGGGAAAAGTGATAGTTGGAATGCTTCGAGAAAGGTAACGCATATCACAAAAGATTCCAATGGTTTTTGAGAATTCATCAATATTTCATATGAGAGACTTCAAGTAGAAGTTGCTAGATTAATATACTTGGGATTGGTGAATCATGAAAATGAATATAAACATCCCCTTAATATGTAATCATCCCGGCTTACTCATAGTTGCAATAAAGATGCTTTTGATAAGACATTTGCAAGAACCAAATGAAATGCAAAAAATGGAATTCATGCCAAGATGCAACCTACACAAGGTTGAAATCTAGAAATGTATGCAAGGAATAGATAGTTGTTACCGAGACGACATTGGTGATGAAGAGGATGTGAGATTGATAATCATCGTAGCTTGACTCCTATAATACCATGGCGAGGACACCTTCCTTATGAATGGAACAAGCAACCAATGTATATCCATTGTACCTAAAAACAAAAATCAAGTACAAAATGGTTCCCAAACTTATTGGGTCCAAAGTAGTTAGTACAACTATAATACATAGGGCAAACTCCACATAAATATGTGCATATTAATATGAATTTGAATTTCATGCACATCTTAGCCATTTAGGATTTGATGGAGTTTATCCTATATATTGGATCAACGAAAGTAAGCATGTTAAAGGATATACAAGGTAATATACATGTACAAAACTTTCAAGAACCAAACAAGATACAAATTGGACAAAATACCAATTAAAACAAAAGGCACTCACAAGAGAGTAAAACAAACGAAGTGTCCAAATTATATCAAAACCCCAAATCAACACATGCTTTAGGAAACCAAATAGAGAAGATAACAAAAAAACATCAAAGAATAAACAAACCCTCTACACTTTTCATGATGGCACACAAAGTACCAAGACGAAAAATGTTCGTCTTCCAAAGACACAAGTCATTGGGATAAAATACCAATTTCAAGACAACAAGTGTTCAAACACATATAGTATAGTTCTTCCAATAATAGTGCATTAATTATGATATTGCATTTGAATACAAAATGCACATAATGGAATCATTACTCTCCATATATATTGGTCAAACACTAGTCAAGCTCAAGAAAAGCAATAAGATGCAATACCAATTAAAGAATTGTGTTCTACTCAATGTAGGATAGCTTCCCCAAGAAATGCAACACAAAGAAGTATGACTTTGAATGAAAGTGCACACGAATGGGATCATTTCTTTTCCTAACACAAGAAAGCATAAAACAAATTTTGAGTAGAGCAAGGAAGACACAAAGGAGTTTGAATCAAACAAATCCTTGGCAAGAAACAAGGAAATTTTAGAGCAAAGGCCAAAGTAAATATGATCAATAAACTTACCACAAAATATTATAACTTGTCAAAGACAAGAGATGTATGGAGATATTTCTCGGTGGTAGAATTGTTCACAATCATATTCACAAAACATAAGCATGTGGTAAAAGATGGAAATAAAAAACATGCTTATAAAGAGATTCTTGAAGGCTACAAATAAAACCCGAAAATGCAAGGAAACAAGAAACTCTCTTACAAACAAGATACCAAAGAAGAGAGACACAAGATATTTTAAGCAAATATGGAACTTGTTTGAGCAACATGCCACTTAGGAACAAGATAACTAGAATATCAACTCTAGGTGTCAATACCTCACATGTTCACATTTTCTAGGCTTCTAATATGCACATAGCTTATTACTCCCCCATAATGTGATAATCCATTTTTTTAACAAGAGGTAAAGAAAATAAATCCAACTAGAGAAAGTTAATGGACATTAGAATTTGAATTTCCCATGAGAAAGAGATACCATATAGAGACAAGATAATATTGATATATCAACACTAAGTGGTATTCCTCATGCACACACATTTTAGGATAGTAAAGTGTCAAGAGAATATTACTCCCCCAAAATGGGATAGTCCATTAATCTCTCAAAGAGCCAACTAATATAAGCAATAATTGCAATGAAGGATCAACACAAAGCACACAAGTACATGGAGTGCAAACCAACAAACTCATACTAGATTAACCAAGATGGGTAAGTAGTAAGCACAACATATACAAACACATGCTAGAAACAAAACTAACATATGCAAGGGAGCAAGCAACTTTCAATGAATATATGAATTAGATACAAGTTACCGCAAGGAGGAACATTGGATGAGAGATATATATAGTACAAGTGACTTGGCTTGAGGAAATTTAATTGATGAAGATCCCTCAATTCTTCATGAGATAGCCAAGTCTCCAATGCCCTCCAACAACACCTATTGATCAAGTTTGAGCTTGTTGGTACCCAACCAAGTTGGGTCCTAAGAGGTTTGTCACAATAGGTTTGGCAACCCAAATGGTTCTTTTCTTGACACCACTTTGAGTACCAAGAAACTTGGCAAATACATTGCCCACATTATCCTTCCGAATGGAATAAACATCATAAAAAAGGATAGGGTTGGATAATGTACCATTAGTGCATGAAGAAGCAAAGTGTCCCTTTTCACGACAAAGGTAGCAACATCGACTCTTTTCTTTCTTCTTAATAGGTTCCTCAACTTGAGAAGCATTGGCTTGAGTCTTCTTAGGAGGTGGTCGTTGTTCAACTCGTGGTTGAGCATGAGATTGAACAAGAGGCCGCTTCCCTAGTTGCTTCTCACTTAGAGACTTCTTCTTCAAAGGGCAAGATCTAACATGGTGCCCTTCAATCTTGCACTTGAAGCAAATAATATTGGCCGGATCTTTGACTTGTTCTTGGCCCTTCTTCTTGTCAACCATGGACTTGTTCTTGATATTGGAGTTGAATCAAAGTCCACTCTTGTCATTTGGAAGTCTTCGCACTCTCAACATCTTGTCCAGGGTAGAACTCCCTTCATGACTCTTTTCCAAGTCTTTCTTCAAAGAAGTGACTTGGGCCTTGAGCTCTTTAATTTCCTCTACATGGTTAGAATCAACACAAGAGCTAGAGGAAGTAGATACTTCATTGTTAGAGCAACAAGGTAAGGAAAGCAATTCATCACAAGATGTAGAAAAATTATGAGAGGATGAATTACTAATACGAGCACAAGTCAATATAGCATTACGAGAAGATATTGTGCTAGTAACCACATGAGGCTCACAAGATGTTACCTTTGTAGTGATAGCCTCAAGAGCTAATTTTAGCTTGGTATGGGATGCTAGAAGATCCTCATGAGAGCTAGATAGATTTTCATGACTTTCTTCCAATTTCCCACACTTGCTAGTCATCAACTCAAGTTGAGCCCTTAGCTCAACATTCTCCTTCAAAATAGATGCTTCACAACATGTGGAGTTATTAGCACAAGCATCATTAGAAATAGAAGAACACAACTTTGCAAGCTCATTATTCAACCTAGAGTTTTCCTCAATTAGATTAGCATTGCCAACAACAAATTAAACCTTTTCATTTTTAAGCACTTTATATTTAGCATTAGTATGTTCACGTGCTTTAGTGAGATAGGCTATTTGTTCATTATAGAGCTCCTCAATAGATTCAAGTTTCTCCTCAAGAGTAACTCGGAGCTCATACTCTTCCTCAAGAGACATAGTGAGGGATGCCTTTTCATCGGCATCATTTCTTTCAATCTCACCTTTCTTTTCAATGATTTTAGAGCTAAAATAGCAAAAGCCAATATTTCACCCAAAGGAGTGATAGCTTTACTACCTTTAGGGAGATCAAGAAGAACCAACTCACCCTTCTCCATTAAAGAGACCTCATCCTCATACTATCCACAAAATAAATCCTCATCCTCATTATCACAACATGTAGTGGGTTCCAAAGGTGGAGATACCTTTGAATCCTTAGCCATAAGGCACATGTGAGAAATGGATAATGATGATGAATATTGACTTGAAGCACCAATAAGGTCCATGTCTTGTTCCACCAAAATATGGGATTCCTCTACATTGTTAGCCACACAAGTACTAGAGGAAATGGAAGCATTGTTTTTATGAAAACAAGACAAAGGAAGCATATCATCATGAGATTTAGTTAAACAACTATTACATGATATGCAAGGACTATCAACACTAGCATGTATGGAACTTTGAGTGCTAGAAGATATTAAGTCCAAAGATAGATCATTGCAATGGGATAGAGATGAAGTATAGTCAATAGCAAATTCACTATCCACAATGCAATTTATATCACCACTCACCATATCATTACCTTGTGACAAATCACATGTTGGTGGAGTTGAGAAAGAAGTGGATGGAGAACAATCATCCTCAATAATGTTGGACACATCATATATATCTTGAAGTTTTGTCCATAGCTCATGAGCATTCCGAAAAGGCATGATTGATTCAATAACTACATCGCTCAAAACGCACAAGAGACCATTAGATACAAGAGTATCGAGATAAGAGTTTTCCTCATCCTCTAAAGATAAATCGTGAGAATCCTTTGGAGGAGGAAAATCCATATCTACAATTCTCCTTACATACTTTGGACCCATGTCCGTAAGAAAATTAAGAATGCGAATTTTCCAAACATCATAATTTCTACCATAGAATATAAAAGCGGGATCGTGCTCTATTTCCCTAAACGACATTGTACTCTCTAGGATGTAAAGCCTAATAAAGAGAGCCCAGGCTCTGATACCAATTGAACGGACAACGACGTCGCCTAGAGGGGGTGAATAGGCGATTAAAACTTTTACGGTTAAGGCTTGCTAAATGCGGAAATAAACTAGGTGTTTAAATTAACAAACATACAGCCTAAATATTCTAGGGTCAACTAGGTGCACCAACAACTTATGCTAAGCAAGACAAGTAACAAGGTGATAGCAAGATATATAAATTCAAGCGCGAAGGCTATCACAATGTAAATTGCATAAGTAAAAAGCTCGGGTATAGAAATAACCGAGGCACATGGTGACGATGATGTATTCCCGAGTTCCTCCCACAAAGGGGAGTACGTCTTGTTGGAGGGGTGTGAGCTCGCCACAAAGGCCTACTCAACGCCACAAAGGCCTCATTCTATTCTCCGATGAACCCCGCCACAAAGGCCTAGTTCATCTTCCACTATTGGCAACCTTCAAACCCGAGGCACGCATCCACAACTTAATTGGAGGCTCTAGGTGTCACCACAATCTTGGGGCACACATCCACAACTCAATTGGAGGTTCCCAAGAACACCACAAGTCGTCTAGGGTCCAAGACCCAAGAGTAACAATCTCACAAACTTTCAACTTCCACGAATCCTCGTGGAGAGAGCAACCCGATGCAACCGATGCAAATGGCAAGAACACAAGTACTCAAATCCTTCACTCTCAAATTCCAACAAAGCAACAAATGCTTATGGGGGAATAAGAGAGGAAGAACAAAGGAGAAGAAACACCAAGAACTCCAAGATCAAGATCTACTAAGTTTCCCTCACTAAGAAGGAAGATGGATTGGTGGAAATATAGATCTAGATCTCCTCTAACTTATCCCTCAAAGACATGCAAGAACCATAGGAGGGATTGGGAGAGGGTAAAGCTTTCCAAGGTCAACAATGGTGGGGGAGAGGGGGGATTTCGTGCTTGGAAGACTTGGGGACCAATGGGGAAGAAGACCCCCTTAAATAGGTCCCCACAAAAATTAGCTGTTTTGTGTGCAGAGTGAGCAGGATATTCCGGTCCAAAACGGGACCAAATAATCTGGTCCAAGAGGAATATCCGGTTTAAAGTGAATAATTCGGTACCAATAATCCGGTTGGGTTCTGTCGCGAACAGGCAACTGAACCGGATAATCCGGCTCCTCCTGAATAATCCGGTACAAATAATCCGGTTCACTTCTGTTAGTGTTATCTCCAGTCCTTAGCTGTTTTCGGCTGAGAACTATGGAGTGGAGGGACAGATGCCATCCGGATATTCCGGTTCAAACTTGAACCAGAATTCCCCCCAGCCCCCCCCGCAACACTAACAAAAACAACAACACGACAACTTCAATAACTCTGAACGAGGTAAATCCAATTGCATTGGAAATATAATAGCAAGGAGTATCCAAATAAAAGTATGGAGAAGTTACCACACATGGAAGGTGTGGGAACATTCTCAAAGACAAGCGAAATATTTTCACCAGCGAAAACGCAACAAGTTTTTCTTACGAAATCTGTTTTCGAGAAACCAAGGCTTGTCATGAACATCATGACAAGCACTAAAACCCAAAGGAGACAAAAGCCAAATAATAACCAAGAAATATGATATGAAAAGTATGCAAAGGTTTGAGCTCTCCATAACGATTCGATCAAGTTGCTTACTTGAGAGCCCCTCTTGATAGTACGACTATTTATCCTATAACCCGGTGTAACATCCCAAGTATGAAAAATAGCCATTAGAATGTTTGCTCTCTGTTATTTTATGTTTTGCATCATGGCATCATGTTCATTGCAATTGTTTTGCTTGTTTTCCATTTGTTTTCCTCTGTTTTCATTTGTTTTCCAACTGTTTTCCTTTGTTTTCCTTTGTTTTCTATTTGAATTTCAAACCAAATTTCAAACATTTTGTTTCATCCTTGTGACAATTTCCAAAATCATATTTCAAATCAAATCAATCAATTGTTTCCATTAAAGTGTGATTTCAAAACTGTTGTTTTGTTTCTATCAAAAATTCATTTAATATCAAACCCTTTTCAAATTCAATTTGTTTTCCATTTGAAACTCCAAACCAACATCAAAATAATTGTTCATACTTGTTATGTTACATTTTCCAAATAAAAGTTTCAATTAAAACAACTAGTTGTTTCTATTTAAATAGAACCATTAACTTGTTATTTCTATTTAATAACTCATTTGAATCAATTCACATTCAAAATTCAAATCACATTGTCCAAAAAAGCAACCATGTTGATCTTATAAAAATTGCAACACAATTATTAATCATTTGTTTCCAATTAAAATCAGTTGATCACCCTATTTAAGATATTGTTTTCATTAACCATTTAACCACTAAAATTCAATCAAAATCACTCCAAGTCAAACAGCACCATAAGTTAAATATTTTTAAAATCCAAAACTTGCATTTGGTTACCAATCCATTAAGGAGCTAACCCAAAAAATTTTAATATTTTTCCTAACTCCCAAAACCCCTCTTTTCTCCTCTAATTCAATACAGCAAAAAAAATAACAGAACACAAAAGAATAAAAGCAAACACCAAAGGGAGAGAGAGCACACCAGGCCCAGCCCTTTCCCCTTTGGCCCAACTCTCTCCCAGCCCATACCCCTTCGATCCCACTTCTTCTCCTACCTCCTGTACGGCAATCATCTGAAGCCACCACGTATACAGAGAAGAAACAGACGGTGATCACCACCTACACCTCCCCTATAAACCTAAGCTCCTGCCCTAGGGTTCCCCCCAACCTTCCTTTCTCCTCCTTCTTCCTCTCCCCCGCCACCTTCTTCCTCTTCCTCCCTCTGCTCTCTCTTCTCTCTGATATTTTCTCTGTAACCATCACCCCACCGAAATACCTCCTCCTGCCGCCGGTGATCACCGCCGTCTAGGGCCCCTCCGGCCGCGGCGAGGGCGGGAATGGAGCCGCCCCGCCGCGGGCTCCCTTCTCCCCCCTCGGCTTGGACCGGGACTGCCCGGAGCGCCGCCGCCATCGCCTCCCGTCGCCGGCCTTCCCTGCATCGACCACCTCCTCCCGATCGTTGTCAGCTCGAGGTGAGCCTCGCTTGACTCCTTCCCCCCGCTCTCTCTCCTCCCTCTCTCCTCCTCTCTACTCGCCAAGCACACGCACCAGCAGCCCACAGCCGCAGCACCCCTGCGCCACCGAGATCGCAGCGGCAGCGATCGCTGCCTCAGGCAGTTCTTCAGTCGATGTTCATTACGTACGTGCAGGAAAAATTCAGAAACAACGCGCACCCACACCTCATACCCCCCGAACTTCCCCTTCTGCCAACCAAACGCACAGCACCGCACTGGTTTCTGTCCCTGTGCGCGCAGCGAGAGGTGCAGGGTTCGATTCCCCTAACCCGCACCCCTTTTCTCCTTATTTTTCCGAAGTGAATTTGGTGCATTTACTGAACCATAACCCCCCTTCGCCCCTTATCTGTCAACACACAGCGCACCTAGCCCAGTTGGTGGCTGTTCCTTGCGCAGCAGGCAGGAGGGCAGGGTTCGAATCCCCCCTCTGCATCAAAAACCATCTTTTTCCTTTTTATTTTCCTAGATCTAGATCTATCCTAAATTGCTCACGGGTCCCTGTATCTTTTATCTAAGTCCCTGTCATATTTCTTCCAAGTCCCTCCAACTCTTTTCTAGGTCCCTAATTATTTCTATCAACCATAAATATGATTAAACTTGTTAATTTAATAACTTTTGTTTGGAAACTCCAATTGCAAAACTTTAAACATGTAAATCACTCCATTTTAAATGCTCTATCCAAATATATAATTTATTTACTGTTTTGAATATTTTAAATTGGTGAAATATTTGAAATCTTGTTTAAATCACTTAATTTTGCAAAATTCATAACTTGGGCATAAAAATTCCAAATTCCACAAACTAAATATGTTTTCCAATCAACTTTTCATGTACTTTCCAAATATAAATTTTGTTTGCTGTTTTGAATAATTTAAATTTCTGAAAACAACTGTTTCTTAATTAATGCATTTAAAATTGCCAAAATAATAACTTGCTCATTTTAAATCCAATTTCAACAAATGAAATATGTTTTCCATGAAAAATTAAACCACCTTTCCAAATATAAAATTTGTTTCATGTTTTGAATAATTAAAATTGGTTAAATAATTTAAACCTTGTTTAATTCATTTAATATTGCTAAATTTATAACTTGATCAAAACAAATTCTTTTGGGACATATAAAATATGTTTTCAAACCATCAAAGCATAACCTTTTCAAATATGAACTTCACTCAATGTTTTGCACAAATAAAAACTCAAATAAGTTCATGTTTGAATTAAATTCATTTAATTCTTGCTTAAACTTGTTTAATTCCTAAATAATTTATTTGAAATCCTTTTTCAACAAGTGAAACATGTATTCCAACTAAAATCTTTTGTTCTTTCCAAATATAAACTTTGTTATCCATTTTGAACAATTAAAAGTGGTGAAAACAACAAATGCTTGTGTAACACCTTTAAGGAACCAAAATTCCAACACTTAATAAACAAATTCCCAAACTTGTTAAACCTTATTTCCATTTGGTTCTATTGTTGTTATTTTGCTGTTTTCCTCATCCATGCATCATGTTAATCCACTTTCATATAATGATTAGTTGTAAAACAATTAATTCAACCATAATTCATGGGCTTTCCATATGCAATCCAATTGCATATGGGTCCATTTAATCATGTTGCTATCTTGTCAACTAGTTTATTTTGATGCATCAATTAAATGGTCATGCATCATCCCATGTTTGTGCACTATGCCATGATATTGATTGTTTATCTTTCTGCATTGTTTGTTTGCTTCTTCTCGGATACACGACGACGTTGAGACCGACGATACTTACGACACCCCTTCTAAGGAGTTAGCTCAGTACCAGGCTACTGGGTTTGCAGGCAAGTTATCACTCACATGAACCACTGTGTTCCTTTCAACATTGGATACCGATACTTTTCCGTTGTCTATTCTGCTAGCCCTATGAATAGTTGTTTCTGTTACGAACCTATCACATGATACCCTGAACCCTGATATTGCCTCACCTCCATACCTATAACCATTGCTTGTTTCCCGTGTCTTACTAGCATGCTTAGGGTTGTTTTGCTCGAGTCTGTTACCCGTTACTTTCTGTTACTATTTCTATTATGTTCTGGGGGCTCGATGTTTAATCAATCAATCATGCTAATGTTATTATTAATAATAATTTGATGATAAGGCACCGGCAGGAGGCCCTGTGTGGTTTTGAGGCCTGCTAGTGTCGACCCTAATAGGAAAAGGGTCTTGTCTACTGATCCATGATGAGCGCACTAACCGCATGTGGGAAGCGAGTATGGGCGCCCCCCTCAATTTGATTCGATTCGCATCTCGTCCAAATCGCCTCATTTAGCTCGTGTTTTCCATTTGCCGCATGCATGTTTTTGCGAGCCCAGGCCAGGGTGGAACTTTTGTAGTCGGCATATAGGGGGACACGTTCTTAGAGTGCTATGAGGGTCCATTTTCTTCGGGGCTCGATTAGCCGTGCGCCCAAGGTTCTTTGGGCTTGATGCGAAGAAGAGTTGAGTTGTGTTGAGTACCTCGCTTGGTGGGTTTGATCCCCGTCTGGCGGGTTATTCTTACGTGTACGGCCAAATTGGTGCACCCCTGCAGGGATAAATCTTCTCGAGAAGCCGTGTTTTCCGCGGTTATGGACTACTTGGTGAAAGTACTGGCTAACAAGTACTCGGGACAACTTAAACCTAATGATTAACAACCTCACACCCAATGATTAACAACTTGACTAGTAATAGGCTTATTGACACAATAATCTGAACCATCATTAATCCAACTGTGTGATTTATCCTCGGATTGCTTCTTTCGATAAGGGGTGAGATCCAGGATGGGTTTGTTTGGAGTTAGCTATAGTTGGTTACGATACGCGATCTTATCTCCTTTCTGTTAGCCGACAGTTGTAGTATGTTTCCGTAGTTGGTTAGAGCAGCCAGTTGCAGCATCTTTCATATCCCCTTTCTTCCGTTGAACCCAAAGCATCTGTGCTTGGTGTTGACGGGTTACACTTTGGTGAACTGTGAGTCTTGCTTGCCAGTACGTTTATGTACTGACCCCTTTGGGGCTGTGGTTTCCGCAGACGACGTTACCGAGGATCTCCATGGTGGCTACTACGTGGAGTATGACGAGACTGCTGACGAGTAGATAGCGGACCCGGGCAGGATCCGAGACTTCGTGGATGGGCTCCGTCTTTTCGTTTCCGGCCTCTTAGGCCTATTTGGTTCTTGTCTGTACTCAGACATGTTGAATGCTTCCGTTGTGATGTAATGATGATATGTTGGGACATGTGTCCTCTGGATGATTGTATTTGCTATCTCTGCTCTAATGAGAGCTATTTGCAACTTATTTCCATCTTTTGTGTCGTAGAGATCTGTTGTGATATCACTTGTTCAAATGTCGTTGACGTACCATGTGTGTATGTTTTGAAGTACGTCAACGGAAGTGTCTGGATTTCTATGGGATGGTTTGCGCAGACGATGAATAGTAGGGAATGGTTGTCACACGTTTACGTGTTGGCCTGCTCATATTGAGATGCGGGTGCCGGTATGCCCCGTAAGCCATTCTATCTACTGTTTAGCGGACTGTGAGTATCCCCTAGAAGTCCGGGTGCGACACCCGGTCTCCCAAAGACACGAGACCGGTAAAATATAAAACCTATCAAGATTATACCTTTGCCTTGAGCATTCCACTTGAGATAGATGATGACGATCTTGACTCTCTCAAGTTGGATCTTCTTTCTTGATCGCGCTTGCTAGCACAAGCTCTGCTTGATGAAGACTTGCAAGTTGCTCCCACATACACCATTATGGGAGAGACTAGCTCCCCCATACACCATTATGGGAGAGACACTTCTCGGCAAATCTTCACAAGGCCACAATCTCCAAAATGGTGGCAAGCATCAAGCATAGGGTATCTTCTAGATGCTTCACTTGAGATTCCACGTCAAGCTAGATGACGAACACCGCTTGACGACGACATAGACCATGGGCTAAATGAAATCTTCCTTTTGGTTCATTCCCATAGAAATATACCTAACCACACATAGAGATTCCACACACACATATCATGGGTTAGTTCACAAAGCTATATTTACAATTGCTTACCATACCATGAGATACACAATCCCACTTGGTATATCTTATAGCTTTGTGTGTTGATAACTAGCTTGATCAACCTTGTATCTTTTCTTCTCACTTCAAATGATGATGTCTTGAAGATAATAATGAAAGATCACTAAATCCTTTTCTTCAAGACACACTAGCAATAAGATCAACTCAAACCATGACCATTTTTCATATAAATCCTTGCATATAACAATGGACATCAAGGAATCTAATAGAGTTCAACACATGAACTCCATTATTTCCTATGGACAAGATCTACAAGGATAACTCAATGCAAACATTAGTCCATAAGAATTGTCATTAATTACCAAAACCACATATGGGGCACCATGCGCTTTCACTATTTTCCTTATATTGCAACCTTCTTTTAAGCACTTCCATAATTGTTTCCTTGTTGTTCCTTTTTTACTTTTATTGTTTTCCAAAACTCTATACGTTTAATTCTCTCGTTTTCAGCAAGACCGGAAGATTGACAACCTTCCGTAAAGTTGGGGCAAGAGATAGTTTATGTTTTGTGTGAAGGTCCACGTTTGTTTATCCCGCGTGAAACAAGAAATCTTCTTCAAGACTAAAAAGTCCTACTGGTTCGATAACCCCGGTACCTTAATTGGGGGAAATTTTTGCTAGACTACGTCATACCTTCCGCTTGGGGTCTCCCAACGAGCGTGTGCTCACATCAGCATCACTCGGCCGCTCCTCTTTGCTCGTGTTGTTGCGCCACGGACCAGCAATCTTCCTCCCTGGCTCACCTCTTCCTCGTTCCCTCCCAATTCTCAAGAACACCTTCTTGGTTCTTCACTTCCCACCCAAGTCGGCAAGCCGTCCTCTCCGGATCTCTTTCAACAGTCCGGTAGTCCCCAAGCAAGCTAGGGTTTGTCGGCCAACGGCTGGCCTTCTATTGGCCTTTCGGTCTTCAATTTCGTGTGGAGATGGACAGAGAGGGTAAAAGACATGCTGCTGCAACTGGAAAGGGGAGAGATATAATTGTTTAGATTTATGGTTGGTTGATGTTTTCAAAACTTGCATTGTGTGGTAAGGTAATGGACAAGGTACTCATGTTTTTGTATTGCTCTCAACTACAGATTTGAAGAGATTTTTTTTTGCCGGTTGCCCGCGATAGTAGGTGTAAACCAAGCACTCGGGAAAGTGGAAATTTTTTGACACGTGAAGAGAAAGCGCAAGAAGTGGAAGGAGGGGCTGAAATTTCCATGACCACCGACACAGAACAAGTGGAACATTCTGTTGAATCCGTAGTGGAAGAGAATGATGAGGTTCTAGGAGCCAGAGGTATAACTGATTTCATAGATTACATAAAACTTGATCCAGGACTTCGCATTAAAATGGATTGGTTTGACCCCAATGTTATACAAAATGTTAGATTTGCTTATGTAAAGAATGGTCCAAATCCACCATTCATCACAACTTTCCCGCAAATAGAGATAACAGATCCTTTCGGCCATAATGGTATACGAAATTTGATTGGTTGGAATATAGTGGGGGAAAGGATAAGGCTTATTGCTTCTATTGTTATCTTTTTAATCATGACCGGATGGATGAGAAATTTGGGCACGATGTTTTCAGCAAACTTGGGTTTGACTATTGAAAAAATAGGTCATATGCATTCCGTAAGCATGTGGGGGGGGCATGTAGCATCCATAATATCTCAAGGGAAGCATGTGAGGTTTTGAAGAATCAAAAGACAAGTGTGAAAAGCAAAGTTAAAACTTATTCCAATGATGCACCTGTAAAGTATGAACCTCGTGTGGATAATTGTTTGGGCATTATAAGTCATCTAGTATTGCAAGGTGAACCATTCCATGGACACGATGAACCCCTTTTGTCTTTGAACAAAGGAAATTTCTTGGATATGCTTGATTGGTATAAAGCAAGGAATAAGGAAGTGCAACTTGCATTTGATGAGCTATGTCCTAAAAATGCCAAAATGACCTCCCCAACTATTCAGAAAATATGTGATAAACACTGTGCGGAGGCAGTCACCAAATACATCAAAGAATAGATGGATGGTTGTCTTTTCTATGTTCTTCTTGATGAATCTCGTGATATACCGGTCAAAGAACAAATGGCCATAGCTGTGAGGTACGTGTTGATATTAGCTACTTGTGTGCTTTACTTTTTTCTCTATGGTATAATTCAACTATATGTATCCTTCTTTTAGGTACGTGAGAAAGAGTGGAGTTGTTGTTGAAAGATTTCTGGGTATTCAACATGTCCCGAATACATCGTCGACAACTTTAAAGAAAGCACTTTTGAAGGTTTTCGCTAAACACGGCCTACTTATTGCAAGACTGTGAGGGCAAGGTTATGATGGAGCATCTAATATGAGAGGAGAATTTAATGGTCTTCAAAATTTAATCCGTGATGAGAATCCTTATGCTTTCTATGTTCATTACTTTGCCCACCAGTTGCAGTTGATAATTGTTGCTCTATTAAGATGTTGCAAGAGAACTTCTTTGATGGTGCGTCCACGATTATGAATCTCTGTAGTTCATCTTGCAAGAGGATGGATATATTACTTGAGAAGCACAAATAGATGCTTTTAGATAAGATCATGACAGTGGAGACGTCCACGGGAAGAGGGCAAAATCAAGAAACTCACTTGTGCCTACCTAGAGATACAAGATTGGGTTCTCACTACAAAACTTTATGTCGTATTGAATCAATGTGGAATACAGTGATATAATTTTTGGGCATGGTTGATGACGACACGTGTGTTCCATATAAGGCGAGAGGTTATGTTCACAAAATGGAGACTTTTATTTTTGTATTCATCATGAAGATGATGATAAAAATACTTCGTATTACAAATTATGTATCTCATCTATTGCAAAATACGGATCAAAATATTGTTCAGGTATGCATTAGGTAGTGTTGTATGGTTCTACCAAACTACTTTTTCTATGTATCTATTGTTGATCTAAACTTCTAATATAATTTTAGGCATTATCTTTGGTTACGGATGTTAAAACACGTTTGGTAAGTTGGAGGGATGATGGTTGTGATTCACTCTTGGAATATGTCAAATCATTTTGCACAAAAAATGAAGTCAAAATTCCATGCATGGATGAAATGGTAACAAAATGGGGTAAAACAAGAAATGGGGGAAAACATCAGGTTACCACTGATCATTTTTATCGTGTTGACACCTTCTATGTTGCTATAGACTCTATTATCACCGAGTTTGATCATCGCTTTAATGAGGCTTCTATAGAGGTTATTCAGAACTTCTCCCGTCTTGATTCAACAAACTCATTTTCTGGGTTGAATGTGAATAAATTGCTCGGCTTATCATGAGGATTATTCTGATTATGAGCGTGAGCATATGAGGGATACTCTTAATCTTTTCATTATTTATATGAGAAGAGTTGAAAATTTCAGAGATTGTCTTGATATTGCAACCCTAGGTAGAAACATGGTTGAACTTGATAGACACATCATGTCTCCTACAGTTTATCGTCTCATTGAGTTGGCATTGATTTTACCGGTGGCGACAACAATAGTTGAAAGGGCCTTCTCGGCTATGAAGGTCATCAAGAATGAGTTGTGTAACAAGATGGGCGATGGATGGCTTAATGATTTGATGGTGATCTATATCGAGCGAGAGATATTCAAATGTATTGATCTTGGTGAAATTAAGAAATATTTTCAGAAGGAAGGTAGAGCTTTGCCATTGCTTGGGACTTCTAGACGTCGCTAAAGCTTTATTGTTGGTATGTTTGTTGGCTCTAATTTTATTCTAATATGTTGTCGGTACCACTATACCCCGATTATGCTCAGTATAATATAAATTATCAATGTGTCTAGAGAATTATTGTTTTGTTGCATCATTTTTTCTCCCCTTTAGAGTTTGCCCGACCTCATTTTTTTCGTCCTTCGCCACTGCTGGCGACCCACTCTAGCAAAGAGGCGACGCCGAGAGACATGTAAATTTCTCAAGTCCGCCGCCACAACCAAGCGACGGACGTCGACAACACCTTCGTCGTGCGCTAGCGTTAACCTAGATATAGAAATTAGGGTCCAGTTTAAATCTCATTAAAATTTAGGAAAATTTGATTGCGTTTGTAAGATTTCGTTCAAATATCAATGAAAAACATCAATTCATTTCCGTTTTCCGCGCCCTTTTTTAGCTCTCCAATGGTACGTGCCGGTGGGACGTGACGCCCCCAATAGTGCGGCAACGCATGCCGGCGCGCCCAATAACATACGTCGGCAACAAGTGTCGCAAACTCTATTCGGGATACCAGTGGAGATGCTCTGGCCCCTACCCTAAGGGCAAACCCAATCTGCCCCCCCCCCCCCGAATGGGGCCAAATTTGGTCCGATTTTGGTCCGTTTAGTGTGGTCCGCGGACAAAAATGGGGCCGGACCAGCGATTTGGGACGGACTCATCCCAAGGACCTCCCCCAATAAGCTTAACTGAATTTGGCCGAATTTAAGTGAATTTCAATCAAATTTGGCGCATATAGGCGCATTACAAACGGGCCAAACACCACACCGGGGGCTTCGTCCTCTGTGCCTCGCCGGGTCGCTGCCATCCTAATCGAGGATGGTGTAGTCCAGCGCCGTAAAGAGGTGCACTGGTGGCCCTTTAGCTTGCGATGCAGGCGCCTGCTACTTCGGAGGCGCCCTGGACTCCGCCGTGTTGTGCGCCGGCTGCGGGTGGGCGTCGTGGGCGGCCATGGCGGAGTCGTGGAGGGCAGGCGCGAGGCCCTCCCACTGGCCGAGCTCGTGCAGCTCGGACTCCTCCATGGTGAGGCAGAGATGCTCGGCTTCCTCCTCCTTCGTCTACGGCGCCAGGAGGGGCTGCTCCTCCGGCTCGGGGCCGTCCATCTCCCCTATTCCCTCATCGGTCGTCGTAGGCTATTCCCCACGAGCAGTAAAGAAGGAACGGAGGGCCGCTAGGACCTCCCTGGGGGCGAACCACCGGTCCTAGAGGGTGCCGTCGACGAGGAACCGGGGGTACACGAGGAGGCTGTGAGGGAGGTAGTCGCGCCTCCGCTCGATCTCCCTCTGGCGCGTCTGGCCATACGCCGGCACGGGCACTCGCTGCGGTTTGAGATGCCAGTGGTCCGGAAGCTTGACATCTGGCCACGGCACCGGCTTGTAGTGCTTCCAGAGCAAGTGGGCGTAGTCCCAGCTCATGTGGCGGCGCTCCCGTTTGTGGCCGCTCGATGGCCTTGCCTCCTGGTGGTGGTGCGCCTCCTTCTTCACCATCGCGCCGGCGAGCTAGGGTTTTGGTGGAGCGGGGACGGAGAGTGGGGATGGGATGCCAACAATAGCATCGACGCGCTCCCCATTAAAAATGATGGGTCAACCTGGCCTTGTGTCCCTGGCAAGTGGGCCAGATGGGAGGCGAGAGGGCCCATCGTGCGGCTGCCATGTAAGAACGGGGGACGCTCCACGCGTCCGCGGACCGCCCCAAACATGGACCAAACTTGGGTCATGTTCGGGGGAAACGAGGCATGCCCCCGCTGGTCCGTTTGGGGGCGGTTTTGACCCAAATTGGTCCGATGTTAGGGATGTGGATGGTGGGATAAGTGGGATAGCACAAATTTTGTGGTCCCCTACCAAATTTGTGTTATCCCACTTGTTCTACCATCCCACTTTCCACATCCACATCCCTTTCCGTGAGGAAGGACCAAAGACCAAATAGGGGGGCAGTTGGGTTTGCCCTAGTGGACCTAAGAGCAACTCCAACGCGCCGACCCATTTGGTCCGCGCGCTGTGAAATCACGCCCCAACGCGCCGACCCATTTTGGAAACGGACGAGCGGATGGCCCGTTTTGCTCCGTCTCGACCCATTCCCGTCCCATATTTGGGACAAAAATGCGTCAGCGCGAACGCGGGCAGGGGGCGTGCAGTTCGCGCTCGTGCATCCCCACGGGACTGGACAATGGTGCCCACTCGCCTTTCGGGCCCAGCGGTTAGTGGCACACCGCCCCCTCGCCTAACCGCGTAGGTCCTATTAAATGGGACCTTCTGGATAGGTATGGCAACCTCACTCCCCAGTCCCCACTGCGCTGCTTCCCCGCCACCGACACGCAAGCCCTAGCCACCACACCGCCGCCCACTGATGGGGTTCCCCTGGGGCAGAAAGACGCGCAATGACGCGGAGGCGAGCAGCTCTAGGCACGCGCGCCGCTCGCCGCCACCTCTCACGCCCCCAATCCTTTCGAGGTGGCGCCACCCGGGGCCGTCATTGTGGCCACCGATGCCGGCGCGCCGCGGGCCGGACGCGCACCTACATCGGCGTCGACGACTGCTGCTGGTACTGGGAGCACGCCACTCCCGTGCCGGCCAGCGACGTAAAGTTGGCGGACGGGTGGCACCTGAATCCCCAACGGATTCGGTGCCGTCCATCCCCGCCAGTGGCAAGGCTCGCCGGGAGGAGATCCGCGAACGGCGTGCACGGCTTCCCCGGGAGTTCCTCGACGACCCGGCCTTCGCCCCGACGTCCCTCTACTGGGACACGTGATTCCAGGAGGAGCACGACCAATGGCGGCGCAGCTTCTTCGGCCGGGCCCCAGTTCCTCCTCCCACGTCTTCAACGCCGCCGCATGAACGTCCTCGGGCGCGGCAGGATCCGAGGTGGCCGGCTCCGCTGCGCATTGGCAGCCCTGTGCGCGGCCCCGTCAAGGACGAGGAACTCACCGACGAGGAGGACGACGACTTCAAGCGCGCCATCCAGGAGACCCTCACGCAGCCCCCTCTGCAGGCCGACGAGGACGACGAGGACCTCAAGCATGCCATGGAGGAGTCTCTCGCCACGGCACGGCCGTGGTACACTTATATGCCGCAGGAGCAGGATGAGTGCACCCTACCCCCAAGCTCTACGGACAGTGGTGTCTGTGGGGCGGCGAGGTGGTTCTGGCAATGCCGGAACAGGAGGTGGACCAAGCGCCGGAGCCGGAGGTGCAGCAGGCGGTTGCGACGCCGCCGACGCATATCATCCTTGACTAGGTTGATGTCGGCGTCGCCGCCGCCTTTTTTTTATTTCTTTTTATTTTATTTATCTAAAATGGCCGTTTGTGGCCCATCCCTATATACATGTAAGAAATTAGGTTTTTTAGGCCCGCTATTTAAATATTATTATTAAAAAAAGTGAAATGGATCGGACGTGTTGGGTGCACTTGGGTTGTGCGCGGACGCGCGCGGATTTCTCTATCCGTTTCCCGGGCCAAAAACAGATGAAAACGGAGGAAGTACGGACCCTAAATGGGGTCGACGCGTCGAAGCTGCTCTAATGGAAGGGATATTAAAAGGATAGGCGGAGATACTCCTAGGACGCCGGTGTGAACTGAAGCGACTGAGAAGACGGATGCATCCACGTTCTATATGCATGCAAACAAAGCCGATGTGGTCCGACTCCATTATTTGCCTCCGCTAGTTAAATATTATTATAAAAAAAAGTGAAATGGATCGGACGCGTTGGGTGCACTTGGGTTGTGCACGGACGCGCGCGGATTTCTCTATCCGTTTTCCGGGCCAAAACAGATGAAAACGGAGGAAGTATAGACTCTAAATGGGTCGGCGCGTCGAAGCTGCTCTAATAGAAGGACGCCGGTGTGAACTGAAGCGACCGAGAAGACCAGGGGCGGAGCTGGAGCTCGAGCCATCCTGATGCACAATTTTATTGCGACACAAATTTTTCTACTACATAAATGTATGATTTCTAACTTATAACATATATAACATGACAAAATAAGAGACGGATCATAAATAAAAAAGAACTAATAATAAAAAAAATCAAAATACCTACTCTATTGATGAAACAAATGTCAGTTACTTGGAAAAGATGTCTTAAATTTTCAAAATTCAAAATACATCGTCAAACACCAAGGTTCAATAACCCGCAAGGCAAAAAAAAGGTATATTTAATTTACAATTAAGTGGAACACAGTAGAATGGAAAAAAAAAATAGCACCCAAGTAGCCACAATATAGAGGTAACTTCAGAAACCTTTGTCTCAACCATAGTAGAAAGACAAAAAAATTCTTATCTCCCCAATTTTATTTCTAGAGAACTCATTGATTGTTCCTATGTTGGAAAAACTATCATATGTGCATACATCAGCAATATAGTTGCATAAACACTAGCTACAAATTTTATAGGATTTCATCCACTAGCCACGGTTTTCCTGAAAGAACATAGGATTTTTGATTCTGGAGAATTTTTTATGGATCTAGGGCAGGGCACCGGCCACGATGAAAGAGTCACATAGACTAACCGAGTGAAGACATGATAAGGGTGTGGACGCTGATCGGTGGTCGCCTGATCGGAGGGGCTGCCGCCTGCCGATCTGCAAACCTGCCGGCCTGCCTCGTGCGTCTGCGCGACGTGCGTTGGTTATGGCAAAGGGAGTTCTGTTTGGGTTCGCGTGGAATCATCGATGGATAGAGTCAAAGGACGTGCGTGTGTGCGGCTTTAAATAAAAAAAGATCGTGTGTGGTGCGGGCCTGCGGCTTTGTACGATAGGACGTTGTATGTACGGGTCTGCGAGCAGGCTCGCTCGGGATATCGAGGACCGGAACCTGCCAGCATTCTTGAATCTTGAGCGCTAGAAGAATGGGCCGAAGAATGGGCCCTTACCTGATGCACAACTTGCAGCCCAGCCTGATGCACAGTCCGTTATGACCTGGTAAGAACTTGTAAAAAAAAAGAAGGCGTACCGTATTCCTGTGCATCAGGGTGTGGCCATTGAGCTCCGCCCCTGGAGAAGACGGATGCATCCACGTTCTATATGCATGCAAACAAAGCCGATGTGGTCCGACTCCATTATTTGCCTCCGCTAGTTAAGCTCTAAAATATATTTTTTTCCTCAAATCATCGATCACCGTGGTCGTAAAGCTGAACCGGAGGTATGGAGCACGGGAAGTCTGTTTTCCTGTACGTTACTGCGCATGGTACGATGCCGCGCAAGAACTCATGCGCGGGCCAATCAGTGACGAGACACGACCAATCAAATTAATTGCCCCCATAATCTACTGTCGCCTACCGGTTTACTACCCAAATTAACTGCAACACGCCCCAACAACTTCTTTGCCAAGCACTCCTAGCAAGTCCCGGTGACGTGTTGCCTGCCCATGCATCCGGAAGGCTATTAATTCGCGCCAGACCATGTTGGCAGAGCTCCAGTATCGGTAGTGCTATCAATAAACAAGCTACACGTCGTGCGTTATGGCTGCTGCTGCCTCGTCGTCGCCGCTGCCGCGATGGGCGCCCACGCCGAGCCCGTCACGCCCGCTCTGGCGCTGGGGCGGCGGCACGCCTGACGCCCAAATCGGCGGCGGCGCAGGTGGCGCGGGCTGGTCGCTAGGCAGAATGCTCCCGTGGCAGCGTCGTCCGGCCGTGGCGGGGTTTGACGGCGTGGAGGTAGGCGCGGGCACGGACGCCGTCGACGACACCGGGGTGTCCCTGACGTGGGAGGACGTGTGCGTCACGGTGGCGGGCGGCACATACGGGGCCCAGCCGGTGAGCATCCTGAGCGGGGTCAGCGGGCATGCCGGCCTTGCCGGGCCGGGAGAGTTGCTCGCCATCATGGGGCCGTCCGGCTGCGGCAAGACCACGCTTCTCGATACTCTCGCAGGTTCCTTATTTCCACATCATCCATCATGTATTCATGCATGCACAGTTTTTCTTCGATCTTGTTTCTTTTGCTCGAAATCCTTAGACCAGTTTTTTTTGGGGGTAGGAGTATTGGGTTGGCCGTTAGTACTATGTGCACCCTGTTGCATATGCCAAAGAACTTAAGAACATGTACACACATGTGCAGGATATCATTAATCAAACAAAAATCACAACGTACGGAACTAACAAAGAAAACAAGGCAACATATAAGGGCATCTCCAGCCGTCCCCCCCAGAGCCCCCAGGGGGCCTTTTCGCGGCGGAAACGGCGAATAGCGCCGTTTCTTCACCACTCGGCCCCCCAGAGGCCCAAATAGCGCCGTTTCGACGCTATTTCGCGCCGCGGCACCCAGGCCAAACCCAGCCCGCTGGGTTCGGCCTGGGGGGCGAAACTGCGCGGCCGCGCGGGCGGGCCAGCTCTGTCAGCGACGCGACGAGAAAGCGCGCGAACAGGATCCACCGCCCGTGACTTTCTTCTCAGCGCCCGCGCCGTCAAAGGCTGCCGGAGTAATGACGTGGCGGCCGGCCAGTGCATGCGCCCCAGTCAAAGACTGCCGGATTAATGTCGGGGGCGGCAGCGGTGACACGCGCGGCGCAGCGACTGGACCGCCAGGCTATAAAAAGGGTGCTCGGCCCTCGCCGTCCGCCCATTCTTGCCTCCTCCTCCCCGCCGCTCCCCCATTCTAGCTTCCTCCTTCTCTCCCCCTCGTCGCGCCTAGCAACGATGGACGGCCTCTGGGATGCGTGGCCCGAGAGCGACGGCGAGGGACAACAGGAAGAGGCGCCGGCGCAGCAGCCGCCGCAGGGACTAGCGGCGCCCGAGCAGCCGCCTGTCCAGGCAGAGCTCGCGCCTGATCAGGAGGCGGCGCAGGCTGCCCGGCGCTGGAGGAGGGAGCGGAGGCTGCAGCCGATATGGCCGGAGTAGCACGCCGCCCTGTACTCCATCGAGACCGCGCAGAACAAGGGGGCGTACGGCCAGGTCCTCGGCGGCCTCGAGCAGGCGCAGCTGCGGCAGGTGGCGCTGCGGAGCGAGCGGCGCACCCGCCAGCCCTCCGAGCAGGCGCAGCTGCACCGGCTGCGGGTGCAAGGCCGGGCGGAGCGGCACCGGCTCGCCGCGGCGAAGGATGACGGCGAGGCTGGTCCCTCCAACCGGCTCGCCGCGGCGAAGGAAGACGACGACGCCTAGGATAGTCGTCGATGTTTTAGTTTTACTTCTCGATGTTTAGTTTAAATTCGCGTCGAATTGTACGAAGTTTGCCTAATTCAATAAAAATCGCCTATTTTCAAATTGTGTTTGTTTGGGCCGAATCATGGGCTCGGGGAGCAACTGAGAAGGCTGCCCCCAGGTTCCAGAATAGCGCCGCTTAGCGCCGCGGCGGCCCCAAAACGGCGGCGTTTTGGACCCTGGGGGGGCGCAACGACTGGAGATGCCCTAAGGAGCATATATACGGCGTTTCGGAGCTTGGGCTCCATGGAACTCTCTTTTAAATGAAAAAAGAGGCATGTACAAGTTATTTTTGTTTAAGAAAAAACCGAGATGTAGACAAGGATGAATTCTATAGGTGCGCAAAAAAGCAATACGAAATACAGTACTACGTATTATGGGCTATGTAAAATTGACAAAATTGTGGATATGAAGTAGCGAATAATGCAAAATTTTCCAAACCTCCAAAGTTTGCTAGATTTTCTTATTTATGTGTATCCCATAATAAAATATATTCCAGTTAAGATTTTTCAGGTTTATAAAATGAATTGTTGATTACGTTTAGGATTCTTTTTTTCATATGTTTGAAACTTTAAAATATATTTTTGATTTATTTTAAGGAAGCCCTGTGTAGTCCGGGCTCTATTTGTGTGGTTTCCGACAAAAAAAAACGGCTTCATGTATGCCGAGATCTACGGCGTTGTACTGTGCATGCGTGGGAATTTTTTTTGTCCATGCTATTGGTCCATCATCCACCTACATTCATGTAAAAACTGTGCAAATATTTGGATTACACATTTGTCACGGATGCTATTCTTTGTCCCTACGCATACAACACTGCAGAGGTTTTAGTCCAAATAAAAGCGGTACAGTATGCATTCAGTACAGAGCTTGTTTGTCTGTAATAATGTAGTAGTACGACCCTGGAACATCACATTTATGGCATTAGCTATTTAGCTTATTTTCTGGAAGCAAAATGCTTCGACTAAGGAATTTACGCTATTGAATCATGCGTATAATAGACATTGCAACATTGCTGAATGTTCGATTGGGAATTAACTTCCTTACACTCCCTGGTTTTAACCATCGAAGTTTGTTTCCTCTCCATCGCAGGAAGGTTAGGGCCTGGAGTTAACGGAACCGGGTTGATTCTGATCAACGGCCGCAGTGAGAAGCTCGCCTTTGGAACTTCGGTAAGATAATCAGTTCCAACTTTAAAATGGCTTGATCTGTAGAAGCAATTACCATTTGTTGTATGATCCTGATCTGGCTGCGAACTGCACACACTGAACTGAAGGCTTACGTGACCCAAGATAACGTGTTCATGTCGACGATGTCGGTGCGTGAGGCCGTCTACTACTCAGCGCAGCTGCAGCTTCCGAAGACGATGCCAGAGGCGGAGAAGCGCATGCGTGCCGACGGGGTGATCCGGGAGATGGGCCTTGGCGACGCCATGGACACACGCATCGGCGGGCGCGTGACCAAGGGCATCAGCGGCGGGCAGCGGAAGCGGCTGACCATCTGCGTCGAGATGCTCACGCGGCCGCGTCTGCTCTTCCTGGACGAGCCCACCAGCGGGCTCGACAGCGCCGCCTCCTACCATGTCATGAGCCATATCGCCAGGGTCGCTACCAGGGAGGGCATGACCGTCGTCGCCGCTGTCCACCAGCCCTGCGGCGACGTCTTCGACCTCTTCCATGGCCTCTGCCTGCTTGCCTCTGGCAGGACTGTCTTCTTTGGAGCAGCGTCTGACGCCACCCAGGTGATTATTACATATGTCCCTCCCTCTCTCTCCCTCCTTCCCTCTCTCCTTGGAGCAACATCAAAGCCACTTTGGTGCCAAATGAAACCCTCTGATATCTCTGCAGAAAAATATGCACTACTAGTAATTAAGAAGAAAATATTTGTCGTGCCTAAGCCATAGCTTAGCAAATTAAGTTACCCCCCATTTTTGTCCCAAATGCATGACAAATCCTAAAGAATAACATCCTAGCAGGGTTGTGACAACGGATAACACCTCCAAATTTATTATGGTAAATTCAAGCTCTTCTCCCATGAATAAAGAATAACAGGCATTCATGATCCATAATTAATTTGAAACGCCGTTAGGACGTGATCTTATAAATTTTGAGTTTAAGAGTTGTTTTAGTATCCATTTCCTGTAGTTCTTTACTCAAAGTGGCTTCCCATGTCCGCAACTGAGGAACCCATCAGACCACTTCCTGAGAACAATCAACAAAGATTTTGACGAGGTACCTTTTTTTTTATCGTTTCCCTATATGATGTTCTGAATAAAAAAATATTTTTGTTTAGCTATATGATCCCATATGTATGCAGGAAATCGTTGAAAGTTCCAAAGCTAGGAGAAAAACAGCAGTCGAAGCAATAGAAATTCTGACAGATGCTTACCAGTCCCCTGCTTACTCAGAAAGAACAATGGACCGAATAGCTGAGATGAAAGGCATAGTAAGTTGTTTATAAACTCATTTTACTAAAGAGTGAGTACAAAAAAATCATAAATGTGGAAGAATCTGTATGTACTAACTATAAAACAATTATTGGAATTTTTACTCAGTGTAATATTCCCTCTAGTTCAGAAAACAATGATGTTTTAGACTTCGATACTAGTTTCAATTGTAGTATATGTACATGTAATATACTGAAACAATTATAATATTCTGAAAACACATTACGAGAAAAAAAAAATGTACACGTGATTTTCAAGTGTCCAGTCTGAATATTAAAAAAGAAAAATAGGCGGTCAAAGTTTTCAAAATTCTAACACTTTGAAGACCTAGAGGGAATACCATATTAATTCAGCATCTGTACAACATCATGTCATTTTTTATTTCAGTGAATATTATGTGGGGAACCACATATGGTAGGTTCAGATTCGGATTAGGTGTAGAGTCCTGTTTAGATTCAGTTACGAGTCCAGATTGTATCGCCTTTGAGTCGTCTTGTGAACCAAGTCATCCCTCCTGTATATTGAGCTTCTCCCACGATCAATAAAGCATGAGAAATTCAGAGTATTACTTTCTATTAGACCTTGGGTAATTAGCATTGTTTGAATGAACCTGCACCAAACTTCTTGCCCTGGAGTATATGGTGCTGAACCACATTTAAGAGCTAACTCTTATTGTTATATGTGCTATATTCCAGGGTGGAGCTCCATTTAGGAAGAGAGAACAAGCCAGCTTCTCAACCAAGCTTTTTGTACTCACCAGAAGGTCATTTGTAAATATGCACAGAGACATAGGATACTACTGGATGCGTTTGGGTGTTTACCTAGGGATTGGCATTTGTCTTGGCACTATATTCTACCAAGTGGGCCACAGTTACAGTTCTATCCAGGTAAGTTCAATAACATGATATATTAGGAAATATAACATGTTATATAACTATAAGATTGAGTTGTTCCACTATTTTTCCAGTCCAGGTGTGAAGTAATAATGTATACGACCGCACTTCTTACTTTCATGGCAATTGGAGGATTCCCTTCATTTGTAGAGGACGTAAAGGTTGCTTTCTCTCCCATCACACTTAACATTTTCATGAGTACTTTTGCCCATACTGAAATAATCTTTTTGAGAGGGTATACTAAAATAATTTGGTGTCATTAAGAAAAAATAAACAACATTATGGTTATCCATCGGTTTGGCAACATTTATTTACTGACTAAAGTAGTTAACAAAATTACTGAGAGAGAGAGAGAGAGAGAGAGAGAGAGAGAGAGAGAGAGAGAGAGAGAGAGAGAGCTTAATTATCAAAGATACTGGTAAAAATTACATGATCATTTGTAGATGTTAGCAATCAAGGACTGGAGAGTTCTGTACTATAATCTTTTCTGGAAAGATGTTTTAAGACAATGCAATTTGAGATTTGGAAACGTACAACTTGTTTGACTTATAAATATAAAAATGCACAAGACTTTCTCAGACGGCATGGAAATAGAAAGTCCGCTCAGATACATATATATTTTCCTCACTGTCGACGACTAACTCAAGAGCTGGTTGCACAATTTATTTCTACTGAGCAGGTATTCAGAAGGGAGAGGCTAAGCGGCCATTACGGCGTGGCGGAGTTTGTGATCTCAAACACACTGTCAGCCACTCCATACCTGGCAGTCATCGCTGTGATCCCTGGCGCAATGTTGTACTACCTGACGGGGCTAACCAAAGGGGCTGACCACTTCGCCTACTTCGTCGTCAACCTGTGCATGTGCACATTGCTGGTCGAGAGCATGATGATGATTATCGCCGTCATCGTCCCGGACTTTCTGATGGGGATCATCGTAGGGGCTGGAGTGCAAGGGGTGATGATGCTCAATGGTGGCTTCTTCCGCCTCCCCAATGAGCTCCCGAAGCCGGTGTGGAAGTACCCTTGCTACTACATCTCATTCCACAAGTACGCGGTGCAGGGGTTCTACAAGAACGAGTTCATCGGGCTGACCTTCCCGAGTGACCAGCTGATTGAGAAAAATGTCACAATCAGTGGCCTTCAAGTGTTGCAGGAGAAGCTGCAAGTGGAGATGGGGTACTCTAAATGGGTCAACATTGCCATCCTTTGTGGAATGATGGTGGTGTACAGGATGATGTTCTTTGCTATTGTCAAGATCACGGAGGAAATCAGGTCAAAACGAAGGGGAATGAGATGCAAATGGTGTAAATAGATGTATCTCTGATTTCACTTGTTTTCTTGTGACTTGCAGAACTGCCATTGGCTATAATAACACAGTACGTATACATATTGGTTTATGGGGTTTACTTAGACATACGGGACGATATTTGGACTGGTGCTTTGGCAAAGCAGTCATAGCTGAACATGTTTTTCTCTACTTTGAGATGACGGAGAAAATCATAGATATTGCCACAATTTGGCCTGTGACCCTAACCCGTACACACTTTATCCTAGACCGTACACTAACTAGACATCTCTTTTCTCTGATTGCTACTTACTGATATGGTTCCTCAGGCCAGCATTTATAAAACAGTGCAAATCCATCCAAATCCGTCATGTGGGACTAAAGACCTCGAAACAATGTGGGACTAAAGAAACTTACCTGAACCGCCGGAGAGCCTCCTCCCGCTTCTTCCCTAGGTCTTCGTGGAAGCGGGAAGCTAGGAAGGCCTCCAATGCGCTCGCTCTCATATCCGGTTGCCGCTGATACTTGGCTCCTCCTCGCCCGTCCCTTGCCCGGACGGCGTCCTTGAGCTGATCTTCCACTTCACGGCGCCGTGGCGCAATAATACGGAGAATAATGGGGATACATGAGAAGGGAGTCTCTTGGAGGAAAGGGGAAATATGAAGGAGGAGGACGCCGGCGCCGACGAGGGGATTGGGGGTCGGTTTTGGTGGAGACGACGAGGAGAGAGAGGCGTCGCCTTCGGCTCGGCAGTAAAGCTCGCTTCGGTGCCATCAAACCTGGCCGAGCTTCACGCGGCGACACAAAGCCCGCCAGCACAGGGTGCATGGCCCGGCACACATTAAACGGGCTGTGCCTGGCCCGTGAAACAGCGCGTGCTGTGCTGGTGCCGGCAGGCCAAGCACGTGTGCTTTCCTGGCCCGGCCCGTTTAATGGCCACAGCACGCGGGGCCGCTAAGCACGCGGCGGCCTGTGACCAAGCACGCGACGGAAGGCAGCGCTCTTTTTTCTTTCCTTCCCTTCCGTCGCCACACTACGGGAAACGCGATATACGCCGATGGCCGGACTCTCTCAGCGTAGCCCCTGTCCCCCTCTGCGTAGGTATACGCCGACGGCCACCCTCGGCGTACACCCCTGTCGGCGTAGACACTTTGGTCGTCGGCGTATAATACGCCCTCGGCGTACAGATTGGTGGGGCCCACAACGCGTCAGAACGGGGTCCGTTACGCGCCCACGTACGCCGACGGCCAACCCCCTCGGCGTAGGAGTCCACGTGGCGGCTACGGAGCGCCCTTTGCTGGGCTACGCCGACGGCATCCCCTCGGCGTAGGGGTACATACGCCGACGCACCCCCCCTCGGCGTAGGGGCACAATATTTCAACTTTTTTCAAAAAAAAAATTGAATTTTTTTTTGAATTTTTTTTGAGTTTTTTTTATTTCACTTATTTAACCACTTAATCACACTATAGTCACATTTATATTTATCTTTAACCATTTTTATTTTTAATCTAAATTACTCGTTTCTACTAACACTTCCCGATCGGTCACCCATCATGAGATTGCTCCAGCCCCAGCACGCTTAACTTCGTAGTTCCTTCCCTGTGAGATACCTAGAAACAACGGATGTGTTGTTGTCAATATTATCCAATCTATCCTGATAACCTTAACCATTGGACCATCAATGTCACACTATTTTATTTTGTGAATTCAAACAATTATTTAAGTAAAAAATAATAACTAGAATAATAAATTTGAATTCAAATAATCTTTAATTTAAATAATAATTAACATTTTTGTCTTTTCTATTTAATATTGAAAAATTCATATCTATAAATCCTTAAATCGAAATTTGACAAATAATATGTCTATATCTATTAGAAAAATGAGAGAAATTCAAATATGACATCCATATATTATTTTCCATCATATATAATACTTTTTTTTTCTGTTCATTGAAGAAAAAAACCATTTTCCATGTCCCGAGTGTAAAAAATGGGTTTTTTTGTGAAGGACCTACCGCAAATATGTTGCAAAACTTGAGAGCTATAATTTTTGAAAATACTAGACCATGTTATATGCACAAATAACCAATTTGTTTCATATGAAAAGGTTTCCATCCACCTCTTTTGAAGAACAGAAGTTTCTGCCGGTTCCGCTGGAAACTGGTCAAATTTGAACTATAGGTACCTTATATTTTGCTCATGATTTTTGGCAAAAATCATTTTTAGGTACACAAGTACCTATTCCATCATAGATATACCAAGAGTTTCTCAATATTCAAACCCTAGCTACGAACGGTCATGCCCGCCGCCTTGACTTTTTCCTCAAACGGGGTTAGAAAATTCCAAAAAATTCAAAAAAAATCAAAATGATGCGAGACCTTCGCGTGGTGTCATTATATAGGACCAAGTATACAAAAAAAATAATAAACTTGGAATACGACAGTTGTGTTGAAAATGTGTTCACAAAAATTAGCTATCTCCTACGAACATTCCTGGGTTTCGGGCCAAATGATGAGTATTATGGTCATATCCATGGCATAGTTTGTTCAAATGTTCCCATATTCCACACAAACATGCATCTTGGAATCACGAACAATGTTGACGGAGGAAGTTTTCCTTTTCATTGAAGAAAAAACCATTTTCCATGTCCCGAGTGTAAAAAATAGGGTTTTTTATGAAGGACCTGCCGCAAATATGTTGCAAAACTTGAGATCTATAATTTTTGAAACTACTAGACCATGTTATATGCACAAATAACCAATTTGTTTCATATGAAAAGGTTTCCATCCACCTCTTTTGAAGAACAGAAGTTTATGCCGATTCCGCTGGAAACTGGTCAAATTTGAACTATAGGTACCTCATATTTTGCCCATGATTTTTGGCAAAAATCATTTTTAGGTACATAAGTACCTATTTCATCATAGATATACCAAGAGTTTCTCAATATTCAAACCCTAGCTACGAACGGTCATGCCCGCCGCCTTGACTTTTTCCTCAAACGGGGTTATAAATTTCTAAAAAAATCAAAAAAAATCAAAATGATGCGAGACCTTCGCGTGGTGTCATTATATAGGTCCTAGTATACAAAAAAAATAATAAACTTGGAATACGACAGTTGTGTTGAAAATGTGTTCACAAAAATTAGCTATCTCCTACGAACATTCCTGGGTTTCGGGCCAAATGACGAGTGTTATGGTCATATCCATGGCATAGTTTGTTCAAATGTTCCCATATTCCACACAAACATGAATCTTGGAATCACGGAAAATGTTGACGGAGGAAGTTTTCCTTTTCATTGAAGAAAAAAACCATTTTCCATGTCCCGAGTGTAAAAAATAGGGTTTTTTGTGAAGGACCTACCGCAAATATGTTGCAAAACTTGAGATCTATAATTTTTGAAAATACTAGACCATGTTATATGCACAAATAACCAATTTGTTTCATATGAAAAGGTTTCCATCCACCTCTTTTGAAGAACAGAAGTTTCTGCCGATTCCGTTGGAAACTGGTCAAATTTGAACTACATGTACCTCATAGTGTGCTCATGATTTTTGGCAAAAATCATTTTTAGGTACACAAGTACCTATTTCATCATAGATATACCAAGAGTTTCTCAATATTCAACACCTAGCTACGAACGGTCATGCCCGCCGCCTTGACTTTTTCCTCAAATGGGGTTAGAAAATTCCAAAAAATTCAAAAAAAATCAAAATGATGCGAGACCTTCGCGTGGTGTAATTATATAGGTCCTAGTATACAACAAAAATAATAAACTTGGAATACGACAGTTGTGTTGAAAATGTGTTCACAAAAATTAGCTATCTCCTACGAACATTCCTGGGTTTCGGGCTAAATGACGAGTGTTATGGTCATATCCATGGCATAGTTTGTTCAAATGTCCCCATATTCCATACAAACATGCATCTTGGAATCACGGACAATGTTGACGGAGGAAGTTTTCCTTTTCATTGAAGAAAAAAACCATTTTCCATGTCCCGAGTGTAAAAAATATGGTTTTTTGTGAAGGACCTACCGCAAATATGTTGCAAAACTTGAGATCTATAATTTTTGAAAATACTAGACCATGTTATATGCACAAATAACCAATTTTTTTCATATGAAAAGGTTTCCATCCACCTCTTTTGAAGAACAGAAGTTTCTGCCGATTCCGCTGGAAACTGGTCAAATTTGAACTACAGGTACCTCATAGTTTGCTCATGATTTTTGGAAAAAATCATTTTTAGGTACACAAGTACCTATTTCAACATAGATACACCAAGAGTTTGGCAAAATAAAGGTTTTTTTAAACACACACGCAAACGGCCTGCGCATCGCGATCGAGCAAAGAAAAAAAAACAATACCTACGCCGACTGCACCCCCTCGGCGTAGGGTTAGGTACGATCGTACGGGGAGGAAAAAAAAACCTCCACCTACGCCGACGGCACCCCCTCGGCGTAGGTTTAGTTTTTTTTAAAACTCACACGCACTCACACGGTAGATCGAACGCGGGAAAAAAAAAACCTCCACCTACGCCGACGGCGCCCCCTCGGGGTAGCCTATCACGTAACGGGCCGCGTTCGAAGGGCGTAACGGGGCATCCCTACGTCGAGGGGGATAGATACGCCGACGGTGGCCCTCGGGGTAGCCTCCATACGCCGAGGGGGAAGAGACGCCGACGGGCAGGCGGGTGGCCAATCGTACCGACCACCCTACGCCGAGGGGGCCGATACTTGGCCGTCGGCGTCTATCGCGTTTCCTGTAGTGCCACTTCTATCCCAGCGCCAGATTCCCCGGATGCCCCCGATCCCCTGCCTCCTCAACCTCCCGTCCTACGACGGCTCTGGCCTCCGACACTCTACGCCACCACTCCTCCATGGAAAGATTGCAGGAGCTCGCCTGCCATTCGCCCGTTGCCGCCATGGCCGACGAGCAAAGTTGCTCATGCTTCGGCCGCTCCTTCTCTCACCAGGATCTGCGACCATGTCGCTCGAAGGAGCAGTTGAAAACCAGCGCCCGCAAAGCATGTAGTCCCCGACAGGTGGCCTTCCTCGAACCCCACCGTCTTCCTGGAACCCAGTGGACGACGAGCTCGAAACTAGGACGAAGAACTGGGCAAAGAAATAGACAAGCCTCCTCTAGCCTGTGAAGCTAAACGTGCCATGGGTCGGCTCGTTTAGGGCATGTGCCGGGCTTGTGCCTTAAGGCCAGGCACATGTGCCGGCGCGGCACAACACGCCTTATACACGGGCCGACGTGTGCTAGGCCGTGCCAGACCCGTTTAAGTGGCGAGGGGCCGTGCCGTGCCGGGCCGGCCCATTGGCCAGGTCTGGGTGCGATACAGGCAGTACGCTGCTTGGGCTTGGGCCGACTTTTTTTTGACATTGCCATCGACAAAGTTCCGTACTTCTCCTTCCAAAAAACAAGGATCGTCGCAATCAGAAATTTAATTTGGAACCCCAGCTGCTTCCGGTATCAGTACATACGTACTCCCTCCGTTCAATAACCATAATGTAAACCTATTAAGCAAGTTAAATTTACATTATGGAATGGAGGTAATTTCGTGTTGAAATAACATTTGTAGTTCTCTGTGAAAAAAAAGACAAAACAGTTGTCCAAATGAGATTAAAAAAATTAGAGCATTGAATTTGTCTTTTTTCAATACAGAAGCACAAAAGATTAGCACACTTCCCGCTCCCGCTCCGTACATGAGCCTGTGAGCCCCGAGCGCTCTCCTCGCCGCCCGCCACTCCGATGCCAGCGCCCACCTATCTTTTCGGCCGCCGCCCGGCCCCGATGACCACCTCCTGCTACCTTTTGGCGCACTATGGGTAGCTGATCTGTCCCTCGACGGGAGGCTGACGTTGGTAAACCCAAAGAGAAATGTTGTGAAGAATGCAGCGGCGAGTTTTCCCTCAGAAAAGAAACCAAGGTTGAATCGATCAGTAGGAGGACAAGCAATCTCTGAAGGTTGATGCAGCTGAGGTGGCAGGGCACATTACCGGTTCAGCACCAACGTGAAACCTACACAACACAATCAAATCGCTTTGCCCAAACGAAGCAGTTGTCAATCTCACCGGTTTTGCTGAACACAAAGAGGTTAAACGTATGGTGTGGAAAACAATATGAGAACGGTATGAAAGCAGGAACAACATTGTGAAAACAATGGAAAAAGTGTGTATTATCAATATGAGAAGAGGGACCGGGGTCCATAGTTCACTAGTGGTGTCTCTCCGTGAAAGATAAATAACATGTGTGGTGAATAAATTACGGCTTGGCAATTGACAGAAATGAAGGTTGCACCATAGTGTATATGCAAGACATAAAGATTACTATATGATTCATGCGGGCATTACAATAAAATACATAGACCGTCATCCAACTGCATCTATGACTAATAATACACCCACCGAATATCATCCGAACAAACGTTGGGTATTAAGTTGCAAGCAACATATTATCGCAGTAAGAAAATTGTGTAATGTAAACAATGTAAACTAAATAAACACCGTTGTTTGCTCCCTAATGACAACATCACATCCTCCATCCGTCACATTACTGTCACTCGAGCACAGATGCAAAGGATACATGAACCCACTATCGAGCATAAATACTCCCTCTTGGAGTTACTAGAATCTACTTGGCCAGAGCACCTACTAATAACGGAGAGCATGCAAGATCATAAATAACATATGCATTAAGATAACATGATAGATTGATAATCAGAAGACATGGCATTGAACATTCATCAGATCACAGCAAACACAACATGTAGCATTACATAAAGATGATCTCGATCATGTAGGGCAGCTCATGAGATCTAAACATGAGGTACAAAGTGGAGAAGACAACCATCTAGCTACTGTTATGGACCCGTAGTTCAGGGATGAACTACTCACGCATCACTTCGGAGGAGGGCATGGTGGTATAGACCCCTCCGGTGATGAATTCCCCTCCCAGCAGGGTGCCGGGGAGAGCTCCAAAACACTCCCGATATTGGTATGACGAAGACGGCGGCCTTGGGTATTTCTCGAAAAAAAGTGGTATATTTTTAGCGTTGATGTATCGGAGGGGGCATAAATAGGCGAAAGGGCGATGGAGGTGGACGCCCGAGGGGGACCACACCACCCCCAGGCGCGGCCAGGGGGCGCGCCACCCTATGGTGTGGCCCCCTATGGCCCCCTCCCGGCCTCTTTGGGACTCCGTGAAACCTTCGGGAATTCTAAGACTTCCGGGCTTCGAATTTTCCAATTCTGAGAATATTTCCAGAACAACTTTTCTGAAACTAAAAACAGCAGAAAACAGGGACTAGCTCTGCGGCATATTGTCAATAGGTTAGTCCCGGAAATCGATAAAATGACATAAAGTGCATAGCAAACATGTAGGAAATAACATGAAAACAACATGGAACATCAAAAATTAAGGATACGTTTATGACGTATCAACATCCCCAAGCTTAATTCTACTCGTCCTCGAGTAGGTAACGATAAAAACACATAATTTCTGAGGTGACATGCTACCAACATAAACTTGATCATTAATAATGTAAAAGCATATGTAAGCTGAGATCATGATAAATAAAATTTTAACAATGAATCGTAGCAATCACCTTGCATCATGATAAGTAACACAAATAAAAGATCATGAATAACAATGCATCAAAAGTTATACGTTTGTTTCAAGTATAGAGAAAGCATGGCAAAGTGATATTTCGCTAGTCCTTAAGAGTGGCGCAAAACATAACTGCTAGAAAACCTTCAAAGTTTATGAGGAAGACTAGAACAAATAATTAGATAACAAACAATAACACATCATGAATCAATTAATAATGTGTCTATGAAAAATGCACATTAAACTCGGAATGGCAACTATGCTCTCTCAACTATGCATAAAGTTAGAAGATGGAGACTCAACATAATAGTAAAAGAAAGGCCCTTCGCAGAGGGAAGCATGGATCACTCATGTGCTAGAGCATTTATTTTATTAAACAAAGGTATAAAATGTTTGACACTTCTCCCAACCATCTTACACAAACCATGGCTAACCGAATCCTCGGGTGCCTGCCAACAATCACATACCGTGAAGGAGCACCTATTTTTTTAGAGAGGTGTATGGTTATGTCAATGAATGGTAAACAGAAAATACAGTATGTCACAAGACAACTAGAATTCACAAGAGCGGCTCCCATAGAAGGACACATTTGGGTAGAAGGTCATCCCTCGTTCTCTTTTCTTTACACAATTATGTTTTGACCGATAAATCAGGGTAAAAAATAGTGAAGAGAATTTGTTGTTATTAATTTGGGGTTGGGCACTCCGCTGCCAGCTCTTCTATCAATTGGATAAGAGGATGAAGCCACTAGTCCAGGGTGTGAAAGTCCAATCAACAAGTGAGATAAAGATTCTCTATTTACGTCCTCATGAGCTAAAACAGGAGCACAAATAGGAGTAATTTTGAAAGTTTTAAAGGTAACACATGATGAATTTACTTTGGAGTGGCGGTTAAATACCACATATAGGTAGGTATGGTGGAAACATTGGGAAACTTTGGTTTTTGGGAGTTGGATGCACGAGTAGAGCTCATACTCAGTACAGGTGGAGTCTAGCAAAACACTGGGAGCGACAAATCAAGAGAGCATAAGAGCCATAATCATGCATAGCGACATAAACATCATTAATCAAAGCATAAGAGGTACCAAAAGTTCAAAAACTAAATGATCATAGAGGCTATAAGTGACTGGTTCATATTCATAAACATGGTGTGAGCATGCGCCAAGTCAACCAAATAAAACATTCAAAGGAGAACACCACAAATTTATGCTTCAATATGACAAGAACAACTCATGATTCTTTCAATGGCACATTAAACACTCCCAACTATTTGAGACTAATCATGCTACTAAATAACCACTAGGCTTTAGAATTAAAATAACATCTAGAATGATACGAAAAGGTCTAGCCACAGTCTATACAAGATTCTACTTGCACCGTTATAAATTCTACTTCAAGCGGCAGTTTCTTTTCCAAACAAGCACCATACAAAGTATGTTTTAACAAAAACTCTCTAAATGATACAACAAGAAAGCATGAGAGTACTAATACAACTCTACTAAAACTAACAGCTCTGAATAAGAGATGCAAAGAAAATAAGAGCTAAATAGGAATTTTGCAGCAGCTAGAAGAAAAACTAAGAATACGAGCATAGCAAGTATTCAAACGAAAAAGCGGAGCGTGTCTCTCTCCCAAAAAGGAATGCTAGGGTCCAACTATATTATTTCAGCAAGGAAAACAAAACAAAACAAGATAAAACAAAAGAAAAACAAACATACGCTCCAAGTAAACTTCATATGATGTGACCGAATAAAAATATAGTTTCACTAGAAGTGAACTGATAAATTGTTGATGAAGAAGGGGAAGCCTTGGGCATACCCAAGCTTAGATGCTTGAGTCTTCTTATAATTTGCTGGGATGAACCACGGGGGAATCCCCAATCTTTGACCATGCACTCTTCTTGCTCACATATATCACCCTCTTCTCTTTACCCTTGAAAACTTCCTTCACACCACACTCAAAACGTAATTCACATTAGAGGGTTAGTGCAACAATAAAAAATCCATGGGTTCTGTATGGGCACAAGTTTTATTGATACTTTTAAACATTAGCTACAACCACTGATGTTTCGTGCAGCAAAGAAATCCACTTGAGAGCGTAAAAGAGCAAATGCAAGAAAAATGGCAGAATCTGCCAAAACCAGAACAATCTTTAAAGACAAATTCTTTTGGTGCACTTACGTTGCTCAGATCAAAAAACTTAAAGAACAAACAAATTGAGGAATAAGCACAAAAAATTTCAGGTCATTCTGATTTTCCTGTGAATTATACGATTTTTTTACGGTGGACAACAGAAATCTGTTTCCTGCACAGAAATCCAAAACCAACTCCAACTCTCATCGGAAACTTTACTTGGAACAACTAAAACATGAAAGTAAAGATAAAAAGGAGTTGCTACAGAAGTATACAACCCCTTGACTTAAAGAAAACATAGAAAAACAAAGCAAAAATAAAACTATGGGTTATCTCCCAAGAAGTGCTTTTCTTTAACGCCTTTTAGCTAGGCCCAGAAAAGTGGAATCAAGTGTTTTCAAAAGAAGAAGATGCTCACATAAGAATTATGAATTAATAAAAAGAGAGCGTAAAGAAGAAATTATAAAACAAATTTAAGTCTAACACACTTCCTATGCATAGGAATCTTGTAAAGAAATAAATTAAAGAGGCTCAAACTAGAAATCATGGGAAGGTAGAATAAGAGCAACTTCAAAACTTTCAACAAAAAGAGAGGTGTTTTAGTAACATGAAAATTCCTACAAACATATTTTCCTCTCTCATAATAATTTCCATTAGCATCATGAACAAACTCAACAACATAATTATCACATAAAGCATGTTTGTCATGGTCTAAAAGCACACAATTCATATCAAGCTCCAAAACAGTGGAATCAAAATTTAAAACCAGCTCCTCTTTTTTCCACTTTTAGCAATATCACAACGAGAAGATTGGACACTCATAAAAGGTATGGGACTACTAATAGCAATCCCATTTTCAGTAGCATTATGATTATAACATCAAGTAACATAGTACCATCATCAAGAGCATTATCATATAAATTTTCTAAACAAACTTTCTCATTATCATGCATATCAATAGTTGAATAAATATAGGATTACCATAGGACTTATAAAGGTATCAAGGATTATCATAAATAACAGTAGCAATATCATTCTCACAAGTTTCATTCATAGTAGTATCAAGGTCACAAGTATAGCAAGTATTAACTTCATCAAAAAGGGATATTTAAAAAGAATCAATAGGGTCATCACTTTCATCAAATAATGTATGAGTTAGAGAGTTACTCTCATTGGGGGGTAGACATGGGTTGCTCCATTCTTCCTCCTCTTGATCATCACTATCCTCCTCTTTCTCATCCAATGAGCTTCCAGATTCAGCAGTTTCTTCTTCCATAGGTTCCTGCAAGGCATTAGTCTCTTCCTTAGGTTGAGAGCATTTATTAAGATATTCCATTATGTAGTAATTACAATCCTTGTAATTATCAAAGAAATATTCAAGTATATCATAAATCTCATACTACCTCCGATCCATATTAATGGACTCAACTTTATCTAGATACGGATGTATCTAGTTAAGTGTTTAGACTAGATGCATCCGTATCTAGACAATGTTGAGACCATTAATATGGATCGGAGGGAGTATTTATAAGGTGCATCATCAATACTTTCAAGTAAATAGGCAATTTCGAATGCACCCTTCCAAGCAATAAATTCTTCAATTTGTAATTTCCCTTAACATAATAAGATATGGTAACATTATCATTATACTCACATTAAAAGGTAGGTGTTTAGAACTCCTACAGCAACGATATTTATCAAAGCAATGAGTAACATTATAAGTAGAGCATAAGTTTCTAGCATAGTCATGCAATTTATTAATTTGTTCCCATAAGTGTTTCCCTTTTTGTGACAAGCGATGTTCCTTATAATATTTTTGTTCATCTTACGTGAACCCACCTTGCCAATAAAATCTAGTTTCAAAGACATCAAACATTGATAGCAAGCATGATAAAGAAAAACTAACAACTAGAATAAGAATTAATTATTTTTGTGTTTTTGATAAAGAGAAGCAAACAAGACAAAATAAAATAAACTAAGCAAAACTAAAACAAAGTAAAGAGATTGGAAGTGAGATACTCCCCTTGAAGAAATTCTATTCCTCCCCGGCAACGGCGCGAGAAAACTTGATGTGTCCCTCGACAGGAGGCTGATGTTGGTAAACCCGTTGTGAAGAGTGCAGCGGCAAGTTTTCCCTCAGAAAAAAAACCAAGGTTGAATCGACCAGTAGGAGGACAAGCAATCTATGAAGGTTGATGCAGCTTAGGTGGCAGGGCGCACTACCGGTTCAGCGGTATCGTGGAACCTACACAACACAATCAAACCACTTTGCCCCAACGAAGCAGTGAGGCTGTCAATCTCACCGGTTTTGCTGAACACAAAGAGGTTAAACGTATGGTGTGGAAACCAATATGAGAACAGTATGAAAGCAGGAACAGCAGTGTGAAAACAGTGGAAGCAGTGTGTGTATTATCAGTATGAGAAAATGGACCGAGGTCCATAGTTCACTAATCGTGTCTCTCTGTGAAAGATAAATAACATGTGTGGTGATCAAATTACAGCTGGGCAATTGACAGAAATGAAGGCTTCACCGCAGTGCATATGCAAGACATAAAATATTACTATGTGATTCGTGCGGGCATTACAACAAAATACATAGAACGTCATCCAACTGCATCTATGACTAATAATCCACCCTCCGAAAACAAACATTGGGTATTAAGTTGCAAGCAACATATTATCGCAGTAAGAAAAGTGTGTAATATAAACAATGTAAACTAAGTAAACACCGTTGTTTGCTCCCTAATGGAAACATCACATCCTCCATCCGTCAGGTTTCTGTCACTCGAGCATAGATGCAAAGGAGGCATGAACCCACTATCGAGCATAAATATTCCCTCTTGGACTTACTAGCATCTACTTGTCCAGAGCATCTACTAATAACGGAGAGCATGCAAGATCATAAATAACATATGCATGAAGATAACATGATATATTGATAATCAGAAGACATAGCATTTAACATTCATCAGATCCCTGTACACACAACATGTAACATTACATAAAGATGATCTCGATCATGTAGGGGAGCTCACGAGATCTAAACATGAGGTACAAAGTGGATAATACAACCATCTAGCTACAGCTATGGAACCGTAGTTCAGGGATGAACTACTCATGAATCACTTCGGAGGAGGGCATGGTGGTGTAGACCCCTCCGGTGAGGAATTCCCCTCCCGGCAGGGTGCTGGGGAGAGCTCCAGAACCCTCCCGATCTCGGGATGACGAAGACGACGGCCTCGGGTCTTTCTCGGGAAAAAGTGGTATATTTTTAGGTTTGATGTATCAGGCGGTATAAATAGGCGAAAGGGCGATGGCGGTGGATGCCCGAGGGGCCCACACCACCCCCTTGCGCGGCAGGGGGGCGCGACACCCTATGGTGTGCCCCCTGTGGCCCCCCTCCAGGCCTCTTCGGGACTCCGTGGAATCTTCGGGAATTCTAACATTTCTGGGCTTCGAATTTTCTAATTCTGAGAATATTTCCAGAACAACTTTTCTGAAACTAAAAACAGCAAAAAACAGGGAACTGGCTCTTTGGCATCTTGTCAATAGGTTAGTCCCGGAAATCGATAAAAATGATATAAAGTGTATAGAAAACATGTAGGAAATAACATCAAAACAACATGGAACATCAGAAATTAAGGATACGTTTATGACGTACCAACATCCCCAAGCTTAGTTCCTACTCGTCCTCGAGTAGGTAAACGATAAAAACACATAATTTCAGAGGTGACATGCTACCAACATAAACTTGATCATTAATAATGTAAAAGCATATGTAAGCTGAGATCATAGAACTTCAACACAAGCATGATAAATAAAATTTTAACAATAAAGCATAGCAATCACCTTGCATCATGAGTAACACAAATAAATGATCATGAATAACAATGCATCAAAAGTTATACGTTTGTTTCTAGTATAGAGAAAGCATGGCAAAGTGATATTTCGCTAGCCCTTAAGAGTGGAGCAAAACATAAATGCCAGGACACCTTCAAAGTTTATGAGGAAGAGTAGAACAAATAATTAGATAACAAACAATAACACATCATGAATCAATTAATAATGTTTCTATGACAAATGCACATTAAACTCGGAATGGCAACTATGCTCTCTCAACTATGCATAAAGTTGGAAGATGGAGACTCAACATAATAGTAAAAGAAAGGCCCTTCGCAGAGGGAAGCATGGATCACTCATGTGCTAGAGCATTTATTTTATTAAACAAATCAACATAGTATAAGAGCCATAATCATGCATAGCGACATAAACATCATTAATCAAAGCATAAGAGGTACCACAAGTTCAAAAACTAAATAATCATAGAGGCTATAAGTGACTGGTTCATGTTCATAAACATGGTGTGAGCATGCACCAAGTCAACAAAATAAAATATTCAAAGGAGAACACCACAAATTTATGCTTCAATATGACAAGAAGAACTCATGAGTCTTGCAATGGCACATTAAAAATTCTCAGCTATTTGATACTAATAATGCTACTAAATAACCACTAGGCTTTAGAATTAAAAAAACATCTAGCGTGATATGAAAAAGTCTAGGATTGGGGAAGGAATCTATCACAGATAAAGACTCTTATTGATATGAGTAGTAAGGTGATTTTGTTTTTGGATCAAATGGAAGATATGCGGCAGTTGAGTGTTCCTGAATTTAATTTCATACTTATAGTTAAGAAGCATATCAAGTTTTTGCTTGCTTTACAATCTGATTACTGGAAGCAACGTTGTACTATTCGTTGGGCTAGGCTTTTTGGAGAGAATACCAAATACTTTCATGCCAGAGCCACTGAGAGATTTAGGAGAAATTCTATTCCATCCATCTCAGATACTTCTGGGAATTTGTTGGTGGATCATATGGATAAAGCTGCTGCTTTCTGGTCTTGTTTTAAGAACAGAATGGGTGTTTCCTGCCCACCCATGTCTGATTTTGATTTGTCTGTTTTTCTGCCTGTGGTAGATGGCTTACAGATCCTGGCCAACCCTTTCACTGTTGAAGAGATTGAGGGTGTTGTAAAACACCTAAAACCTGACCGTGCGCCTGGACCAGATGGTTTTACAGGGCTTTTCATTAAACATTGCTGGAGTATAATAAAAGAGGATTTTGTCAAGCTTTGCAATGACTTTCACAGTGCTAAGATCTCTTTGGAGAGCATTAATGGATCTTTCATCACTCTGATTCCAAAGACTAATTCTCCTGAAACGGTGAATGATTTCAGACCTATTTCGCTGACCAATACATGTTTGAAATTTATTACCAAAATTCTGGCTAATCGTTTTCAAGACAAAATCTTTGGATGCATCCATGCTAATCAATATGGTTTCATTAAATCAAGAACTATTCAAGATTGCTTGGCTTGGTGTTTTGAATACATTCACCAATGTAAGCAATCTAAGCAGAGAGCGGTGATCTTCAAGATTGATTTTGAGAAAGCTTTTGATACCATTGAGCACTCTGCTATTCTGCAAATTTTGCGATTTAAGGGTTTCCCTCCTTTAGTAATCAAATGGGTTAAGGAAATCCTAGCTTCTGGATCTTCATCGGTTCTCTTGAATGGGGTTCCAGGTAAACCTTTTGTTTGTAAAAGAGGTGTCAGGAAGGGGGATCCTTTGTCCCCAATTCTTTATGTGTTGGGTGGGGATCTGTTGCAAAGTATTGTAAACCTGGCACTAAGAGAAGGAAGACTCAGATTGCCAATTCCAATTGGTGGAGATTTTCCTATTGTGCAATATGCAAATGACACTCTTGTCATTCTTCCTGCTGAACCGGCACAGTTATTGGTTTTTAAGGACCTGCTTAACCTTTATGCTCGTCTCACTGGGCTAAAGGTGAATTATAACAAATCGTCGATGATACCGATTAATTTATCCCAGCAGGAAACTGATAACTTGGCTTCTGTCCTAGATTGCACTGTGGCTTCTATGCCCTTTACATATTTAGGCTTGCCTATGGGAACGACAAAGCCAACTATCAAGGATTTTGCTCCTTTAATTGACAGAATTGAGAGGAGACTTTCGGCTACTGTCTCTTTCCTTTCTTATGGGGATAGTTTGGTTCTTGTCAATTCGGTTCTATCCTCCTTGCCTTCTTATTACATGTGCACTCTTTTAATTCCTAAAGGTGTCATTGATATAATTGATAAAGCAAGGAGGCGGTGTTTATGGAGGAAGGACAAGAATAAACAAAGAGTGAATTCTTTAGCTGCCTGGGATATGATATGTAGACCCAAAAACAAAGGAGGATTAGGGATCATCAATATCCAGATTCAAAACAGAGCTCTGTTAATGAAGTTCCTGGCAAAATTCTATAATTTTGTGGATATCCCATGGGTCCATTTAGTAAGGAATGCCTATTATTTCCAAACAGTACCGCATGATGTCACCTCTTGTGGTTCTTTCTGGTGGAGAGGTGTTATGCAATTGGCAGAAACCTGGTGTTCCTTGTCCTCTTGTGTTTTGGGTAATGGTTTTACTGGGCTTTTCTGGAAGGACTCGTGGATGGGACAACCTTTGGCTATAAAATTCCCGAGATTATTTTCCTTCGCCAAGGATCCTCTGTCCTCTATAAGAGACATTCTTTTATTGACAGACCTCTCAGATGCCTTTATTCTGCCACTTTCAGTTGAAGCTTTCCAGGAATTTCATGATCTGAGTGTCATTATAAATAATGTTCCGTTGACTGATAGTGAGGACAATTGGAGATGCAATTTCAGTAAAGGGGTATACACCTCCAGAAAATTCTATCAGTTGCAATTTGGTCATTTAAATCCTGATGGGCCTGCAAAGTGGATATGGAAATCCAAATGTATGTCAAAACATAAATTCTTTGCTTGGCTGATTCTCAAGGATAGGATTAATACAAAGGATATGATCAAAAGAAGAAACTGGAAGATTGAAGGTACAGATCATTGTGTTCTTTGTTGTACACAGTGCAATGAGGACTGGATACATCTGTTCTTTCAATGTGTTTTTAGTTCTCGAATTTGGAATTATTTGCAAATCAGTTGGAGTGATAACACACTTGTGCAAAATCTTGCTACTGCCAAAAAGTCTTTCAAGGGGCCATGTTTCACTGAGATTGTGATTCTTGCTTGCTGGAATATTTGGAAGCAGAGGAATGGAGTCATTTTTAAATCAGAAAGACATTCCTTTATGGGATGGAAAGTGGGCTTCATGGTTGATCTCCTTATGCTTAAGCATAGGTTGAGTGCTGTTGTGGCTGCTGACTTAGCTTTTTGGATTAATTCCTTAATCTAGCCTGGGATAGACTATCTTAGTCTATTTCCATGTTTATTTGTACATATTTGTAACTGTAACGCTTGTGGTTGGTAATAAAGGGCTGTGGGGGACTCCCCTGCAGTAGAAAATGTTTCAAAAAAAAAGTCTAGCCACAGTCTATACAAGCTTCTACTTGCACCGTTATAAATTCTACTTCAAGCAACAATTTCTTTTCCAAACAAGCACCATACAAAGTATGTTTTAACAAAAACTATCTAAATGATACAACAAGCAAGAAAGAGAGTACTCACAAAACTATACTAAAAATAACATAAGAAGATACGGTAACATTATCATTATACTCACATTGAAAAGGTAGGTGTTTATACCTCGTACAACAACGAGATTTATCAAAGCAATAAGTAACATTATAAGTAGAGCACATGTTTCTAGCATAGTCATGCAATTTATTACTTTGTTCCCATAAGTGTTTCCCTTTTTGTGACAAGCGGTGTTCCTTATAATATTTTTGTTGATCTTCCATGAACTCACCTTGTCAATAAGATCTAGTTTCAAAGACATCAAACATTGATAGCAAGCATGATAAAGCAAAAATAACAACTAGAATAAGAATTTTTTTTTGTGTGTTTTTGATAAAGAGAAGCAAACAAGACAAAATAAAATAAACTAAGAAAAACTAAAACAAAGTAAAGAGATTGGAAGAGAGAGACTCCCCTTGTAGAAATTCTCTTCCTCCCCGGCAACGGTGCCAGAAAACTTGATGTGTCCCTCGACGGGAGGCTGACTTTGGTAAACCCCAAGAGAAAGGTCGTGGAGAGTGCAGCGGAAAGTTTTCCCTCAGAAAAAAACCAAGGTTGAATCGACCAACAGGAGGACAAGAAATCTATGAAGGTTGATGTAGCAGAGGTGGCAGGGCGCACTACCGGTTCAGCAGCATCGTGGAACCTACACAACACAATCAAACCACTCTGCCCCAACGAAGCAGTGAGGCTGTCAATCTCACCGGTTTTGCTGAACGCAAAGAGGTTAAACGTATGGTGTGGAAACCAATATGAGAACAGTATGAAAGCAGGAACAACAGTGTGAAAATAGTGGAAGCAGTGTGTGTATTATCAGTATGAGAAAATGGACCGAGGTCCATAGTTCACTAGTGGTGTCTCTCTATGAAAGATAAATAACATGTGTGGTGATCAAGTTACAGCTGGGCAATTGACAGAAATGAAGGCTGCACCGTAGTGCATATGCAAGACATAAAGATTACTATGTGATTCATGCGGGCATTACAACAAAATACATAGACCGTCATCCAACTTCATCTATGACTAATAATCCACCCTCCGAATATCATCTGAACAAACGTTGGGTATTAAGTTGCAAGCAACATATTATCGCAGTAAGAAAAGTGTGTAATGTAAACAATGTAAACTAAGTAAACACCGTTGTTTGCTCCCTAATGGAAACATCACATCCTCCATCCGTCACGTTTGTGTCACTCGAGCACAGATGCAAAGGAGGCATGAACCTACTATCGAGCATAAATACTCCCTCCTGGAGTTACTAGCATCTACTTGGCCAGAGCATCTACTAATAACGGAGAGCATGCAAGATCATAAATAACATATGCATGAAGATAACATGATAGATTGATAATCACAAGACATAACATTCAACATTCATCAGATCCCAGCAAACACAACATGTAACATTACATAAAGATGATCTCGATCATGTAGGGCAGGTCACGAGATCTAAACATGAGGTACAAAGTGGAGAACATAATCATCTAGCTACTGCTATGGACCCGTAGTTTAGGGATGAACTACTCACGCATCACTTTGGAGGAGGGCATGGTGGTGTAGACCCCTCAGGTGATGAATTCCCCTCCCGGCAGGGTGCCGGGGAGAGCTCCAAAACCCTCCCTATCTCGGGATGACGATGACGGCGGCCTTGGGACTTTCTCGGGAAAAAGTGGTATATTTTTAGGGTTGATGTATCGGGGGGTATAACTAGGCGAAAGGGCGATGGAGATGGACGCCCAAGGGGCCCACAACACCCCCAGGCGCGGCCAGGGGGCGCGCCCCCCTCCGAGCCTCTTTAGGACTCCGTGGAACCTTCGGGAATTCTAAGACTTTAGGGCTTCGAATTTTCCAATTCCGAGAATATTTCCAGAACAACTTTTCTGAAACTAAAAACAGCAGAAAATAGGGAACTGGCTCTGTGGCATCTTGTCAATAGGTTAGTCCCGGAAAATGACATAAAGTGCATGGAACATCAGAAATTAAGGATACATTTATGGCGTATCAACATCCCCAATCTTAGTTCCTACTCGTCCTCGAGTAGGTAAACGATAAAAACACATAATTTCTGTGGTGACATGCTACCAACATAAACTTGATCATTAATAATGTAAAAGCATATGTAAGCTGAGATCATGATAAATAAAATTTAAAATATAAAGCATAGCAATCATCTTGCATCATGAGAAGTAACACAAATAAAAGATTATGAATAACAAGGCATCGAAAGTTATACGTTTGTTTCAAGTATAGAGAAAGCATGGCAAAGTGATATTTCGCTAGTCCTTAAGAGTGGGAAAAAACATAAATGCTAGGACACCTTCAAAGTTTATGAGGAAGACTAGAACAAATAATTAGATAAAAACAATAACACATAATGAATCAATTAATAATGTTTCTGGGGAAAATGCACATTAAACTCAGAATGGCAACTATGCTCTCTCAACTCTGCATAAAGTTAGAAGATGGAGACTCAACATAAAAGTAAAAGAAAGGCCCTTCGCAGAGGGAAGCATGGATCACTCATGCCCTAGAACTTTTATTTTATTAAACAGAGGTATAAAATGTTTGACACTCCTCCCAACCATCTTACACAAACCATGGCTAACCGAATTCTCGGGTGCCTGCCAACAATCACATACCGTGGAGGAGTGTCTACGTTTTTAGAGAGGTGTATGCTTAGGTCAACGAATGGTAAACAGAAAATACAGTACGTCACAAGCCAACTAGACTTCACAAGAGCGGATCCCATAGAAGGACGCATCTGGGTAGAAGGTCATCCCTGTTTCTCTTTTGTTTACACAATTATGCTTTGACCGATAAATTAGGGGCAAAAATAGTGAAGAGAGTTTGTTGTTATTAATTTGGGGCTGGGCATCCCGCTGCCAACTCTTCTATCAATTGGATAAGCGGATGAAGGCACTAGTACAGGGTGTGAAAGTACAATCAACAAGTAAGATAAAGATTCTATATTTACGTCCTCATGAGCTAAAACAAGAGCACAAAACAGGAGCAATTTTGAAAGTTTTAAAGGTAACACATGAGCAATTTACTTTGGAGTGGCGGTTAAATACCACATGTAGGTAGGTATGGTGGACACATTGGGAAAATTTTGTTTTGGGGAGTTGGATGAATGAGTAGATCTCATACTCAGTACAGGTGGAGGCTAGCAAAAGACTGGGAGCGACAAATCAAGAGAGCATAAGAGCCATAATCATGCATAGAGACATAAACATCATTAATCAAAGCATAAGAGGTACCACAAGTTCAAAAAATAAATGATCATAGAGGCTATAAGTGACTGGTTCATAGTCATAAACATGGTGTGAGCATGCTCCAAGTTAACCAAATGAAACATTCAAAGGAGAACACCACAAATTTATGCTTCAATATGACAAGAACAACTCATGATTCTTTCAATGGCACATTAAACACTCTCAGCTATCTGAGACTAATCATGCTACTAAATAACCACTAGGCTTTAGAATTAAAATAACATATAACATGATATGAAAAAGTCTAGCCACAGTCTATACAAGCTTCTACTTGCACCGTCATAAATTTGCTTCAGAGATTTTCTCACTACCCTCTGATATCCCACAAGTATAGGGGACCGTGTGTAGCCTTTTCGATAAGTAAGAGTGTCGAACCCAACGAGGAGCTAAAGGTAGGATAAATATTCTCCCGGGTTCAATCAACCACTGATACAACTCTACACACACTAAACATTTGCATTATCTAGGAAATAAAACTAGAGCAATAATACAGGTATGAGAGATAGCTTTGCAAGATAATAAATACAAGAAAGTAAATGTTAGTGCTGCAGCAATAAAATATACTAAGTAATCATAAACTAATAGCACCATGAGTGTGTAAAATTGGTCGTAATTGTGGTGGCTTTGTCCAAGATTAATTAGTGAAGATATCGGGTTCATTGTCTTCGATGCAGTTTTCTATGTGGGAGAGGCAAAGCTAACAAGCTTTGACTATCCAATGATTGCAAGTACTTATGATTGGAACTATATAAAACATCCGTAACTATTAGAAGATACATTAAGGTAAGAATACCCAACCATAGCGTTAAGTTAATGGTCCTCTTACTCCCATACGTGCAATTAACCGGTTTGAGTCCTTAGGTTTCTGTCACTCCGGCAGAACTATGCCCCTTTCTTTGCACATACTACTAACCCTATGGTGTTGATCCAAGCGCGCACAAATATAATGGACACCAAAGGACATTACCATATCAACATACAACTCTAATGAACCAAAGACATTCAACCAAGCAGTCAGAAGACAAAGAAACTACACAAACATGACATAGATCATAGGACAAATATTATAGCTCAAAAACCATGTTTACATAGGACGGTACAGAGATTTGTGGGAGGATTAACCACTGAATACAAAGAGGAGATTATGATGGAGGTGTTGGTGAAGGCGGCATCATGGCGGAGAGGATGGAGAAGGGGCAACACGTGAGGTGCAGGACGGCGCCGGCGGCCGTCGGCGGCGCAGGGGGCTCCTCGTGCGCCGGCCGGCCATCATGGGGGAGCGCCGCCCCTTAGCCCCCTTACCCCATGGCTTCTTGGTGCTGTAGATGAGCTCTCTCCCATGGAGATGAGACCATGGGGGAGGCAAATTTCGTGGATTTTGGTGGCTGCCCCAGAATTAGGGTTTTCCTCTCCTTATATGTGATGGGATAATGCTCCCCGGCGCTCCGATGGATGGCCCATTGATCCAAAGGTTCTTGGGCACCTATAGAACCTTTCTAGGGACCCCTCACAGCCCCAAAGTCGTGGCTTGGCCGAATCCATCAAATATGGTAAGAGTTGGACTCAAACCCGTCACTAATTCCCGTAATCCCGTAATCAGATATATATCCTCCAGTAAAATGGGTCCACAGGTCGCATACGAAATCGTATTGGGCTATTCTTGGGCTTAAATGAAAGGTATGGAAATGGCCAAAAACTTTGTAGGAAATTTGATCTTAAGTTGACGTTGTCTTTGGGGGTAAAACTGATGATCTCTAAAAACTGTTGGTGGACAGATTTCAGGAAAGTTAGAGTCCTTCTCCAACAAGTCTCCTTTTGTGTTTTCTTGTTAATTCCTACACATCAAAGAGTAAAACAAGAACATTGTGCACTCTTGCAACTATTAATAGGTTAGTCTAAATATATCATAAACTTTATACAAAAACAAGTGTCAAAAGCATAATATTAGCATGAAACAATCAAAAATTATAGATACGTTATGGACGTATCAACATCCCCAAGCTTAATTCCTGCTCGTCCTCGAGTAGGTAAATGATAATAAAGTTATTTTTGATTCTAAATGCTATGATCAGGTCCTTAACAATTGCATGATGTATGGATAGTAAAACTTAGCAATCATGTTACCTAATGAAAAGTATCAATGAACTAAGAGCTCATAACATGAAATTTATAAACATCAACAAGATTGTAATGATCATAATAAAGCATGGTAGAGTGATATCTCGTTTGCCATTAATTGTGGAGAAAAACATAAATGCCCAGGGCACCTCTGAAGTTCAAGGGAAGACTAGAAGTAAAGATATCAAAGATACAAGTATCAAAGTTATACCACAATCAACTGTGCTTTGGGACAAACACATCACACTAAGAATGACAATTATGCTCTCAAGAAGGTGCTCAAAAAATATGGTGGAGACTCAACATAAAAGTAAAAGAAAGGCCCTTCACGGAGGGAAGCAGGGATCACTCATGTGCTAGAGCTTTTATTTTATTAAACAAAGGTATTAAAAGTTTAACACTCCTCCCATCCATCTTACACAAACCATGGCTAACCGAATCCTCGGGTGCCTGCCAACAATCACATACCATGGAGGAGTGTCTATATTTTAAGAGAGATGTATGCTAGTGTCAACGAATGGTAAACATAAAATACAGTACGTCACAAGCCAACTAGATTTCACAAAAGAGGCTCCCATATGAAGGACGCATCTGGGTAAAAGGTCACCCCTCTTTCTCTTTTGTTTACATAATTATGCTTTGACTGATAAATCAGGGGCAAAAATAGTGAAGAGAGTTTGTTTGTATTAATTTGGGGCTGGGCACCCCTCTACCAGCTCTTCTATCAATTGGATAAGAGGATGAAGCCACTAGTCCAGGGTGTGAAATCCAATCAACAAGTGAGATAAACATTCTCTATTTACGTCCTCATGAGAAAAAACAAGAAAACAAAACAAGAGCAGTTTTGAAAGTTTTAAAGGTAGCACATGAGCAATTTACTCTGGAGTGGCAGTTAAATACCACATGGGTGTTTATAGTGGACTCTGTGGAATAACTTGGTTTTCAGGGATTTGGAGGCACGAGTAGAGCTCATGCTCAGTGCAAGTGAAGGTTAGCAATAGACTGGGAAGCGACAATCAAGAGAGCAATAATTACCATAATCATGTTTGCGACAAAGTAAATTAACTGAGGCATAAAATTGATACTAGAACTCTGAGGAAAAATAAATCATCGAGGCTTATTGACTTTTTGTTTTAAGTCTTAGCATGCGTGATCATGAGCCAAGTCGATTCAAATGAAACAAATAGAGGAGGATACCACAATGCCATACCCTACTATGACTAGGACAATGCATGTTAAGATCAAAATGACATAATATACACTATTAGCAAGTTGAAATTAACCATAAGAAAACATAAACTACTAAAAAAATATCATTTGCACATCATTTTTAAGTTCACTAAAATTTGAACCACCTCTCTAAAAAGGAGATAAATAAAATATATGACGATCAATTTATTAATATAGTTTGTGTTTGATGCTAAGACAAATAAATAGTAAGATATAGATGCTCCAAGTTTATTCAAGTTTCTATGTTGCTCGAAAAACAAAGTTTAAATGTTTGTAAACTGAGGGATTGTTGATGAAGAGGGATGTGGAGACATCCCCAAGCTTATGACTTTGGCCATTCTTCAATATTTCTCTGTTTGGTGTTCCTTCATTCTCTGTGAAAAAACTTCAACACAAAAACTTTCCCCTTGTTTTCCGCGGTTAGACATTAGTGCAATAGAGAATATTTCCAAAGTGTTGCTATTAAAACAAAGCAAATTTTGTTTTAGAGTTACAGAAAGGTTGCTTAAGTGGCCAACTTCTAAATAAAAGGTAAGACCCAAAAGGACTCAAATGAAAACGTAAAAGAGGCCACTGTTGCAACAAAAGTCAGAATCTGTTCAGAAAAACAACAGCTGGAAAACGTAATTTTTAGGTGCACTTAAAATGTCAGAATTTTTGCCATTTTTTTGTATGCAGAGGATTAGGTGATACATAAAGTGTAAAAATTTCGTGACTTTTAGAGTTTCCGATAAAATATGAAAAATCGTGCAGTGGGCAGTAGATGCTGAAAACAGAAAAGCCATTTTTTTACATATGTATCAACTAAGACCAATGGGTAAAACTTGGTACTTTATTTTTGATAAACTAAGCGACCAGAGGCTAAAAAAGATCTAAACATTCTAGCTACATCAAGGGAAACAAAACAAAACTGAAAGAAAAAATAAATGACGCTCCAAGAATAACACATAATATATGAAGCAATAAAAATATAGTGTCTTGAAAGAGGACCTGATATTTTTGTTGATGACGAAGGGGATGCCATGGGCATCCCCAAGATTTTACGCTTTTACTTCTTGGATATATACTGGGGTGACATGTGCATCCCCAAGCTTGAGCTTTTGTCCATTCTTCATCTTCTCGTATCATTCTTCTCTCCCTACACTTGAAAACTCACTCCATACAAAACTTCACACAATCTTCATTAGCAACGTTAGTGTAACCAAAATAGTAAATCCACTTTGGTTCAGTTTCAACGCAAGTCTAACACCCATTAAAACATTAGCTACTGTCACAAATTCTTTTAAAGCTCTCCCCCCTCAAAAGAACACCAAAAGAAAAATATTAAGAGGCAAATGCAAATATTGGCAGAAATCTGTCAAAACAGAACAGCAGGTAAAGATCGATTTTTTTATAAAATCTTATGTTGATCAAATCAAAAAGTGCAAAAATAAAGGAAGTGGTATAACAACCTGGGGCATATGCACAAAAAGTTTCATCTCAATTCGATGTTCTGGCTGAGAGAAATAAATTTTTTTGGAGGCAGCACAGAATCTGTTTTAGGACATCAACTTCCCCAAATCTTACTTCCTCCCTATTAGAGTATATTATTGGCACAAAAACAAAATAAAAAGGATAAGAAGAGGTTGCTACAGAGGTAACAACTTCGAATACTCAAAGAAAAAAAAAACTGAAAGAAAACAACACGAAAACGGAATAAAACATGGGTTATCTCCCAAGAAGTGCTTTTCTTTAACGTCTTTTAGCTAGGCATGGAAAAAGGAGGGATGGCTTGGGCATCCCCAAGCTTTGATGATTGAATATTCTTGAATATTTAATTGAGGTGCACTCGGGATTTCCCAATATTGAGCTTTTTCTCTTCTCACTTATCTCGTATCACCATCTCTATTGGATCTTAAATACTACATTCACATAAAACTTGACAAAAACTCATTAGTAGGGTTAGTATTCATTAAATAAAATCCACTCATGTTCAAGATTTGACAAGTTTAAATTAAGATTACCTACTGTATACTAACCAATTTATAACATTTATCGATCAAATAAAGATTATAAACATTGAGTATAAGCATAATACAAAATAAGCATGACAATCTGCCAAAACTGAACAGTCTGTAAAGATGACAGTTAACGAGATATCTACGTAGATCAAATCAGAAAAAGTACTGCTAATGAAATAAATATAATAATCATTACTTTGCACTCAAGAAATTACATATCAATATCACTTTCTAGTGATTTTTAAAATTTTCTAAGGTGGAGCCCAGAAATATGTTTCTACGCAGCAAAGTGGCAAACTTGCATCATAAACAAACTAGAAGTTATCTATACATTTTATTTTTATGCTACAAAGGAATATGTACAATATATACACAATATATACAAGTTTTTAACTGAAAAGCTTCCATGGAAAGAATTGTTTTGGTTTCATAGGCATGAACACAAGTGTTCAAGGTCGACCCCCACTTAACCATTACTCATCTTTCCAATCACTTTCCTTTTTGAAAACACTTTTAGATACCAAGTAAAACTAATTTTTTTTTGTAATTCGTGTTCCCTATCAATAAATAAAGATAGCAAACAACTTAAAACTGAAAAATAGAACTACTTATAACTGAAGCAAAATTACTTAGAGACAAAGCAAACAAGTGCACACAAGAACATTCACCCCACGCTATTGCTCCCCGGCAACGGCGCCAGAAAAGGTCTTGATATCCCACAAGTATAGGGGATCGTGTGTAGCCTTTTCGATAAGTAAGAGTGTCCAACACAACGAGGAGCTAAAGGTAGGATAAATATTCTCTCAAGTTTAATCAACCACTGATACAACTCTACACACACTAAACGTTTGCATTATCTAGGAAGTAAAACTAGAGCAATAATACGGGTATGAGAGATAGCTTTGGAACATAATAAATACAAGAAAGTAAATATTAGTACTGTAGCAATACAATATACTAAGTAGCCATAAACTAACAGTACCATGAGTGTGGAAAAGTGGTCATAATTGTGGTGGCTTTGTCCAAGATTAATTAGTGAAGATATCGGGTTCATTGTCTTCGATGCAGTTTTCTATGTGGGAGAGGTAAAGCTAACAAGCTCTCACTATCCAATGATTGGAACTCTAGCAAACATCCGTAACTATTAGAAGATACATTAAGGTAAAAATACCCAACCATAGCCTTAAGTTAATGGTCCTCTTACTCCCATACGTGCAACTAACCGGTTTGAGTCCTTAGGTTTCTGTCACTCCGGCAGAACTACGCCCCTTTTTTTGCACATACTACTAACCATATGGTGTTGATCCAAGCGCGCACAAATATAATGGACACCAAAGGACAGTACCATATCAACATTGAACTCTAATGAACCAAAGACATTCAACCAAGCAATCAAAAGACAAATAAACTACACAAACATGACATAGATCATAGGATAAATATTATAGCATCAAACACCATGGTTACATAGGACGGTATAGATGTTTGTGGGAGGATGAACCACTGAATACAAGGAGGAGATGATGATGGAGGTGTTGGTGAAGGCGGCATCATGACGAAGAGGATGGAGAAGGGGCGGCACGTGAGGTGCAGGGCGGCGCCGGCGGCCGTCGGCGGCGCAGGGGGCTCCTTGTGCGCCGGCCGACCATCATGGGTGGAGCTCCGCCCCTTAGCCCCCTTAATACATGGCTTCTTGGTGCTGTAGATGAGCCCTCCCCCATGGAGATGAGACCATGGGGGAGGCAAAATTCGTGGCTGCCCCAGAATTAGGGTTTTCCTCTCCTTATATGTAATGGGACAATGCTCCCCGGCCCTCCAATGGATGGCCTTGATCCAAAGGCTCTTTGGAACCTTTAGAAACTTCGTAGGGACCCGCCACAGCCCCAAAATGGTGGCTCGGACGAATCCATCAAATATAGTAAGAGTTCGACTCAATCCCGTCACTAATTCCCGTAATCAGATATATATCCTCCAGTAAAATGGGTCCACAGGTCGCATACGAACTCGGATTGGGCTGTTCTTGGGCTTAAATGAAAGGTATGGAAATGGCCAACAACTTTGTAGGAAATTTGATCTTCGGTTGACGTTGTCTTTGGGTGTAAAATTGTTGATCTCTAAAAACTGTTGGTGGACAGATTTCAGGAAAGTCAGAGTCCTTTCCAACAAGTATCGTTTTGTGTTTTCTTGTTAATTCCTACACATCAAAAAGTAAAACAAGAACATTGTTCACTCTTGTAACTATTAATAGGTTAGTCTAAATAAATCATAAACTTTATATAAAAACAAGTGTCAAAAGTATAATATTAGCATGAAACAATAAAAAATTATAGATACGTTATGGACGTATCACCTTCCGTTCAGCCTATCCGTGGAGCGATGCCGATGTTGTTGAACTGAGTTACTTCAGCAGTACCGAGCAAAGATTTCTCCCACTAACTTGCGACGAGCATCTCAGGTTGTTTTTTTACTCTGAATTCTGGCAGCCGTTTCGGTAAACTTCATATCGACGTGTTTCAGCCACGCGCAGAACCGGTCAAGGGGAAGGGTGTTCGGCAATCATGTGTCTCTGCTAATAGCCAGCACCCCGGTACTCCTTCTAGGTCGAGACCAAATAAAGAGAGTGGTTTGTGGAGCCACAACATGTTTGCTGCCGAATCTGCTGTCGGTAGTGCTGCTGGTTCTCCTGTACCTGCTATGGTCGTTGTAGAAGAAGATTCAGAACCTAACGAGGAAGTGCCTCGAAATAATGATGAAGACGAGATGATGTACCCTGAACAGGTAGATAGATCCAGCCAAGAAGCAGTGGATGATGAATATCCGGAGTAGCCCATGAGCCGAGCTAGGTTTGATGACACTAACGATGAAGAGGATGCAGAGAACAATGACAGCTTAATTTTGGATGAATACGATGGTGACGACGTGCCAACAATTGAGTGGAACAGGGAGAGTCCTGAGCTTACTGAATGCACCATATTCTAATCGATGGTGGACTGTCGGAATGCAGTAACTACATATTGCATTCTTACTGAAAATTAGTATAAGATTAAAAGGAGTGAGCCAAGAAGGTTCACACTTTATTGTCCATATGATAGGTGAGGTTGCCTGCATCCCGTATGCTAAAGAGCAAACTGATTCGGGTACTCCAAGTTGATTGATTATTTTATTTCATATCATTGAGTAATGTTTCTTATCCATTATTTTTTACCCTTTCTTTTGTTTCAGATAAAGAAAAACCAACACAAGCACACATGTCCACCTGGAGGGGGGAGTGGGGAAGAAAAATCCAAACTAGCAAACACTCGATGGGTGGCAGAGAAAAACCTGGTCTTGGTCCAACAACACTCCAAGGGAAGCTTTTTGAGAAGTATAAGATTGTAATTCCTTACATGAGGATTTTCAAAGCTAAAGAAATGGCTCTTGACATGATTAATGGTCAATGGAATGAAAGTTTACAGTTGCTTTACACCTTCAAGGCTAAAGTGGAGATGGCTAGTCCACGTAGTGTTGTAGAAATTGACATGCATACTTCAAAATAAAAGGGAAGACATTTGAGAAGGAGTGCTTCAGAAGGGCTTTTTTATGTTTCAAGGCTTGTTGGCAGGGGTTTCTTGATGGATGCAGGCATTATTTGGCTGTAGATGCTACCCATTTGACTGGAAGATGGAGCGGACAGCTAGCAACATCTTCTGCAGTTGATGGACACAACTGGCTATTCCCAGTTGCCTTCAGTGTTTTGGAGGCAGAGTCCGAGGAAACTTGGGTCTAGTTTCTGCAGCAGTTGCACAACATTATAGGCGCACCCCCTGGTTTAGCTATACATACAGATGCTTGCAAAGGTCTAGAGAGTGCAGTAGAAATTGTATTCCCTAGAGTGGAGCATAGGGAATGTATGTGACACCTAGCGCAAAATTTTAAAAAGAAGTTCAAAGGAAAAGTTTTTGATGAGAACTTATGGCCAGCATCATACACATGCAGCGAAAGGAAGCATGAGAACCATTTGAGAGTGTTGTATGCTCAAAAACATCCGGAGGTGAAGGAGTATATGGATGCACATCATGGAAAGGTGTGGTCAAGAAGCAAATTCAACACCATATGCAAAGTAGACTATGTGACTAGTAATCTTGCAGAATTCTTCAATGTAAAGTTCAAGTCAGTGAAGGGTTATTTGGTTTGGCAAGCATTTGACAAGATGAGGCAGATGATCATGATAAAGATGGCTCTTCGCAAAAGAATTGCTGAAACACAATATGTTTGCCATGTTATACTCCCATCACTTATTAAGGCATTGCATCACAAGGCAAGAGGAATGAAGATGAGATGCATTCAATCGTCGACATACGAGGCTGAGGTAGCATACACTGACAGTAGGAATGGAGGTATCCAGTGAACCTAGCCACTAGGGAATGCAGTTGTAGGAAATGGCAGATTTGTGGGAAGCCATGCATATATGCTCTACATCTGATGACTCTGATTGGGGGTGATGATGGTGAAGTTGATCAGTATTGCTCTGAGTATTTCTTTGTTGCTAAATTTAACGATGCTTATGCTCATAATGTGCATGCACTCGTGGGAAAAGACCAATGGAACATAGTAGATCCAGGGTTCAAACTCCACTCTCCTTTACTGACTAGAACACTAGGAAGAGCAAGAAAAACAGGTACAGAGCAGGTGAAGAGGGCCGTGTACCAAAAAAGAGGGCGTGCAAAAAATGTGGAATTCTGTGGCACATTGCTAGGCTTTGTTCCAATCCAGTGGATGCATCATTTGGAGAAGAGGACCGATGGAGAACAACAAATGCAGAGGAGAATGCATCAGCAATGGAGATTGAAGATGGAGGGGACCATGCAGCACCAATTGAGTCTGAAGATGCACTCCTCGTTGAAGCTGCACCTTGGTATGTGTGTGCGTTCCCTTTTTATGCATTTTGCTCTCTTTTCTCCATGTGTCTTATAATTTTATTTCTGAGCACTAGGATAAATGGAGGCAGAGGGAAGAAAAGGTGTGGCGTGGAAGCTATAAGAGAAGAAGAGGATAGAGCCCAAGAAAATAAAGTCCAGGCATCATCGGATGGCTTAGAATTTGAATCCATGGCTCTTGATGGTTTTGAAGCTATAAGAGAAGAAGAGGACAGAGTAATTGTACCAGTTGTTCCTTTAAGGATTACTGAACACACAGATGACCGTCAACTTGTCGTCGAGTGCTCGTCGATTGGAATTACTCCGTCACTACCTCCACGGCCACAACCCCAAGGGAAGATCAGAAGGACCAAGATGATTCCAAAGATTACTCCAGCTAGGGAAACCCGGAGCAAGACAGTAAAGCCATCTTCTCACACAAGGAGCAGGTCGAAGATTTGAATTCGAACTATGAATTTGAATTTGATGGATTTGTAGTTAGGTGTTTGTGTTGTCAACTTTAGATCTTGTGATGACTTATAAGTTTTAATAATATTGTTTGTGCTCTGGTATCATATGTGAGGCAGAATGCATATTTGAAACAAAGGTTAAATTGAAGCAATATTTGAATTTGGAACAAAATTATAATTTGAGCCAAAGTTGAAGTTGTACAAAAATTTCAAGTATGTTGCTCTTTAGTACTTATTTGAGCTAAAGTTGAACTTTCACCAACATTTGAACCCCAATATTTGAAGGTGATCAATCCGAAGGAGAAACATGCTACAAATGAGCTCTGAATCTAGGGTAAACAGCCCCATTTGTAATCAAGTTTTTTTTTGACCTTCTCTAAATGAGCCAATATTTTTTAGGTGACACTTATTCCATCTAAATAGTGTCTAGTCGAAGTCTCACTATTTATTGAATTGTTTTCCATATTATTTATTTATTTTTTGAAAAAATTCCTTTTAATTGAAAACCACCAAAACACACGATTGAGATATGAAAATGTAAAAGTAAGTTCAAAACCGGCTTATTCACTCCAAGAGGAAGCATTGGTGATTTTTTCGATTTATTTGACTTTTTTCAAAACCAAAACACTCCTTCACTCTCCATCGAACTCTGAACAGGTCTATACACGGTTGCTCATTTGTGAGAAGCCTTTTTCATGAAACTGTCTTGACACCGAGTTTATATTTTTCTCATAACCATGTTAGATATGATGGCTATGTGAGCTTGTCGCGCATTTATTTTTTATTTTTTTGAATTAGTTATGGTCATTTGAAACTGATTTTGATGGCTCGTTTGTGAAATGATTTTTCTTGAAAATGTTCCTATAGCATGTTTATATTTTTTTCTAGTAACTATATCTTATAAGATGACAAACTACGCTTAGTTTCCATTTTTTGATTTTTTTGAATTAGTTATGGTCATTTGAAGTTCTGCCATACCCTAATAACCCCCAAACCCCCAAAACCGGACAACCTCGTAACCCCAAAACCCTAGCGCCGAACGTCAGCCATCCAATCATACACTACCGCCAATGCCAGCCGTAAGATCTGACCTTCTAGAAGGAATTCTGGGGACATGCCTGTGCGCCGTCTTCGCGCCGTTGGATGGCGTCGACGATTGAGATCAGAGTTCACTCTTCTAGAAGGGTGGGCGATCCGCAGGAGGCTGGTTCTAAATCCTGATTGGCCGCGCCGTTGTATTCGAATGACACATCAACACAGTCACACAGCAGCCCGTGCCCTCCTCCACTCATCGACACAGTCACACAGCAGCTCGTGCTGGCCTCCCCTTTGGATCACGGCGACAGAGCAGTTCTTCTTCCTATCCGGCGAAATGTTAACCTCCACTTCATCCTCCCACCACTCGTGGCCTACGTATGGTCCAGTGCCGATGCAGCGGTGTCCGGACTGGCCACGCACCGCGCCACTGAAGCGGTGGACTTCGAAGGAGGAGAAAAATGGCAAATTTGGGCGTGAGTTCGTTAGATGCGAGAGCAGGACTGAGGGGCAGGTAGATCTTGGTTTCTCTCGCATAATTTAGCTCTGAATTTTTCTTTTCCAGATCTAGGTTCTCTTCTTACATCCATGGAGTTGGGATTTATGCTTCATTATTTCGTTTTCAGATCGTGAAAAAATGCAATCATTTCGAGTGGATGGATGAGTATGTGGAGAGGCTTCAAAGGGAGGGCTTGATTGATTTAAAGGGGGCTCCAACCCTCGTGCTCAATCTTCCTCTATCCGTGAAGAACATGGGGAATGCTTAGTTGAAGGGTGCTCCGACAATGGGGGATGCAGATCTGAAGGGTGAATTGAAGAAGATGAACAAGAACTTGAAGTAGATGATTCAAGTGATGAAGCAAGAAAATATGATAGGTTTAGGCTTTTATTTTTACATTGTTGCTGTAGGATTTGTTTACGTGCTGGTCAACCCTCGTTAGAGATGTTGTGTACTGTTAACTGTATATTAATTCCATGTCACGAAACTTTAATGCGATGGATTTCAATGCGCATCTCTCGAGATCATCTATGTTTGTTTGTTACTGTACCTAATTTTTTAGTTGACCAGATCACAGTTAGCACTACTTGCGCAGCACAAATACCTTTAGATCATCTCTTCTTCAGAGGAACACTCTCTTCAGTTCAGTTTATCTTCAGTTTGGTTACACCGAGTTCTAGGAAAAATCCACAAAAACGCGATGCTGTGATTTTTTTTCTCTTTCAAAAATGAAGGGAAAGAATATTATTTTTCTTTTTTACCACAAGTTAGTTGTCATGCACGTGCAAAAAAATGAGTTATTTTTTTGACTAGTTTGATATGTAACTTTATTTAGTTCACAAATATGTTTTGATTTTCTGTCCTTATCTCATCATACACAGAATTACTCCCTCCGTTACTAAATGTAAGATGTTTTAGCCTTTTTCCATATTCACATATCTCTACATGTATCTAGACATTTTTTAGTGTATAAGTTCACTCATATTATTATGTATCTAGACAACATGAGCAATAGTTACAACATCTTATATTTAGGAATGGAGGGAGTAGTTCATAAATTTATCTTACTTACCTTTTAGTTTGGGTTCTTTTTTTTTCACAAACTAGTGTAACTACTAGTTCAAATATAGGAAAGAAAAGATAAAAAAGGCTGCGTCTACTCTAATCGGCTGTGTTGTATGTGCTCTTAGTCGTGCCTTAATTAACTTGGGGAAAACCACTTGGAAATAATATGAATACAGATAAACAAGAACACATCACGCACGACCAACGATAAATAACTTAGATATGGGATTCTTAGATACCTACATAGTACGGTACATAGTACGTGGAACACATGATATACGGTACATAGCATGGTACACTAGCTAGGGCCGGCAACACTACGGGCGCGCAGCACCAACACCGTCTGGACTTCAGTGTCGTCGTCTTCACTGGTAGAAAATAGGGCTGTAGTCCTGGTTCGCCAGGGCCTGTAGTCCCGACCCAGCAACCGGGACTAGCAATGCGCGACTAAAGACCCCACTCTATAGCTGCGCCGACTGCGAACCGGGATTAGTTTCGGCTGGCCTAAAGATGCGGCTACTCAATCGGCTGCATTCAGCAGCAGGGCACTGGGCAGAAGAATTACCATCGGTGTTATGGAGCCTGCGAACAACACCAAATCGGTTGACAAACTACACATCATTCTTCATGGTATACGGCGCCACTGGTAGAAAATAGGGTTGTAGTCCCGGTTCGCCAGGGCCTGTAGTCCCGACCCAGCAACCGGGACTAGCAATGCGCGACTAAAGACCCCACTCTATAGTCGCGCCGACTGCGAACCGGGACTAAAGGCCCGTCCACGTGGGTGGGTGGCGGAGCCGGGAGGCGGAGGACATTTAGTCCCGGTTGGCCACATGAACCGGGACTAGATTTATTTCGTAATTTTTTTAATTCATTTGGTTTCTAATTATTTTTCGCACCTTTTTTTCACTCCCTTTTTTTCACTCCCTTTTTTTTTAGAATTTTTATTATTTGCTTAGTGTCTAACTACAATTATCTCTAGTCAAATTACTTACTCATGGTCAAACTTCCCGCTCGGTCACCCATCCTCCCACTACTCTAGCACTAGCACGCTTAACTTCCGAGTTCCATCCCGTCCCGCATCCAAGTGTTTCGCACGCATGTATGTGATACTAGTATCATATCAATCCTATTAACACGAGACTCGATGCCACATTTCTTTATTGTCTGAATTTCAAATAAATCTTTTAATAAACAAAAATAATGATGTAATTAATTATTTTGAATAAATAAATAAACTTTAACTTTTAATTTGTATTATTTCTAAAAATACAAATAATATATAAAAAAATTAAGAAAAATAGAACTAATTCATTTTAAAATCTTAATAATACAAATAATATATCAAAAAATGAAGAACAATAATACTAATTCATTTTAAAATCTTAATAATACAAATAATATATCAAAAAATGAAAAACAATAATACTAATTCATTTTAAAATCTTAATAATACAAATAATATATCAAAAAATGAAGAACAATAATACTAATTCATTTTAAAATCTTAATAATACAAATAATATATCAAAAAATTAAGAACAATAATACTAATTCATTTTAAAATCTTAATAATACAAATAATATATCAAAAAATGAAGAACAATAATACTAATTCATTTTAAAATCTTAATAATACAAATAATATATCAAAAAATGAAGAACAATAAGACTAATTCATTTTAAAATCTTAATAATACAAATAATATATCAAAAAATGAAGAACAATAATACTAATTCATTTTAAAATCTTAATAATACAAATAATATATCAAAAAAATTAAGAACAATAATACTAATTCATTTTAAAATCTTAATAATACAAATAATATATCAAAAAATGAAGAACAATAATACTAATTCATTTTAAAATCTTAATAATACAAATAATATATCAAAAAATGAAGAACAATAATACTAATTCATTTTAAAATCTTAATAATACAAATAATATATCAAAAAATTAAGAACAATAATACTAATTCATTTTAAAATCTTAATAATACAAATAATATATCAAAAAATGAAGAACAATAATACTAATTTTTTGTTAACAGATATATAGAATCTGTAGTTTTTCTGTTTTGTTTTCTTGATGTGTTTTTGTTTTTGCTTGTTTTGAAACGTGTGTTTGACATAATATAGAAATAGTATAGCTAGGAATTAATATGGAAATAATATCCAAGTCATTTAAAACTATATAGGAAACAAAAATAGTTTTATGAACAACAAAAGACAAGTGATAACTAAATCACAAATAAAATAAGTCTCACACATAGCTTTATGAACAACAAAAGACAAGTGATAACAAAAGACAAGTGATAACAAAAGATATCCATTACATAAGTCTCACAATACGGAACATTTACATAACAAAAGATATCCATTACATATATATACTAAGATAACCCATTACATGCATACATCTATGGCTCCGTCGAGTAGATGAGGAACAACTCGTAGGAGACATATGCATCTATGGCTGCATACTTGACGTTCGTCAAGTCCAGTGGGGTCTTCTCCCAATAACGGTGATTCTTCGAGGGGAAATCGGACTTCATCCTTTCGTAGCCCTCGTGCATCAAGGCAGTTTCCATGACAACCATCCCGGTCTTTGGCCCCTTCAACTGGATAAGATTCTGAAGATCAATGTAGTGATCTTCAGGTATCATAATACCCAAGCGCATCAACTTCGGACGGTCTTGCGTGATGTCAACGCTGCAAAAGTCAAACCCCCTGTTGACAAGAAAATCAACAAGGGCCGGACAATACTTTGAACTACTGCAACAACAAAAAATTGATACGTGTTAGATATGTTGCAACACATGTATTCTTCACATGCAACAAAAAAATCGAAGATGAAAGATTGTACGTGTGCGTTACCTTGACCATTGGAAGATCAACACGGACTCCTTGAATGCAATCTGGATGACAGCAACATCCCTCTGATTCGCCGTATACTCCAGATCAAGCCCGAAGAACCGGTGTTCATCGGGAGAGGCGTCATAGAGATCGGTCAAATAACCAAGAGCACCAGGCAGCCTCTCACAACTGTTGGTGTAGCACACGTCGAGAAGCTTGCCGCATGGTGTGGGACCATTGTATTCTTCCCAAACTTCAGCCATGGTGTGTGCTTGGTGAAGATCGATCGAAGAGATGAGGAGAGGAAGACAGTACAGAGAAGAGAGGAAGAGAAACAGAGACTCCGAGACGCGCGCTGTGGAATGGCGCCCTTCTGCCTCGCTCGCGAAATAAAAACCGCCGCGCGGGAGGCGGGAAGTTTGATATTTAGTCCCGGGCGGCCACGCCAACCGGGACTAAAGGACCAATAGTCCCGGGCGGCCAGGTCAACCGGAATTAATGCCCTCCACGCGCCTCAACGCGCTTCCCAACCCGCGACGTATGACCTTCTGTCTCGGGTCTCCTCCCGACCCGGGACTAAAGACTCATTAGTCACGGTGCGCGACGTTTGGGGACTGATGGGGGCGTATGGAAGGCCTTTTTTCTACTAGTGAGCTTCACTCCTCGTTGTCGTCATACTCGTCGTCTTCACTGCTCCTCGACACCGTAATCGCCGAGATAGTAGGGGAGGGTGTGCATGTGGTTTTCCTCGGGGAAGATGCTCTCGATGTCGGTGTACATGTTGTAGGTCGTGAATGTGATGAACTCGCATCCACACCAGAACACGCGGCCGAGCAGATAGTACGCATCAAACCTGTTTGTGAAGTAGGCGACGAGGCCTACCACTGGAGCATTATTGTGGGCGTGCTGTTCCTCTAGACGGAACATGACTGGCGACCCGGCCGGGAGGTGGTTAAAGCCCACACGGAGGAAGAGACGGGCCAAGTCCGTATTGTTCCTCCATCATGAGAACGACCAGACACGCAGCGCGGTCTCAATGACCCTGCCGGGAGATAGCGGACCTCTGGCATGGTGGGTGGGAAGCGAAAGGTGGGTGCGTTCAAGTGCATCTTCACGTACGTCGAGTCGTCAGTTGTGCTTTGGCTCTGGTTGAAGAGAAGAGAATTGGGAGGAGGCGGTGATTGAAGATGTGGAGGAGGAGGTTACGATACGCGTTTTAAGTAGCCAAGGGAGAGGAGGGGGTGGATGGAACCGCCGTTTGTTCAAACTGCATCGAGGCGTCGCGGTTGTACTTTTTTTCACACTGCATCGAGGCGTCGCCGTTATTTCACACTGCATCGAGGCATCGCAGTTGTACTGTGGAGAGGAGGGGGTGGAGGAACTGCCGTTTTTTCATCACCCAGTCCGTCTGTGCCCCGATGCGTGGCTCGACGCATGAAACAACGCGACAAATTAATCGAGCATGCGACTGAATCAAGCTGCGTGTGTGGCTAGGTGGCTAGGTGGCGACCGAATCACACCCGCGTGTGTGGCTAGGTGGCTGCGTGCATGGCGGCGTTGCCACTGAATCGCATCCGTGCATGGCTAGGTGGCGGCTGAATCGCAACCTTTTAATCACGTAAACTAGCCAATGCTGCACTCATCAATGCCAACGTCGGGCGCATGCATAGCAGGCTGAAACGATGGCATGGATAAAAGGCTGACCGCGCGCGTGGGTATGTTAGTAGGCTGAATTTAATTATAAACAAACTCCGCCCATTGTACGACGTACGAAGCATACAACGGCCCAACGGACAATCCCACAGAAACGCAGCCGCACTTGTCCCACTTGTCAGGTCCAACGAGCGACACAGTCCCACACGGCCCCACTAGTCAGAGTTAATGGAAGACACAACAACGTCAGGTGTGAGAATTCGTGAGAGTTTCACCTAAGGAGATAGGGAAAAGTGAGTAAAACATTCAACCGTGGGGAAAAGTGAGCATAACTAAGGAATCGGGGGCACAGGAGTAATAATCCCTAAATTCTACTTCAAGCAACAGTTTCTTTTCGAAACAAGCACCATACAAAATATGTTTTAATAAAAACTCTCTAAATGATACAGCAAGCAAGCATGAGAGTACTCACACAACTCTACTAAAACTAACATCTCTCAATAAGAGATGCAAAGAAAATAAGAGCTAAACAAGAATTTTGCAGCAACTAGAAGAAAAACTAAGAATACGAGCATATCAAGTATTCAAATGAAAAAACGGAGCTTGTCTCTCTCCCAAACAAGGAATGCTAGGGTCCAACCATATTATTGAACCAAGGAAAATAAAAGAAAACAAAATAAAAACAAACAGACACTCCAAGTAAACTTCATATGATGTGACCGAATAAAAATATAGTTTCACTAGAAGTGACCTGATAGATTGTTGATGAAGAAGGGGATGCCTTGGCCATCCCCAAGCTTAGATGCTTGAGTCTTCTTAGAATTTTCTGGGATGAATCACGAGGGCATCCCCAAGCTTTGACCTTTCACCCTTCTTGATCCCATATATCACCCTCTTCTCTTGACCCTTGAAAACTTCCTTCACACCACACTCAAAGAGTAATTCGCATTAGAGGGTTAGTGCAACTATAAAAAATCCATGGGTTCTGTATGGGCACAGGTTCTATTGATACTTTTAAACATTAGCTACATCACTGATGTTTCGTGAAGCAAAGAAATCCACTTGACATCGTAAAAGAGCAAATGAAAGAAAAATGGCAGAATCTGCCACACCAGAACAGTCTGTAAAGACGAATTTTTTCAGGGCACTTACGTTGCTCAGATAGAAAAACATAAGGAACAAACAAGTTGAGGAATTAGCTGAGGAATAAGCACAAAAAATTTCAGTTCATTCTAACTTTCCCGTGAATTATACGATTTTTTTACGGTGGACAGCAGAAATCTGTTTCCTGCGCAGAAATCCAAAACCAACCCCAACTCTCGTCAGAAACCTTACTTGGCACAACTAGAACATGAAAATAAAGATACAAAGTAGTTGCTACAGAATTATACAACCCCTTGACTCAAAGAAAACAGATAAAAACAAAGAAAAAAATAAAATCATGGGTTATCTCCCAAGAAGTGCTTTTCTTTAACGCCTTTTAGCTAGGCCCAGAAAAGTGGAATCAAGTATTTTCAAAAGAAGAAGATGCTCACATAATAATTATGAATTAAGAAAACGAGAGCATCAAGAAACAATAATAACAAATTTAAGTCTAACCCACTTCCTACGCATAGAAATCTTGTAAATAAATAAATAAATAAATTAAAGAGGCTTAAACTAGAAATCATGGGAAGGTAGAACAAGATCAACTTCAAAACTTTCAACAAAAAGAGAGGTGTTTTAGTAACATGAAAATTACTACATTCATATTTTCCTCTCTCATAATAATTTCCAATAGCATCATGAACAAACTCAACAACATAATTATCACATAAAGCATGTTTGTCATGGTCTAAAAGCACACAATTCATATCAAGCTCCAAAACAGTGGAATCAAAATTTAAAATCAGCTCCTCTTTTTTTTCTACTTTTCGCAATATCAAAACGAAATTATTGATCACTCATAAAAGGTATGGGACTACTAATATCAATCATATTTTCAGTAGAATTATGATTTATAACATCAAGTAACAGAGTACCATCATCAAGAGCATTATCATATAAAATTTGTAAACAAACTTTCTCATATCAATAGTTGCAATAAATATAGGATTACCATAGGACTTATCAAGGTAGCAAGGATTATCATAAATAACAGTAGCAGTATCATTCTCACAAGTTTCATTCATAGTAGTATCAAGGTCACAAGTATAGCAAGTATTAACTTCATCAAAAAGGGATATTTCAAAAGAATCAATAGGGTCATCACTTTCATCAAATAATGTATGAGCTAAAGAGCTACTCTCATTGGGAGGTATACATGGGTAGCTCCATTATTCCTCCTCTTGATCATCACTCTCCTCCTATTTTCATCCAATGAGCTTCCAGATTCAGCAGTTTCTTCTTCCATAGGTTCCTGCAAGGTATTAGTCTCTTCCTTAGGTTGAGAGCATTTATTAAGATATTCCATTATGTAGTAATTACAATCCTTGTAATTATCAAAGAAATATTCAAGTATATCATAAATCTCATATTTATAAGGTGCATCATCAATACTTTCAAGTAAATAGGCAATTTCGAATGCACCCTTCCAAGCAATAAATTCTTCAATCTGTTCCACATCATATAATTCATAATTTCCCTTAACATAAGAAGATATGGTAACATTATCAGTATACTCACATTTAAAAGGTAGGTGTTTATACCTCCTACAGCAACGAGATTTATCAAAGCAATAAGTAACATTATAAGTAGAGCACAAGTTTCTAGCATAGTCATGCAATTTATTAATTTGTTCCCATAAGTGTTTCCCTTTTTGTGACAAGCGGTGTTCCTTATAATATTTTTGTTGATCTTCCGTGAACCCACCTTGCCAATAAGATCTAGTTTCAAAGACATCAAACATTCATAGCAAGCATGATAAAGCAAAAATAACAACTAGAATAAGATTTTTTTTGTGTGTTTTTGGTAAAGAGAACCAAACAAGACAAAATAAACTAAACAAAACTAAAAAAAAGTAAGGAGATTGGAAGTGAGAGACTCCCCTTGCAGAAATTCTCTTCCTCCCCGGCAACGACGCCAGAAAACTTGATGTGTCCCTCGACGAGAGGCTGATGTTGGTAAACCTCAAGAGAAAGGTTGTGAAGAGTGCATCGGCAAGTTTTCCCTCAGAAAAGAAACCAAGGTTGAATCGACCAGTAGGAGGACAAGAAATCTCTGAAGGTTGATGCAGCTGAGGTGGCAGGGCACACTACCGGTTTAGCAGCAACGTGGAACCTACACAACACAATCAAATCACTTTGCTCCAACGAAGCAGTGAGGCTGTCAATCTCACTGGTTTTTCTGAACACAAAGAGGTTAAACGTATGGTGTGGAAAACAATATGAGAACAGTATGAAAGCAGGAACAGCAGTGTGAAAACAGTGGAAGCAGTGTGTGTATTATCAGTATGAGAAAATGGACCGGGTGTCGAATAGTCATCTCAACAAGTCCTTCGGATGAAGCGATAGGGTTTCGATTAGGATAACGTGTAGGCGCTGGTGACGATCGTCGGCTAACAGGGGGCGAGATTTACCTAGGTTTGGGGCCCTCGTAGAGGTAAAACCATTACTCCTGCTCTGTCGATCTGTACTATCGATAGATCGGTTATAATGGGGGTGCTCGAATCGAGAGTATGGTCTCGAGTTCAAGGCTTTGGTAGTGGTGTCTCTCCGTGAAAGATCAATAACATGTGTGGTGAACAAATTACAGCTGGGCAATTGATAGAAATGAAGGTTGCACCGTAGTGCATATGCAAGACATAAAGATTACTATGTGATTCATGAGGGCATTACAACAAAATACAAATACCGTCATCCAACTACATCTATGACTAATAATCCACCCTCCGAATATCATCCGAACAACCATTGGGTATTAAGTTGCATTCAACGGATTATCACAGTAAGAAAAGTGTGTAATGAAAACAATGTAAACTAAGTAAACATCGTTGTTTTCTCCCTAATGTCAACATCATATCCCCCATTCGTCACGTTTCTGTCACTCGAGCATAGATGCAAAGGAGGCATGAACCCACTATCGAGCATAAATAATCCCTCTTGGAGTTACTAGCATCTACTTGGATAGAGCATCTACTAATAAAGGAGAGCATGCAAGATCATAAATAACATATGCATGAAGATAACATGATAGATTGATAATCAGAAGACATAACATTCAACATTCATCAGATCCCAGCAAACACAACATGTAGCATTACATAAAGATGATCTCGATCATGTAGGGAAGCTCACGAGATCTAAACATGAGGTACAAAGTGGAGAAGACAACCATCTAGCTAGTTCTATGGACCCGTAGTCCAGGGATGAACTAATCTTGCATCACTTTGGAGGAGGGCATGGTGGTATAGACCCCTCCGGTGATGAATTCCCCTCCCGGCAGGGTGCTGGGGAGAGCTCCAGAACCCTCCCGATCTCGGGATGACGATGTTGGCGGCCTCGGTTGTTTCTCAAGAAAAGTGGTATATTTTTAGGGTTGATGTGTCGGGGGTATAAATAGGCGAAAGGGCGATGGCGATGGACGCCCGAGGGGCCCACACCACCCCCAGGCGCGGCCAGGGGGCGCGCCGCCCTATGGTGTGGCCCCCCTGTGGCCCCCCTCCGGGCCTCTTCAGGACTCCGTGGAACCTTCAGGAATTCTAAGACTTTAGGGCTTCGAATTTTCCAATTTCAAGAATATTTCCAGAACATCTTTTCTGAAACTAAAAATAGCAGAAAACATGGAACTGGCTCTATGGCATCTTGTCAATAGGTTAGTCCCGGAAATCAATAAAAATGACATAAAGTGTATAACAAACATGTAGGAAATAACATGAAAACAACATGGAACATCAGAAATTAAGGATATGTTTATGACGTATCAGTAGCCAGGTTCGCTTCTCGGACTCTGACTTGAGCGACCGCTCGGTCACTGTGCGCCCCACCCCGCGGCCCCATCTTCGCTCCACGGTGGTTGCTCCTTGCCTAGGCGCCAACGACTGGTCTGCGGCCGCTGGACCTAGCCGCGCCCCACCCAAGCAGGCGGTGGCCGGTGGAGCTGACGGCGATGGAGGCCCGTGGCTCACGCAGAGGAACAACCGGGCTCGGCCCCAATGCCAACTAGCTGCATCGCGCAACGTCTTGCCGTCCTCGCGGCCGCCTCCGGGTGCTGCGCGTAGGATCCCGGCAAGGCTGCACGGCTGCTGCTACAACTGCGGAGAGGAGGACCACAGTTCCGTCAACTGCCAGAACAAGACCCTGTGCGTGATCTACAACGTGCGCGGCCATGGCTCGCGCGAGTGCACCAACAAGCGCTCGAGGAGTCCTGCTGCCTTGGCGTCGTTGTCACGCCCTACTCCTGCACTCGGAGTCGAGGCCAGGGACGACCGGTGCTCTGAGGCGCTGCCCCCGCCCTCCTCTGCAGATGCTGAGCGGTCTTGGCGAGACGTGGTTCATGGAGACAGCGACGGCTCCGAATCCCGCGCGCCGCTAACGTCCTTTCTCGGTGCCCCTCTCCAGGGCCCTCCCGCTCGTGCAGCGCCCTGAGCCACCAGCGTTCACTTCCCTCCCCCGCGCGTGACGCATGTCCGCTTGATGTGTGCTACCTCCCTACTTCACCGGTGATGGTGCAGTTGGAGGAGGACATGCAGCCTGCAGTGGTGGTCACCATCGGTGGAAACAGACCGGAGATGTCCCTGGATGAGGCGGCATGGATGATCCACAGGACCCTTGACCTAACTCCCTACGACCTGATCATCCGTGCCCTCGAGCCGGACGATTTCCTCGATTTCTGTAGATCTATAGAAGTTAGGGACAATATCATCAGCAGGCGCAGGATTCCCTCCCCGCGGTGCATGCTCGTATTCGCACCTTGGTCCCGGCAAGCGCAGGCTGAGCTCGTCGAGGTGCCGATGCGGGTCCATTTGGAGCTCCGAGGCATCCCTGCGCACGCGTGGGAGCAAGCCACAACGGAAACTCTGATAGTGGGCTGCGGCATGCTTGACTCGGTGGACACGGAAATGGTGAACCACCACGACATGTCGTGCTTCCGGCTCAGCATGTGGACCCATGACATCAAGGCAGTGCCAGCGGCGTGCTGGCTCGCCATGCCGGAGCCTCATTTCAGGCACAAGCTCCATGTCTTCTCCACCAGGCGCAGACCGAGAGGCATTGCCCTCAAGGTGGTTTGGTACTGCGTGAGGTTCCGGGTCGTCGAAAGCTGCAACGGCGGGGCTTCACCGCCGTCAGGACCACCGGGGCCGAGCACGCGTCACGGTGGCAATGGGGAGCAAGATGAGGAGGGTCCAGAAGAGGTGTTCTGCCGCCACCAACGCGGCGGGCGTTGATAACCCACAAGTATAGGGGATCGCAACAGTCTTCGAGGAAGTAAAACCCAAATTTATTGATTCGACACAAGGGGAGTCAAAGAATATTTATAAGTCTTAACAGATGAGTTATCAATTCAGCTGCACCTGAAAGTAGATTTTCTCGCAACATATTATCAGTGGTAACAGTTTTATAGCAGCAGTAGTAGTAAAATAACAGCAGGAATAAAATAGAAACAACGGTAGAAATTATAGGAAACAGCTGGATTAAAACACTATAGGCATAGGGACGGATGAACGGGCGTTGCATGGATAAGATAGTTCATATAATAATCGAAATATGGGAAATTGTAGATTGATAATAATAAAGCATCCAAGTACTAGGTAAACCATATGCATGTGTTCCATATTTAGTCGTACGTGCTCGCAATGAGAAATTTGCACAATATCTTCTGTCCTACCAGCCCGTTGTAGAGGGGCCTCAAGGGAAACTACTGGTAATTAAGGTTCTCCTTTTAATAAATCACCGGAGCAAAGCATTAACATTCCGTGAACACATGTGATCCTCACATCACATCCATCCCCTCCGGTTATTCTAATTATTGTCACTTCGAGGCCTCGGGTTCCGGACAACGATATGTGTAAACGACTTGCAGGTATGATCAAAAACATAATTATCCTTATGAAACAATAACATGTTCAAATCTAGATCATGGCACTCGGGCCCTAGTGACAGGCATTAAGCATAACAAGTTGCAACAACGATATATAGCACTAACAACGGATACTGGACACCATGCCCTAACAATCTGACATTATTATATGAACGATCTCATCCAATCCCTACCATCCCTCTCAGCCTATAGCGGGGTTTACTCGCACATGGATGGGGAATCATGGATGGTTGATGGAGAAGTGGTGGCGATGACGCTGACGATGATCTCCTTCGAATCCCCGTCCCGGTAGGTGCCAGAACAGGAACTTCTGATCCCCGAATTGGGTTTCGTGGTGGCGGCGGTGCTCTGGTGTTTTTCTATGGAATATGACAAACCCCCTCGAGTTTTTAGGTCACGAGGATTATGTAGTTGAAAGGGGAGACAGACGGGGCACCCCAGGTGGCCACACTATGTGGTGGCGCGACCTAGGGGGCGCGCCACCAGGTGGTGTGGGCCCCTCCTGGCCCCTCTCCGGCTCATCTTCTGGCTGCGGGGGTCTTCGGGTAAAATAAGAACTTTGGTATCTTTTCCACGCATTTGCTTGAAAGTTGATTTTGTGCACAAAAACAAGACACCGGGGTAATTCAGCTGAAAACAACGTTAGTCCGTGTTAGTGGCATTCAAAACTCACAAGTTCAGAGGAAAACTACAGTAAAAGTGTTCGGAAAAGTATATACGTTTTGGACGTATCAACTCCCCCAAGCTTAGTTTATTGCTTGTCCTCAAGAAATTTAGTTAACAACTGACTGCGATAAAAGAACTTTTACGAACATATTTGTTTCATATGATGTAAATATTCTAACTATATGATCAAGTGCTTAGGCAGTTCATAACAAGAAGTATGCAAATAAGGTCACCTAATAGTTATGCAAACCATGAAGAGATACCAACACAGTAATAACAAGCAACATGAAATATATCAATTTGCAGGACTGCAATGCTCATAATAAGATATGATAAAGTGATATCTCGCTTGCCCTTAATAGTGGAGAAAAACATAAATGCCAGGGCACCTCTGAGGTTCAAGTGAAGACTAGAGGTAATGATATCAAAGATAAAAGCATCAAACTTATACCACAATCAACCGTGTTCTGGGACAAGGACATTACACTAAGGAGGCGTTTGGTTCACATACTGTTAACGTAAACGGCAACGGAATAGGATTACACTGGGATTAGATCCGGAATAGACGACATCCAAGTTTGTTTGGTTCACGGCTGTAAAGGTACCAAGTTTGGTGGGAGGGAGCAAACACAAATCAAGATCTGGAAGAAGAGCCGGTGGACATGCGGCCACAGGCGGAGAAGAAATCTGGTGCAGTTGCGGTGATCCGACCGGAGAAGGAGACCGGCGGTGAGGTGTTGGTGATCCGCCCGGAGATGGAGACCGCCGGTGAGGTGGTGCCATCCTGCTCCTCGAGTAGAATCCGAAGGAGACGACGTCCAGGGATAGATTATTTGATGGTTGTATCCCCAACATCGTCGACGTCGCTGCTCGAGGAGGAGCGTATGAGGGAGGATCTAGATCGGTGGTGGATGGTATCGAGCCACAAGCCTACGCTCGACCTTCTAGGTGCTAGCTTTGGTAACGCGTTTCGTTTCCGGTGGGTGGGCCGGTAACGATTTTGAGATGGGCAGTAACTCGTTTACGCGGTACCTATTTACGGGGAAACTGGACCAAACATGATTAATGGGAAGAGATAACAATGTAATCGGATTACGGAAGGAAAATCATGAACCAAACATGTCCTAAGAATGACAACTATGCTCTTGAGAAGGTGCATGAAGTTAGAAGGTGAAGACTCAACATAAAAGTAAAAGAAAGGCCCTTAATAGAGGGAAGCAGGGATTAACATGTGCTAGAGATTTTTATTTTATTAAAAACAGAAGTAAAAATGATTTTGGGAGGTGATTGTTCATGTCAACGAATGGTAATAGAGTTCTTGTTATCTTCCATACTAAAAAAGTTGAGAGCGGTTCCAAATTATTTATATTAGGAATTTATAGCATGCTCTTTATATAGTATGACACTCCCCCACCTTGCTGTCGCAAACCATGGCTAACCGAATCCTCGGGTGTCTGCCAACAATATCATACCATGGAGGAGTGCCTATTTATTTGTTTAGCTTTTTGATGTTATAATGGTCTAACTAGCTCTTTGCAAAATTAATGACGGGGAGATGAAGCATGCAAGTCGGGGTACTTAATTAGTATGAAAGATAACAAACGCAACTACTACTTCCTCATGAGCTAAAACAGTGTCACAAAATGAGAAGTATTTTGAAGGTTTTAAAGGTAGCACATGAAAATTTACTTGGAGTGTTGGTTAAATACCACATATAGGTAGGTATGGTGGACACATTTGGAAAACTTTGGTTTTGGGGAGTTGGATGCACGAGTAGAGCTCACACTCAGTACAAGTGAAGGCTAGCAATAGACTGGGAGCGACAATCAAGAGAGCAATAACTGTCATAATAATGCTTGTGATAAAACAAAATTAACGGGGGCATAAAAGTGATACAAATACTCCGAGGTAAAATAAACCATCGAGGCTTAATTGACTTTTTGTTTTCAGTCTTATGCATGTGTGAGCATGTGCCAAGTCAATTCAAGTGAAACATTCAGAGGGAGATGCCACAATGTCATACCCTTCTATGAATAAAACAATGCAAAAAAATATTTATACGACATGCTATCTAATATTAGTAAATTGGAATTGATCATGAGAGAGCAGGAACTACTAAGCATCCATTAAATAACATACACCTTACACGAACAAACTAAGCATGTCCACATAGATGAGTATATGTACAAAAGATGAAAACAAATAGAGTTCATACCAACCTCTCACCATAACTTGAATTGTCGTAAATCGTCATTATTGCTCTTCACTCATGTGGATTGAATAATGTAAAATGATAACCAAGATCCAACGGGGTCACAGAGGACTATTGAACTCTGCAGCAAACTTTATAAAACCAAAGAAGAACAACAAATACTTTTGGGGTTTTCGAATTTAAAACAAGAACAGAAAAGAGAACAAAGCAAAATATATTTTGATTTTTGAATATTAAACTGAAACTAGAAAGTAAAGCAAACTAATAAAAGGAACTGTAGGAACAAATAAAGAGAAACAACAGAAATATTTGTTGGTCTTTTTGCGTTTTAGAAAGCGGAAAAAAACAATAAAATCAAAGGAAACGAAAGAAACGAAAACATGGATATATGAAGAACCAATAGAAACATGATATGTAAATGAGTGTGATGTCGGCATACCTCCCCCAAGCTTAGGATTTTAGCCTAAGTGGAGATCAATCCCAAGAGGGCCAAAAAGTGGCGCCTCCATATTGCAACGAGGAAGGGCCATCCTCCTGATATGAACTCAAGGACGCCACGGTGTAATGCACATTGTAGTCCTCGGAGGGCGCACCGTTCCCTGCCTGTTACTCGGGGTCGTGCTGCACATGGAAACCAAGCAAACGCAGCTGCTCGTCCAGCTCCTCCTTTTGGCGCGACCACGGCCCCTGCGAATACTAAAAAATTAGGTTGCGGCAAAGGAACTTCCCTTTCATCTCCATCAGTAAATAAAACTCTATAAACTAGATTTCCAACACTAGAGTTAGCAGTAACAAATTGATGAGCTTTCATGGCAGCAAGATCAAGTCTCTCTGGGGCTAATAACACATCATTGTGAGCAACAGAAAGGCCAAGAACAGCTATCATACGTGCAGCAATAATACCCCCACAAAATGGTCCTCTAGCAGCTAAACAGCGAGCAATGAGAGCACCAAGGTTGTACTTATGATTATCATTAAGTGCAGCAGCCAAAAAAGCTAAATGGTAATTTGAAATATTACTAGTGTTTTCCCTACCAAGAACACTAGTAGAAAAATAGTAAGTAAAGTATCTAATGGTTGGGAATTAAATGTTTCTTATCTTGCCGCGCTGAGCTACACGGTCATAATCATTTGTCACCCCTCGGTAGAGCTCCAACAAATCAGCAGGTTGTCCTTGAATCCTCCTTGCTGTCCCAGTCGTATTAATACCTATGATGCTGCAAAATCTTGCCAATGACAAGGCGAAAGGCCTATCATAGATTCTGAAAGCAATAGATGGGTTATAAGAGGAGTATCGACAATAAATCTCTCAACAAAAGTTTTGGTTAGTGTAGCATCTTGAGCGCTTTCGTCATTCATATAATCAGTTAGACCAAACCTGCTAATAAGAAGCAAGAAATCATCGAGGATCCCTACATCATTAAAAAGGTTAAAACAAGGGAAAGTAGATGGATGTGCATCTCCATCATCCCCCGCATCATCAATACTCGATGCAATGATATTTTCATTGTAAGATGGTCTCAACGGAGTAGCTGATCTTGAAGGCCTTGACCTATTTGGTGCATCACTCTCAAAGATTTCTCCAAAGGTGTAGTTATGGATCTTTCTTTTCTGAAATTTTTAACAATCATCACAAAAATTGATTTTAAGGCAACTATATGATAGAAACTACGATAGAGACTAGAAACAGGGCTATACATGCATATAAACTAATTTATTTTCACACAAATCAAGCATGCAAACTCACATAACCTGTCACCTACAGTACCAAAATACTCCACTAAACAAAATTCTACTTGAATAATTGGAAGAGTCACATACCGGAGAGCAAATGCTCCAAATTTCAGCAAAAAAGATGGGCTGAGCAAGGAGATCGAAAATTCACAAGGAAGAACAACAAGAACTCAGTTTTGAGCAATGTTTTCGAGTTTGGTGGAGAGAGAGAGGAGTGTTTGGCAGGAAGGAGAGCAAGTGGAGGGCTAGGGGCCCCACACCATGTGCTGGCCCGCCCTGGGGCCTGACCACGCCACCAGGTGGTGTGGTGGCATGGTGGGCCCCCTGGGTTGCCCCAGGTGCCTCTCTACCCCATTTTCAACGTAAAAAATAATATAATTTTTCTGAAATTTTTAGAGAAACTTTATTTTCGAGTAATTTCCAGAATTTGTTAAATGATTATAAACCAGGAAAACAATTATGGAATGATGGAAAAAAAACCCAGAAACAGAGCTACGTAAGTTCTAAGAAACTCTCCAATAAGCAAATAACCAGTGGAAACATAGGAAAACATAGTGAAAACATAAATGTGGGTGGTAAAACATGAGTAACAACAGTAATCAAGGTGAAAACATAATTGGGGAAAGCAAAAACATAGTGAAAACATTGTTCTCTTCATTCAAAATCACTTTGTTAACAAGGTTGATCAATTCTTGTTACCAAAACAATTTTTACATGAAGGAAAAATTTGCATTTCGCTAATTGATTCCGTTACCTCAACTTTGATAGACATAATCCCAATCATAAAAATTTCATATTCTTTCTGTGGCATTGAAATAGGACAATAGAATTCTCCAATCTTGATGGTCTCAATATCTTCAATTGAATTTAGACCATATTTCTTATCAATCTTCTTGGGAAAATAAACTGTGTGCTTTTTATCATTAACATTAAAAGTTACTTTCCCTTGATTGCAATCAATAACAGCCCCTGCAGTGTTAAGAAAAGGTCTTCCAAGAAGAATAGACATATTATCATCTTCAGTCATTTCCAACATAACAAAGTCAGTTAATATCAAACAATTAGTAGCCACTTGAACAGGAACATTCTCACATATAGCAACAGGAATAGCAGTAGATTTATCAGCCATTTGCAAAGATATATCAGTTGGTATCAATTTTTCCAGAAGAAGTATTTTATAAAGAGAGAAAGGCATAACACTAACTCATGCTCCCAAATCACATAAAACAGTTCTAACATAATTATTTTTAATGGAGCATGGAACAGTGGGCATACCAGGATCTCCAAGCTTCTTTGTAACCTTACCATTAAAAGAGTAATTAGCAAGCATTGTGGAAATTTCCTCATTAGGAATCTTCCTTTTGTTAGAGACAATATCTTTCATATATTTTGAATAAGGAGGCAATTTAATAACATCAGTTAAAGGAATTTGCAAAAACAAAGGTTTCATCCAATCACAAAACTTATTATAATGTTCTTCTTCCTTTGATTTATGTTTCTTATTAGGAAAAAGCATTGATATTTGTACCCAAGGTTCTCTCTCATTACCATGTTTATTAGCAATGAAATCCTCTTTAGTGTACTTTGCATTTTTAGTCTACTTTTCAGGTTCGGCTTCAATTTCTTCTTTATCAGAATCATCACTGTTTTCATTACCACTTTTGGTTTCAGCATCATAGACATATATACTATTAGGATCTGTAACAGGTTTAGGAGATTCTACAACAGTTTTATGTTTGTTCTTCTTTTTCTTAGAAGAAGTACTATTATTTTAGCTTGTTGAGAATCTTGTTAAATTATTTTAGGATGCCCTCACGATACAGAGGATCCTGAGTAGAAACAACACTTCCAGTGATTATTTCATAAACATGTTTTTGCTAGAAGCATTAGCTAGCAAATCTTTTGAACCTTATTGAGTTGATCAATTTGAGTTTGAACCACTAGGTGAGGGGGAGCCTCACCTACTCCACATATAAACCAGAACCCACTTAATGGGACTCGAGACTGTTGGTCCGGTTTATAACAGGGAGGTCTGGATTATGGTTGTCACCCTAAGGAAAGGATGTACGGATTACCCATTCCGTAACCCGGAGAAGATAGAAGACCGGCCCAGAGTTTGCGGTAAGTAGCGAAGAGGCCCAAATCCCGGAGGATGGTCCAAGGCCGGATGGGGATGACCAGGCCACGAGGTGAACTGGCAAAGCAAGACCTAGAACCGAATTAGGGCAGGACTCCGATAACGGGTGTAACCCGGAGGTCTTGTCCCCTATATAAGGCGAGACCCTAGGCCGTAGAAAGATAAGCTCTAAGTCGATACCAAGGTAACTCGAGACATCGAGAGCCGAAATCGCCCTTTGTAATCGAGACCTTGTTTCTTGATAGTAAGAAGGCAGGAGTAGGTTTTACCCTCAATCGAGGGGCCGAACCTGGTAAGCTCGCGTCTCTCGCTTCCACCTTAACCCTTTCGAAGTTTCGCTTAGCAGCAATGGCCTTGCAATCTAGTTCTCGCATCAGGACACTTTCCGTGACAACACCACGACAGTTGGCGCCCACCGTGGGGCCTTACCAGGGATGGACAAGCTCGCGATAGGCCGGTTCAGGAGGAGCCGGTGCGGAAACTACTACAACCATGACACATGGGGTCCAGAGTTTGCATCTGTGGAGTCAGGATTTCGAGTCCCCTTTGGTGCTATCCACGTCTTTGTTGGCTTCGTGGGAGCGAAGGACCCAGACCAGCGGTCAGACTCAGTTTCGGAGGAGGCTACGATGATAAACTCTAATGGTGAATCTTTAGTTGGGAACAATGATCGTGATGAAACGGGATCCATCCACCAGCTCTTTGAAGACAAGTTAGGAAGAGACCTTGAGCCAGATCTGCAGAGTCTAAGGGAAGAAACCCATCACGCAACTGTTTACATGGCTGCACCAATGCGACCCACAGAGCCCAGGTATGATGCTAGTGGCAATCTAATTACAGATACTGTTTCAACTTGAATCCAGTTCCAGGAGGACCAAGAGGTGCGGGAACAGCATCAACGGGCCCAACGGTAGCCCCGGTCGGATCTACAGAACCGCGTTCAATAGTACCCGGCCCGACTAACTCTGGGCCGGCCGAGGAAGTGATTGACTTAACAGCGCCCCTGTCACATAACCCAAGGCCCGAACTGATGGCTGCAATGGATTCACTAAATGAAATCTTGGCTACTGCGATTACCCCGGAGAACATGGTGCAGCGTAACTCAGAGATCGAAAGGCTTAGACAATAAAAAACTCGTTCCCGTCGGGAGATCGAGAAAGAGGTAACATGTATAAACAAAGCTCGGACAGAAGTCCTGGAGGAAGCAACACGTATGGAGAGAGAACGGATTCATCTAAACTTCAGACAGAGGGAATTAGCTTCAATACATAACAGACGCTATCATACCCGGCTGAACAACAAATTCGGCGCAGGACTGGGACCTACCAACCTACAGAACTTATTCGCGTCTCCAGTCGGGGTGCCTGGGGGACCTAACCCTGCCCAGCCGGTTCACGCCATGAACCCTCCGGTTGCTCTAGTTCCAGTTCATCCGACACGTTTTCAGCCACCTATCCAGCTGCATGGTAATCCGAATCTTGTCTCGGTCCCAGAACAACCTCTACAGGAATGGTTTCATACACCGCCAGGTCATTTCAACAATCCAATGGATAACATTTGGGAAGGAACAAACAGTCTGGCATGGATTCCAGTCAACCCCAATGATCCTATTGGAATTGAAGCCCAAAGGGCAATTGAGATGTTACAAACAGCGGTGGTCCAGCAGATGAATTACAGTAATCAGGACAGGATACACTCAACTCCTTACAACAGCAGGAATTCCTTGACTAGAAGTTATCATGGAAATTCACCAGTTCCAGCCTGCTCTAGAAATGCAAACCGGCAGCAACCAAACCCGCCCAGGCCGACCGTATCCTACGCACCTAGAGTTATAAATGCAGGACATAGAGTTGCAAAACCAGAAAACAGGAATCCATGTCACGTTCAACAAACAGTCCAAAACATAGCCTCTACCCTTCCCCCAACTGGGTCTCGCCGGATTGGCATCCAGTGTCTTGGTCCAGCAATCAGGAACGAGAGAATACCGGCTGGTTTTAAAGGACCCCGTAGAGTTGTAAACTATACACCAAACTAGGAGCCCGCAGATTGGATAGAAGGTTATGAGATGGCAGTGGAAATATTGGAAGTAAGTGACTCAGTATGCGCACGGTACCTAAGCGTGATGTTAGAAGGACCTGCGAAGTCCTGGTTAAAGAACTTGCCCGCAAACTCAATTAATAGCTGGCAGGAGCTGAAGGACCAGTTCATCAAAAAAATTCAGGGAACATGTAAGCGTCCGACGACTATTACAGACTTGGAAAACTGTGTTCAGAAGGAAGGGGTGTCTACCCAGCATTGGTCTCGACGCGTAGCGGAAATCATACATTCATCTCTCGGACTCACCGCCCAACAAGTAGTAATAGCATTGGAAAGAAATTGCAGGTTTGACCCTTTGAAGCATAAGCTGGGACGCATTAAGCTCTACGTAAGTGATATGAGCGAGTTGATGGATGCGATGACCAAGTATGCGGAGTCTGACAAAACGAAGGACATAGACTCAGATGATGAGAAGTCCGCGAAGGGAAAGAGAACTGGGACCAAGGGTAGCCAGAACCCAAATCAGAGCAACGGTAACCCTCAGAACCAGAACAATAACAAGCGTAAAAACGGAGATGGGGCTTCATATTTGGTGGCAAATACGAATACAGGTTACCGAAACCAATGTCAGGGCAACAATTTCAGAGGAAATCAAAATTTTCGACCAAATAGCTTTGCACAGGCTCAGCAGGTTCTGAAGGGTCCATGTCCTCGACACAGCAAAAACGGAAAGTTAGCAAACCATTCTTGGGAAAACGGTTTCATCGTGCAGGGTTTTAGACCTAGCGGAAGTAACAACTACGGACCAGGAAACAGTGGTAGAGGCAACCCAGGAAATATGGGAGGTGGACATCCGGGACCCGGCGGCTCTGGACCTATAAATCATAATCCGGGTCATCACGGTGAGGGTAACCAGGGAACTAACCCGGGTGGTAGTCACCAAGGAGGAAATTCTGGTTTTCAAACAAATCTGAAATAGTTTAACTCAGACCAATATCATGTATTCACTACCAGTTCATGCAGGAGAGAACGCAAGGTGCAGAAACCCGCCGTCAATACAGTGGCTCCTGCTGTTTCTAGGTGGCTTAACTAGTTAGAACAACCCATAACTTGGAGTCGGGCTGATCATCCTCCGCGAGTTGATAATCCAGGAGGAGTGGCTCTGGTCGTGGCTCCACAAGTTCGAGGATATAAGTTAGACAAAGTATTGATGGATGGAGGAAGCAGTATAAACATACTTTACTACGACACGTTCAAAAGGATGAACCTGCAAGAGAAACAGCTTCAGCCATCATCAACTGTGTTTCATGGGATTGTACCTGGTAAGTCTGCGCAACCTATTGGAAAAATATTCCTTGAAGTTGCTTTTGGAGTATTTGAGAATTACAGGACATAGATGCTAGCATTTGAAGTGGTCAAGTTCAAAAGTCCATACCATGCTCTGTTCGGGCGGCCAGCTTATGACAAATTTATGGCCAGACCCTGCTATGTTTACCTCAAGCTAAAGATGCCAGGTCCCAATGCAAATATTACTATCAATGGTGACAGAGACATAGCTTTGGAATGTGAGGAAGGTGATGCAACCTATGCAGAGACTGCGTGTGCAGAAGAGGAGTTGAAATTGTATATACTGCAAGTTGATCCAGAAGACATGACCTCACTCAAAAAGCCATCAGCTGAGTCCAAGTTGAAATTTAAGTCTGCTCAACACACCAAGCTGGTGGAATTTATCCCCGGTGACTCATCTAAGCAGTTTAGCGTGGGGGCTCACATGACAGAAAAATAGGAAAGCGCGCTCATCAAGTTCCTCCGTGAGAATTGGGATATCTTCGCATGGAAACCTTCTGACATGCTAGGTGTCCCAAGGGAACTTGCTGAGCACGGTTTAAATGTAGATCCTAAATTGAAACCTATTCGTCAGTTCCTCCGTTGTTTCAATGATGAGAGAAGAAAAACAATTGGAGAAGAGATTGCCAGGTTACTTGCAGCAGGGTTCATAGTAGAAGTATTCCATCCAAAGTAGTTAGCCAATCCAGTTCTCGTTCTCAAGAAAAACGGAACCTGGAGAATATGCATAGACTACACAGATTTGAACAAAGTATGTCCTAAAGACCTGTTCGCGTTACCCCGTATCGACCAGATTATAGACTCTACGGCTGGTTGCGAACTGGTATGTTTTCTGGATGCCTACCCAAGTTATCATCAAATCAAAATGAAAGAAGAATATCAATAAAAGACATCATTCATTACTCCCTTTGGAGCATTTTGTTATACGTCGATGCCCTTCGGTTTGAAAAATGCAGGGGCAACTTATCAAAGGTGTATCCAGAATTGTTTGGAAAGTCAGATTGGGCGAAACGTGCACGCTTATGTGGATGACATAGTAGTCAAATCCCAAAAAGGTGACACTTTGATCTCAGACTTGGAAGAGACATTCGCCAATTTGCGCAAGTACCAGGTGAAGCTTAATCCAACAAAGTGTGTCTTTCGCGTACCAGCTGGAAAGTTATGAGATTCATTATTTCAGAGAGAGACATCGAAGCAAACCCGGAAAAAATTCAGGCCATACATAACCTGAAAAGGCCGGTTTGCCTGAAGGACGTTCAGAAGCTGATAGGTTGCGTTGCTGCCTTGAGCCAGTTTATAAGCAGACTAGGCGAAAAGGCTATACCCTTATACCGATTGCTGAAGAAAACTGACACCTTTGTGTGGAATCAAGAGGCTGATGAGGCATTGGAGGCCCTGAAAAAACAACTTTCCAACGCACCTATATTGGCTGCGCCTGAGAAGAAAGAGCCCATGTTACTATACATAGCGGCAAATAACAAGGCATTGAGTGCGGTGGTAGTTGTGGAGCGTAAGCTGGAAGGTAAAGAAGACCTTGTTCAACGACCGGTTTACTATGTGAGCAAGGTCCTGACAGAGTCTAAAGAGTGTTACCCACATTGGCAGAAGCTGGTTTTTGGAGTATTCATGGCTGTCGTAAACTGAAATATTATTTTCAGGAACATCCTATTACCGTGGTTAGTTCAGCACCTTTGTCTGATATTATTCAAAACATAGAAGAAACAGGGAGAGTTGCCAAGTGGGCTATTGAGATGGGGTTGTATCATATCAAATATGAGCCAATAAAGTCCCAAGACTTGGTCGAGTTTATAAATGACTGGACACAGTTACAGGTTCCACCGGATAAACCAGATACTAAATACTGGACTATGCATTTCGATGAATCTTGACAACTGGAACGTTCAGGAGCTGGTGTGGTGTTAACATCCCCAAGAGGAGATAAGTTTCGCTATGTCTTGCAAATTTCATTCAAATGCACTAATAAAGCAGCAGAGTATGAAGCTTTGCTCCATGGGCTTTGTATTGCGAAAGAAATGAGCATAACCCGGATTCGATGTCTGGGTGATTCCGATCTTGTCTCTCAGCAAGTTACAGGAACCTGGGACTCTAAAGACCCAGTTATGGCAGCTTATAGACGGGCGGTTACCCAACTGGTTGGACATTTTCAAGGATATCAGGTTGATCATATCGATCGACGTCTCAATGAAGCAGCTGATGTAGTAGCTCGTCTAGGTTCCTAGAAAAAGCAAGTTCCACCAAATGTTTTTTGGATGAAATTCATAGCCCATCTGTTAAAATCCCAACACAGGAAGACCTAGCAAATCCAGATCCAGAATCAGAATTAGTAGCTTCCCTGCATATAATCTCAGAGTGGATTGAGCCATACTTGGCATACCTTATGAGAGGTGAGCTCCCGCAGGACGAGGTTATCGCTCGCCAAGTTACAAAAAGATCCAAGTCATATACAATTCTAAATGGTGAGTTACACAAGCGAAGTGCAGCTGGAATTTTTCAAAGATGTGTCTGTCCAGAAGAAGGATGTCAAATTTTAAGAGAAATCCACTCAGGAGATTGCGGCCACCATGCAAGTTCTAGATCTTTGGTCAATAAAGATTCCAGACATGGATTTTTCTGGTTAACCGCGAACGCTAATGCAGAACATATAGTTAGAACGTGTGAAGGATGTCAAAGATATGCAAGGCAGGATCACGTGCCATCTCAGGATTTACGCATGATTCCCATAACCTGGCCTTTTGTAGTTTGGGGACTTGACATGGCAGGACCTTTCAAAAGATCAACTGATAAAAAGACTCATCTACTGGTGGCAGTTGACAAGTTTACAGAGTGGGTAGAAGCAGAGCCAATCAGTAAATGCGACGCGGTTATAGCATTCAAGTTCTTAAAAAAACTGATTTTTGGCTACCCACATAGTATTATAACAGATAATGGGACAAATTTGTCAGAAGTTGCAATGCAGAAGTTTTGTGAACAGAACCATATACGGCTAGACCTTGCTTCAGTGGCCCATCCACAGTCTAAAGGATAGGCATATCGAGCTAACCAGGAATTACTTAAAGGTATCAAACCTAGGCTTTAGGTTCCATTGGAGAAAACTGCTGGTTGTTGGGTCCAAGAGTTGCCTGCTGTTTTATGGAGTATAAGAACTACCCCAAATAGGTCAACAGGTTATACAACTTTCTTTCTGGTTTATGGAGCTGAAGCAGTTTTGCCAAGTGATTTTTGTCACGATTCACCACAAGTGACTGCTTATGTCAAAACACAGAACGAGATAGCTCGTCAAGACTCGCTAGACGCTTTAGAGGAAGCACGTGACCTAGCAGCATCCAGGTCAGCTATATATCAGCAGGACATGTGTCGCTATCATAGCCGCAGGGTTAAGACTCGAAGTTTCCAGGAAGGGGACTTGGTTTTACGCCTAATTCAGAAAAAGGACGGGATGCATAAGTTAAGTCCTCCATGGGAAGGACCATTTGTGGTAAGTAAAAAACTACATAATGGATCCTATTACCTCATTGATATACGTGATGCTGATAAATCACGAACATCTGAGGAAGAAACTGGAAGACCATGGAACATAGCCCAGCTGAGGCCATATTATACATAGGATCATTGTAATCACTATGTTATTTTGGCAATGAGAAGCAGTGTTAACAACATCTGAGTTATTGGGATTTGTTTTCATATCATTATGATAGAAAGTCACAACATTTTTTCTATATGATTACTTGGGGGCTGATGCTAGAGCACGGTCTATATCTCAAGAATCTGGCATAAGCCAAAATATATTGGTTATACTTGCCTGCCAGTCAGTGGTTACACACACTTTTATGACCTAGATGTTTAAACCTGGTTAAGTCAATCATGATATAACCCGGCAAAAAACAGGTTACTATGACCCTGAACTCACCAGAGTTGTACACACTAGAATAAGTCATGCGAAAAACTCGCTGAGCTAGAAGGCAAAGAAAAACCAAGTCAAGAAAAGTTTCACGTGCAAATAGAAGATGTTGCAAAAATGAAGTAAAACCGGAAACACTTTGCATAACCTCAAAGGGAAACCGAGTTATTACACACAAAATTGTAGCATAAGTGCACATGCGCACTTTCAAAAATAGGACTAGAAATAAAGCAGTTCATCTAGCCTATTACAGACCCATCAGGGTCAAATTGTTATTTTTGCAGAGATCATATGATTACAACACAGCAGATTTTCCTTTCTACTAGGCCGCGTCATTAGTCACCGGGTCTTCAAGCTCCAGGTCTTGAGTCTCCGGCTCATCTGTCGCTTGGATAGCTTATGTTCCTTCAACCTCATCAGCAGGAACGTACTTCCACTCCAGCTGAGCCAAAGCATCAGTAATGTTCTCCGGTTCATATAAGGGGCGGGTGGAGTTTAAACAGAAGGAGTGAAAGATTGAGGCGCACCAGATGAAGAGGCTATAGAGAGCCGGCTCTTCTGCGGGGCTTGGCGGACAGCAGCCATAACCCGAGGAGTAAACGGCATTTTACGCTCACCCGACGAATTATAACCCGGACACATATCCTTCAGCTTAACCTTTTCAGCAATAGTGCAAGCCTGAAACCGGCACTCCTTTTCTATCCTGGTGAAGTCTTTTCTGTCATACTTGGACATATCCGCTTTATATTCTGGGAAGCCCTTCACAAGAAGATCCGGGTTCAATTCCGGGTGATAGGATTTCGCCAGGGACATAACCTTGATGGCTCCGTGGCGGCAGGATGATAGCTTATGCTCTTCTATCCACTGAGGGACCTGAGTTAGCTCCACAAGCATCTCACTAAGCCTTTTAGGAGGAGTGTCCCAGTTCCGGACAGCTTTAATACATTCTCCACCTCCAATATATAGCTGCCGGATCAGGGTGAACAAAGCCTTCAGTTTCAGGTCTGGAAGTTGAAGGTTATTGTGTAATTTTTTTTTATCTGAACCAAGCTATTGATAGTAAGACAAAGGAAATACAGAATTGGAAAAGCAGTGCATTGACAAGGGATAATAAACCAGACAAACTTACCAAACACACTGCATGTGATATCTCTTAGCAGATCTTTGACCTTGGTAAAGATGGTCCGGGTTTCCTCCAAGTCCTTCTCAGCAGTTTCTGCTCTAGTTATAAGAGCCTTCTCCCAGGTCTCAAAGTCCTGCTGCAGAACAGACCAAGTCTTGGCTGCCTCAGTTATTTGATATTCCAGCTCCTTCTGCCGGTTCCTGGCTTCTTCAGTTTTCTTGGCCTCTTGGGCGAGTAGGTTCTTCAAATTTGAAACCTCCTTTTGCGAGGAATATTCAAGACTCTGCAAATTCATTGGTCACAACAGAATAAAGTTATCCACAGGTTATAGTCATAACTTGATGAAAATTCGGATTATAATAGCATAACACGGAAACTAGCAAATTTATAGCATTTTCAAGAATAAAGTTAAGTCCCGAGTAGCCGCAGGCTGGCAAATCCGACACTTGGGGGCTACATTATTTCAGGTTCAAGCATTGGGTTATAAGCTATGTTCAAGTCCCGGCCAGCTGCAGGCTCGAAACCGGCACTTGGGGGCTACACTATTTCAATCTTAGCTCCAGTGGTTGAGAACAAAAGCATAGTAAGTCCCGGTTTATAATTCCACTATAAACCGGCACTTGGGGGCTGCAACTATTCAGGTTACAACTATTCAGGTTACAACTATTCAGGCTACAATTATTAAGTCTACAACTATTCAGTGATAAATCTCCAAGTCTATGTTACGAATATAAACTAGAAGATTGAGGCTACATGTTATGTATATTGAGGTTACCTCATATTTCTGTTTCAGAAACTCGATAATACCATCAGCACGGCACCAGTTCTCAGAGAGTTCTTGATTAAGCGTATCAAAGTCCTGGCATTCAATATTCAGGCTAGGAGTAGCCTTCTTTTCTTCCGGATTCACTTTCAGATCTTCAGTGACTTTGGAGAGCACGGTGGAAGGTCCAGTAACTTGGGCAGCCTGAGATCCGGTTATGACCACATCCGGGTCTTGAACATTCCTCTTCAACCGGAGGATCATTACCCGGGATATTATCAACCGGGTTCACCTCTTCTTCATGTTCTTCAACCATAACATCCATATGACCCGGCGATGGAGCGACCGGTTCATCATTTTCTTCTCCAATGGCTCTGTCTTCAATGTTCACAGGGGGAGCATCAGATGAGACACGGTTTGCTTTCAGTACAGCTTGAGCTCTGCGGCAAAAAGAAAACCCTAAGTTACATTGCATGATTAAGATGTTAGCGGTAATAAAACAAGGGATGGAAAGGGGTAGATTACCCACAGTTAATGGAGAACTCACTGGCCCCGCTAAAATGAGACGAATCTGAGTTTGGAGAATCTGAATGAAAAGGACAACTCAGCTCTGGCCTTATTTGTGCGGCTAAGGGGTGTGAAGCAGTGGGTGAAAATCGAATTTGGGAGACCCGACGAAGAGGAGTTTTCGTAGGCAAACCTGTTTCTAACTCGCTTGAGCCGGAGCTCCGGGTCCTCCTTCTTTTGCTTCCTTTCTCATCATCCTGCGTTTTCTCTGTGTGTGAGGATGGTTTCAAAGGATTTTTTGACAGTCTAGAGATAGGCACCTTTGCAACAGCCTGCCGGGTCCTCTTTTGGCCTGCGGGGGACTCCTTCTCAATCACCAGGTTGGAACCGGTGATGGGAGTAGAGGGGTCGAGATCCAGCATAGTCTGATCCGGAGCTTCATGACCAGGCGCTTCTTCACCATCCTGTCCATCTCCTAACCCAGCACCTTCATGTTCTGCCTGTTCATCCTGCGAGTAATCAGCGTCAGCAAATTGGTTGTGCAAGTGACCGAGGGAATCAAATTCAGAAACCTCTTCCTCGTCGTCACTCTGCTCTTCTGATTCTTCGTCCTCAGGTGGAGAAGCCGGTTCTTCTGTGGTAACCCAGAAGGGGTCTGTGGCCTATGAACCGGAACAACGTCAAGGTTAGAGCTTGCACAGTCAAAGAAATGAAAAGGACTTATATAAAAAATATATGGAGGCTTACAGGAGGAGCCGGGTTAGAAGAGCTGAAGGGCTCCAGACCAACATCGAAGAACTTATCTTGCTTTACTCCAACCAGGAGCTTTAAGGAAGTTGTCATCTCTGACTTAGATACTATAGACTCATAATATCGCATGGAATCTGATGAACCGGCATATTCGTGGAACAGCCGGTTCCTGATACTGAGGGGTTGGATACGCCAATCCACCCAGGTTTTAGTTAAATCTAAACCCGTACGCCCGTGAACTATCAACGAGGTTACGCGCTTCAAGAGAGGTCAGATTTTGATTCGATCAGAGGATTTGGCATAAGAATTCATGGTGCTGGTGTAGACTAAACATTCGGGAGGGTAACCCGGAAGTGCCGGTTCACATTCAGGAGAAGTGTTTTTAATATAGAAGTAAGATTTCTGCCATAGCTTGGGGTAACTGGCCAGAGGAATACCCGGGTAGGGAATATCCTTCCGCCTCTGGAACGAGACCCCCCCACAGTGTATAAGTTCACCCCCAGCTACCTCTGGGTGTTTGTTGCAATAGAAGTACTCGAGAAAAAGGTCTAAGTTTGGCTCTACTTGGAGGTAATCCTCACAAAGGACTACGAAGTTGCTAACGTTAAGAATGGAATTTGGTGGAAGGTCTTGAGGATGGAGGCCATAATAACTCAAGATTCGGTGAAAAAGAGAGACCCGGGTGGGCGAAACCCATGGAGAATGTGGGCTTCAAAAACTATTACCTCGGCTGGCCCAGGTTTGGGCTGGATCTCATTCCCGAGGGCACGCCAAGATAAGTTCTTGGGCAGTAACCCAGAGTCTTCCATCTCTGTGAGCTGGCCTTGGGTCATCTCCGACTTGCACCAATTTACTTGCATTTTTCCTCTCCCTAAACCAACAGCTCCAGAACCGGAAGCCCCTCCGGTTTTCTTCTTCTTTCCCGTTCCGCAAGCCTTGGACGCCAAACTTTTCTCCTTCCCCATCTCGAGGTGAACGCCGGTGAAGCTCCGGCAGCGGCGGCGCAAGAAAGGAAATGGAGCTCTCGAGCTTGTTCTGGAGGTGGAAGATGAAGTGGGGGCGCAGGGTACGAATGAACCCTGGGGGCCGTACTCCTGCTATTTATAGGCGGGGCCTAAACCCTAGAGTTAAGTGGTAAGTTTTGCACAAAGCCCCTCAAGGTTAAACTTTTTATGGGAAAAATACAGCGAGATCGGATCACAGCAGGAGATTTTCTCTAAAAGAATGGAGTAATTGTGTGGAGAAGAATCCGGGCTAGGTTAAGATTTTTTCTGGTTCCGGAGATCTGGGAGATGAAAACGCGGGAGTTATCTTTCCAAGAAACGGAAAGATATGATCCTGGAGATAAAGAGCTCACCCCGTGAAATCCGGACTGGATATCTTGTTGAGAGTTATCTTATAAAGGCAAATGCTTTTTTGCCTGGCTTGCGCTCTAAGAAGTTTAACGTGAACATCATAAGTCCAAACTTAAGTGTTCACGTTAACCTGGGGGCTAATGTTGGGGGAATAGGTGAGGGGGGCCTCACCTAGCCCACATATAAACCGAAACCCACTTAATGGGACTCGAGACTGTTGGTCCGGTTTATAACAGGGAGGTCCGGATTATGGTTTTCACCCTAAGGAAAGGAGGTCCGGGTTACCCATTCCGTAACCCGGAGAAGATAGAAGACCAGCCCAGAGTTTGCGGTAAGTATCAAAGAGGCCCAAAGCCTGGAGGACGGCGCAAGGCCGGACGGTGATGACTAGGCCACGAGGTGACCCAGCAAAGCAAGACCTAGAACCGGATTAGGGCAGGAATCCGATAACGGGTGTAACCCGGATCCTCTGTAACCCGGAGGTCTTGTCCCCTATATAAGGCGAGACCCTGGGACATAGAAAGATAAGCTCTAAGTCGATAGCAAGGTAACTCGAGACATCGAGAGCCAGAATAGCCCTTTGTAATCAAGACCTTGTTTCCTGATAGTAGGAAGGCAGGAGTAGGTTTTACCCTCAATCGAGGGCCGAACCTGGGTAAACTCCCGTCTCTCGTTTCCACCTTAACCCTTTCAAAGTTTCGCTCAGTAGAAATGGCCTCACAATCGAGTTCTCGCATGAGGACACTTGCCGTGAAAACACCACGACAAGATCCATGTAAGGGAAAAAATGTAGGATGATCTGTGTTAAATGACGAAATTGTATTCTTAGTGAAACACCAAGGTTTGACCTAGAATATCCTAGACTGTAGTTGATCAAATGATTAAGGGGTATTATGATAGAAAGAGTTTCCTCATGATACATATGGTTCATACAAAAAACGGTTGATGACAAATGTCTCAAACATAGTGTTTGCATGAGAGTTCACTTACATCTTCTAGATGTTTGAAGGTTTTATACAAACAGATTATTACTAATTGTGCAAGTGGGAGACTGTTGGATGTAACCCCAAAATTAAATAATATTTGTATATTTGTTTCAAAATTATGATTCATGTTACTATGATATAACTGACGTGGCTCTTGGATATGAGATTTAGAGTAAAACTCACGCTCATGTATAGTGAGATGAACAAGTACTTCATACCATAGTCTTGCCTTTTCAGACTAATTTATTGCATGCTTGATGACCATGTTTTCCTGGTCATGGACATAGTTTATGTCGACATCAATGAATAGCATATTGTTGTAATGGAACAATATGTTTGGGTAGACTCTAGTATTTGATATACTAAGATATTCCATTGCAATTTATTTTCTCCCTAGTGACATATCACAACAAGGTTATATTACGACATATCCTTAGACCATGAGGTTATCGAGATTGTATATTATGGAGGTTTTACTTTGGTTATATCAAGTGTCACACCATAAACTGAGTGAAAAAAATATATCCATTGGGTAATACTATGTAACACCTTGGGTGTTACCCTAATAGGAAAGTGTTGTTTTCTTTTTGGCTTGCATCATATGCATCACATGAGCATTGCATTCTGTTTTTCAAAAACAACTCAAAATTCAAACACAATTAAAACTTTCCCACATGTTCAAATTTCCAATTTCAAAATTTCAAACTAAACCACTCAATTGTTTTTCACTGGTTGAATCTTGTTTTAATCCAATTGCCTGTTAATAAATTTTCCCTTTTGATAAAAACCCTAATGGCTACTTCAAAATTTTTAAATCAAATCACTCATTAAATTGTTGGTTTTAATCAAACCATTAATTCAATCAATTAATTAAATCACCTTCATTTTCAAATCAAATGCCTCAAACATAACCACTTTTGAATTTACAAACTTTAACAAGACAATCAACTAAATTTCAATCAAATTAAACCCTAGGGGTAATCCTATTAAAAATTACTTTGTTTTCCTAATGCTAAAATCATTCAAAATTGGTTTAAATCCCAAACAGCAATTTATTTTCACACTTTCTGTAAAAAACAAAACTTGGCAGTGTTTTCTTTTAATCTAATTAGCTTAACCTAATTTTCCTACAATTTTTACTAACCTAAAAACCCTCCTTTTCTTCCAATTCTAGTTGCTACAAAAAAAAAACAGGAAAAAGCAAAAATAGAAAAAGGAAAACTAACTAACCTACGCGCGCAGCAGCAGCTAATCCTAGGCCCAGCCCGCTAACCCCCCTAACTAACGCAGCCCAACCCACCTCAGCCGCACGTACCCCTTCGCTAGCCGCCCCTGTCGTCGTGCTCGTGTACGGCGTGCATCCGTGACTGCCACGGCGGACGCAGTCGCGCGCCGACGGCCGATCCGAGGCCTGAACCCCCTATAAGGACCCCCTAGCCCCCTAGGGGACAGCGCGCTACCCAGATCCCCCCTCTCCCCTCGACGCCGCCTTCAATTCTCTCTCTCGCAGCCACCGTGCCCCCTCTCTGCTCTGAACCCCGCCGGCGTTTTTCTCTGAATTCCGGTGAGCTCCACCGCCTCAGCCACCCACCAAGCCACCTAAAACCTGGAACCGACGCGCCATCATCCCCTCTTTCGGTTAGACACCAGAGCCACCCCGGAGGCTCACGGGTTCGTCGCCGCCATCAACGACCTCGTCCCCGGCCACCGCGGCGCCGTCTCTGAATCCCTGAGCGCCGTCGTCGCTGTGGTGCCCCTCGTGGTGTTCTGACCACGGGGATCGAACGGCCCCATCTTCCTCTTCGATTTGGACAACGGAGCTCCCCCGGAGACGCACGGTAGTCGCGCCGCCGTCCACAACCCCGCCGCTGACGTCGTCGAGTTCGTCACCGGCCCCTGCAACAACGCCGATCGCCGGTGAGCGTCCATCCCCCTCTTTCCCTCCTCTCTGTCATGCCTCCGTGCACGCACTGCACTGCACCCCGCACCACCACCTTGCAGCAGCACAAGCACCTCGATCACGAGCTCGTCGGTGATCGCCGCTGTCGAGCTCCGTCAGTTCGAGGTTGGTTTTGTTCGTCAGAAATTCAGAACCCCGCGCAACACCTCAACCTGTCGCCAACACGTTAACTGACAAGAAACGTAGCGCACCCCACTGGTTCCGAGCGAGCGCGTGCTAGCGAAAGATCGCGAGTTCGAGCCTGGCTCGCGGGAGAAAATCCCACCTTTTTTGCTCCCTTCGCTGACAGGGAGGGCCCCCTGTCAGCCTCTCTCGCTGCCGCGCAAGCGTCCAGTGGCGCTAGGCCCACTGGCAGTGGCCAGAGTAGAACTCCAGCGCGTAACAAAAGTTTTTCAACAAGTTTTCCTTCAAAACCAGTCCTTTAAATTACAGTTTGGTCCTCCCTTTTAATTTGTTAATAACTTACAAAATATAACTCCAATAAAATAAAGTTATATATGTTTATTGCTCTAAATTAAATAATCTTTCCAAATAATCCATTTGTTCACTATTTTGAAACTTCAAAATGCAATTTAAATTTGAATCCAAATAATTCAAATGCAATTTGCTAAATTCAATAACTTGCTCATTCTTAATCCAATAAATGCAAATAAAATATGTTTTCCATACCATTTCAACTCATCTTTTCAAATATAATTTTTGTTTCCTGGTTTGAATAATTTAAATTGCCTAAATAATTTAATATTTGTTTAATTCAATTAAAATTGCTAAATTTATAACTTGCTCAAAATAAAGTAACTTTGAACATGCAAAATATGTTTTCAAACCATCAAAGTGTGAACTTTTCAAATGTGAGTTTGAATTTATGTTTTGAACAAATAAAATTCAAATAATATTCAAACTTGTTCTAAATTCAATTAAAACTTGTTTAATATTGTTTAATTCATAATAAATTCATCCTAATCCAAATTTCAATATTTGAAACATGTAATCCAACTAAAATTTGATGTTCTTTCCAAAAATAAACTTTGTTATTTGTTTTGAACACCTTAACCTGATGAAAACAACAATTACTTGTGTGACATCAATAAGGAACCAAAAATTATTAATATGACAAATAAAATCCCACACTTGGTAATTTCCTTTTCCTTTGCATCTATTGTTGTTCATTATTGCTTTCATCATGCCTGCATCATGATAAACCACTTACACATGTTAACTAAGTGTAGATCATTGCTCCAACCTCAACATGTGCATCCATATGCAACTCACATTGCATATGGGTCCATTTAAATTTGTTTATCATGTCAACTAGTTTATTCTGATGCATCTTTACCCTGTCATGCATCCATATCTAGATCATGCTGGATCTTTTGCCGTAGTAGTAATTGTTGCATCCGGTGTTTGTTCGAGGTTCATTGCTTCTTCCCGGATAGGACGTTGAGATGATGAGAGCAACGACAAGTTCTGCTACCTTGCGGGATCTCAGGCAAGTATACTCACTTGCTTCCATATGGCTGCCTTTCATCACTTGTTACCGATTCTTTCCGTTGATTCTTTTCTGCTATCCTTAGTAGTAGTTGTTTCTGTTACGAACCCATCACATGAATCCCTTAACCTTGATATTGCCTCACCTCCACACCTATAACCATTGCTTGTGCCCGTGTCTTACTAGCATGCTTAGGGTTGCTTTTGCTCGAGTCTGTTACCCGTTACTTTCTGTTACTATTTCATTGTCGTTCTGGGGGCTCGATGTTAATCAATCAATCATGTTAATGTTATGGTTAAATAATAATTTGATGATAAGGCACCGGCAGGAGGCCCTTTGTGGTTTTGAGGCCTGCTAGTGTCGACCCTAATAGGAAAAGGGTCTTGTCTACTGATCCATGATGAGCGCACTACCCGCATGTGGGAAGCGAGTATGGGCGCCCCCCTCAATTTGACTCGATTCGCATCTCGTCCAAATCGCCTCATTTAGTTCGGGTTTTCCATTTGCTGCATGCATGATCTTGCGAGCCCTTGGTACCCGGGTGGAACTTTCGTAGTCAGCATATAGGGGGACACGGTCTTAGAGTGCTATGAGGGTCCCTTTTCTTCGGGGCTCGATTAGCCGTGCGCCCAAGGTTCTTTGGGCTTGATGCGAAGAAGAGTTGAGTTGTGTAGAGTACCTCGCTTGGTGGGTTTGATCCCCATCTGGCGGGATATTCTTGCGTGTACGGCCAAATTGGTGCAACCCTGCAGGGATAATCTTCTCGAGAAGCCGTGTTTTCCGCGGTTATGGATTACTTGGTGAAAGTACTGGCTAACAAGTACTCAGGACAACTTAAACATAATGATCAACCATGTTGCACCCAAAGATTAACAACTTGACTAGTAACAGGTTTATTCACACAATAACTTGATTCACCTCTAATACAACTGTGTGAGTTATCCTCGGATTGCTTCTTCGGATAAGGGGCGAGATTCAGGATGGGTTTGTTTGGAGTTACTTTCAGTTGGTTACAATACTCGATCTTATCTTATTTCTGTTAGCCGGAAGTTGTAGTATATCTCTGTAGTTGGTTAGTGCAGCCCGCTGCCGCTTATTTGCAATAACCCCTTCCTTTCCGCTGATCCCAGAGTATTTGTATCTTGTGATGACTGGCTACGCCGATATCTTGTGAGTATGGGTTCTATCCCCCTTGCCAGTACTTAACCGTACTGACCCACGAATCTCTTCCGTGGCTGCATATTCAACATTGCAGTCAACAGGTTTGAAGTCTGACGACGTTAGCTTGGGAATCCCTCCGGCTTGGCCTGGGCAGGGATTGGACGCTCTCGGTTATCTTCAGGACTCTTAGTCCAATTTGGATCTTGTTCGTAGACGGACGATATGTCGTTTCTTCCGCTGTTGTTTGGATCTTGTAATGTATCAGTTGTATCCCTGGCTCGTTTGAGTGATCTTGTATCTATCTGTTTCTGTTGTAATTGTGGAATATTCATGAACTATTGTAATGTTATCACAAGTGGCAACCTGGAATCGGTTATTATGTGGATTTTGGCGGGAATGCTGAAATCTGCATAGTGCCCGATCTCGGGGCGTCACATACTAACGAAGTGTATTGACCTTGATGTTTTGAGATGGGAATTACTCCTCTGCAAAAAAGACTGATACAACCTAGGCCCACTCAGTATGTATGATTCCATATGTTCTGCATACAATGCATGATGATGATACATCATGTGGGATATCATAATACGTTAACGAGCAAAAGTAAGCTTACCTATAAACAAGGTAGATAAAGGTATAGTGAACCGAAGATTGTTTCACGACAATATTGGAATCCTTAATCTCGGGTAAGTTCGATATCACGGGTAATGAGAATATTGTATAATAACCAACATGTTCAACACAGTGTCTTCTGCATAACGAGTGAGAATCAATATAGGTGTCCATGGCCCCACTATTGACTATTGAGCCGGAAAGAAGTTTGCACTGTCATGACCACCTGTTATCGAACATGTAAGGGTAATACACTTAGGTCTGGTTTTATGTGCATATTGGTAGGTTTGGAACAATAATAAGTATCATCAGAACGGTGTTTCTGCGTGATGGATATATTACGTATATCAAAGAGAATTTATAAAGAGGGCATCATATGCCCTGGAGGAATAGAAACCGTTTCTATTACTATCGGAATTTATTCTGGAGTTTTTTGGAGAGAGAAAATAATGTTGCACGCTTTTAAGAGCATGTGCATGAGGGAATGAGGATGTCCCGGGATGTTGGAACTATGTTTCTGACATTCCTAGATAAGTTCGATGATTTTTTCTATTGGGGCCACATGATTCCGGAAGAGTTTAGGGCAAAACCGAGAAGGGAGGAGTGCCAGAGGGGGCAGATATGCCCCCATACACAGATCCCATTATTTTCTTCACAAAATTTGTTTAGACATGGATTGTGGCATATTTCCATCCAGACCCGACACGAGTTTCTATGAGTCTGATGGAACGTGACTTGTAGTAGTAGCATCTTCAAGTGGGTTCGGTAGCATTGGAGGACTTTTTTGTTGGTTGAGCTCCTCAAGGCACCGAGTTGTGATTTCTAAGGTGAAAGACCACGATTTCGCCTTTATTGGTTGTGTTCGTCAATGCTCTTGTTGAAGGCATTGTTTTGGAGAAGGGGTCTTTATCAAGGGTGAAAACCAAATATCTATGATCGGAAAACGGCAACGCTTGTGTATTGTTTCCTGCCTGAAGCTATTTCTATTGGAGAACCTCCTTTGTATTCTGGGTGTTGTCTTTGGTGGTGGTTCGAGGGTTGTTATTGTAGGTGATTGATACGTCCCAAACGTATCTATAACTTTTTATTATCACATGCTTGTTTTATATCATTGCTACATGATTCTATTATAGTTTTATATCATTTTTAGTCATTTTTCTGGGCTTTTCGTTGACAAGATTCCTAGTGACAATTTATGTTTTCTGCATGTTTTTGGTTTCAGAAAACTTGTTCAAATATTCGCAAAAATTCCTGAAAATCCAGGGAGGCCAGTTTTCACCCGAAGCGAAGACGGAGCTAGAAGATGACATGGAGGAGGGACCCACAGCCACCAGGCGACCAGGGGGTGCAGGTCCACCCCTAGTCGCGCCCTCGAGTCGCCTGATGGGGGCGGGCTACATCCCGACACCTCCCTTTGTCTACAAGTTTCCTTATGGCCTAATTCCTTCGGGGCGGTGATTGTTTTCTATGAAACCCATCCAGAGCCATCGTCACCTCGAAAGTCCAATCTAGTGCTTCTCGAGCCCTGCTCTCACACCCTACCGGAAGGGGGATCATCACTGGAGGCCTCTACATCGCCATGATTGCCTCCACATAGATGTGTGAGTAATTCAACCTTGGACTACATGTCCATAGAAGTATCTAGATGATTTTCTCTCCTCCTTGTGCCTGTCGTGGGATAATCACGGCAGACGTTACCGAGGGTAACTTATCTTGGGGCAATTCGACTCTGGTGTTTGGGAGAGGGTTTAGCTCAAGGGAAAACATGATGATATGCGATCTGGTAGCCGGCAATCAAGTCGCCGAGTCTCCGATCTAGATATATTAACTCAACTCTCGTATTACACTGGATAATCGATACCTAGCGATATTGCTCGAACTCTTGGATCTCTCTTTGTCTAACCCTAGGGGCCGGCTTATATAATCTCCGGAACCCCTGGCCTACTCTCCAAGGCGCACTCTGAATCCTACCCGGACACTGCTTACAAACCCTAAACTTCCTTATCAGAACCCACAATCCGGGTTACGAGGCCTACGTTCCTGGGCCTTCTAGAAACTCCTTTATCTTAAGCTGGGTCTTGTGCAGCGTCCTTTGGGCCGAGTTACCCCTTGGCGTTGGCCTACCGGGTTATCATCCCTCCATCAGTAGTCCCCAGAATAGCTTGGGCTTCATGAGATCCTCCTTGAAGCGCACGCTATTCCCTGCAAAAATAACAAACACAAAAGTTCATAGAGGCCGGGTTAGATTGCTTTGATAAACAGCTAGGCCTAACTCCATGGTGGCCATATAGCAACCCGACTTCCTCCAAGTCCAGTGTTCACTTTTCCGGGTCAACGCCCCTGATGCAAACGCCAAAGATCCGGCTTACTTTACTTGTTAATCGATCCAGGTATCGCGTAGAAGATTTGTTTCTTATCCATTCCGGATATCTCGTCCAGCACTTAAAGCATATCTCAGAAAATCCGGGCGGGTATCCCTTATCCCGAAATTTCCGGTTCCCGCCCGTTGGACTAGGTTTACCCACCCGTACCTTATAAATAGGCACCTAGGGGATAACCTAACCCCAACGGTCCATTCCAACTTCTTCTTCCTCTCCATCGCTCGTGCTTGCACAACACCACCACGGGAACCTCAAGCTCACCGCCGGAGCAAAGCCGCCGCCGGTTACGTTCGTCCTCGAACAGATCCGCGCCGCCGCGCCCTCATCTTGCCCGCCGGGAATCGCAAAGGGGCATTTGGATTGCGCCATCTGCCGCCGTCGTGCTCTGCTCCAATCTCTTCCGGTAAGCTTCTTGCTCCCATCGAATTAGCCTCACAATTTCTTGATTCGTTCTAGATTGGATCTAGGTCAACCGCGGGTCATTTCTTACCCCACGCCGGATTAGGTCACATAAACTCATACTAGTTCATCCAATGGCTTGAATATAGGCTCCACTTCATTCTCCTATTGCTTGTAGTCACTAATTTCACCACGAATTTGAAAATGAAATTTCCAATCTAGGCTCGGGCCGCCCAAATTTTCCGCACCTGCCATTGATACCCGGAAAGTCCGTTTCTTCCGGTTCATTTACTTGCAGTAGATACATGGGAAATCAACCTTCTTCCGCAAACGATCATCAATACGTAAGTCCCCCATAGTTTCTGTACTGATACTCGATACTCGGATAATCTGTGACTTTAGCTACATCCAGCGATACCCGGACAACTCATAATTCCCATACCTCTTTTTGATACTGCTTGCATATATCCGGATAACCCATGATTTCCGAGTCTTACGTCTTGTACCTTTTTGTCTCGTGCTTTGGAGACCGAACCCATGGCTCCCAAGAAGCAAGGGAAGCAGCAAGCCAAAACAAGGACAACCCAATCAATATCCGCCAACTGGGCGCGATCCACCATCACCAAGGCCAAGCTAGAAGAGCTGGCCGAGTTAGGGGTCCTCCCCCCTCAGGAAGATATCCATTGGAGAGTGCCGGGTGATGAGACCCGGCCTACACCTGCTGCCGATGAGGTAATCTGCTTCATTGAGCATGTGACCCGGGGGTTTCGCCCTCCGGGTCATTCTTTTTTCTGCGAGGTCCTAAGCCACTATGGCCTCCGGGTGTTCGACATAGGGCCTAACTCTATGTTGAACATTACCCATTTTATCGTCCTTTGCGAGTCTTATTTGTGCATTCCGCAAAATCTGGCTCTTTTTATTGAACTCTTCCAATGCAAACCGTGCCGCGAAAGCGGTGACGGGGCGCTTCTTGCTTGCGGCGGGGTTTCCATCCAGCGCCGTAAGAATTCACCAATGCCAACTCTTAATCTGAATTCCCATGTTAAACACTGGCAATTATCCTTCTTCTACTGCCGAGACACCTCCCCACCAGGCGAAAGGAAATTGCCGGGTTACTCGGAGGGTCTCCTTGATATCTCTGAGTCTTTCAACGCCTTTGCCCCTGAGTCGGACAGGGAGGCCATCCAACCTCTTCTAACCAAGATAGCCGTCCTCTCCGCCCAAGGTCTCCTTGGGCTCAACTTGGTCAAGACCTGGGTGGACTTCAGGATCCAGCCCAACTCCATCCGCACCAAGCTAATGTGCGACTACTCGGGGCACGTCACAGACGCGCTCCGGTATTCTTCTAAGAACTACCCAGCCGGCGATACCAACAAAACCATCAAGAGTTTCTTGACGGAAAAATTGGAGGTGATAAAAAACATCGCCGGGTTAGCTCCATTCACCCGGGATAACCCGGCTCCAGCGGTAAAATCCGACTCTTATACTTTTACCTTCATGCTTTCGCTTGATATGACTGCTGATTCTTACCCTTGTGCTTTTGTCTCAGGCTAATAACGTTTTCTGGAACGTCGAGACCTCCCCTTCTTCCGGAGACCCGGAAGAAGATGAGGAACCGACTGACAATGACGAAGGTATTTATCCGGGTCTTCTATCAACTTCACTTGCGCCATTTTTCTCACACGTCTAACTTTTTCCGACTATACATACTCGGCTTACAGGGTTGGAGGACAAAGATGACAAGGACGAGGGGGACCCGGAGGCCACCGAATCCGACCAAAGAGACCATGAACAAGAAGCAGTTGTTGGGGCCAAGAGGAAGACCAGGGGGTGGTATCCAAGGTTCCCTTCTCCTTTATGTCCTCCGAACTCTATTCCTTTGATAACATGCGAAAACTTAACCAACAATTGTCCAACTCATCACTCTTGAAGGACTCTCTTCCGGCCAAGCGTAGAGTGCCGCGGAGTTCCCTGGGTGACGATCCCCTCAACCCAGGCATCTCCACCTCACCGGTCCGCCGTGCCGGTACTCCTCCACCTAATCCTTCCAATTCTCCTCGGCGTCACCCCTCCCCCAACCATCCACGGGCTGGGCAGTTCCGGGTTCCGCTATCGGTTTCTGCGACAGTTTCATCCGCTTCCAGCAGCGAGCTCCCCCCGGATTATGCTGTGAACACCGGGTGAGTCCTTGCTGTATGATATCCCCGCATACTCGATAATCTTCCTCCACTGCCACTAACTGTTTCTTTCTTTTTTTCCTTAGCGCCCAAGTCACACTTAGTGACCCGGAGAACATGGAGACCGATAACCGGGAGACGGAGGGGCCGACTGATAATACGGACGCCGCGACCGGCGGTGATGCTGAAGACCACCAGGAACAAGGCTCCTTGGGTGACCCAACTCACCAGGAAAGCGGGTCTCCAAAGCCATCCGAAGAGGCTGAGGACGAAGAGGTTGAGATCCTGGACACGAAGATGAGTTCTCCAAACCCGGACACCCAGACAGTCCGGGTCTCGACTCCAAAGTCGGGGAAAGTTCACCCGCCAGGCGATCAAGCTGCCGGCTCTTCTAGCGTCAGGCCCGAAGACATGACATTCTCCCAGATGCTGGATGCCCTTCACACCTTGAGGGCCGATGAAGAAAATATCCTAGAAGCTTTGATAGCTAAACATGAGGTAAATCCGAATAATAGCCTGTATCCTTATCTAGTCCCCAAGTTTCGAGTGAATTTATTGATAATTTGCTTGGAACTTCGTAGTATATCCGACTAATCCTTCCTTGTGTCTCCACTCAGGCGTTCGTGGCCCAATCCGAGAAGAAACTGGCGAAGGCCACCAAGCTCGTTGAGAAGGAGGTGGCTCTGCGTGAGGCGGCTGAAGCTGAAGCTAGGAGGAGCGGGAAGATCACGAGGAAGTATAGGAGGAGGGCTCATGCAGCAGAAGATGAGCTGACAAAAGTTTCTGTTCAAATTGCCGATACATATCGTGCATTGGCTGGTACGATTCCTAACTTTGATAATTATGACCCGGATTTTCATTTTGATAAATAGTCGGATTTCCTTACTCGTTGTTTTTTCCTACTTTCTGCAGGTCCGGATGAAGTAATCCCGGAGGAAGATGACATTGCCAAACTGAAAACCATCAAGAGCACTCTCCGGCAGCTCTGTGCCGGAACCAAATGGATCCTTCAAGAACCGCAATGGCCAGGTGTTGGACACGGCAACCTGAAGAGATTGCTGGACGCCTGCTCCACTATACCCGAGTGGATTGGGCATTGGAAGCGCTCGTCCTGCCGGATTGGAGTAACTCGGGGGCTTGCGCTGGCTAAAGCTTATTTTCCTAAGCTCGAGCCGGCCAAGCTTGTGGGCGGGTTTCCAGAATTCAACCATGACGGGTCCAAGTTCTCAGTGAAAAACTTCAAGGCCATCCAGAAGGAAGTTCGTCACCCGGCCAGTGTGATTGCTGATGGCTTGGATATCAACTCAATTATCCCTGCGTATGATGCTGATGGTAAGGCGATTAAGTCGGATCTTCCCAAGCCGTACGACATGCTGGCCCGATGGAAGGCGGAGGCTGCCCAGTTGAGAGAGGAGGCCGCGAAGAAGAAGGCTGAGGCCGATTCTGCGCCTGCTACCTCCACACCAATCGTCCCTCCTCCTGCACGGGCCGGCACTACTGCTGATCCGGGTGCTGCTGCTACCAAGAGCACTGAAGGGCAAGCCAAGGAACAAGACCCGGCTGGCAAGGGAAAGGGGAAGATGGATGCCTCAGTCCCGGATGCCGAGTGATATCTGCTATCCGCTGTCATTTCGTATGCGTCAGCCGGCCAATGGGCCCTTTGAACAATTATTTTTGACGGTGCGCCTGTGCGCCTTTGATACTAGTATCGAGACTTGTAATGTACTTTAATGCCTTGATATACTTCGTGCCTCTTCTGGCCTTTGGATGATTTTGATATTTATCTGCCTTTGAGCTTATTTACTCTTGATACTCCGACTTTCTTTATGGTTCCTTTTGTGAGACTCAGTTTCCGGGTCACATGGGTTTTGACGGGTGAACTTTTCTCTAAGTCCCCAAGTCCCCAAGACTCGGATTGTTGGGTTTTTTGTGCTTAATACCTAGATAACTTGCCTCTTTTTTTTCAAAATCCCCAGTCCCCAAGGCCCGAAATTCCGAGTCTAGGGTGTGAGGTTTCTCAAAGAAAACAAATTGTTTCTGCTAAGCCCAAAACCTAGAGCCGTTTCACATAGGTTTTGAAGTTATGCTTGATAGACTTTGAGTTTCCGGTTATTAACCCTGTACTCTGCATAACTTGTGGTTTAGATGACCCTTTTGACTCTCTTGTACTGTAAGCCGGCTTTCGCGTGGATACCATGTTGTTACATCTGTACGAAAACAGGGTCAGGCAAGTCCCATTGGGCATCATGGCTGATTGTAATCGTAAGCGAGCAAATCATGCCACTTTAGTGCGAGTCACATCGAGCTTAAGTAAGAAAAGTCAAGAAATTTGGCTCCTTTGTCCGGTTATAAGATTGCAGCCGTACTCGTTTGCGAGTAATCGGCCCTTATAACTCATAGGCATCATGGCCGGGTCTTTGAGTTTGTAACTGTGCTATTCAAGCAATCAACCCCCAAGACCTAAATACATGCAACATACTGAAGAAACTAATGCACTAAGAAATCAATAAATAATACTTACCTGGAAGAAAAATAAAAACATAACAGAAAAATAAAACTTGATAAAACATGTGAAAAAGATATATTGCTTAACCATCTCTTTATTGATATGAGAAAGTTAGGTCAGCAAGCCACCTCATTAAAAACCCTCCAGTCCCTTTAGGTACCCTGGATAGGAAAAGAGTGCGTCTGAAACCTGCTGCCTGTTACATCGTGTAATTCCACTTGTGAGTCTGGTCTATACTAGGTATAGTAGGGACGCAGCTGAGCTACGTTCCATGGTCTTTCTCTCTCTTGAATAGATGAAGTGGTATGAGCGGTGTCGTTAACCGTAGCCGACTCTTCCCTTGCATCTATCAAGTAATACGATCCATTGTGCAAATTCCGGCTTATGATAAATGGTCCTTCCCATGGCGGTGATAACTTATGTTTTCCTTCTTTTGACTGTACCAGGCGCAAAACCAGGTCTCCTTCCTGGAAGACCCGGGTTTTCACGCGCCGGTTATGATATCTCCGCAGATCCTGCTGATATATGGCTGATCTTTCCAGTGCTTGTTCCCTTTCTTCTTCTAGCATATCCACGGCGTCCTGCCGGGTCTTCTCGTTCTCTACCTCGACGTAAGCCGACACTCGAGGCGAGTCATGGATGATATCACTCGGCAACACCGCCTCTGCACCATAAACCATGAAAAACGGTGTCATCTGAGTGGATCTGTTAGGCGTTGTGTTTATACCCCAAACCACTGCAGGTAACTCTTCGACCCATGCACCAGCAGCTCTGATACACGGAACTCGCAATCATGGCTTTAATCCACGAAGCAACTCTTGATTTGCCCTCTCCACTTGTCCATTACCCTGTGGATGGGCCACGGAAGCTATGTCAAGCCGGATTCCATTGTTACCACAAAATTTCTCCATCTCGCCAAGGGACATATTGGATCCATTGTCGGTAATTATGCTATGGGGATACCCAAACCGATAGATAATCCTTTTCAGGAACTTGACTGCTGTAATTGCTTCACAGTTGGTAACTGGCATAACCTCAACCCACTTGGTAAACTTGTCAATGGCCACCAAGAGGTGTGTCTTTTTTGCAAGGTGACATGTGAAAGGGGCCAACCATATCCATACCCCAAACAGCGAACGGCCAAGTTAACGGGATAGTCCGTAGTTCCATAGCCGGCACATGAGTTTGGCGAGCGTACCTTTGACATCCGTCACACCTTGCCACCAAGCGCTCCGCGTCTGCTAAGGCTGTGAGCCAGAAAAAACCATGTCGATAAGCTTTGGCCACCAGGGATCTTGTGGATGCATGATGCCCACAATCACCTTCATGGATTTCCTTGAGGATCTGTCGGCCTTCTTCTGGTGCTACACAGCGCAAAAAGACTCCTGCTGCACTTCTCTTGTATAACTCTCCATTGATGATAGAATATCCTTTTGCTCGCCTCAGAATTTGTCTTGCTAATACTTCCTGCTGTGGTAACTCGCCCCGTGATAGGTAGGCCAAGAACGGCTCTGTCCACTCGGGAACAGCACGTACTGTGGCCACGAGCTCCAAATCCGGGTCTTGATTTGCCAGTTCTTCCTTAGACTCGGTTTTAACTGACGGTCGCCATAGCTCATCCAGGAAAACATTAGGTGGAACCGGCTCTCCGCGCGAGCCGAGTCTGGCGAGTGCATCTGCTGCCTCGTTTTTTCTTCTGTCTATGTGCTCCACCTCATACCCGGAAAAACATCCGGCAACTCTATCAACCTCTCTGCGGTATGCTGCCATAGTTGCATCTTTTCTATCCCAAGTTCCTGAGACCTGCTGTACCACAAGGTCCGAATCTCCAAAGCATCGTATCCTCTTAATATTCATCTCCTTTGCTACCTTTAAGCCGTGCAATAAGGCCTCATACTCGGCCACGTTGTTTGAACAATCAAACTGAATCTGCAGCACGTAGCTCAACTTGTCTCCTTTGGGTGATGTTAGCACCACTCCAGCTCCTGACCCCTCGTATTGCTTGGAGCCATCAAAGTGCATGATCCAAGACTCGGAGTTTGGAGCCATGGTAGGCATGCCTGTGTGTGTCCAATCATTAATAAAATCGACTAGAGCTTGAGATTTAATTGCTGACCTTGGCTCGTAATTGATAAGATAATCCCCCATCTCGATCGCCCACTTGGCTATTCTACCTGTTGCATCCGAGTTTCTGATGATATCCGACATTGGTATAGAACTAACCACTGTTATGGGGTGTTCCTGAAAATATGGATTCAATTTCCGGCTGGCCATGAAGACCCCGAAAACCAGCTTTTGCCAATGTGGATAGCGTTGTTTTGCCTCTGATAATACCTCACTGACGTAGTAAACCGGCCTCTGGACCGGGTATTCTTTTCCATCTTCTTTTCGCTCGACAACAACCACTGCGCTAACCGCCCGGGGCCCTGCTGCAACGTATAATAACATAGGCTCTTTAGGACCCGGAGCTGCTAGGACTGGTGCCTCAGATAGCTGCTTTTTTAGTGCCTCGAACGCCTCGTCCGCCTCTTGATCCCATACGAATTTATCAGATTTTTTCAAGAGCCGGTACAAGGGTATCGCCTTTTCTCCGAGTCTGGATATAAACCGGCTGAGCGCTGCCACGCACCCTGTGAGCTTCTGAACATGTTTCAAATTTTCCGGCTTTTTCAGGCTCTGGATAGCTTTGATTTTGTCCGGGTTTGCTTCAATTTGTAACATCCTAGGTCTTTTCAAAATATCAAACTAGCATGCATACATATTATCATAAGATAGTCACTCAAAAGCACATTTAAAGGTTTAAACATCACTAAACAAAAACCCTATGGGTTATACCCCTAAAATTTATTCTATATTGACTCCATGCAAATTCATCCATTTTGGATCTAAATTTGAATTTTCAAAAGCCACCAAAACATTCCAAAACTTTAAAACCTTGCAATCTAAATACTCTTCAAAACCATCTAAATTTAGTTGGCCCATTCAATCATTTGTTTGGGGTTTCCTTAGTGTAATAATAGAAAACAGAAAAGAAAATTAAAACAGAACAAAAAAAGAGAAAGGAAAGAAACCGGCCGGCCCAGTCCCCTTCCCCCTGTCCCTCTCTCTCGCGGTGGCCCACAGGCCCATTCCCTACGTACCGCGCGCGCGCCAGGCAGACCAGCCCGCTACCCCCACTCCGTCACACTGCCACATGGGTCCGGCTGAGGTCACGCCCGCGTCACGCTGACGCTCGCCCCCAACCTCCTCCCGTTTTCACCGGAGTGCAACCGCGCACCCCCACGATCGCCTCTCGCCCATCTCTCCACACCCAGAGCACCCCCGATAAACCCCCGCCTCCCTCTCTCTGTCGCGCCAAACGGCTCGCGAAAACGCGCCTCCAGGCCGCAGAAATTTCTCGCCGGAAACACGCACGGCCGCCGCGCGGAAACATCGATCCCGGTGAGCCTCCGTCACCATCTCCCTCCCTATTACTTCCCCCTCTCTTATCCTCACCGGTCGCACCACCTAAGCCGCTCCTCGAACCCTTTGGCGCAGCACAGAGGCCACGCCGTGCGCGTCGAGATCGCCGGCGATCACCGCGCCTCCGACCTCCGTTTCTCGTCGCTCCCGGAAGCGAGAGCTTCCGCCGTGAAGCTCTTCGTCCTCGCCGCGCCCTCCTACTCTACTGCGACCGCTCCGACGAGCTCGAGGACCGCGGGAGCGTAACTCCGGCGAACTCCCGGGGATTTCCGCCACCGCCTACCGTTTTTCCGACGACTTCCCGCCGGAGGTGAGCCCTTTCCCCCCCCCTTCTTTTCCTGACCGCTAGATCCCCGTCGGACGGCCGGATCTGCCTCTGTTGACCGTTACTCGGGCAGTCAGCGTACGTGCAGCGCGCGATCCAATCGTGCACTGCCACTTGGCAAGACCAGTCAGCGCCAGTCAGCCCCCCCCCGTTTAAATGGTTTAAATTCTATTTCAAAAACAGAAACACCTGCCCCACTGTAAATTCAATAGAAAAATAAATACTGATCCAAAAATGGTGAGGCTTGAACCTATAGACAGCTAATAAAATTATCTACCAGAATATAAAAAAATATTAGGTGGTCTCTGTGTAAAATTTTGGAGTAATTTTTAAATTGCCAAAACCACTCATAAACACCATTTAATTCATAGTTTGAGTTCTACTACCTCAATTTTGTTAATTTTGTAGTCTCTGGATTCCTTAGAACATGTACAACACCATGGAACCAGAGAAAACCAAAATTGTATCGTGCACACACTTTCTATTTCAAATTTAGTCAAATTAGTAATCTGTACATAATTCAAATTCTGAAAAGTATTTTTGAATAAAACCAATTGGGCCACCTTGATATTGGTACCCTCTATCCAGAGAGACCAATGACCAAATTTTTCAGAAACTTAAAAGTGTGTTTAAAATCTAATTTATCCAGAGAGCTATAAATGGACTACTAAATTGGAGAAATTAAATTAGTACAATGAGATAAAACTCAACCAGAGCCTTATATCAACCAAATACACCTCATGATATGCCAAACACACCCCAACACTACAACCAACATGTGTAAAACAAATCTTGCATTCATGCATACATACATGTTTATGTTTGTTTGTTTGAGTAGTGTGTTTATATTTGTATTGTGATTGCTTGTTTAGACTTTGGAGAGGATCAGCACAACTCCTGTGACTGTTGTGCTTGCGCTGGTTGCAGCTACCAAGGCAAGTGATGCTCATGTCCCACTTTTTATTGCATTAGTGTTTTCAGTAGTGTGCATGATAGGTGATATTATTATTTTCCAAGTATATGCTATGCTCAGAACACCTAGTAGTGTGTAGCCAACGTGAAACCCCTGCTAGGTACTAGTTTAGTTATACTAGAACAATGTCACAACTGCTGCTGCTATTTATTGGGTTGTGATACTTTGAAAATTGAAAATTAACAACCCAATGAAACACCTGGGTGGATTGGTAATTGCTTGGATTATGTTGAGTGACTACTCAGGGCCATGTCTGTGGTGGTTGTCACCTGGGTAACCACTCCCAGGGCCATGGATGTGGTGGTTGTCACCTGAGGGTACACTTGTGGATTGCCACCCAGGACTAAAGAGATCTGTAGGTCTTCCATGTATAGTTAGCTTCCAGTGCAGCCTTGAGGTAATATGGGCTCTGCCAAGATTAAGTAAGTTGTGGGGGTTCATCCTGTTGTATGACATGGGGTGGTAGAATTTTAGGAGCGTCGAGTCATGCTGGTATGGTTGAATCCCTCTTCCCAAAGATCTTGTCTCATTTTTCTCTCGGGGAAAATGAGTCTCAAGGTGAAAGTGCACAACCTCTGCAGAGTTCTAAAAACTAAGATCTTAGCCGTGTCCCCGGTTATGGGAAATTTGAGCAAACTAGACATAGTTGGTGCTGAAGGATCTCCTCATCTTTTCTGAAAGAATTAAAATATGCTAGAAAACTTTTCCTAGAGCACATGGTGTGTCTACCCCTCTGTGCTACCTTTTCAAACTCATGGTGTGTCTACCCATGATGAATTTTCAAACTCATGGTGTGTCTACCCATGATGCCTTTATCAAACTACATGGTGTGTCTACCCATGTTGATTTTCATGAGATTTACAAAGTTTTATCAAACATAGGACAAAACTGGCTTGATGCAAATAGCCCAAACTCCACCAGCCAAATATCATGTAGATAGTTATTCCTCAAAACGTCCACCATACAAGTGTCACTTGCCAGTACTTTGTATGTACTGACTTCCTCCCCTGTGGGGGCTGCATATTCCAACGTGCAGGTCATTCAGATGATGAGTAACTGTTTAGGATCTCGAGTATACATCCCAACATGTCTTCCTGTGGCATATGAAGAGAAGGAGGCTCATTGAAGATTTGTTTCCGTTGTATTTGCTTTGTACTCTGTTATTTGGGGCTAGGCTATGTTGACTATGCCAATTGTAAGACTATTTTATTTCGTATCCAATGGATCATACGATGTAGATTGATGCTATAGCAATGAATATTCCATTTTGACATGTGTAAGCTATCAGTGATCCCGGGAATAGCAGATACGCAGGTATTCTACCTTTGTAAAAAGGTAGGGTGCTACAAAATGGTATCAGAGCATAGTGTTGCCTGTAGGATCGAGACCCTAGGATTTGGAATCATAGGAAGGAAACTATGTCAAACCCTTATGAAAACTTTCGTTTTACTTTTGCCTTTTCTTTGTTCTATTCTTGTATACTCTTACCCTGTGCTAACCTCATCCCTTTCAATTTTCCAAATTTTTAGATGAACCCGGCTGGCGATGACACCGATGATAGGTTTGCCTTTGCTGGAGATGCAGGGTTCTGGATGAGTAAGACCCTATATGACCTAGCCATGGATATTGGGATGCCAGCTCCTCACTTCCACTGTGTGCCAGAGGTTATCGATGTTACCGGTGCTCAGAGGTGGCGCATCACGACCCATATTTCTGGACGTACAGCGGACCCAGACGACCCTGGCATGGAATACGTCCAGTACTATCCAGACTACACAGCTTCAGTGAGTTCAGCCATGCTTGACGCCATCGCCCGTATCTGCCATAGGTACCGATACCATATCACGCACGGCAGTGTCTTCCGACTCTTCGGAGAGAGGGATGAGTCAGGATTACCTATTGATCGTAGCCACCAACAGCTCACTCCTATACGTCGTCACCTCATGGAGTTAGAGTTCGTGATGTCGAACATGGAGGAGGAGATGCTAAATCAAATGGAGGCACTTGATATCCAACAGAAGAAGTATAGGGACATGGGGAGAGCAATGTTGAAGATGGATGACATCAACAATGACCTCACTGGAAAGCTGGACCTCAAGGATGCAACAATTGCTGCTCTCCAAGCGCAGAATGCTTACTACGCTAAGGACTCCAGTGAGATGGACGAGGTTAAGCAGGAGAGAGACCAGTTGAAGGACCAGGTTGATGAACTGCAGAGGGAAGTAGCCCGACTGAGGGTGGCACAGAGAGGGAAGGAGCCCATAGTACCCCCAGCCTCGGTTGATCACCAGACACCTGTTGCAGAGAAAGACCCCCTGACTCCAGCTGCAGAGGCAGAGGAAGAGGAGGACCCTGAGGAGCGAGTGTTTGAGAGTTCTTCTGAGAGCGACCCTGACATTGGTGAGAGATCGACAGGAAGCCGTTTCCCTCTGAAGAAGCGCTTGAGGGCCACAGACTACTACCAGTTATTCGAGACTCGCAAGTGAAGAATCAAGATGTAGTGTCTTTTAGTTGATCCCTAAGATTTTGTATCTCGTTTATGTTTTCCCTGTATTGTCCTACTACTTGAAGTACGACAGTACCCACGACTCTTTTAGTTTCCTAAAAAACTTTGTTATATTTTTGTTTGTGAGTTTGTTTGTTTGTGTTTTGTTTGATGTTTGTGCATGGGTAGAAATTTATTCCCCACTAGGCCCATCTTCCAATCTCATTTCTCCTCTATTCTTAAAACCCCAGATGCCTCCACGACCAGATCCAACCCAAGAAGCATTCCAGCAGATGCTGGCAGCCCAAACTCAGTTGATGCAGATGATGACTCAGTTCATGCAGCACAACAACAATAACAACAACAACAACAACAACCCTCCACCACCACCACCTCCAGTGGATAGGCTTACCAGATTCCTCAGGCTTAGGCCCAACAAGTTCTCTACTGCTACTGAGCCCATGGTGGCTGACGACTGGCTCCGTTCAGTTAACAAGGACTTGGTTGCTTGCGAATGCAACGATGCGGAGAAGGTCAGATTCACCGCACATCTACTGGAGGGACCAGCCGCAATGTGGTGGGAGACATTTCAGATCACCCATCCCGTGGAAGGTCTAGACTGGGACACATTCAGAGCTGGCTTTCGTAATGCCCACATCTCATCAGGCATTATGAACCTCAAGAGGGATGAGTTCCGCACTCTGAAGCAAGGTGGAAGGACCCTGAAAGAATACATGGATGATTTCTGTGCACTGTCCAGGTATGCCCCAGAGGATATTGATACTGATGCCAAGAGGAAGGAGAAATTTCTGAGTGGACTCAAGGGAGAACTGAAGATACCACTATCTGTGGCATATGCCCGAAACTACCAGACACTACTTGACCAGGCCATCACCCTGGACAACAACATCAACAAGGAGGAGAATCGTAAGAGGAAGTTTGGGAATGGCAGGAACCACACTGAAACATCTCACAAGAGGCATCACTCTTCTGAGAATAGTGGGGGCTATAGTGGTCACAAGCATGGAGGTCACTTCAACAGGAACAATGGTCACACATTCAATGGTGGGTACAAAGGCCATAGCTCCAATGGACATTACAATGGTAATCACAACGGCCATCGTAATGGACACCATAATGGAAACAATGGACATCATCACTCAAACTCCAATGGAAAAAGGGACTTGTCTGATGTCATCTGCTTCAAGTGCAAGAAGAAGGGACACTATGCTGATCAATGCACTGAACCAAAGGCTATTGAAGCTCCTAAGCCCAATCCATTCCAGAAAGGGCAGGTGAACCACCTGGATGTTGAAGAAGTGATGAATGAACCTGATGCTGTGATGGGTACGTTTCCACTCAACTCCTTTACAACATTAGTTTTATTTGATACTGGAGCATCGCATTCATTCATATCAAAGGCATTTGTGGATAAAAATAAAATACCCACCAAATCAATAGGAAAAGTTTTCCAAGTGAGTTCCCCAGGTGGTGAGATGTCTGTTAGTACTAAGTGCGGGGGATTAATCCTAGAAATTGGAACCCACAAATTTCCAACCCACTTAGTAATCCTACCATCACAAGGACTAGATGTTATCTTGGGTATGGATTGGATGACTACCTATGGAGGAGTCATAGACTGTGTCAATAGATCCATCACACTATCAACCCCAGAGGGAAAGAGAATTAAGTACAAATCCCACTTGGAATCTAAAGATATTAGTCTAAACTATCTTAAGGGGGTTAGCCTAAACCATCTTAAGGAGGTTAGCCTAGACCAAGTGTCTGTGGTGAGAGAATACCCAGATGTATTTCCAGATGAGTTACCAGGAATGCCACCGGACAAAGATGTGGAATTTCTGATTGATTTGCTTCCGGGCACAGGCCCAATAGCAAAGAGACCTTACCCTATGTCCACTGATGAACTGAAAGAACTCAAAAAGCAACTTGAGGAGCAGTTAGGTAAAGGTTTCATAAGAGAAAGGTCGTCCCCTTGGGGAGCACCAGTTCTGTTTGTGGAGAAGAAGGACAAAAGTCAGCGTTTGGTTATGGACTATCGTTCGTTGAACGAGGTGACAATCAAGAACAAATACCCGCTACCTAGAATCAATAACTTGTTTGATCAGTTGGAAGGAGCTAGTGTATTTTCCAAGATCGATCTACGGTCTGGATATTTCCAACTCAAGATTAGAGAACATGACATTCCCAAGACTGCTTTTGTCACTAGATATGGATCATATGAGTATACGGTGATGCCCTTTGGCTTAACCAATGCCCCATCATACTTCATGAATATGATGAACAAGGTATTCATGGAATTCCTTGATAAGTTTGTCGTAGTCTTCATTGACGACATACTAATCTACTCTAAGAGTGTTAAGGAACACGAGAAACACCTTCGTCTGATAATGGAGAAACTGAGGGAACACAAGCTTTATGCCAAGTTTAGCAAGTGTGAGTTCTGGCTGGGTGAAGTAGGATTTCTAGGACACATTGTGTCTAAAGAAGGGATTGCAGTAGACCCCTCAAAAGTTACTCCTGTAACAGAATGGGAACCACCCAAGAATGTGGGAGAGATCCGTAGCTTCTTAGGCTTGGCTGGTTACTATAGGAGATTCATTGAAAATTTCTCCAAGATTGCCAAACCGATGACTGAGCTATTGAAGAAAGAGAAGAAGTATGAATGGACTGAAACCTGTGAGACCAGCTTTCAAGAGTTGAAGAAGAGATTAGTGTCTGCACCTGTTTTGTGTTTGCCTGATCTGGAGAAGGAATTTCAAGTTTACTGCGACGCTTCACGTCAAGGATTAGGAAGTGTGCTCATGCAAGGAGGTAGAGTTGCAGCTTATGCTTCAAGGCAACTTAAGAAACATGAAATCAACTACCCCACACATGATCTTGAACTGGCTTCAGTGGTTCATGCCTTGAAAACATGGAGACACTATTTAATGGGGAAACGTTGTGAAGTTTTCACTGATCACAAGAGCTTAAAGTACATTTTCACACAAAAGGATTTGAACATGAGACAAAGGAGATGGTTGGAGCTCATTAAGGACTATGATATGAGCCTACAATACCATCCTGGTAAGGCTAATGTAGTGGCTGATGCCTTGAGCCGTAAGGTTTATGTAAATTGTCTCTCAACCGAGGTGATACCCCAGGATCTATGTAAAGCCCTCCAAGACCTCAGTTTGGAAGTGGTACCTGAAGGATTTGTAACATCACTAGTGGTTCAACCAACCCTGATGGATAGGATCCGCCAAAGTCAGAAAGGAGATAAGGAAATAGAAGCAATCAAGAAAACCTTGGAAGAAGCACTAAGTGAAGGAAAGACCACAGAATTCAGAGAAGATGAGCAAGGAACAGTTTGGTTCGAGAAACGTATCTGTGTACCCAATGACCCTGAGTTGAGGAAGCTGATTTTCCAAGAAGCCCATGAGTCGCCTTACTCCATCCACCCTGGTAACACAAAAATGTACATGGATTTGAAGGAAAGATTTTGGTGGAACAATTTGAAGAGAGACATTGCAGAATACATAGCCAAATGTGATGTTTGTAATAAAGTGAAGGCGGTGCACCAGAAACCAGCAGGATTATTACAACCATTGAGGGTGCCAGACTGGAAATGGGACCAAATTGGTATGGACTTTATCACCGGATTACCCCGAACCAAATCAAGGTATGATTCAATTTGGGTAGTAGTTGATCGCCTGACGAAGATAGCCCACTTTGTACCCGTAAAGACCACATATACTAGCGCAAAGTTGGCTGATATCTATATGAAGAAAATTGTCTGCCTTCATGGTGTACCCAAGAGTATCGTATATGACAGAGGTACCCAATTTACCTCACACTTCTGGAAGCAACTACATGAGTCATTAGGAACCAGATTGGAGTTCAGTACGGCATTTCACCCTCAGACAGATGGCCAAACTGAGAGAGTAAACCAGATTCTGGAAGATATGCTAAGAGCATGTGTCCTAGACTATGGATCTAGTTGGGATGATAACTTGCCCTATGCAGAATTCTCTTATAACAATAGTTATCAAGCTAGTATTGAGATGGCACCGTTTGAAGCCCTGTATGGAAAGAAATGTACCACACCCCTGTTGTGGAGTGGTTTAGGAGAAAGAAGTTTCTTTGGTCCTGACATCATTCAAGAGGCTGAAGAGAAAGTTAGATTAATCAAGGATAGACTGAAAATAGCACAGTCAAGACAGAAAAGCTATGCTGACAACAAGCGTAGAGATGTTTCTTATGAAACAGGAGATAGAGTCTACTTAAGAGTATCACCCCTTAGAGGTGTGAAGAGATTTGGCATCAAAGGAAAACTAGCGCCACGGTTCATAGGACCATTCAAAGTGGTATCTCGCAAAGGAGAGGTAGCTTATGAATTGGAATTACCAGAAATACTTTCAGCAGTACACAATGTGTTCCATGTCAGTCAGCTGAAGAAATGTCACCCTGAGATGTCAGAAACTTCCTTGAGTGATACAGTACCCCTAGGAGAGGTGCAAATAGAAAGTGACCTGACTTATGAGGAGAAACCCATCAAAATCATGGAAAGAGCTGAGAGGAATACCCGTACCAAGACCATCAAATTTTGCAAAGTTCAGTGGGATCACCACACCGAGGAAGAAGCAACCTGGGAACGGGAAGAAGACCTCAGAGAAGATCACCCTCACCTATTTGCTAACCTTTCCGAAGCCCGAGGACGTGCTTCATCTTAAGGGGGTTAGTCTGTAACATCCTAGGTCTTTTCAAAATATCAAACTAGCATGCATACATATTATCATAAGATAGTCACTCAAAAGCACATTTGAAGGTTTAAACATCACTAAACAAAAACCCTATGGGTTATACCCCTAAAATTTATTCTATATTGACTCCATGCAAATTCATCCATTTTGGATCTAAATTTGAATTTTCAAAAGCCACCAAAACATTCCAAAACTTTAAAACCTTGCAATCTAAATACTCTTCAAAACCATCTAAATTTAGTTGGCCCATTCAATCATTTGTTTGGGGTTTCCTTAGTGTAATAATAGAAAACAGAAAAGAAAATTAAAACAGAACAAAAAAAAAAGAGAAAGGAAAGAAACCGGCCGGCCCAGTCCCCTTCCCCCTGTCCCTCTCTCTCGCGGTGGCCCACAGGCCCATTCCCTACGTACCGCGCGTGCGTCAGGCAGACCAGCCCGCTACCCCCACTCCGTCACACTGCCACATGGGCCCGGCTGAGGTCACGCCCGCGTCACGCTGACGCTCGCCCCCAACCTCCTCCCGTTTTCACCGGAGTGCAACCGCGCACCCCCACGATCGCCTCTCGCCCATCTCTCCACACCCAGAGCACCCCCGATAAACCCCCGCCTCCCTCTCTCTGTCGCGCCAAACGGCTCGCGAAAACGCGCCTCCAGGCCGCAGAAATTTCTCGCCGGAAACACGCACGGCCGCCGCGCGGAAACATCGATCCCGGTGAGCCTCCGTCGCCATCTCCCTCCCTATTACTTCCCCCTCTCTTCTCCTCGACCGGGCGCACCACCTAAGCCGCTCCTCGAACCCTTTGGCGCAGCACAGAGGCCACGCCGTGCGCGTCGAGATCGCCGGCGATCACCGCGCCTCCGACCTCCGTTTCTCGTCGCTCCCGGAAGCGAGAGCTTCCGCCGTGAAGCTCTTCGTCCTCGCCGCGCCCTCCTACTCTACTGCGACCGCTCCGACGAGCTCGAGGACCGCGGGAGCGTAACTCCGGCGAACTCCCGGGGATTTCCGCCACCGCCTACCGTTTTTCCGACGACTTCCCGCCGGAGGTGAGCCCTCCCCCCCCCTTCTTTTCCTGACCGCTAGATCCCCGTCGGACGGCCGGATCTGCCTCTGTTGACCGTTACTCGGGCAGTCAGCGTACGTGCAGCGCGCGAACCAATCGTGCACTGCCACTTGGCAAGACCAGTCAGCGCCAGTCAGCCCCCCCCCCCCCCCGTTTAAATGGTTTAAATTCTATTTCAAAAACAGAAACACCTGCCCCACTGTAAATTCAATAGAAAAATAAATACTGATCCAAAAATGGTGAGGCTTGAACCTATAGACAGCTAATAAAATTATCTACCAGAATAAAAAAAATATTAGGTGGTCTCTGTGTAAAATTTTGGAGTAATTTTTAAATTGCCAAAACCACTCATAAACACCATTTAATTCATAGTTTGAGTTCTACTACCTCAATTTTGTTAATTTTGTAGTCTCTGGATTCCTTAGAACATGTACAACACCATGGAACCAGAGAAAACCAAAATTGTATCGTGCACACACTTTCTATTTCAAATTTAGTCAAATTAGTAATCTGTACATAATTCAAATTCTGAAAAGTATTTTTGAATAAAACCAATTGGGCCACCTTGATATTGGTACCCTCTATCCAGAGAGACCAATGACCAAATTTTTCAGAAACTTAAAAGTGTGTTTAAAATCTAATTTATCCAGAGAGCTATAAATGGACTACTAAATTGGAGAAATTAAATTAGTACAATGAGATAAAACTCAACCAGAGCCTTATATCAACCAAATACACCTCATGATATGCCAAACACACCCCAACACTACAACCAACATGTGTAAAACAAATCTTGCATTCATGCATACATACATGTTTATGTTTGTTTGTTTGAGTAGTGTGTTTATATTTGTATTGTGATTGCTTGTTTAGACTTTGGAGAGGATCAGCACAACTCCTGTGACTGTTGTGCTTGCGCTGGTTGCAGCTACCAAGGCAAGTGATGCTCATGTCCCACTTTTTATTGCATTAGTGTTTTCAGTAGTGTGCATGATAGGTGATATTATTATTTTCCAAGTATATGCTATGCTCAGAACACCTAGTAGTGTGTAGCCAACGTGAAACCCCTGCTAGGTACTAGTTTAGTTATACTAGAACAATGTCACAACTGCTGCTGCTATTTATTGGGTTGTGATACTTTGAAAATTGAAAATTAACAACCCAATGAAACACCTGGGTGGATTGGTAATTGCTTGGATTATGTTGAGTGACTACTCAGGGCCATGTCTGTGGTGGTTGTCACCTGGGTAACCACTCCCAGGGCCATGGATGTGGTGGTTGTCACCTGAGGGTACACTTGTGGATTGCCACCCAGGACTAAAGAGATCTGTAGGTCTTCCATGTATAGTTAGCTTCCAGTGCAGCCTTGAGGTAATATGGGCTCTGCCAAGATTAAGTAAGTTGTGGGGGTTCATCCTGTTGTATGACATGGGGTGGTAGAATTTTAGGAGCATCGAGTCATGCTGGTATGGTTGAATCCCTCTTCCCAAAGATCTTGTCTCATTTTTCTCTCGGGGAAAATGAGTCTCAAGGTGAAAGTGCACAACCTCTGCAGAGTTCTAAAAACTAAGATCTTAGCCGTGTCCCCGGTTATGGGAAATTTGAGCAAACTAGACATAGTTGGTGCTGAAGGATCTCCTCATCTTTTCTGAAAGAATTAAAATATGCTAGAAAACTTTTCCTAGAGCACATGGTGTGTCTACCCCTCTGTGCTACCTTTTCAAACTCATGGTGTGTCTACCCATGATGAATTTTCAAACTCATGGTGTGTCTACCCATGATGCCTTTATCAAACTACATGGTGTGTCTACCCATGTTGATTTTCATGAGATTTACAAAGTTTTATCAAACATAGGACAAAACTGGCTTGATGCAAATAGCCCAAACTCCACCAGCCAAATATCATGTAGATAGTTATTCCTCAAAACGTCCACCATACAAGTGTCACTTGCCAGTACTTTGTATGTACTGACTTCCTCCCCTGTGGGGGCTGCATATTCCAACGTGCAGGTCATTCAGATGATGAGTAACTGTTTAGGATCTCGAGTCTACATCCCAACATGTCTGCCTGTGGCACATGAAGAGAAGGAGGCTCATTGAAGATTTGTTTCCGTTGTATTTGCTTTGAACTCTGTTATTTGGGGCTAGGCTATGTTGACTATGCCAATTGTAAGACAATTTTATTTCGTATCCAATGGATCATACGATGTAGATTGATGCTATAGCAATGAATATTCCATTTTGACATGTGTAAGCTATCAGTGATCCCGGGAATAGCAGATACGCAGGTATTCTACCTTTGTAAAAAGGTAGGGTGCTACAAAATTCCTCTCTCAGAAACGATAAAGCCGAGTAATTTCCCGGCTGGAACTCCAAAAACACACTTTGTCGGGTTGAGTTTCATCTGATACCTTCTCAAGTTCTTGAATGTTTCCTTTAGATCATCGATAAATGTCTCCGCCTTTCTGGTCTTGATCACCACATCGTCTACATAAGCATGGACGTTGCGTCCAATTTGGTCCTCGAAGCACTTCTGAATACACCGTTGATAGGTTGCGCCAGCGTTCTTTAATCCGAATGTCATGGTTTTGTAACAAAAGGCCCCAAAAGGGGTTATGAATGATGTTTTCTCCCAATCCTCCTTCTTGAGCTTGATTTGATGATACCCAGAATATGCATCCAGGAAACATAATAGGTCGCTTCCAGCTACTGCGTCTATAGTCTGATCTATCCTTGGTAGTGCGAACGGATCCTTTGGGCAATGCTTGTTGAGACTCGTGTAATCAATGCACATCCTCCACTCATTGGTCTTTTTCATCACGAGAACCGGATTTGCTAACCAGTCCGGGTGAAACACTTCCATAATAAAGCCGGCTGTCAGCAGCCGAGCAATTTCTTCCCCTATAGCTTTCCTTCTTTCCTCATTCATCTTTCTCAAGCCCTGTTTCACGGGTCTGGACTTGGGATCGACGTGCAAACTGTGCTCTGCCAACTCTGTGGGGATACCCGGCATATCGCTAGGCGTCCAGGCGAACACATCCTGATTTGAACGAATGAACTCCACAAGTGCTTTCTCCTGCTCGCTGTCCAAGTTAGATCCTATAGCAAATTTCTTAGAGGGATCACCCTCGACAAAATCTACCATATTGGTGTCCTGTGCTGTCTTGAATTTTTCTCTCTCATCTTCAGTATTTGGTCTTTTTAACGATGTTCTGTCGTCCGGGTCTACTTGAGACCGGTAATACTTGAGTTCCTCTTTTCTGCAAGCTTGCTCCGCCATGGCTGCATCTCCTTCATCGCACTCAGCCGCTATATCCCGGCTCCCATGTATGGTGATGGTCTGCTTGGGCCTCGGGATCTTTAGTTGTAGATATACGTAACACGGCCTGGCCATGAACTTAGCATAAGCCGGCCTTCCGAATAGCGCGTGATAAGGACTGCGCAACTTAACCACCTCGAAAGTAAGCCACTCGACTCGATAATTATCCTTCGATTCTCCAAAAGCTACCTCCAATGTGATCTTTCCCTCGGGGCACGCTGAGTGACCCGGCACAATCCCGTGAAAAACCGTTGAAATCTTCTGTAGCTGAGACTCCTTGAGACCCATGCGTAGAAAGGTTTCCCAATACAAGATATTGATGCTACTTCCACCGTCCATTAGGACCTTTTTCAGCTCATAACCATTAACTTGTGGTGCCACCACCAATGCTAAGACTCCCGGGTGTTCTATCCTTTCCGGGTGATCTCTTCTGCTCCATGTTACGTCCTGCTCTGACCATCTCAGGTATCTCGGAACAGCCGAAGAAACCGAGTTTACTGCTTGTTTCAATATCTTTTTATCCTTGTTAGAAATTCCTGTGGTATGCACGTGATATTGTCCCAATTGCTTGGGGTTAGCTTGGAAACCTCCAGCTCCCCCTTGGTTGTTACCTGGATTTCCGCCTGCCGGGTTGCCGGCTGGGGGTGGGCCGTTGCCCGGGTTTCCACCCGAACCCGGTCCTCCTCCCTGACCTGCACCTCGCATAGCCTTGTTTATCTCCTCATTCTTCCATCTCTGTAGGTCCGCGCACTGCTCCAATGAGTGGTTAGCCGGCCTACCGTTCCTGCTGTGCTTTGGACACGCCATTCTGAAGATATCCCAATTGTTACCCGGCCTCGGTGGCCCTTAATAATTTCCTCCATTGTGGTTTCCAGCATTGAAATTTCCTTCTGCCCTAGGTCTCGAAGACCCGGCTTCTGTGCTAGCGACAAACTCGGAGCCTCCCTCAAACGGGCGCTTGTTCTGGTTGTTCCCATTGTTACCTCCATTGTTACCCGGCGCTGATCCATTGCCGGTTCTTCCACTATTATTTGTATTTGCTTTTGCTTTCTTGTCATCGACATCCTCTTCTGTAGTATCCGTTGCAGCATGTTTGTTGCATGCATCCATTAGCTCTCCCATCGTAACATCTGAAGCATTTCGACTAGATTTCATGCGAGTTAACTTTTGCACTAAAGGTATGTACTTGCACGTCTTTGCCATAGCTTGTAGCGCATCTTTGGGCTGAATATCCGTAGATGAGTGAAGTATCTCCATAACCCGGCGCACCCAGCTGCGCGCCGATTCTCCTTTCTTTTTTACACATCGCTCTAGGTCATCAATAGTAAATAGCTTTCTGCACGTCCCATGAAAGTGCTTGATAAACGCAGTTTTCAACTCCTCCCATGACTTGATAGATCCCTCCGGTAAATTATTGAAACATAACTTTGCTGCTCCTTCTGACATCATCAAGTACATGAACTTGGCTTGAAGATTTTCTGATGCATTGCGAATCGACATAGCCATCTCATAACTGCTCAACCATGTTTCTGGATCCATAGTCGGCTCATAATTCACAACTTTACCCGGTTCTTTGAATTTGTCCGGGTAAGGCTCAGCCCTGATGTCAGCCGACAGACACTTAGGCCCAGCAAGATTAGTCGGAACTGGCCTCACCCGGGAAACATGCGATCCTGCGGGAGGTGCGGCTAGACGCGGTACGGCTGGTGGTCCATGCACCGCAGACCCGGACGCGGCCCTCCTAGCTCTGGAACTATCCACGATAGCTTGGGCTGCTGATGCTGCTGGTACTGCCTGAACGCGGGGAGGAGGCGGCATTTGCTGCTGCTCTTCCCTCCGCCGCGCTGAACCTGTCTGGATATTGCCGGTATTGCCTCGTTGCTGGCTGATATATGGTGTCCCATGCATTCCACTTCTGTGATCCGGGTAATTAACTTGCTGCGCTACCGCAGTGCGCAATAGATCTATCTCCCGCCGGGTCTCCTCTGCGTGGGGTGACTCTCTCACGGGGATTTGATTCAATGCGAGCGTTGCTGCGTACACATTATCCATGGGGTTGTTGTAATGACCTGTCGGTGTGCGAAATCGTGATGGTGGTGGTGGTGGTAATGTATTGCCGGCAGTGACTCCAGTCTGCAATGTGGGTAACCCGGCTTGTATGTTTGCCGGCTGTGCTCTTCCAGTTGCGGGTTGCTGTACGGTTCCTTCGTTTGCTGCTGGAATCGGTTGATCCTGAGGTGTGATAAATAGGTTGGTCGGGTTTATAACTCCACCCGTTGCTGGTAACATGGTTTGATGCCTTTGACGCACCCTGGTTGTCTCTTCTCGGAGCCGGGTTTCCAATGCATCCATCTCACGTTGGCGGGTGGCCATCCCTTGTCTCTCTGCTTCTACTTGCTTTCTCTACTGCTCCAATGCACGACAGGCTACATCCAGGTCTCTAACACGTTCCGCCGCGTTTTTCGGAGTTATGACGGTGGCTAGGACGGTTGGGTCCAGAATCAAGTTGTTGTTGAATAGGGCCGGGTGTTGCGGGTTTGAAGGACCCGCCCCTGGCGTCCGGTTTGCCAGATATCCGAACATGTTTGCCTGCAACTCGCTGTCCGCCGCGTGGCTGGTAACCGATGCCGATTCTCCGTCAACTCGGGTGAGAACCGGGTTTCCATCAACCGGACCTTGCTGCTGAGCCACTGCTGGTGCTGTTCCTACTGTGGCCGCGGTCACGTTCCCCTGATTAAGATTGATCGCCGGGGCCATGTAAACCGCAACCTGGCGCGTAATGCTTGGCGCAGATTCGTACTCTTCCTCTTCGCTGCTATTTTCCTCGTACCGGTCCTCCAGCAGATGCAAGATGGACTCGGTATCATCTTCTCTCATGACCCGGCCACGCGGGGTCCATGCTGGCTCCTCCGGCTATTCCCTCTTCGTGGGGGGCTCTTCTGTCGGATCTACCGTCCCGACCGATTCTTCCCCATCTGATTGAACGTAGGTGGCTTCCCCTGACACAGAATCAAACCCGAAATCGTCAGGGATTGAACCGGACGTACGTACCATCCCGATGAAGACGTTGATCTGGCCGATTGTCACGACAGATCCGGATTCGAGCAGATCCGACTCTGGCCCCCAGCCGGAATCGTCCACCATCTTCTCTCCTTCGTGGTCGGTGTAGATCTCGCCGATGACAAAGTTCTCCATGTTCTTCCGAGCTTCTCCCGTGATGTAAACACCCTTGGACGTAGGCCCCATGGTGGGCGCCAACTGTCGTGGGATAATCACGGCAGACGTTACCGGGGGTAACTTATCTTGGGGCAATTCGACTCTGGTGTTTGGGAGAGGGTTTAGCTCAAGGGAAAACATGATGATATGCGATCTGGTAGCCGGCAATCAAGTCGCCGAGTCTCCGATCTAGATATATTAACTCAACTCTCGTATTACACTGGATACTCGATACCTAGCGATATTGCTCGAACTCTTGGATCTCTCTTTGTCTAACCCTAGGGGCCGGCTTATATAATCTCCGGACCCCCTGGCCTACTCTACAAGGCGCACTCTGAATCCTACCCGGACACTGCTTACAAACCCTAAACTTCCTTATCAGAACCCACAATCCGGGTTACGAGGCCTACGTTCCTGGGCCTTCTAGAAACTCCTTTATCTTAAGCCGGGTCTTGTGCAGCGTGCTTTGGGCCGAGTTACCCCTTGGCGTTGGCCTACCGGGTTATCATCCCTCCATCAGTGCCTCCATGCTACAGTCTTTGCCACGTGTTTTTTTTAGGATCTAATGAACCGTGAAGTTATGATCTGATTTTTTGTGTATTTTATATGATCTTGTTACAATTATAATACATGTGTTTTATTTAAGTTATTTCATGCTCTCGATGCTCGTAGTTTGTTTAGCCAAGTAGTTAGTTATATCTCCAAGGGGAGCTTTGTGCTAGATAGTAGGTTCATGCCTCATCCATGTCTAGGCATGAGCGACAAAAATGTCTAAGGACGAGGATGTGTTGTTTCTACTAAGGGTAAATTAACGGTGTTCATGTATCTTTATAGATGTGAATATTTATTATGTTATGTATAGGGTTTATTGCGATAGTATGTTTCTTCGGGCAACATAATACCAACGAGATGCATGCTGGATAGCGATCTCAAGGTGGATTACTAGTTATAGATGCAGCTGGATGGCGTTCTATATATTCTGACGTAATGCCTACATGAATAGACCAATAAAAATCTCTTTTATTATAATTGTATTATATTTCCCTCGCGATATGTAAATTTCCTAGCTGTAATTTTTTCACCCAACATGTACTTTATATATTAGAGAGGCACCACTAGTGAACCTATGACCCCCGGTCCATTAGTTTACGTTGATTACGACACTATTCACTTGGTTTTCATCATCACTTGATCTCTATTGTGTTTAACCTTTATTACTTGCAATCACTCGATTTGTTTAATCTTATTTTTTCAGTAAGACGGGAAGCTTGACAACTTTCCTGAAAAGTTGGGGACAAAAGGGAGTCTATGTTTTGTGTGTAGGTTCATGCTCGACGCGCCATTGGTACCTCAATGATCATCATTGAAGTCCTACTGGATTGATAACCTTAGTTTCTACTTGAGAGAAATTTGCTGCTACATTACATCATACCTTCCTCTTGGGGTTCCCAACGAGTGTGTGATTCACGCCATCAAGCAGATTTCAGGCACCGTTGTCGGGGACTTCATTCTTTTAGATAGCGGAGTTACACATTTCCACTTTCTTCCTTTTCCATATTTTTTTCTCAGTAATTTTGTTTATTATTATTTCCTTGTTTACCGCTTTCTCTATATCAAAAGCATAAAAAGGCAGAATTTTATCTACTAGTCTTTTACTTGCTTCTTTGCTTTGTGTTTAATTTTTCTTTGTTAGTATGTATAACAGTTCTACTTTTGTTATGTCACCTGAGACTGAGGTCCTCACCTTCAAACAAAGTGGTTGGTAAAGTTTGGGAGATGCGTGGGATAGGAATTCTGAGTCACGTAAAAAGATACAACATGTTCTTAGTTTAAATTTTTTGCTTAGATGTTTCTACTTTGGGAATTTTTAGTTGGTGCAACCATGCTTTGGATATCACGGAAGGACGAAACTTTCTATAACATGAGGAAACAAAGTCTCTTAATGTTATAAAAGTATTGGCTGATTTGTATGAATGACAATGATAAAGTTGATGGAATAACTGAAAGACTGGATAAAACTGAAAAAACTTTGATAAATCTAAAATTGAATGAGAAGGAGAATATTCTAAAAGATAACCAAGTCCTCGCTGAAATTCAAGATGATTGTGAATCCTTGATTGAAATTGATGATGAATTTTTTTTTGCTTATTGTGATATGGAATCTACAATATCTATTATGCCTAGAGGGGTGTATGATGCTTTTAATTATAAGAATATGATTGATTTCCCATATTATCATTCCCATGTTGATGTTAGTACTTCGAATATTATAGGAAGGGTTAATGAGGTGCAAGTTACAATTCAAAAAAAAAACTCCTCCATAGATTTCATAATTCTAGACTCATATACTCAAGGAAGTCTATTTCTCGGTAGATCTTTCTTTAAGACTATGGGATGCTTTGTTAATGTCAAATATGGTTTCATGAAACTCAATGCCCCTATCAATCAAAGGTTTTTCTTCCTAAGTAAGAATAAGGATGTGCTCATTGGAAAGGTTGATTTTGATGTTGCGGATATTGATAATACTTGATTTTGCAATTGTACCTAGCTAAAAGGTGTTAAAGAAAAACACTTATGGGAGGCAACCCATTGTATTTTTTCTTTCAGTTTTCCTTTTTTGTATAGTCTTGAAGTTGTTACCTCGGTAACAATCTGTAGTTATCCTTTTATATTCGCTTTTGTGCCAAGAGTTGCATTTAATGCTTTGATAGTGATAAAGTTTGATTTGGTGTCAAGAAACATATTTTCTGTGATGACTTGTAAAATACGTTAAAAATCACCAGAACGTATTTTCGATCAGATCTGTTTTTACAGAGAACCTTACACTTTTATCTATCTTTCATCAGTTTCGAGTTTTCTGATTTGAGCTATGTAAGTATCTCGAAAAAAATCATCTTTAGAAACAGTTCTATTTTGTCAGATTTCTTCGTTTATTTGCATTTGTCTGTTTACGAGCTTGCCTTGCAGTTCTTTTGATCATAGAGATTTAAGTAAATCTAACTAACGATAGCTAATGTTATTTGGAGTGTTTGCAATGTGTTCTTACATAACCTAAGCTTATTTTTTTAATTGAGTACTAACCCCTCTAATAAAGATTATGAGATATTTTCTATGAAGGAAGTTTTCAAGTATCCATTAAGAGGAGGATGAAAGAGGATAAAGAAGGTACAAAAACTCAAGCTTCGGATGCCCCTGACACCCCCAATGAAATATTTAAGAAGTCTCAACCATCTAAGCTTGGGGATGCCGATGGCTTCCCCTTCTTAATCGACAATTATCGGGTTTTCTCCATTGAAACTATATTTTTATTGCTTCAGGAATTATGTGCTATTCTTGGAGCATTTTTTTATTTTGCTTTCGGACATGTTTTTGTTATGTTTGTTGATCATTACAATGTTTGATCCCAGCATTATTGTTTGGGAGAGAGACACACTCCGATTTTTGAAAAAGAATACACTAAGGCTTCTCTTATATTTTTTGAGCATCCATTTCTCTAGTGATTGTTTGCTAGCTCTTGTTATTCGTTTAGATCTTGTTTAGAGTTATTAGTTTTCTTTATATTATTTTGAAAACCTCTTTGGTGTTTCATGTGCTTTATCTTAGATAGATGTTTCAAATAAGTTGATTAGTGTTGGATTACCTTAGAACGGAAAGTTATCATGCATGTGGTAGCGGTATGAAAAAAAACTGCATAGTCTTCTAGATCATTCAATTATGTCACTTGAATAATTGTAGTGGTTTTGAGGTATTAACATGCTTAATGGGTAAACTTGCTGGTTTAATAAAGTAAAAACAATTAATGGTTGTTCTAAGAGCTTGAAACTACGCCACACTTAAATAATCAATTGAAGGTACAATCGTATATGATTTGCCCTATAGGTAGAAATTGTGATAATTTTGGTTACGCGCTATAGATAGTGACTTGTCGCTGCAATAGACCCTCTTGGGGTGGTATTCATTATGTCATGATTGAGCTTCTATTTGGAATCTTTAAACTTGTGAGTTGTTTTTATTTAAGTGAGCTGCGATTTTCTCGCACTTCCACTATCCATATTTGCTAGCCTCTTCAGTGCTATGGATTGCCCTATATCACATTCAGAATTGGTTCATACTTCTCCAGTATATCCAAACCCCGTGGGAGGACTTCATCTCATTCTGCTACACATAAGCCCATATAGCTTCCTCAAAACAGCCACCATACCTACCAATCACGACATTTCCATAGTCGTTCTGAAATATATTGCCATGCAATTTCCATATTACATTACATGACTTGATGTCATATTTTCCTTGTTTATTTGATTTGCATGATCATATACAGCTGACATGATGGTTTATGAGGCTTTTTGTCCATCATTCATTTATTCCATGTTACGCTAGATCATTGCATTCCTGCTACACTAGTAGAGGCATTCAATTTTATACATCATAGATTATTTACTATGATTATTAAAATGTGTTGATCCTTATAACATAGAGTGTTGCCCCTACCGGTGAGGGATTAAAAGAGCCCAAAAGAGGCCACAAAAAATCCCAAAGAGAACAAATGAGAGAAAATAAATGAGCCACAGAGGCCACCAAAAAAGAGAGAGGGACAAGATTATATCCTTTATTCCACACTTGTGCATATGTTAGCACATATACTTCAGCTTTGGAGAGTTTTTCTATTTTTGTCGGTATAACTATGTGGGGACCTTTTCATTATAGAACTTGGCTTGTATATTCCAATGATCATACTCCTCAAAATTTCTCTAGCTCTTCGTGAGCAAGCAAGTTGGATGCACTCCCACTAGTTCTATTGGAGAGCTTTCATACATTCATAACTCTATATGCATGCGTGGTATAGAAATCACTAGTCCTTGCATAATTTCGATTATAAGACTTCCTCTTGTCTAAAGATCAATTTTATCCATGTCATATTTTCTTCCATTGAACTTCCGAACCCCCATAATGTTCTCTTTGCCAAAACATTCTGATACAAGAAACCAATGCGCATGCTTGCTTGTTTTTAGTGCATGAAAGAACATATGATCCTTTGTGTGCATATTGTTATCCTTGCCTTGATCATGACTAAATTTGTTATTATTGTTTTATGCATTGGACGATTATGAGTTTGTGCTAGTTCAGTGTCTTCAATATAGTTTTCCACAGTTCATTGTCTTTTAGTATTTATTAATTGAAAGTTTTTTAATTTGTTTTTCCATTTATGCATTACTCGTTTGATGTAAATTATAAACCGTTACTCTTATTCATTTGTTCTCATTTTACATGTTGTATATTACTACTTGATCTTTATTATGTTGGTGGCATGTAAATTTAAAAAATTATTTTGTAATCATTTACCTACTAAAGGACGAGCATGAATTAAGCCCGGGGAGGTTGATACGTCCCAAACATATCTATATTTTTTATTCTTCCATGCTTGTTTTATATCATTGATACATGTTTCTACTATAAATTTATATACTTTTAGGAATTTTTATGGACTAACCCGTTGGTAAGATGCCCAACGCCAGTTTCTGTTTTATCCCTACTTTTGGTTTCAGAAAAGTTGTTCTACAAATATTCACGAAAAGTCTTGAAAATCCACAAAGTCCAGTTTTTACCCGGATCGAAGGAGGAGCCAGAAGATGACCTCGAGGGATCCTCATAGTCACTAGACGACCAGGGGGTGCAGGTCCACCACTGGTCGCACCCTCCAGTCACCTGATAGGGGTGGGCCACCTCCCAACACCTCCCTTCCTTTTGACCTAAATCTTTTGGGGGGTGATTATTTTCCATGAAACCCATTCAAATCCGTTGTCACCTCAAAAATCCAATCTAGGCCTTCTGGAGCCTGCTCCGACACCTTGTCTGAAGGGGTAATCATCACAGGTGGCCTCTACATCGCCATGATTGCCTCTGTAGATTTGCGTGAGTAGTTCATCCTTCGACTATGGGTCCATAGAAGTAGCTAGATGGTGGTCTCTTCTCCTTGTGTCACCATGCTACGGTCTTGTGAGCTCCTAATATGATCAAGATCGTCCTATTATAATTGCTACGTGCTATGTTTTCTAGGATCAGATGAATCATGAAGTTATGATCAAATTGTTCATCTATTTTATATGATCTTGTTACTATTATCATACACGTGTTCTATTTAAGTTCTTGCATGATCTCCGATGCTCGTAGTTGTTCTGGCCAAGTAGTTACTTGTATCTTCAAAAGAGAGTTTTGTGCTAGATAGTAGGTTCATGCCTCCTTCGTGCGTGGGCACGAGTGACAAAAATGTCTAAGGACGAGGATATGATATTGCTACTAAGGGTAAAACAATGGTGTTCATGTCTCTTTATAGATATGAATATTGATTACATTATGTATTGAGTTATTGCGATAGCTTGTTGCTTTGTGCAACATAATACCAGCGAGATGCATGGTGGATAGCGGTCCCAAGGTGGATTATTAGTTATAGATGCATCTGGATGGCGGTATAGATATTATGACGTAATGCCTATATGAATAGAACAATGAACATATATTCAATCATAATTGCACTATATTGCCCTCGTGATCTGTCACATCCCAGTTCTTGGATTCTTGTACTGTTGTTCAAGAAGACAAAAATTAGAGCCAACAATTTTTTCTAACAATATGATTGTTTGAGCCAACATGTGTTTATGACCTTGACCACATTTGCAATGCAAGTTTTATTCCATTTGGAAAACAATCACAAACTTTTTCTAAAAACAATTCTATTATTTTTCCCTAATGTTTTCTCCGATGTTACTTGAGTGAATTTTATTCCAAGACTTGGATAATTATTTTTGCATCTTAAAATAAACTTTTAGCTTTGTTGGATCCAAGAAAAACAAAATTTAAAAATGATTTATGGAAGTTTTCTATAGAAACTATTCCCTGAAAATATAGCCAAGTACCTGTTTTCCACCATTGTTTTCACTAGGCTATAAAATGTTATTTTATGTTTTCTTGACTTTTATTTGTTCCTTGATATATGGACTAAAAATCCATTAGCTTGGTTTGATTTTTTGATTAATGAAAATGATCTTTTTCTCTTTGCTTTTGTGGAAGAAAAATAAGGCAGAAAGTTGCATTTTTTAATAACAGAGAAAAACAGAAAGTACACCTTTTCCCACATTGTTTTCATAGCCTAAAACTATTTAAAAAATGTTTTCAAAGGATGTTTCTGAAATTTTATAACATGTTTAACAAACCCCAACTTGGAAAACAAAAATTGGAATCCATTTGGTATCTGAAAACAGTCCAAACTTTTTTGCTCATTTCACTGTTTTCCAACACTTAGAAAAATTCTTATGTGTTAACTGAATATTCTGAATTTTTGAACAGTGACAGATACGATTTTGGAAATATGTTTTCTTTGCCTTTTATTGCAAATTTTTAAGTGAGACTTTTCCTATGGTGTTGACTAAGTTGTGTACTCGACAAAGGACCATTTTCTTTGCTTCTAGAAGCCTTGTGGAGAAAGATTGCTAGTGTGGAAAAGAGAGGGGACAAGGTGATGTGGCAAGGTATGGGCACACATACCTTGACCCTTGTGGTCTTTCCCTTGCATCTCCTCCACTCCAAGAGACAAGTTTGACTTGCCCCCTTGCTAAGACTTGCCCCTTGGCACAATGACCACCTTGGACATTCCCTAGAGCACCCCATGCCAACCATTGACACTCACCCGAGGGCACCATTGCATTTCACTCACCCCCATGGCTATAAGCCATCCCACCCATGTCCCTTTCACCACTAGCCTCACACACCCCCTCACTCACTCCCCCAAGCCATAGAAACCAAGGCATTGGCCTCTGTGGGCGTGCGCAAGCCGCAGCTCGCCGCCGGTCACCTAGCCCGAGCCCGAGGTGGAGTGCCTCATCCACGCCCTACCACTTCCCGTGCTCAACTCCGTTGAGTTACCCATGATCCCCTGACCATCCCTGACATTTCCCCGTGTGTGTTTGCTCGAAGGTTTGCCGCCGCACAGAGCCACACCCGGCGCCAACTCCGGCACCCCTCGACGCCCGCACACCCCTGCAGCTTCCCCGAGCCCGCGCCGCCCCCTTCCCGTCGCCCCACGGTGAGCCCCGGCCACCGCTGTCCCTTCCGGTCGCGTGCATGAGAGAGAGGAGAGGGAGAGGTAGAAGAGAGGAGCGAACCGTTGATCTTTGGATCAACGGCCACGCTTAAACGGTCATCTTTCCCGCCGCGCGCGCGCCCTTCCCCGCGCTGGGCTGCTTCGCTGGATAGTTGGGCCGTGCCCGTGAAAACCCCAGCCCACCTCTGTTATTTCTTTTCTCTTTAAATCCGTGTAGAAATATGCTTGACTGCTTTTGCCTTGTTAAAAATAGTTTTCGTGCAAAATAAAATCAACAAAAAACACAGAAGTAACTATATGTTTTCCTAGCCATATAAACTTGGTAGATATAAGTTTTGACTTTTACTTTTGTCACAATATCTGTTTTTCCACACAGTGCCTGTAAAAATGTTTTTGTCATAACTTTTGGAATATGTACCCATTTTGGTCAAATCAAATTGTTTTGAGTAGCCTATGAGTAGATATATCGATAGGACTTCGCCTCGCATCAACGTGAGTTACCAAATGTAAATGCCATCCATTTTGGTAAATGACCAGTAGGCTTTTCTAGGATTTTTAGAAGGAGTTTAAATATGATTTTTGAGGTAAATCCAATTGGATAAGTTGGTGCTTGACTAGATCTATTTAATACTAGCTTGGCTTAATTTTTGGAGTCCTAGATTATTTTTGGTGAGCAAAACTAGGGACATCACCTTTTCTGTTTTCTTACTTATGTGTGCTCTTGTTTGAAGTGAAATGTTTGCTTGTTTGAATCTTTGTTCCTAGCTTGTATAGATGGTTAAATCAAAGTGTGTGCATGTTTGGAAAGTCAATTAGAAATAGAAGTAGCAATTGTTATTTTCCTAGTTTTAGTATTTGATGTATTGTGTGAACCAATCTTTGTAGGTTTGTTTTACCTAAGTTTGTGTTATGCTTCAGTTGAGTCCAGTACCATTTTGGTACTGTTATTTTTATGTTATCATCTCTGTTAGCTTGCACTTTATTTTGTAGCAAAGCATGGATATCATTTGTTGTTTGTTTTCACTAGTATTGTTTTCACTAGTATGAATAGACGTGTATTGATTGCTTGGTTAGATTAATTTTGTCATGTGTGACCAGAGGCTTTATTACCTCTTTATGCCTTGGTATTAGTGGGCCCATAACCCACTGGTCCCATTGCATTTTGGTTAGGGATGTAAATCCCCTACCATATACTTGTTTGATTGTAGCTTATTTTACTATATGTTTGATTTTTATTTTCCACCAAGGAAAATGGTTGTTTGTTTAACTGATGTGAGTGAAGAGTTTAGTATTTCTTGTTGATTACTAGTATGTTTAGTTTTGGTTCATTTGTTAACATAATATTCCCCTAGGAGAATTATGTTAAGAAGTGATCACCATTGTTTTGATAAATTGATTGTTGTTTGCAAATAGAATGTTTTCCTAGTGATTGATAAATTATGTGTGGATAGTTTTCATTGAGTGTTTGGATTTTTGAAAGTGTTTAGTTGAGTTTGTATTGAGTTCATAGCTACTGGTTGTATAGCTTGTACCTTGGTTGCTTGTTGTTTGCTTGGTAGAAAAGCATAGGTTATTAGAATTGGGTGATCCTTGCTTAGTAGTTTTTCCATAGAATTATTTTAGCATGATTGCTTACTAGAATGTGTAAGGTGTTGTGTGTTGCTAGTAGGTTGTTACCCTCATACCTTTCTTGTTTAGAGTTATGCATCCTTGTAGTGTTGTTTGCTTCTCTAGTGATGCATTAGTGCCACCACTACATATTATGACTTGCGCTAGTATTGTTGTCTTTTTATTTTATGAGCGTATGATTATACTAGCATGTTTAGGATGTTATTACTTTTGTTATTATGACATGACTTGTGTAGTTTCTTGTTGCTATTAGCTGTAGAGTACAATTATTTCTTATAGCATGCTTGTGTAGAATTCTCATACTAGTATGATGTTAGTGGACTCCTGTTGTTATGTATGTTCTAGCCTTATTATGTTGTGTGATGATGGTATTTTACATTATGTTTTATGACTTGTTACCATTGGTTGTGCTACTGATTTGTTTAGTTATTTTCATGATTGATGGATTCCTTAACTTTGAGTAGACATAAGCCTAGTTAGTAACTAGCCTATTCTTTTGTGGTGTGTTTGCTTGTTGTTTGGAATTTTCTGAGTGTTTACCTTAGCATGAGTTTTGTACTTATGATTCTGTTGTGCTAGTGTTGTTATTGTGCTTAGTATTATCTTGTTATCTATGCATTAGTTAGTCCTAAACTTGTTTGATGATGATTGCTTGTGTGTTGTTAATACCCACTTCCATGGGTATTACTTTGTTTGATTGCTATTATTTCAGTAGCCTCACCTTTTGTGCCCACAAGCTATATTTTTAGCTTATTGAATATCTCATTATAAGATGGTACACCCACTCCATATATGGTATGTAAGATTTGGGATATGGTTTCTCAACCATATGTTTGTTTGACGATAGTTTTGTACCATGAGATTTTGTGAGATAGTTTCGCGATAACCTTTTGAGTGATTGTGCTAGTATAAGTTTGCTTGTTGTATGTGTTGCTTTGTTTAGTTGATTGGCTTTTAGTTCTGAGTGTGTGTCTTTTATTCTTTTACGACGTTAGAAAACGAAGGAGAAGAAGAAGAAGTTGTGGAGCTGTGCGTCAATTTCAAACTACTTCAAAGCTAGGGACACTAAGAGACTTAAGGCAAGCCATCCTGATGCTTGCTGTTACTACACTTGTCATTATCTATCATGCATATTTTTAACTTCTGAAAGTTTTACAAAAACTTTGTTTATCAAAAACTATTTTTGAGTGACTATTACTGCTATTAATATTATATATACTATTACTATGCCAGTAGATGATACTTGGTGTTACCAATCCCATAGCCACCATATGGTATTTATTACCATCAAAAGTATAATTCCCTAAGTGGACACCCTAATATATGTTTTCGCAAAACAAAGGCTTTATGGAAAACCCGGTGGACGGCGAAGCCTTATCCACCGGAGGAATGTGGAAGTGGTCATTTTTGGGAAAACAGTGTTTTACAAAAATGACACATAACCTAGTCTTCGCCGGAAAACCTTTACCGTACTGCCACCCTACCTCAACATGGGCACGAGGCTTAACTTGAAGTTTGTTCTTGTTAGTGTGTGTTCTATCTCAACTTTCTATAAGGGACGTGACTTCCCTTGAACCGAAATGCCGACAGTCATGAATCAAATAGGCATATAAAGTGTGGGATTAAGTTTCCCTCCGGATGCGACCGTTGGGTCTCCTATCGTGGCGATGTGTGACATGGTGTCGGGGAGAACAAACCCAATTGAAGACATAGTCATATTCTAGCTTGATCATAGTGGATGGTTAGGATCAGTTATCTGATGTTTACATACTGTTGTTACAGTCCGGGGTTGTTCATGGCGGATGTACTGAATCTGGTGGATGTGTACACCTATGCAGAGTAGAACTATTCGGAATAGCCGCGTCCTCGGATATGGACAGTTGAATGGCCATGTAGCTAGCATTGTGTCAATGTTTTCAGAAAGGAGTTTTCAAAACGAAGTTGGACTTGTGAAGTGTTGGGAAGGAGGAACTTTGTACCTTTGAGGTACTGTTGATGAAAAGCAAGAAGTTTTTTTTGAACAAGAAGTTTTGCAAAGAGAAAACTTTCTTTTAACAAAAGTATTACAAAATCTCTTGTACATGTGATACCTACAAGAGAAAGAAAACAATATTATTTTCTTTTGAAGTGTCTTCTTCAACAAAGATACGGAGATTTTCAAAATCAACTATGACATATCTTTAATATATCATGGATAGTGAACCCTATGTATAGCCTACCTATTACACCATATAAGCATACTTGCATTTGGTAAGTTACATGATGGGTGTCGAATAGTCATCTCAACAAGTCCTCGGGTGAACCGGTAGGGTTTCGATTAGGAGAACGTGTAGGCGCTGGTGACGATCGTCGGCTAACAGGGGGAAAGTTTACCCAGGTTCGGGGCCCTCGTAGAGGTAAAACCCTTACTCCTACTCTGTCGATCTGTATTATCAATAGATCAGTTACAATAGGGGTGCTCGAATCGAGAGTATGATCTCGAGTTCAAGGCTTTGGTGGTGCGTGATTGCTTGGATCCCCCTCTCGGTGGTTCTCCTGGCCTTATATAGGTGGACAGGTCTCAAATCGTACCCGGTGGGAGGGGGGGTTACAAACCCTAGCTTAGGTCGGTTACAAGTTTCCTTCTTGACCCGCAAGGCTTTGCAGGCGGGCCTTCAATTGGGCCTTCTAGAACTGCCGGTGTCACCTTTCCTTGGGCTTAGGTCTTGGGCCTTGGACCGGGTAGGCTCACCCGATAGGTCCAGGATTCATCCCCTCGTCAGTAGCCCCCGAGTGTTTACTCGATTGAGAATCTGTCGGGTGGACACTCAAATTTCATCTTGATTTCCTTCGATTGATTGTTTCAATCACTTGAATTTGGAGGGCATATACTCTGTGCGTGATGCGCTTCTTGCACTCGAGCATCAAGCAATAAATGTGCCTGTGTACTGGCTGTTTTCGCAGAAGGATGTGGCTCAGTTGCTTGGCTCTCCCGAAAGCTCAGGGCCAATTAATTGCATCTAGGGCAAAAACAGTTCTGGCCTACACAGATCCGAGACCTCTGACTCGAATCCGGTGAGGTGATCGTTGCGACTGGGCTGTGGAGGTCTTACCGAGTCGAACTTAACCTATAGGGGGTACCTGGCGCGTCCGCTAGGATTTTTCTTCGTGTTGTTGACACGGAAATATACCGGAGGACGTAGCTTGAGTGCGATTCCATGCCCACAAGAGAGATCTTTGGGTCTTACCTTCGTACTCGAGAGAATACGGCATCCGGATGTGCCTAGTTGGCCGAACGATCCAGGATAGAGATGTGTAGATACATCGTGTGAAAGAGTAGCGGGAGCCGCGTACTCGCGATTTTTCTTTGATTGCCTTCTTGTGAATCTTCAAGTGAAGAGATCTCCTTCCTTTGTTATACTTGTGCACAAAAAGATTTTTGCGTTTGTAATAAATTTGTCTTTGCCCTGCCCATACGAAATAGTTTTCGTGTCCGGGGACTTATGCAAATGAAATTTTTGCGCCTTGACGTACCCATACGAAAGAAATTTCGTGCCAGGGAGTTTGTGCGAAAGAGATTTCGCGTTTTGATGTACCTATACGAGAGAAATTTCGTGTTAGGGAGTTTATGCGAAAGAATTTCCGCGTTTTGATTCGCTCATACAAAAGAAATTTCGTGTTTAGGGAGCTTATGCGAAAGAATGTTTCACGTCTTGATCCGCTCATACGAAAGAAATTTCGTGTTCGGGAGCCTATGCGAAAGAGTTTTCGCGTTTTGATGTGCCCATACGAAAGAAATTCCGTGTTTAGGGAGCCTATGCGAAAGAGTTTTCGCGTCTTGATGATGTATGCAGTGATGTCACTACGCACCCATCTGCTCTGACTCCTCCCGATGGGACGTGACGAAGCGAAGCAGAGCACTTGGCCCCACCTTGTCAGCCTTTTGACCTGAAACGATAGGTCATGTCCGGTTTTTCCGCGAGCCACGCGCTGTAAATGCGCACGATCTTCTGTAAAGATCGTGCCAGCGTAACTGTTCGCCGCCGCCTCGTTTCCACTTCACGCGTGGCAGCCGCGATGGGCGCCATGTTGCCAAATTCACGGTCTGGATCAGCCTGGCTTGTGTATAAGTAACAATCCTTAGGAGATGGGTAAATCTCCCGGTCATTTGCTCCTCTTCTTCCCCCTTGCGCACACCTCCTGTCCTGCAAGCACCAGAGCGCTCCAATGGCTGGAGGAAAGAAGCGCAGCGCCACTGCATTGTCTTCGAAGGAGGCTGGAGATGCTTCCGCACCACCCGCCGTGAAGACGGGCGATTGGCGCGCCACCAGCACCACCAGGAAGAGCCTTACTGAGATGCAGCAGGAGGGGCTGCTCCCGCCTGACACTGACAAGCACGTGCGCTTGTCCAAGAAGGAAGAGGCAACCAATCCTCACGCAAACAAACGCGTGCTCTTCGCGGAGCACGTCTCGTGTGGTCTCTCTCTCCCCCTCTATCCTTTTCTCCTCCTCCAAACGCGATTCAGCACATATTGTGCTTTATCGTGCTTTGCGAGTGCTTTCTGGGCATCCGCGCGCACTGGGGCCTCTGGAAGGCCCTCTTCAAGGTGCGGATCTTTCGGGAGCGAGCGCAGCCAGGCGAGAAGGTGGGAGAGTCATTGCGCACCGGGGGCTTCGGGATCCAGGCGAGAACCGACATCCCCTACATGGAGACATATTTCGTCGACTCGACGCAAGGGTGGCGAAAGAAGTGGTTCTACGTCATCAACAACAGCGCGGGTGGGGCTCCTAAGTTCCACCCATTCGCTATTCTGAAGCGGAGGAAGTCCTGGTCGCACAAGCTCTCCGCCGAAGACAGCAAGATCGTCTCCCCCCTACTCGCGAAAGTGGCGAAATTCCGCGACAAAGCGTTGGGTGTTCCGTTGAATGGAATTCACATTGTGAGTGTGTTTCTTCGACGAAGAATCCAAACTCTCCAGGCGAGCCATCCACCATGTGGGAGTACCAAGGCCCCCAGGACCCAAGCCGCGTCTGCGAAGAACTTCAATCGAATGCTGAGTTCGAGAAAAATATTGTGTCCATCACCAAGCTGAAGAAGGGAGAAGCCTACTCGGCATGTTCTCTCGAGCCATTCGAGGCAGCGAAACCTCCTCCAGCTGATGTGAGTTTCTTCTTGTTCTTCTTTGGTTTCTTTGTAGTCTGAAGTTTTATCGACTGAAGTTCTTCTCTCATTTTCCTCTTCTTTTTTCGTAGAGCCTGAAGGTAGCGACGTGCTACCCGCGAGTTTCGCTGAAGACGCCTCGGGCCTCCTGGCGAGTAACATCGAGGCTCCTCTCGAAACCAGCATCGCCGAAGCTGATTCGAGATCCGAGCACGACTCTTCGGACGACATGGAAGAGTTGGGTAGTGACCAACTTCATCACCACAAGCGTCGCAGGCACGAGGATGACGAAGTCACTTCCAAGGATAATTCCTTGGGTGATGGGTCCACCAAGGCGACTGAGCCTCTTCAGGTGCCTCCTCTCTGTACGCTTCCGCCTCTTGGTCGTCCACCCAAGGTTTCCACCGCATGGAACATGGACGTTCTGGACGATGATGACGAGGATGAGTAAGTTTTCTGCGTTTCACTTTTAATCGCGAATCTTCTTTCTCGTTCCTTGTTCTTTTATCCGGATTTTGCTTTCAACAGCAGCCTTGCGACTATTAGCCCTGGCCGGTTTGCTTCTTTGCTTCCTTCCGTGAAGAGAAAAGAGGCAACCGCGACTGAAACCGCAGTTGTTGAGGCCGCCCGAAGATCTCCAAGCCCTGCGAGAGCAACTGCCGCTCCAGAGTACGAGATGCCCAGCTTTGCGGGTGGGGCGTCTGCAAGTAAGGAAGTTTCGGGAAGCTCGGCAGAGCCTTTGTCTACTGCTCAGGGCAAAGTAAGTCCACTTGTCTTTTCCTTGCTCATTCGAAATTTTATCGGGTGCACGGCTGTGCTCCCGATGGGAGTAGCCCCCGAGTCTGTGGTTTATTGCTTGCAGTTGGCCAGAGGCTCAAGTCGAAGTTTTCTCCTCCTTTTCTTCCTGAATTCTATCGTGTGCACGGAAGTGCTCCCGATGGGAGTAGCCCCCGAGGCTATATTCGACGGTGTTCAGTCGTGTATAGGCTCAAGTGATTTTGTTTTTAACTTAAATTTCTGCCTTGGGTTTTTTGCAGGCTCTTCTCGACTCCCTTGCTGCTTTCGGGCGCCGAGTACTTTTAGCCGAAGCGGACTGCATCTCCCTTAGGGCAGATCGTGATCGGCTTGTTCAAGATGGTCAATCTCTCCAAGGTAGACTAATGTGCCATTCTTGTCTTTATTGTTTCTCTTGATTGTAAAGATTGCCTCAGCCTTATGCTTTGTACTGCAGACGAGGTTACCCGCCTAAAAACTGAAAAGGCTGAAGCTGTTGCTCGGGTGAAATCCCTTGAGGCGGAGTTGGAGTCCTCCCGAAAGGAGTTGGAAACCACTCGCAAACATTCAGCCGATCTTGAGGGGAACTTCGAGAGGGCTCAGGAAGCGCTGAAGCAGCTGGAGGAGGTGGGCGCCAAGCACGACAGCGATCTGGTCGACCTCATTCGTCCTTTGGCTCAGAAGCTTGCGGGTAAGCTGTGTTTCACCTTTGTTGTACTGTGATTTGATTTTATCCTGTTTGCTTATAGTTTTAATCTATCTTGATTCCAGACGCCCTTGGGATTGGACTGGAGTTGCCTGGAAGCCAGCGACTAGATGTTCTCACGGACTCTTGTACTCAGCTCCAGGAACATGCGAGTAGAATATGCGCCCTCGTTGGTGATGCCACCCGAGTGTTGACGCGATTCCACGAGCGTTTACTGGTGGACGTGGCGGTTCCGTCTACGTTGGATGGCCTCCTGAAGGTGTTCCTGGGTGAAGAAGATCTCCTCCATGGATACTCAGTCGCTCAGTATGAGTGTGGGCCAGGATGGCTATCCAATTTGCTTTGGCGCATGGAGTCTCGGATGACCTGGACAAGGTGTATTCGAGCGTTTCCTACGACGCCCATGGCAAAAAGGTATCACTCCGTCCTTTTGGCGCTCGTGCTGAAGTTCTCGCGAAGAAGCTTTCGGAGGTGCTTGCTCGTGCTAGTCGCAAAGGGCATCCTTCCGCGAGTGGAACCACTTCTGCAGCCCCTTAGGATAGTTTATATTTTCTTTTGCGTGTCGATGTAATGAACCTTGGGATGTATTCTCGTATTTTATGTTGCGTAATCGAAGTATTTTCTGAAATCCTCAGTGTCTGATTGTTGCGCCTTACTATTGTATGCTCCCGATGGGAGTAGCCCCCGAGCACCCGTGGATTGGGCGGTATGTTCTCGAGTTGGGTCTTGTGAATTTTCTGAACTTTCTTTCTTTCCAGGTAGTGGATCCCAAATTAGAGTCCTCGAGTGGGTCTGCTTCGCAGGTTAATCCCCTTGTTGCTGCTGCCAGCACTTTTGCATCACTCCGTGGCCGTGTTGCGGATGGCGAGCGCAAGCTGAAGGCTCTGCGAGGTGTGGCCGATGTTGCCAAGTCGAAGCCGAAACTTGCTATGGAGCGTGAGCAGTTTGTGATGGAAGAACTTGCGGCTGTTGCCAAAGGCATGCTCTATAAGTTTGCGAGCCCCCGAGTACTTTGTCGTTGGTTCCGATCTTTGTTTTGACGCTTTTGTTGTTCTCGCAGTTGTTGAACCTGACGGGGTTTGTGAGACCCATTGGGTGAATAATCACATTATTCATGAGTTGTGTAGCTCCAATCCTCATGCGAGTGAGTTCTGGTCTGACCGCAAGCGAGGCTTTATCCTTGCTACCCTGAAGTATCGGGCGAGCCAGGCGCAGGTAATCATTGAGTCTTGTCGCAAGGCCATGTCCTCTGTCCATCGGACATTTTACCCTTTGAGTGTTGTCACAGATAACTTGAGTAGCCTGCTCAGGATGTTTGGTCGAGTGGGAGAGGTTCGAGAGTGCATATGCCAACAACTTGTTGGTGGAGCCCAGGTGGCGCTTGCCTTTGTTCGGCTGTGGCATCCTGAGGTCAACTTCCTTTCTGTGGCACGGCTTCCTGGCTCGAGAGGTGCACCAGTGGACTTTTCTCCTCACTATGCTGTTGTGCGTCCTGCAGCGGAGCAGATTGTTCGACTGACGTCTGAAGAGATTGATCAAATTCTTGCAGATGAGGCTGGTCGCCGTTAACTGTAATTCCCAGATGTAAATATCTTGTTGTAAGGTGTTTTTAAGGTGTAAACCTTGTAACCTTGTATATCTTGTTTGATTGTTTTTAAAGGTGTTTATAAGGTGTGGACCTTGTTATACCTTGTATTATTTTTATCAAGTAATATTACTCGAAGGTATGTTCTGATGCTAGTTAGGCGTAGCCCTCGTGTGTTTGGGGTGTGTACCTGTCGTTTTAGCATGTTTAGAAAGAGAAAGAAATCACGATTGCTATGGTTGAGAAACCATGTATTTATTGATATGGCTGAAAAAACATGTGTTTGATCAAGATACAGTGTGGCTGGTACAGCCTTATTTCTTCCAAGTAGGATAATCCTAGGGGCAGAACTTGCGGAGATGCGTAACGTTCCACGGGTTGGAGTAGATACCACCGGTCTTCGGGTTCTTCAATCGATAGGCGGCTCCTGGGATAACTTCATGTATTATGAAGGGTCCTTCCCATGGTGGCTCGAGTTTGTGTCCTTCCTTTTGCTTGAGCCGCAGCACCAGGTCTCCTACCACGAAGGATTTGTGGCATATACGGCGACTGTGATAGTTGTGCAGTGACTGCTGGTATACTACGGATCTTGCTAGTGCAATGTCCCGGATCTCATCGAGTGCGTCCACGTCTTCAGCGAGTGCCCTATTTGAGGTTTGTTCGCTGTATGTGAAAGTGCACTAGGGTCCACTAGAGGGGGGGTGAATAGGTGACCTACAAATTTTAATTCTTTTTCACTTTTAGTGGGGGCTTTGGGAAAGTAAAAGCTTGGTTGTCTAGATGTGCAACTAAGTGAACACCCTAAGTGACAAGGAACGAGTAGCAACGGAAATAAAGGTACGTCACAAGCTAACAACAAGTGTAAAACACGAAGACAAGGATATGTTTCCCGTAGTTCCTTCTCGAAAGAAGTACGTCTACATTGGAGAGGTGGGGAGCCACCTAGGCGCTCCTCAATAGCACGGATGTGCACACCTTGTTCTCCTTGAGCTTCTCCGGTGAGGGAGATTCTCGTTTCCACTATGAGGTCGACTTGAAGGCGTTGACCAAACCTTTACAAGGGGTTGAGGCTACTCCACAAGTGAGATGGAGGCTCTCAACAATCGAAGCTTCTTGCTACAAGGTGGAAGCTACAAGCACTAGGGTTTCCCTTGGATGACAAGGCAACCAAGAGATTACAAGATCACAAGAGTTGTGGTGTGGTAACACACGTTTTGGCTTGGTGGAAAGGTAGATCTAGTCCTCCTCCATGAGATCCTTGAAGGCCATCGAGTTTGGTTGGAGGAGGAGGGAGATCGGGGCGTTTTGAGCTCTACAACAATGGAGGAGAGAGAGGAATGGACGAGCTACCTATCTAGAGGAAGAAGACAACTATTTATAGGCTCCTCCAATTTCTGACCGTTGCAGTCTGCCATTGCCGGAATATTCCGGTGTTAGCACCGGAAATTTCCGGTCTGCCTGGCCGGAAATTTGAATAGTCCGGGGGGCGGATAATTGAAATATCCGGGGGCAGAAATTTCCGCCCCAACATTCCGCCCCCATCTCTGCGCACGGGCACCAGCCCAAGATGAAGACTGCTAAGGACCAGGGGCCGGATTTTTGAACAATCCGGGGGGCGGATAATTGAAATATCCGGGCCCGGAAAATTCCGGACAATATTTCCGCCCCCATCTCTGTGCGCGGGCATTTGAGAAGACACCATTTTCTGCTAAGTACCAGAGGGCCGGATATTTGCACCGGAAATTTCCGGGGCAAATTTCCGCCCCAGCTTCCGTGCGCGGGCAGTGGGAGAAAAACTTGATCGTTTTGAAGAGCCAGAAAGGCCGGAATATTCCGGTGCCAGGGCCGGATATTCCGCCCCATAAGCACCGGAATTTCCGGTGAGATCACTGAAAAATCCGGTGGCAGTATTTCAAGAACGTAGAACTCCTCTTTGATCTTTTTAACAAGAGTATATCAATAATCACCTGAAAGATCAGCTGCACAGTCTAAAACAACATTGTTAGATAGTTGATACCCGCGTTGTTATCATCACAAAAATAATTAGAGGGATCATGAGCTTTCAGTATGCAACGACTCGTGGAGCGCTGAATTTCACATCTTCGGGTAGGACGGCTTCAGCTCCGCAGACCATGAAAAATGGCGTATAGTTTGTTGACCGATTTGGTGTTGTGCGTAGGCTCCACAGTACTGATGGTAGTTCCTCGGCCCAGTGCCCTGCTGCTGGTTCAGGCGATCAAGTAGATGCTTCTTTAGACCAGCCGAAACTAATCCGTTGGAACGCTCGACCTGGCCATTAGTTTGTGGGTGATCTACCAAGGCGAAGCTCAGGGTGATTCCATTTTGTTCGCAAAATTCCTGTGTTTCCTTGGTCGTAAAGTTGCTGTCATTGTCTGTGATGATGTTATGCGGTACGCCGAATCTGCACACGATGGAATCGAGGAATCGCACATCGCATTGTGCGTGCGTGGAAGTGACTGGCATGGCCTCTATCCCTTTTGTGAATTTGTCCACAGCCACGAGCAGGTGCGTGTATCCTCTAGGTGTTGACTTGCGCAGTGGTCCCACCATGTCGAGCCCGCATTGGGCGAAAGGACAGGCGATTGAGATCATGTGCAGTTCTGTCGCAGGAGCATGTGGTCTAAGCGCAAACCTTTGGCAAGTGTTGCATCTGTCGACTAGATCTTTCGCGTCCCTTGCTGTTGTGAGCCAATAGAACTCTGCCCTGAAGGCCTAACCCACGATTGCTCTCCAACTGGCGTGATGACATCAGTCTCCTTGGTGTATATCCAGGACTAATTCTTTGCCGTCTTAGGGTGCTATGCATCTCTGCAATACTCCTGATATGCTTTGCTTGCATAGCTCGTTGTTGATCACCCGAAAGGATTTGTTGCGCCGTACTATTTGTCGTGCCTCGCAAATGTCTGCTGGGAGCTGTTTGTTTGACATGTATTTCTGCGTCCAGACTGGCTCGACCAGAAAAATTTGCCTTGAAATATTGTGGATGAGCTCGATCATAGCAATTTGCGGGCTATCGTGTGTTTCCCCTGTTGCGGGTGTGCCTGCTGGCTTTCTGACTTCGACTGATCGCTTGATCATTCGTTCGAAGTAAATTCCTGGAGGAATAGGGGCGTTTGTTGACCCCATGTTGCCAAGTTTATCTACTTCCTCATTGCTTGACCGCGCAATGTGCTTCAGTTTGCACCCTTTGAAACTTCGCTCGAGTAGATTGTACATGTCACGATACACGACGATGTTATCCGCGATAGCGTCGCACTCCTTCATCGTCTGTTGCACGATGAGATTGAGTCTCCATATATCATCAATCGGGTAGCTCCACAGGCGATTGCCATTTTCATGCCGTGTAGGAGGGCCTCATACTCTGCGTCGTTGTTGGACGCTGGGTCATCAGGAGGGAAATCCAGTCGCGGGACGTATTGCAGCTTGTCGCCTTGAGGAGATATAAGAATAACTCCGGCTCCTTCGTTTCTTTTCGACCCGTCTAAGTACATGATCCAGTTGCTCGTGTATTCTGGGGGTCCTGGTGTTTGCAGCTCCGTCCACTCGCTTAGGAATTCCACAATGACTTGGGATTTTATGGATTTGCGGCATGCATAAATGATATCCCAAGCGCCTAGCTCGATACTCCATTTTGCGATTCTTCCGGATGCCATTGGGTTGTTCATGATGGTACCGAGTGATGCATCATTTAGCACCGTGACAGTATGCTCCTGGAAGTAATGCTTGAGCTTGCGGGCCATGAGGACTACGCCATACACGAGCTTCTGATAGTGAGGGTATCGCTGCTTGCATGGCGAAAGCACCTCGCTGACGTAATAAATTAGTCGCTGAACTCGTACGCCGTGCCATCCTCTGGCCGCTCGACGATAATAACCGTGCTGATGACTTGGTTTGTTGCGGCCAGGTATAGGTATAGGGGCTCCCTTTCCTGTGGTGTTGCTAGGACGCGCCTACTCTCAGTGCTCTTTTCAAGTCGATGAACGCCTTTTTTGCTTCGGGTGTCCACTCAAACTTATCTGTTTTCTTCAACAACTTGTACATGGGCAATGCTTGCTCGCCTAATCTTGCGATGAATCTGCTCAGGGCGGCTAGTCCCCCTGCGAGCTGCTGTACACCGCGAAGATTGGTTGGCTCGTTCATTGTCAAGATTGCTTGAATTTTCTCCGGATTGGCTTCGATTCCGCGGGCGGACACCAAATACCTGAGGAGTTGTCCCGCAGGAACGCCAAAGACGCATTTTGTCGGGTTGAGCTTGATCATGTACGCGTTGAGAGCGTCGAATGTTTACCGGAAGTCCTCGAGGAGTGTATCTTCTACCCGAGTTTTGATGACGATATCGTCAACGTACACTTGTACGTTCTTGCCAATGAGCTTGGCGAGGCATTTTTGCATGCAGCGCTGATATGTTGCGCCTGCGTTTTTCAGCCCGAAGGGCATTGTCATGTAGCAGTAGACACTATGAGGTGTGATGAACGTTGTCTTCTCCTTATCCTCCTCTTTCATCCTGATCTGATTATATCCCTAGAAGGCGTCCAAGAAGGAGAGGCGCTGACAGCCTGCAGTGGAGTCCACGATCTAGTCGATCCGTGGCAAGGGGAAGTTATCCTTGGGGCAGTGTTTGTTCAACAACGTATAGTCGATGCACACGCGAAGGATGTCAGTGTTTTTCTTCGGAACCAGCACCGGGTTTGTTAACTAGGTGGATATTTTATCTCTCTGATGAATTTTTCGGCGAGTAGTCGATTCACCTCTTCTTCGAGTGCCTTCTGCTTTGGCTCGGAGAACCGTCGGGTCATTTGCTTGATAGGTTTGGCATCTTTGAAAACTTCTAGTGAGTGCTCGGCGAACTCCCTGGGTATCCCTGGCATATCTGAAGGCTACCAGGCAAAGATTTCCTAGTACTCACGGAGGAGTTCGACGAGCGCGCCTTCCTATGCGGGCGAAAGGGTGGTGGACACCGTCGCCGTCTTCGCGGGTTCTGTCGGGTGCACTTGATGCTTTCGAGTGTCGCTGTTTGCACTGAACTCGAGTTCTAGAGCGTTCTTCTTGGTGAGTGGCATCACGGAGTGGTCCGTGGTCTTTGCCAATTCTGCCAGCTCCTCCTGCATCCCGAAAGATTTCGCGATCTCATTGAACTCAATGTCACACTTATCGGATTTCTGGAAGTCGCCATCTATGTTGATGGTGCCGTATTCCCCAGGAAGTTTAAGCTTCAGGTAGGCGTAGTGGGGTACTGCCATGAATCTCGCGAACGCTGTTCGGCCGAGAATGGCGTGGTACTGTGAGGGCCAGTCGACTACTTCAAAGTCGAGAAATTCTCGCCTGTAGTTTCTTGGGTTTCCGAGAACCACTTCCAAATTGATTGTTCCAAGTGGTCGGACTGCTTTGCCTGGTACTATCCCGTGGAAGGATGTTTCTGATTCGGCGAGTCCGTCCAGGTTCCTGTTCATCTTACGGAGTGTGTCCGCGTAAATGATGTTGATTCCGCTGCCTCCGTCCATGAACACTCGTGCGAGTTCATAATTGCCTATATGTGCTTGCATGATGAGTGCGGCGTGTCCTGGTCGATATACCCGAGGGGGGTGGTCAGCTTTGGAGAAAGTTATCGACTGGTCCGCCATTTTCAAGTATTCAGGTTTGGACGGTGGAGCTTGTACTGCCATGACCACTTGGCGCGTGTTTGTTTTCTGGACCCTGCGGGAGGGTTAGACTTTCTGTATCATTCCGAGAAGCCCTGCTGGGTTCGGGTACCAATTGCCTCCCTGGTTTGCGGCGGGTGGAGCTGGGAGCGCGGCCAGCACCACGTTTTGATGTCCTGGTGGAGGTAGGGGTTGCGGCGGGTGGAATCCTTGATGTCCTCCTCCTGGGAGCTGTGGGTAGCCCTGGTTCACTTCGGCTCTGTTTTTCTTCGTGTAGGCCTCGTGGATGTCCTGAAACTTTCGGCAGTCCTTGAGGAGGTGAGTTGCCTTGGTCTTTCTTGTGCGCTTATCTGTGAATAGATGTAGCGTGCAGTAAACATCAAGGTCTTCCTCAGGAGTTTTATCCTCTGGTTTTGGCTTCCATTCGCGATTTCCACGAGGTCCGCTATCACGATTTCTTCTAAACTCTCCCGCCACCAGCTGTTCTCGATCGTCGTGATCGTAATGCTTTCTCCTTTTCTTTCGACCATGGCGGTCGTCCTCAGGTGCTAGCGAATATGCCTTCTCATTGCGCACCGAGTCTTCACCGTTGGCCCATCTGTCGGCTATAGCCATCAGCTCCCCGATGGTTTTGGGTGCGGCTCGCCTAGTTCTTCTCTGAAGGCGGTTCGTCGAGCTCCTTTGGTGAAAGCTTCGACTGTAACCTCTTCCTATATGTTTCCCGCCGTATTTTTGAGCGTGGTCCACCGCTGGATGTACTCGCGAGTAGACTTACCGCTCTTCTGCTTACAAGCCCGCAGCTCCTCGATGGACGCGGGTCTTTTATATGTCGCTTGGAAGTTCTTGCGGAAGTCGAAGGTTAGATCGTCCCATGATCCATAGCACACCCTCGGTCTTCCTTCGAGCCAGCTGTGCGCGGCGTCTACAAGATGTAGGTTAAGGTACTGCATAGTTGTGGTCTTGTTCACACGTTGGCATTTTACTGCCGTGAGGTAATCCGACAGCCAGGATTTGGGCTCCAGCGAGCCGTCGTACTTTGGCACTTCCATAGTAAGCTTAAATCTCTTGGGCATCGGTGCCTCGCGGATGTCGCGAGTAAAGCACAATGCACCGCAGGCCTCTTCGTCGGAGGAAGTGGATGGGGACCGTGCACGGTTCCTGATCGCTCGGGCCTTGTTGATTTTGTTTTGTGCGATGTCAGATTGCACGTTGTATTCAGGCTGGTCGCGATTGTTCTCCTTCCGCGGTTCCTTGCTGCGGTGTCGCGAGCGGCTGCTATGATGCCGTGGACTGCGATCGCGATCCCTTGGGCTGTCGTCACTGCTACTCGGGCTGTAACCGCGACGCCGGGCTTCCTTTCCTCGGGCGCGACGAGGTGATTTCTCCCTTCTAGGTGACGCGCTCCCACGTCTGTGGGGTGTTTCCTTGTCTTTCCGAGGGGTCTTCTCAGTTTCTTGTGCAGTCGCGTTCTTGTGGCCTTGGGCCGCGAGTCTCGCGGCTGCCATGCCTAGCCCCTTCTGGACTTGTCGATATTGCTCCGCGCGGGGGTCATTCTCTCCTGGCTGGTTCGCCTGCAGGTACGTGGCTGCGGCAGGACCGCGGCAGCGGGAGTTGTCGGGTGTATGTTGCCGTCATCGTCGACGTGCATGAGAGATGTCTCGAATGTCTTGCTAGCCCCGCTGAGTGACTCGCGATCCAGGGCTGCGGTCTTCGAGACATATTTCTTCTTCGTAGGATTGTTCCCTACCGAGTAAGTTTTGGAGAGTGCCGCATGTCGTAGACTCGATTCGTCCGCCAACTTCTTCCGCTCGTCCAGATTCTTGCGGGCCTCCTTGATCAGCTCTGCTGCTTTCACTAGATGATAGTGGTATGCAGTTAGATCTTCTTGAGGGGCTCTCTCTTCAATCAGCTGGCCCAGATGCACAGCCTTCTTTACCTTTAGCTAGGCGTCCCGCGACACTTTGATGTGCTCTCGCTCCTTCAGACTGTCTTCCATTTCTTCGGGTGGCTCGGTCGATCCTGCCATGCAGACTTGAGCCAGATATGGCCCGCGAGTCCTAGACGTAGGTTGACGAGTTTTGCCAACCGAGAAGGTTCTTCAGCTGAGATAGTGTGGAAGTTGCGAGTGCTGGGGCGGATGGATCCGCTGCTGGGCGCTAGATCGCGATCAGCGTTGTTGGGCAGCGAGTCGAAGGATGTCGGACTTGAGATGGACTCGGAGTCCGATTCGCTGAGATCGTCCTGCTCGGAGAAGTGCAGGATTCCTGCTTTGTTGGCGTGGAAGTGGAGGCTGCCGAACGTCAGGCTGACGCTCTTCTCCAATCCGCTGAACGCCGGGCGCAATTCCGGCGAGTGTGGCGCGACGGTGATCGACCTGAAGCGGATCGGATCTGTTGGAGTCGAAGTTCTGGGGCTCCAGCTGAAGGTTGGCGATGATGAGGCCGAAGACGTCGTAGATCCAGCGCCCGCCGTTCCCACAGACGGCGCCAATTGTCGAATAGTCATCACAACAAGTCCCTCGGGTGAACCGGCAGGGTTTCGATTAGGAGAACGTGTAGGCACTGGTGACGATCTTCGGCTAACAGGGAGCAAGATTTACCCAGGTCCGGTGCCCTCGTAGAGGTAAAACCCTTACTCCTGCTCTGTCGATCTGTATTATCAATAGATCAGTTACAATGGGGGTGCTCGAATCGACAGTATGATCTCGAGTTCAAGGATTTGGTGGTGCGGGATTGCTTGGATCCCCTCTCTTGGTGGTTCTCCTGGCCTTATATAGGTGGCCAGGTCTCAAACCGTACCCGGGGGGGTTACAAACCCTAGCTTAGGTCGGTTACAAGTTTCCTTCTTGACCCTCAAGGCTTTGCAGGCGGGCCTTTGATTGGGCCTTCTAGAACTGTCGGTGTCACCTTTCCTTGGGCTTAGGTCTTGGGCCTTGGACCGGGTAGCCTCACCCGATAGGTCTGGGATTCATCCCCTCGTCAATGGGTGTCTTGTTGAGTACATTCAAATGTACTCGTATTGTTTTCGCCCCGGTATTTACTTGCCAGACTTCGAGAAGGAATCTCAGGAGGAGATCTACGAGGAGGAGTACCGTGCTGATGGGCTTGCGAACTAGGATCGTCTCCTGGTCAGCAGCCTGTAGGTTAAGGCGTGACTTGGGCTCTACTACGTTTGTGTGTTTTAGTCTTCGCTGTGTGTGTTGTGTGTTTGCCCTGTGTGGCAGTTGTGTGGACTTGGTCATGTGACCATGTCCTTTTGTAAGTGTTTTGTGTAATCGTGTAATGGATATTGTATCGGTGTACCAACTTGATGTTGTTCACGACTGGTATGATCTGGGACCGTGAATGTATGCATATCGGAGGTGTCCTTGAACAGTGGTTCTGGGGGACCTTACAGAGTTGGTATCAGAGCTATCCTGACCTTAGGAGACCTTAGTTAGCATGTACGTTAGCTACTACTCTGACAATAAAAGTTAATAAAACCAGATCACTAAGATGAATGTTTACCAAAATATGTTACATATTCCAGCCCTTAGTGTTTTTGAAAAAAAACTCTACTTACACTAAGTTACATTTGAGCATCTTAAAATTTTGCACGCTGTTACCTAACATAATCTACCTTAAAATTTTGTGTAGATGCCAGTTGTCTTCACCGAGTCCTTCCAGCTGGGTATGCATGCACTTTGCTACCGCCGCTTTGAGGAGGATTTGATCAAGATGACTCGCCTTATCGGTCGTCCACTACCTGAGTTGAAGGGAGCCCAGATTCACCATGATGGACGAGAATTGTCCTGGTTGGTGGTCTGTACCATCCGTGCACCATTGCTAGCACCGTCAACCCCAGAGATCACTTATGAAGTGGTGGAGAACAACTGGGAAGATGGTATCCTTAGAGTGATGCAGCTGACCATTGCCAAGCTCGCGAACTTCTTTCGCGGCAAGTTTGAAGGCACTCCTATAGATACTATGGGAGGCGCAATGAGGACGACAAGCCCATAGATGTCACTGAAGACTTTGTGTTTGCTTGTCATTTCCAGCACTTGGAGGGACAGCTGTACAACACTCAGTTTTCCCTTGACAAGCTCAGAGGAGAGTTCGATATCCGGGGGAGAGAGATCTTCCAGCTGAAGAAAGACCTGAGAGTTTCCTCTGCTACCGAGTGCCATCTCGTGGCACAACGGAAGACCATGAAGTTTGTTGGTTTCCATCTTCGTGCACAAGTGAGATACCTTCAGTTTCAGCTTGCAACTAGCAAGACCAGAGTTGAAGAATTGGAGGAGCAGCTACGCGCTTCCTCGAGCACTTAGGATTGCCGCGGATATTAGGAGTTGTGTTGCTTCCACCCTAGACGCTTGTTTGTGTTTGTGTTGTGTGAACTCTGTTAAGAGCTTTGTGTGTGCTAGTTATGTTGTAAGCCTTATGCTTTTGCTTTGTGAAACCTAGGTTTGTTTTATGCTTGTTGAGACTCTGTTTCATGTGTATGTTAGTCTTTGTTTGTGATTGTGGTTGCTTCTTAGATGCTTGTTGTGGTTGTGTTGCCTACCGTTCTCATCTCTGTTATGAGCCGGTTTGTTTCGCAAGTTTTCAAAAAAAAAACTACCCTTTTGTCTGCTCTCGTCTTACGCCACCCCTTTTTCCACAGCATGGCCAACGATTTACCTCCACCACCGGAGTCGATAGTTGCCCAACTGTTTGCTCTGATAATGGAAGAACGTGAAGCCGCTCGTGCTAAGCACGTTGCCACACATGCTGCCCTGGAGCATTTGACTCAGCTTGTCACCACCAATGCTGAGAATAATGCTATCCTTATGAGAGAGTACCAGCGCCTGCTCGCTGGAGAGAGTCGCAAAAGGAAGATAGTGATGCAAGGAGAAACTAGTTCATGTGTGATTCGCAGTGCCTTACCTGTGATGCCACAATCTTCAAGGAAGCGAGTGAATGTCAAGCCTAGAACCACGGGTTGCTATACATGTGGACAGGAAGGACATTTTGCTCGCGAGTGTCCCAAGAAGAACCGTGTTCTAGCTCATCTGAAGAAAACCAAGAGACCCAGGGTCCATCCCGGAAGAAGCACAAGAGTCTGGTGAGTGAACCTCGAGACCCTGATGATGTTGCAGAAGCCCCTGCAACTCATGTCATAGTTAATGGCACGTTTCCAAACCAAACCTGTGATCTCGATAGTTGTGTTTGACTTCGTACCCTGAGAAATCCGACGTAAATGGAACCAGGGGCGGCGCCTCGTGGAGGCCATACTGGGTCCTGGCCCGGTCTTTGGAAAATGAAAAGAAGCAATTTCTATCTATATAGCCCATGTATTCACCAATAAGTTTCCCATTTTATGTCATCTGGCCCAGTCTATAGAAGCTAAGATGGGTTGTAGCGCTATTTGGCCCATCCTTATTTTGGTGTCACGCTCCGCCACTGAATGGAACACTAGAAGTGTCACGTCGGACTAGAAAGAGTATCTTTAAAATTAACAATACTAACGTAACTTCATCTAACTTTAGCTTAACTCCAGTTTTAAAAATTTCTAACCAACTTTTCCAAAAACCAAAGAGAAATGTGCCTTAGGATGTTCTATAGCATTTTGAAATAAAGGTGAAAGTTTGGAAAAAATATTGGATTGGTGAGCTACGATGGTTGCTAAACAATAAGACCTCTCGTGTATCTTTGGAGGAAACAGATTTTTGAATATGAGATTGTGGAGACTCATTTGAGGTTTAGTTTAGGAGTGAAAGATAGAGGATCACATGATGATTGTTTGAATTGAAGTTATGATATATATTATCCGGGGCTAACCAGTTGTGGACCCCAAAACTTTGGAAGTTATCGGTAACTAAAATCTGTAGCCTTGAAGAAATGTCTGAGGTTTAGAAAGATTGGTGGAAATTATTGGATTTTAGGAAGCAGTTGATATATAAGAAGATTGGATTGATTAGGACTACTATGTTGAGAATATTTTGTGCTACTTAAATGATGATGATAAGGGTTTGCATACGTGATTTCTTATCCTGGATTTTTAGCAGAAGGCTGATTGTAGTAAAAAGATTATGTTGGATTGGGGTAGAGATTCGATATTGATAAAAGATGAATTAGAGAAATATTGGATTTTGATACAGGAAGAAATTTGTGGATATCGAAAGATGATTTTGGATTTTAGTAAAAATCAATATGACTTGGAGTTAGTAGATGATTATTCTTGATGATATATCCTCGGAGCTTGTCACGCTCTATTGAGATTGTTTGAGGAAAAATGGTTTAGCATTGATCATGAGATAGGAGTTTGGAGTATTTGAAAGGATTTGTAGAAGTAGTACAGAGTTGGTATATGCTTGTTGAATTTGATGGTTTAGCCTCAGCAATATGATCTTAATGAAATAATTTGAGGGAGACAAATGATTTGAGACTGAATTATATTAGATTAAGAGGAGATAGTGGATTTCCTGTATTTTAGCAAATCAACAATGGAAATCCCATGTTTAAGAGATATTGGTGGATATCCGATTGATTGGTCTATATCATGATGAGAGAGTTTATGCCCCAAAGGAGAAACAGTGGTATGATAATCTCATTAGAATGGAAACAAGTAGATATTTGTCTGAAGATTAACCCCTGGATTGAAATCATCGTTTTGAGAAACAATAAGTTCGAGGTTTAGAACATTGCACCCAGACCTTTGAAAAAACTAACTTGCCGGTGGATTTTGGTAAGTTTAATCAAAGGGGGGAAGCACCTGTGCCTAATGTTACCAACCACCAGCACATGTTTTTGTAAACAAATGATCTAACATTGTTGTTTTGACCATACCCTCTTTTCGCTTGTCTGCAAATCTCGGGACGAGATTCTTTTAGGGGGGGAGGTCTGTCACACCCTAGTTTTTGGATTCTTGTACTGTTGTTCAAGAAGACAAAAATTAGGACCAACAATTTTTTTTCTAAAAATATGATTGTTTGAGCCAACATGTGTTTATGACCTTGACCACATTTGCAATCCAAGTTTTATTCCATTTGGAAAACAATCACAAAATTTTTCTAAAACAATTCTATTATTTTTCCCTGATGTTTTCTCTGATGTTACTTGAGTGAATTTTATTCCAAGACTTGGATCATTCTTGTTTGCATCTTAAAATAAACTTTTAGCTTTGTTGGATCCAAGAAAAACAAAATTTAAAAATGATTTATGGAAGTTTTCTTTTAAGTTTTCAATAGAAACTATTCCCTGAAAATATAGCCAAGTACATGTTTTCCACCTTTGTTTTCACTAGGCTATAAAATGTTATTTTATGTTTTCTTGACTTTTATTTGTTCCTTGATATATGGACTACAAATCCATAAGCTTAGTTTGATTTTTGGATTAATGAAAATGATCTTTTGCTTGTTGTTTTTATGGAAGAAAAATAAGACAGAAAGTTGCATTTTTAGAAAACAGAGAAAAAACAGAAAGTACACCTTTTCCCACATTGTTTTCATAGCCATAAACTATTTCAAAAATTCTTAAGTGTTAACTGAATTTTTGAACAGTGACGGATACGATTTTGGACAGATGTTTTCTTTGCCTTTTCTTGCAAGTTTTGAAGTGAGACTTTGCCTATGGTGTTGACTAAGTTGTGTACTCGACCAAGGACCATTTTGTTTGCTTCTAGAAGCCTTGTGGAGAAAGATTGCTAGTGTGGAAAAGAGAGGGGACAAGGAGATGTGGCAAGGTATGGGCACACATACCTTGACCCTTGTGGTCTTGTCCTTGCCTCTCCTCCACTCCAAGAGACAAGTTTGACTTGCCCCCTTGCGGAGACTTTCCCCTTGGCACAATGACCACCTTGGACATGCCCTAGAGCACCCCATGCCAACCATTGACTATAAGCCATCCCACCCATGCCATAGACTTTCCCGAGGGCACCATTGACTACAAGTTTGACTTGCCCCCTTGCTAAGACTTTCCCGAGGGCACCATTGCCATTTCACTCACCCCCATGGCTATAAGCCATCCCACCCATGTCCCTTTCACCACTAGCCTCACACACCCCCTCACTCACTCCCCCAAGCCATAGAAACCAAGGCATTGGACTCTGTGGGCGTGCACAAGCCGCTGCTCGCCTCCGGTCACCTAGCCCGAGCCCGAGATGGAGCGCATCATCCACGCCCTCCCACTTCCCGTGCTCAACTCCGTTGAGTTCCCCATGATCCCCTGACCATCCCTGACCCTTCCCCGTGCGTGTTTGCTCGAAGGTTTGCCGCCGCCGTCCGAGTCGCCGCCGCGGGCGCCCGACCGCGCGTCGCCGCCCAGAGTCACGCCTGGCGCCAACTCCGGCGCCGCTCGACACCCGCACACACCTGCAGCTTCCCCGAGACCGCGCCGCCCTTTCCCGTCGCCCCACGGTGAGACCCGGCCACCGCTGTCCCTTCCGGTCGCGTGCATGAGAGAGAGGAGAGGGAGAGGTAGAAGAGAGGAGCGGACCGTTGATCTTTGGATCAACGACCAAGCTTAAACGGGCATCTTTCCCGCCGCGCACGCGCGCCCTCCCCCACGCTGGGCCGCTTTGCTGGATAGTTGGGACGTGCCCGTGAAAACCCCAGCCCGCCTCTGTTATTTCTTTTCTCTTTAAATTCGTGCAGAAATATGCTTGATTGCTTTTGCCTTGTTAAAAATAGGTCTCGTGCGAAATAAAATCAACAAAAAATCACAGAAGTAACTATAAGTTTTCCTAACCATATAAACTTGGTAGATCTAAGTTTTCACTTTTACTTTTGTCACAATATCTGTTTTGCCACACAGTGCCTGTAAAAATGTTTTTGGCATAACTTTTGGAATCTGTATCCATTTTGGTAAAATCAAATTGTTTTGAGTAGCCTATGAGTAGATCTATCCATAGGACTTGGCCTCACATCAACGTGAGTTACCAAATGGAAATTCCATCCATTTTGGTAAATGACCAGTAGGCTTTTCTAGGATTTTTAGAAGGAGTTTAAAAATGATTTTTGAGGTAAATCTAATTCGACGAGTTTTTTATTTGACTAGATCTATCTAATCCTAGCTTGGCTTGATTTTTTGGAGCCCTAGATTATTTTTGGTGAGCAAAACTAGGGACAACACCTTTTCTGTTTTCTTACTTATGTGTGCTCTTGTTTGAAGTGAAATGTTTGCTTGTTTGAATCTTTGTTCCTAGCTTGTATAGATGGTTAAAACTTATTATTAGGTTGTTTTTTTGCATTATAACTACCTTAGAAAATATGTGTATGTTTGGAAAGTCAATTAGAAATAGAAGTAGCAATTGTTATTTTCCTAGTTTTAGTATTTGATGTATTGTGTGAACCAATCTTTGTACGTTTGTTTTACCTAAGTTTGTATTATGCTTGAGTTGAGTCCAGTAACATTTTGGTACTGTTATTTTGATGTTATCATCTCTGTTATCTTGCACTTTATTTTGTAGCAAAGCATGGGTAGCATTTGTTGTTTGTTTTCACTAGTATTGTTTTCACTAGTATGAATAGACTTGTATTGATTGCTTGGTTAGATTAATTTTGTCATGTGTGACCATAGGCTTTTTTACCTCTTGATGCCTTGGTATTAGTGGGCCCATAACCCACTGGTCCCATTGAATTTTTGTTAGGGATGCAAATCCCCTACCATATACTTGTTTGATTGTAGCTTATTTTACTATATGTTTGATTTTTATTTTCCACCAAGGAAAATGGTTGTTTGTTTCACTGATGTGAGTGAAGAGTTTAATATTTCTTGTTGACTACTAGTATGATTAGTTGTGGTCCATTTGTTAACATAATATTCCCCTAGGAGTATCATGTTAAGAAGTGCTCACCATTGTTTTGATAAATTGATTGTTGTTTGCAAATATAATGTTTTCCTATTGATTGATAAATTATGTGTGGATAGTTTTAATTGAGTGTTTGGATTTTTGAAAGTGTTTAGTTGAGTTTGTATTGAGTGCATAGCTACTGGTTGTATAGCTTGTACCTTGGTTGCTTGTTGTTTGCTTGGTAGAAAAGCATAGGTTATTAGAATTGGGTGATCCTTGCTTAGTAGTTTTTCCATAGAATTATTTTAGCATGATTGCTTACTAGAATGTGTAAGGTGTTGTGTGTTGTTAGTAGGTTGTTACCCTTATACCTTTCTTGTTTAGAGTTATGCATCCTTATAGTGTTGTTTGCTTCTCTAGTGATGCATTAGTGCCACCACTAGATATTATGACTTGCGCTAGTATTGTTATCTTTTTATTTTATGAGCGTATGATTATCCTAGCATGTTTAGGATGTTATTACTTATGTTATTATGACATGACTTGTGGAGTTGATTGTTGCTATTAGTTATAGAGTACAATTATTTCTTATAGCATGCTTGTGTAGAATTCTCATACTAGTATGTTGTTAGTGAACTCCTGTTGTTATGTATGTTCTAGCCTTATTATCTTGTGTGATGATGGTGTTTTATATTATGTTTTATGAATTGTTACCATTGGTTGAGCTACTGATTTTTTTTAGTTATTTTCATGATTGATGGATTCCTTAACTTTGAGTAGACATAAGCCTAGTCAGTAAATAGCCTATTCTTTTGTGGTGTGTTTGCTTATTGTTTGGAATTTGTCTGAGTGTTTACCTTAGCATGAGTTTTGTACTTATGTTGCTGTTGTGCTAGTGTTGTTATTGTGCTTAGTAGTATCTTGTTATCTATGCATTAGTTAGTCCTAAACTTGTTTGATGATGATTGCTTGTGTGTTGTTAATACCCACTTCCATGGGTATTACTTTGTTTGATTGCTATTATTTTAGTAGCCTCACCTTTTGTACCCACAAGCTATATTTTTAGCTTATTGAATATATCATTATGAGAGTGGTACACCCACTCCATATATGGTATGTCAGATGTGGTATATGGTTTCTCAACCATATGTTTGTTTGACGATAGTTTTGTACCATGAGAGTTTGTGAGATAGTTTCGCGATAACCTTTTGAGTGATTGCGCTAGTATAAGTTTGCTTGTTGTATGTGTTGCTTTGTTTAGTTTATTGTCTTTTAGTTCTGAGTGTTGTCTTTTATTCTTTTACGACGTTAGAAAACGAAGGAGAAGAAGAAGTTGTGGAGCTGTGCGTCAAGTTCAAACTACTTCAAAGCCAGGGACACTAAGAGACTTAAGGCAAGTCATCCTGATGCTTGCTGTTACTACACTTATCATTATCTATCATGCATGTTTTTAACTTCTGAACATTTTACAAAAACTTTGTTTATCAAAAACTATTTTTGAGTGACTATTACTACTATTAATATTATATATACTATTACTATGCCAATAGTTGATACTTGGTGTTACCAAGCCCATAGCCACCATATGGTATTTATTACCATCAAAAGTATAAGTCCCTAAGTGGACACGCTAATATATGTTTTCGCAAAACAAAGCCTTTATGGAAAACCCGGTGGAAGGCGAAGCCTTATCCACCGGAGGAATGTGGAAGTGGTCATTTTTGGGAAAATGGTGTTTTACAAAAATGACACATAACCTAGTCTTCGCCGGACAACCTTTACCGTACTGCCACCCTACCTCAACATGGGCACGGGGCTTAACTTGAAGTTTGTTCTTGTTAGTGTGTGTTCTATCTCAATTTTCTATAAGGGACGTGACTTCCCTCAAACCGAAATGCCGACAGTCATGAATCAAATAGGCATATAAATTGTGGGATTAAGTTTCCGTTCACGACAGATGTACTGAATCTGGTGGATGTGTACACCTCTACAGAGTAGAACTATTCGGAATAGCCGCGTCCTCGGATATGGACAGCTGAATGTCCATGTAGCTAGCATTGTGTCATTGTTTTCAAAAAGGAGTTCTCAAAACAAAGTTGGACTTGTGAAGTGTTGGGAAGGAGGAACTTTGCACCTTTGAGGTACTGTTGATGAAAAGCCAGAAGTTTTTTTTAACAAGAAGTTTTGCAAAGAGAAAACTTTCTTTTAAACAAAAGTTTTACAAAATCTCTTGTACATGTGATACCTACAAGAGAAAGAAAACTATATTATTTTCTTTTGAAGTATCTTCTTTAACAAAGATACAGAGATTTTCAAAATCAACTATGATATATCTTTCATATATCATGGATAGTGAACCCTATGTATAGCCTACCTATTACACCATATAAGCATACTTGCATTTCGTAAGTTACATGATGGGTGTCTTGCTGAGTACATTCAAATGTACTCATATTGGTTTCGTCCCTGGTATTTACTTGCCATACTTCGAGAAGGAATCTCAGGAGGAGATCTACAAGGAGGAGTACCGCGCTGATGGGCTTGCGAACTAGGATCGTCTCCTGGTCAGCAGCCTGTAGGTTAAGGCGTGACTTGGGCTCTACTACGTTTGTGTGTTTTAGTATTCCGCTGTGTGGATTGTGTGTTTGCCCTGCGTGGCAGTTGTGTGGACTTGGTCATGTGACCATGTCCCTTTGTAAGTGTTTTGTGTAATTGTGTAATGGATATTGTATCTGTGTACCAACTTGATATGTTGTTCACGACTGGTATGATCTGGGATCGTGAATGTATGCATATCGGAGGTGTCCTTGAACAGTGGTTCTGGGGGACCTTACATGATCTCTCAATTTCCTGGCTATAATTTGTTCAACCAACATGTACTATATTTATTGGGGAGACAACACTAGTGAACCTACGGCCCCGGTCCATTCTTTTATATTGATTACAACCTCATTTACTTGATTTTCATCATCACTTGCTCGTAGTTATGTTTTACTTTTATTATTTGCAAACATTCAATTCGTTTAATCCTATTATTTTCAGCAACATGGGAAGTTTGACAATCTTCCTGAAAAGTTGGGGACGAAAGGGAGTCTGTGTTTTGTGTGTAGGTTCACGCTCGACGCGCCACGACCACCTCGTTGATCCTCATTGAAGTCCTACTGGATCAATAACATTGGTTTTCTAACCGAGAGAAATTTGTTGTTACGTTACAACATACCTTCCTCTTGGGTTTCCCAACAGGTGTATGGTTCGAGACATCGGTGATTGACCACCGTGGCGGGGTATTTTTCTCTTTTCTATTTTGGTTGTGTGCATATGCATCTTGTTGGTGTAGAGGCTAGGTGTGAATTTTATCGGCGCGATATTCATATATTCACTTCATAAAAAAAGTGTTACACCGTTTAGTTTTCGATTTTCTATTTGCTATCTTTTACCATTTTTATTAAATATTTATATAACCTCATTTTACTATTCATATTACCCGTATTTTAATATATTTTTTGCCGAACTAGTGCACATATACGACTGAAATTATATTAGGTGTCAGCTGGGGACACAAGAGACTTCTTTTATCTTAATTACAGTACCTTCGTCTCCTTGTGTTCGATAAACTTTTGGCCATTCATTTAAGGGAATGTTGCCACCGTTCTAAAAAACTCTGCGATTGGAAACCCGACAGAGTCTACAAGAAGAAAGAAGAGAAACGGTAATAAACATCAAATTCTTTCCTAGCGGCGTTTCCGGAGAAGTTATCACTTGAAAGCATCTTATTTAAACCTTGTAAATGTATCTTTTTTCTTGTTTTATTTAATAGTTTGGTTTATGTAAGAAAACAACAAAAATACGATTTTGCTTGCTAGGATGGTGTTTTGTGTTCTGAGCTCACCGCGGAATAGAAAATTCAAGAAAAAACTTTTTTTAAATGAATTTTTGTGGAGATGAACATATATGAGTGATCTACAAAAGTTCCAAGTTTCTTGGTGAAATGATGTATAATGGTATATGAAAAAAATACAAGTGCATTGCTAACATTGTAGTCAAAAAAATATTTTGTAGAGCACGGTTTTTTCTTTTTCTTTTCGTCTTTTTTTCAGAGAGCACTATAAGAGCATGGCTAATAGTATAGCCAGCTGCTGGGTATAAGAGACTGTCATGTCATCTATAGCGATCATTTAAAGTTCCTATTATACTAAAGATAGACTATAAGGTTGGCTATAAGATTATTAATTTTTACAAACTTGTCTCTATCTCTTTCATCATATTTATTTCATTTCCCTAGGAGCACGCGTAGAGCTGGCTCGTGCATAAGAGCCCACTCCCACTACTTTTTCACTTCTCTTTCCTCCATATAGTGAGACTATAAACCCACTATTAGACTAGTCACAATGGGAGTAACATAAGTGTTATCATGCATGCCATGTTGGTAAAAAAAGCTGACGTGGCACTGCATTTAATGATGTGAGAGATGATAGTGGTATCATAGCTAGATACCGTAAGGCATGTCCCAATGCATCGTTTCTTAGCACGTTACTATAAATGCATTAATAATTTAAGAGACTACTAGTCCAATGCATTGTTTCTTAGAGGTTGTCTCTAAATTTAATGATTTGGTGCTCATGTATGGATTTGATTGGGCTATTAACCATTTTTACCTATGATAGCGTGCCAATGTTGTACCTTAGCTAAGATACAACCTCACTTTCTCTCATCATTAAGTAGTGTGCTACATAAGGACATCCGCAATAGGTTGTATGATACACCGTATGATAGAGTAGCCAACTCATCAACCAACAGTGTATCATACAACTATTACAATGGTTTGTTGGAATAGTTGTTGGTAAAGTAGTACATTCTAGTCAATCATATAGTCACTTTAGTGGGACCAAATGAGAAAAATATCTTGGCATGCGTGATGCCTTGTTGGTTGCATATCATACAACCCATCTTCTCTCACCTCATTATTACTTGCCATGTATGCATTTTTCTGAGTTGGCATTGCTATCTTACGATGACATGGACACTATTGGAGATGCCCTAAGAAAAACGTCTATGAACTCGCGCTAAGAAACCCCCATTGAGACAGGCCTAACATAGACTTTTCCAAGACAAGATGAGTCTATAGCCCAATAAATGCTATATTACATAATACTCCCTCCATCCCAAAATACAAGGCGCGCTATTTTTATGCTCAACTTTGACCACCAATATATCATAAATTATATGGAGTGAGGATGTATAAGTGGTATCGTTGGATTCATCTTGTAAAATTCTTTCATGTCATATATATTTATAATATTTTTGGATACATATTATAAGGAAAATCATGGTCAAAGTTATACGTCGTTGACCCGCGGAATTAAAGGGCGCCTTATATTTTGGGACGGAGGGAGTACCACAAACATATTACTACCCACTATGAAAGTAGTAACTGTTAGAGATATATTAGGTGTACGTATCTTTGGTAGTTTAGGATTTGTATCAATCTCCTACTCTATCTCTACGAGGCTTCTTGCCCTCCAAGTTTGTACCCCAATATATACTCGCCCATGAGGCTCAATAATACATCCAACATATTCCGCCAATCTCATCCTTTGTCGCACCCGGACTTCTAGAGGATACTCACAGTCCGCTAAACAGTAGAGAAATGGCTTACGGGGCATACCAGCACCCGCATCTCAATATGAGTAGGCCAACACGTAAATGTGTGACAACCAGTCTCTTACTATTCATCGTCTGCGCAAACCATCCTATAGAAATCCAGCTACTTCCATTGACGTACTTCATAACATACACACATGGTACGTCAACGGCATTTGAACAAGTGATATCACAACAGATCTCTAAGACACAAATAAATAGAAATAAGTCGCAAATAGCTCTCACTAGAGCAGAGATAGCAAATACAATCATTCAGAGGACACATGTCCCAACAATTCATCATTACATCACAGCGGAAGCATCCAAAGTGTCTGAGTACAGACAAGATCCAAATAGGCCTAAGAGGCCGGAAACAAAAAGACGGAGCCCATCCACATAGTCTCGGATCCTGCCCGGGTCCGCTATCTACTCGTCAGCAGCCTCGTCATACTCCACGTAGTAGCCATCACGGGGATCCTCGTAAGCGTAGTCTGCGGAAGCCACAGCCCCAAAGGGGTCAGTACATAAACGTACTGGCAAGCAAGACTCACAGTTCACCAAAGTGTAACCCGTCAACACCAAGCACAGATGCTTTGGGTTCGACGGAAGGGAGGGGATATAAAAGATGCTGCAACTGGCTGCTCTAACCAACTACAGAAACATACTACAACTTCCGGCTAACAGAAAGGAGATAAGATCGCGTATCGTAACCAACTACAACTAACCACCAAACAAACCCATCCTGGACCTCGCCCCTTATCCAAAGAAGCAATCCGAGGATAACTCACATAGTTGGATTAATGTTGGTTCAGATTGTTGTGTCAATAAGCCTATTACTAGTCAAGTTGTTAATCATTGGGTGTAAGCTTGTTAATCATTAGGTTTAAGTTGTCCCGAGTACTTGTTATCCAGTACTTTCACCAAGTAATCCATAACCGCGGAAAACACGGCTTCTCGAGAAGATTTAACCCTGCAGGGATGCACCAATTTGGCCGTACACGTAAGAATGACCCGCCAGGCGGGGAGCTAACCCACCAAGCGAGGCACTCAACACAACTCAACTCTTCTTCGCATCAAGCCCAAAGAACCCCGTGCAGTGAGCGCACGGCTAATCGAGCCCCACGAAGAAAAGGGGACCCTCATAGCACTCTAAGAACGTGTCTCCCTAAATGCCGACTACAAAAGTTTCCACCCTGGCCTGGGCTCGCAAAAACATGCATGCGGCGGAACACCCGAACTAAATGAGGCGATTTGGACGAGATGCGAATCGAATCAAATTGAGGGGGACGCCCATACTCGCTTCCCACATGCGGTTAGTGCGCTCATCATGGATCGGTAGACAAGACCCTTTTCCTAATTAGGGTCGACACTAGCAGGCCTCAAAACCACACAGGGCCTCCTGCCGGTGCCTTATCATCAAATTATTATTATCCACAATATTAACAGGTAGATTGATTAAACCTCGAGCCCCAGGACATAATAGAATAGTAACAGAAAGTAACGGGTAACAGACTCGAGCAAAACAACCCTAAGCATGCTAGTAAGACACGGGCACAAGCAATAGGGTTATAGGTGTGGAGGTGAGGCATTATCAGGGTTAAAGGATAACATGTGATAGGTTCGTAACAGAAGCAACGATTCATAGGGCTAGCAGAATAGACAACGGAAAGAATCGGTAACCAATGTTGAAAGGAACACAGTGGTTCATGTGAGTGAATACTTGCCTGCAAACTCAGCAGCCTGGTACTGAGCTAGATCCTCAGAAGGGGTGTCGTAAGTATCGTCTGTCTCAACGTCGTCGTCTATTCGAGAAGAAGCAAACAAACAACGTAGAGAGACAAACAATCAATAACATGGCATAGTGCACAATCATGGGATGATGCATGACCATTTAATTGATGCATCAAAAATAAACTAGTTGACATGGTAACATAACATGATTAAATGGACCCACATGCAATTTGGATTGCATATGGAAAGTTCCATGAATTAAGGTTGGAATAATTGTTCTACAACTAAACAACAGGTGAAAGTGAATTAGCATGATGCATGGATGAAGAAAACAAAAAGAAAACAACAATAGAAACAATTTGAAATAAGGTTTACCAAGTTTAGGATTTTAGTTATTAAGTTATGGAATTTTGGTTCCTTAAAGGTTTTACACAAGCATTTGTTGTTTTCACCAATTTTAATTGTTCAAAATAGATAACAAAGTTCATATTTGGAAAATACACAAAATTTTAGGTGGAATACATGTTTCAATTATTGAAAAAGGAATTAATATGAAATAATTGGGAATTAAACAAGTTTAAACAAGATTTAAATGAAATTAATTCAAGTATGAATTTATTTCAAATTTTATTTGTTCAAAACAGTAAACCAATTTCATATTTGAAAAGGTTATACTTTTCTGGTTTAAAAACATATTTTATATGTTCAAAAATAATTTAATTTGAGCAAGTTATGAATTTAGCAATTTTAAATGATTTAAACAAGGTTTAAATTATTTAACCAATTATAATTATTCAAAACATGAAACAAAGTTTAGATTTGCAAAGTACATGAAAAATGGGATGGAAAACATATTTTATATGTGACAATTGAATTAAGTTTGAATTAGTTATGAAATTAACCAAATTTAAAATGATTTGTTTGAATTTGAAATTTGAATACATTTGCAAAGTTCAAAACAGAAAAAAAATGATTTAAATAGGTAGAGAATTAAATTTGGTTCAGTACACATATTTTATTTATATTATTTGGAGTTGAATTTTTTAAGTTATTGGTATTTTTAAACCAGGGACTAATCTGCAATTCGCAGGGACTTATTTTAAAAGAAAAACTGGGCAGAAATGTTTTTACACCTCGCAGTGGCTAGCCCAAACCACTGACAGAGGGGCCCCTGGGCCACGGTGGCCCGCGTGTGTGCGCGCGTGGCAACCCAGGCCACTGGCAGGTGGGCCACGGACGCTCGCGTGGCAAGCGAAAAAAGTGGCGGATTAATCCGCGGAGGCGAGGGCTCGACCCCTCGACCTCGCGCTCGCGCACGCAGTGCTGAACCACTGCGCTGCTGCTGCTTCATTGTCAGGAAGGGATGCGCAGGGAGGTTAGCGTTCAGTCCGCGTGTTAACTGAATCTGAACAAAATTCAGGTAACTGAACTTGACAGAACAGGACGGTGGCCGGCGGCGAGCTGCTGCTGCGCGCGCTGCTGCTGGACGAGTGCATGCTAGGTTGTGTGCTTGTGCTCGTGCTTGCAGCAAGGAGGGAGAGGGGAAGGAAAGGGTGGACGGAGGGGAGCTCACCGGCGATGTCGCCATGGCAGAGGCTCGGGGTAGAGGTGGACGTCGACGGCGGCGACAGCGACGAGGATGGCGACGGCGCTGCAGACCCCCTCCTTGCCCACTGTGGTGTCGAAGAGGTAGAGGGTACAGCGGTGAGTCCGTTCCCGTTGCTAGCCCGCGAGGAGGAGGAACAGATAGACGGCGATCATCGGATATTCAGAGGGTGGAGCTCGGGTTCAGGTACAGAGAGAGGAGGTGGCGCAGAGGGAGAAGAAAATGGCGGCGCTGCGCGAGGTGGAAGGAAGGAGGGGGGTTAGGGCTAGGGCAGAGGGAGGCGAGCTAGGTTTTAAGGAGGATGGGGGCGCGCGGTGGCCGTCCCATCACGACGGCGCCGACGTGGACACGCTGGATCGGCTGCCGTACAGGAGGAAGAAAGAGCGAAGGGGTACCAGGCCGGCTGGTGGGCTGGGCCTGGCTGGTGGGCGCAGCCCACTGCCCCTCTCTCTGCGATTTTTTTTCTCTGTTCTGTTTTTTTTGCTGAAAAGGAAAAAGGGAGAAAAAGATGAGGTTTTGATGTTAGAATATTTTAGGAAAATTGGTATTGCTTATTTATTGTAACAGCAACATTGTGCAAGCTTTGGTTTTCAAAATAATTTGAATTTAAGTGTTGTTTGCAATTTGTTTGAAATTTGAATGAAATTAATATTAATTGAATAATTTGACTTAAGCAACTTAAAAGATTTAAATTCAAGTTTATTTAAAACAAGTGATTGATTTGTTTTGTAAGTTTCATAATTTCAAAATGGTTGCTGTTTGTAATTGAATTTGAATTTGAATGCAAATTGAATTAAGTGAATTAGTAAAAATAACCATTTGATAGTTTGAACTTTAAAGTTTAAAGGAAACAAATGGTTGTTTTTATTTGAACTTTTTATTTGGAAGATTGTAACAGAACAAGTATGAAACAAAACATTTGAATTTGGATTGAAAATTCAAATAGAAAACAAGGGAAAACAAATGAAAACAATTGGAAAATAATTGGAAAACAAATGCAATGATTAAGATGCCATGATGCAAAACATAAAATAACAATTAGCAAACATTCTAAAGGTGATTTTCATACTTGGGATGTTACAAAACGCCCCCTTGAAGGAATCGCGCCCCGAGATTCCTACTGAGAAGTGAAAAGGTCCGGATACTTCTTGCGAAGATCCTCTTCGGTCTCCCACGTTGCCTCTTTATCGGAATGATGGGACCACTGCACTTTCAAGAACTTGGTGCTCTTGTTGCGAGTCTTACGCTCGGTCTCATCGAGAATTCGAACAGGGTGCTCATAAGAGAGATCTTCTTGCAGTTCAATGGAATCATGATCAACTGCACGATCTGGATCTTTGAAACACCTCTTGAGCTGTGACACGTGAAACACATCGTGCACCTTGGATAGTTTTTCTGGAAGTTCAAGGCGATAGGCATTTTCCGCACGCCTTGAGAGAATGTTGAAAGGACCAATGTATCTTGGTGCAAGCTTTCCTTTCACACCAAAACGATGAGTGCCTCTGAGGGGAGTTACACGGAGATATGCCTTGTCACCAGGAGCATAGATCATATCCCTGTGCTTGCTGTCATAGTACCTTTTCTGACGAGACTGAGCAATCTTGAGATTGTCACGAACGATACGAACTTTCTCTTCGGCTTCCTTAACAATGTCATGGCCTAAGAGTGAACGTTCACCAGCTCCAGACCAATTGATTGGACTCCTGCATCTGCGGCCATAGAGAGCTTCAAATGCCTAGGATTGCCTGGAAGCTGTTGTTGTAGGAGAATTCAGCATATGGAAGGCAATCCTCCCATTTCATGCCAAAGGAGAGACCACATGCTCTGAGCATATCCTCGAGAATCTGATTGACTCTTTCGACTTGCCCTTGAGACTAAGGATGATAGGCTGTGCTGAACAGAAGTTTGGTGCCCAATGCTTCTTGAAAGCTTTTCCAGAAATGAGAAGTGAATATGCTTCCACGGTCTGAGCTTATTTCCAATGGAACACCATGAAGAGGAACAATCTTTGCTGTGTAGAGCTCTGCTAACTGGCTAGCTGAAATTGTTTCTTTGACAGCAAAGAAGTGAGCTACTTTGGTGAGACGATCAATAACAACGAAGATTGCATCGTTGCCCCTCTTGGACTTTGGAAAACCAGTGACGAAGTCCATTTCAATCATGTCCCACTTCCACTCAGGGATTTTCAGAGGTTGGAGAAGACCGGCTGTTTTCTGATGAGCTGCCTTAACACGTTGACAAACATCGCATTCAGAAACGTATTGAGAAATTTCACGTTTCATGCCAGGCCACCAATACAGTGTCTTAAGATCCTGGTACATCTTTGTACTTCCAGGGTGTATGGAGAGAGGAGTTTCATGAGCCTCCTTGAGAATAACATCTTTGAGACTTTGAATTTGAGGAACTGCAATGCGTCCTTCGAAGAACACAGTTCCTTTGTCATCAATTGAGAAGGACTTAAATTTCTCCTTGCCTTCTTTGATGTGTTCTACCATCTTCTTGATTTCAGCATCACGAAGTTGTTCAGAACGAATCTTGTCCTCGAGAGTTGGACTGGCTGTCAAGTTTGCAAGATAACCTTGAGGAACAAGACCAAGGTTGAGCTTCTGAAATTCTTCATGAAGAGGAGGTTGGATTTCCATGATCATGAGATTATTGCAATACGACTTGCGACTGAGAGCATCGGCCATAACATTAGCCTTGCCTGGAGTGTAAGAAATGGTAAGATCAAAGTCTTTAATCTTTTCAATCCATCTCCTTTGCCTGAGGTTTAGATCTGGTTGAGTGAAGATGTATTTCAGACTCTTATGATCGGAAAAGATTTCAGTGCGATTACCCAACAAGTATTGCCTCCATTTCTTGAGGGCAAACACAACTGCTGCAAGTTCAAGGTCATGTGTGGGATAATTGAGCTCATGGGTGTTCAACTGACGTGAAGCATAAGCCACAACTTGACGTTCTTGCATAAGAACTGCACCTAGACCTTGAAGAGATGCATCACAGAATATTTGGAAAGGTTTGGTGGGATCTGGGCCAACCAGAACTGGTGTAGAAGTGAGTTTAGTCTTCAGGAGATTGAAACTTTCATCACATTGTGGAGACCAAACGAACTTCTTGTCCTTCTTTGTGAGATCAGTGAGAGGTTTGGCAATCTTGGAGAAGTTTTGAACGAAACGACGGCAATAGCTAGCCAAGCCAAGAAAACTTCTTACTTGCTTCACCGTCTTAGGAGGTTTCCAATCAACAATTGCTTTAACCTTTTCTGGGTCAATGGCTATGCCCTTGGCAGAGATGATATGACCAAGGTAAGCAACTTCTGGAATCCAGAACTCACATTTTGAGAACTTGGCATATAGACGATGCTCACGAAGTTTCATGAGAGTGAGACGAAGATGTTCTTCATGCTCTTCCTCAGATTTTGAGTAGACAAGAATGTCATCAAGATATACCACAACGAACTTGTCGAGGTATTCATGGAAAACAGAATTCATGAGTCGAGAGAATGTCGCCGGTGCATTGGTGAGACCAAAGGACATGACGGTGTATTCATATAGACCGTAGCGAGTGGTGAAAGATGTTTTTGGAATATCTTCCTTTCTGATCTTTATTTGATGGTAACCCATTCTCAAGTCCAACTTGGAGAATATTGAGGCTCCAGCAAGTTGATCAAAAGATCATCGATACGAGGAATTGGATACTTGTTTTTGATGGTTTTCTCGTTAAGAGGACGATAGTCAACAACGAGTCTCTTTGTGTGATCCTTCTTCGCAACAAACAGAGTTGGGCAACCCCAAGCCGAGGAACTAGGTTGAATGTAACCTTTTTCCATGTACATATCGATTTGCTCCTTTAACAGTTTCAGTTCAGGAGGAGCTATCTTGTATGGATGCTTAGAGATTGGAGCAGTACCTGGTTCAAGCTCGATCACGAACTCAACTGCTCTGTCTGGAGGCATCCCTGGCAACTCTTCTGGAAAGACGTCAGGGAATTCACAAACCACCGGAACATTCTCAATTGAAGGAAGAGGTTTTGCATCGAGTGTGCATAGCTGAACAGAACTTGATTCATTTGGAGAATAGACTATCTGGCCAGAAGGGTGGAACAGACTTATTGACTTTTGAGCACAGTCAATTTTTGCTTTATTGGCCTTCAACCAATCCATACCAAGAATGACATCAATGTCAGAATTTCCCAGCAACATGAGGGAAGCAAGGAATATGTGGCCTCCAATTAGGATTTGATTATCCTTACTTATCTTGGAAGTCAACATTTGCGATCCCGGGGAGTGAACGGTGATTTGATTGCTTAGTGGAACCACACTTAAGTTGTTTGTTGCGGCAAAAGTCTTTGACACGAAAGAATGTGATGCTCCGGTATCAAACAACACTTTAGCTGGAATAAAGTTTACGGGGAATATACCGAGAACGACGTCAGCAGCTTCCTCAGCTTTGTCGATCTTGACATGATTCACCCTTGAGGTCCTCCTGACAGGCCTGTTGTTGGAGTTGAAGGCTTTAGCCGGGGGAGCACGCACCATTGCCTGGTTGGTGTTGGGACGAGGTGGTGGTGGAGGTAGCTGCCTCTGCGTGCACTTGTCAGCGTAGTGCCCCGTCTGCTTGCACTTGTAGCAAGTGACGACACGAGGAGGCCCTGGCCTTGGCTGCCCCATTGCACCCCTTGGATCATGCATCTGAACAGGGTTGGGTGGGCGGGGAGCGAAGCCTGGAGAAGCTTGGGCATATGGAGCTCTAGTGACAGCACCATTTGGCACCCAGATGCGGCGCTTCTGCGGAGGGATGGTCATGTTGGAGGAGGAACCACCCTCACTCGAGTGCTTGCGAGATTCCTCGAACGCCTTGCGCCCATTTTCCTCATTGAGCGCGATGTTAACGAGCTCCTCGAAGTCTTTGGTCTTGATGTTGGTGAGGGCATACTTGAGCTCCGGGTTAAAACCTCTGCGGAACCTTGCCATCTTCTTAGCCTCAGTGGACACCTCATCACCAGCGTATCGAGCGAGGCGATTGAACTCACTCTGATAGCCGATGACGTCCAGCTTGCCTTGCTTGAGAGAGAAAAACTCTTCACGCATCCTTTCCATGAGACCATCTGGAATGTGGTGCTTCAGGAAGGCTTCCTTGAAACAACCCCAGGTGATTGGGTAGCCAGCTCTCATGGTCTGGTAGTTTTCCCACCAAGTAGCTGCCTGACCCTTCAGCAGATAGGAGGCATACTTGACCTTGTCTTCCTCAGCAACGTGAGCAATGTCCAGAGCCTTGGCTATCTCACGGATCCAGTCGTCAGCATCCAGAGGCTCGCGTGTTGCCACGAAAGCTCTCGGGCCCAGACTGAGAAACTCCTTGATGCTGACTCTTGGAGCGGTCTGGTTGATGTGCTGATTAGCCTGGAACTGGGCCATCTGCGTCACGACTTGGGTCATCTGAGTCAACAGCTCCGTGATTGGCGGTGGCTCAGGCGGGGTGTTCCTTGTTGGCGGCATCCTGAATGGAAATGCATTTTAGCACAACAACAGAAAAGGATAGACTCGGCAACCGAAAGAGAGATTATTCTGACGCATGAATAGATAACCAACACGTACATCATCACATGTTCAAATACATCAGAATATCCAACACACCACAAATGGTTCGAATGCCAAATGATAACTAAACATAGCTAAGAACGGATACATCGGTACTCCCATGCTCATCACGCAGGACGGCGGTGAGTAGTACGGCGAGAGGTACGGTGAGGCGGACGCCCACGAAAGTATGTAGAACGACGATCCACGTAGATCTGGCGTGGTCTGAGCCCGACTCTCGGTGTGGTGAAGTACATAGCGTCGACTCCCTGTGCTCCAAAGCGGGGAATCCCAGTGTAACCAGCACCAAGGTTGAGGAGTGGACCTCTGATCGGCTCGTAACCTCCAGCATCTGGCAGACGACGACCCACTGGCTGATCGAAACGTGTGAAGCGCTCGTCTCCAACAAAGTCTGTGGTGTACGTCGCCAGACGAGTCAAAGCAAGGTGGAGCTGCTCTCTGACTGAAGCCAACTCCTGAGAAAGTGTGCGGGCAACTGCGTCACTGTGCCTCACAAACTGAGCGGTGGTGTGCAGCCTGGAGTTATCATGCTCATAAACATCCAAGTTGTCGTAGAGAGTGAAGTGAGCTCCCTCCGAAGTGATGTAACCACGGGGGATGTGGCGATAGATAGAATCGTTAAATCCCCAGTAGTCAGCACGAAGGACGGTGAGACTCACATAAGCTGCCTGCTGCACGGCCATATCCACTGTGGAACCTACTGCCTCGTAGCGGTGGACTACGCTCATGCCATCATCTGACAGAATGTAGACGATAGCCTGGTAGTAGGTCTGGTCAAACTCTCGCTGCTGCTCATAGACCTGGTACTCTGGTGCCCAACGGAACCCCAGATAAGTGACCATGTCTCTCAGCATCTCCGGATAACCGGCGGTGCTCTCACAACGAGTCATCCGAACCACCTGCGGGTAGAACCTGAGATCCATCTGCAGATGATTGGGGAAGTTTTGATTAGACGCCGGTAGAAGAATTGAAGTGGAAAGCAACAACAAGGTTTCAACGGACGAAAAGGATGTTGAGAAGAACAGGATATCGAAGCAACATCGGGAAACACGAGACCAAAACACTCCTGAGGTACTACGGAAAACCCATCCGGGCTTCTAAAGGATCAATATCTACTGCTTAAGGAATAGAGGATCTGCTTCCGGGGCTTACACGCCTCCGTTCTCAATCGTGAGTAGGCAACATGATAAATCATGTCACAACCACCTCCATTCCTATGGTCTAGTAGATATAACCATCCTAGAGAAACCAGGATACGTGAAATCCTAACTTGAAAGTTTAGATGAGAAGGGAAAACAACGTTGCACTTCCTTACCAGAAAAGGGAGGGTGGGTGGGGAAAGAAGAAAAAGAACAGAATTCCTACTCTCACGTTTCATTTTTCCTATATAGCTACAAAATAGTTTCTAGACTCAACTGCGACCAGTAAAAAGGGATCCTACAGGCAGACAGGCTCTGATACCATTTGTCGCACCCGGACTTCTAGAGGATACTCACAGTCCGCTAAACAGTAGAGAAATGGCTTACGGGGCATACCGGCACCCGCATCTCAATATGAGTAGGCCAACACGTAAACGTGTGACAACCAATCTCTTACTATTCATCGTCTGCGCAAACCATCCCATAGAAATCCAGCTACTTCCATTGACGTACTTCATAACATACACACATGGTACGTCAACGGCATTTGAACAAGTGATATCACAACAGATCTCTAAGACACAAATAAATAGAAATAAGTCGCAAATAGCTCTCACTAGAGCAGAGATAGCAAATACAATCATCCAGAGGACACATGTCCCAACAATTCATCATTACATCACAGCGGAAGCATCCAAAGTGTCTGAGTACAGACAAGATCCAAATAGGCCTAAGAGGCCGGAAACGAAAAGACGGAGCCAATCCACGTAGTCTCGGATCCTGCCCGGGTCCGCTATCTACTCGTCAGCAGCCTCGTCATACTCCACGTAGTAGCCATCACGGGGATCCTCGTAAGCGTAGTCTGCGGAAACCACAGCCCCAAAGGGGTCAGTACATAAACGTACTGGCAAGCAAGACTCACAGTTCACCAAAGTGTAACCCGTCAACACCAAGCACAGATGCTTTGGGTTCAACGGAAGGGAGGGATATAAAAGATGCTGCAACTGGCTGCTCTAACCAACTACAGAAACATACTACAACTTCCGGCTAACAGAAAGGAGATAAGATCGCGTATCGTAACCAACTACAACTAACCACCAAACAAACCCATCCTGGACCTCGCCCCTTATCCAAAGAAGCAATCCGAGGATAACTCACACAGTTGGATTAATGTTGGTTCAGATTGTTGTGTCAATAAGCCTATTACTAGTCAAGTTGTTAATCATTGGGTGTAAGGTTGTTAATCATTAGGTTTAAGTTGTCCTGAGTACTTGTTAGCCAGTACTTTCACCAAGTAATCCATAACCGCGGAAAACACGGCTTCTCGAGAAGATTTAACCCTGCAGGGATGCACCAATTTGGCCGTACACGTAAGAATGACCCGCCAGGCGGGGAGCTAACCCACCAAGCGAGGCACTCAACACAACTCAACTCTTCTTCGCATCAAGACAAAAGAACCCCGTGCAGTGAGCGCACGGCTTATCGAGCCCCACGAAGAAAAGGGGACCCTCATAGCACTCTAAGAACGTGACTCCCTAAATGCCGACTACAAAAGTTTCCACCCTGGCCTGGGCTCGCAAAAACATGCATGCGGCAAATGGAACACCCGAACTAAATGAGGCGATTTGGACGAGATGCGAATCGAATCAAATTGAGGGGGGCGCCCATACTCGCTTCCCACATGCGGTTAGTGCACTCATCATGGATCGGTAGACAAGACCCTTTTCCTAATTAGGGTCGACACTAGCAGGCCTCAAAACCACACAGGGCCTCCTGCCGGTGCCTTATCATCAAATTATTATTATCCATAATATTAACAGGTAGATTGATTAAACCTCGAGCCCCAGGACATAATAGAATAGTAACAGAAAGTAACGGGTAACAGACTCGAGCAAAACAACCCTAAGCATGCTAGTAAGACACGGGCACAAGCAATAGGGTTACAGGTGTGGAGGTGAGGCATTATCAGGGTTAAAGGATAACATGTGATAGGTTCGTAACAGAAGCAACGATTCATAGGGCTAGCAGAATAGACAACGGAAAGTATCGGTAACCAATGTTGAAAGGAACACAGTGGTTCATGTGAGTGAATACTTGCCTGCAAACTCAGCAGCCTGGTACTGAGCTAGATCCTCAGAAGGGGTGTCGTAAGTATCGTCTGTCTCAACGTCGTCGTCTATTCGAGAAGAAGCAAACAAACAACGTAGAGAGACAAACAGTCAATAACATGGCATAGTGCACAATCATGGGATGATGCATGACCATTTAATTGATGCATCAAAAATAAACTAGTTGACATGGTAACATAACATGATTAAATGGACCCACATGCAATTTGGATTGCATATGGAAAGGTCCATGAATTAAGGTTGGAATAAGTGTTCTACAACTAAACAACAGGTGAAAGTGAATTAGCATGATGCATGGATGAAGAAAACAAAAAGAAAACAACAATAGAAACAATTTGAAATAAGGTTTACCAAGTTTAGGATTTTAGTTATTAAGTTATGGAATTTTGGTTCCTTAAAGGTGTTACACAAGCATTTGTTGTTTTCACCAATTTTAATTGTTCAAAATAGATAACAAAGTTCATATTTGGAAAATACACAAAATTTTAGGTGGAATACATGTTTCAATTATTGAAAAAGGAATTAATATGAAATAATTGGGAATTAAACAAGTTTAAACAAGATTTAAATGAAATTAATTCAAGTACGAATTTATTTCAAATTTTATTTGTTCAAAACAGTAAACCAATTTCATATTTGAAAAGGTTATACTTTTCTGGTTTAAAAACATATTTTATATGTTCAAAAATAATTTAATTTGAGCAAGTTATGAATTTAGCAATTTTAAATGATTTAAACAAGGTTTAAATTATTTAACCAATTATAATTATTCAAAACATGAAACAAAGTTTAGATTTGCAAAGTACATGAAAATGGGGTGGAAAACATATTTTATATGTGACAATTGAATTAAGTTTGAATTAGTTATGAAATTAACCAAATTTCAAATGATTTGTTTGAATTTGAAATTTGAATACATTTGCAAAGTTCAAAACAGAAAACAAATGATTTAAATAGGTAGAGAATTAAATTTGGTTCAGTACACATATTTTATTTATATTATTTGGAGTTGAATTTTTTAAGTTATTGGTATTTTCAAACCAGGGACTAATCTGCAATTCACAGGGACTTATTTTAAAAGAAAAACTGGGCAGAAATGTTTTTACACCTCGCAGTGGCTAGCCCAAGCCACTGACAGAGGGGCCCCTGGGCCACGGTGGCCCGCGTGTGTGCACGCGTGGCAACCCAGGCCACTGGCAGGTGGGCCACGGACGCTCGCGTGGCAAGCGAAAAAAGTGGCGGATTAATCCGCGGAGGCGAGGGCTCGACCCCTCGACCTCGCGCTCGCGCACGCAGTGCTGAACCACTGCGCTGCTGCTGCTTCGTTGTCAGGAAGGGATGCGCAGGGAGGTTAGCGTTCAGTCCGCGCGTTAACTGAATCTGAACAAAATTCAGGTAACTGAACTTGACAGAACATGACGGTGGCCGGCGGCGAGCTGCTGCTGCGCGCGCTGCTGCTGGACGAGTGCGTGCTAGGGTGTGTGCTCGTGCTCGTGCTTGCAGCAAGGAGGGAGAGGGGAAGGAAAGGATGGACGGAGGGGAGCTCACCGGCGATGTCGCCGTGGCAGAGGCTCGGGGTAGAGGTGGACGTCGACGGCGGCGACAGCGACGAGGATGGCGGCGGCGCTACAGACCCCCTCCTTGCCCACTACGGTGTCGAAGAGGTAGAGGGTACAGCGGTGAGTCCGTTCCCGTTGCTAGCCCGCGAGGAGGAGGAACAGATAGACGGCGATCATCGGATATTCAGAGGGTGGAGCTCGGGTTCAGGTACAGAGAGAGGAGGTGGCGCAGAGGGAGAAGAAAATGGCGGCGCTGCGCGAGGTGGAAGGAAGGATGGGGGTTAGGGCTAGGGCAGAGGGAGGCGAGCTAGGTTTTAAGGAGGATGGGGGCGCGCGGTGGCCGTCCCATCACGACGGCGCCGACGTGGACACGCTGGATCGGCTGCCGTACAGGAGGAAGAAAGAGCGAAGGGGTACCAGGCCGGCTGGTGGGCTGGGCCTGGCTGGTGGGCGTAGCCCACTGCCCCTCTCTCTGCGATTTTTTTTTTCTCTGTTCTGTTTTTTTTTTGCTGAAAAGGAAAAAGGGAGAAAAAGATGAGGTTTTGATGTTAGAAGATTTTAGGAAAATTGGTATTGCTTATTTATTGTAACAGAAACATTGTGCAAGCTTTGGTTTTCAAAATTATTTGAATTTAAGTGTTGTTTGCAATTTGTTTGAAATTTGAATGAAATTAATATTAATTGAATAATTTGACTTAAGCAACTTAAAAGTTTTAAATTCAAGTTTATTTGAAACAAGTGATTGATTTTTTTTGTAAGTTTCATAATTTCAAAATGGTTGCTGTTTGTAATTGAATTTGAATTTGAATGCAAATTGAATTAAGTGAATTAGTAAAAATAACCATTTGATAGTTTGAACTTTAAAGTTTAAAGGAAACAAATGGTTGTTTTTATTTGAACTTTTTATTTGGAAGATTGTAACAGAACAAGTATGAAACAAAACATTTGAATTTGGATTGAAAATTCAAATAGAAAACAAGGGAAAACAAATGAAAACAATTGGAAAATAATTGGAAAACAAATGCAATGATTAAGATGCCATGATGCAAAACATAAAATAACAATTAGCAAACATTCTAAAGGTGATTTTCATACTTGGGATGTTACATCCTTCTACATGGTATCAGAGCAAACACGATTTAACCCTAGCCGCCGCCGCTGCCGTCGTCGCCTCGGTCCGCCGGTCCCGTGGATCGGCTACCCTAGAGCGTCTTTCTCTCCGCCGGTCGCTTGGCCGGCGTTCTTTTTTTGGTTTTCCGATTCAAGATCGGTTTGCGTCGCCCGCCGCCACCGTCGATCCTCACGCACCTCTACACCGACACCGGCGCGACTACCGGCCTCTTCACCGACACGGCGGAGTCACACGCCACGCGGCGGCCGTAATGGCCATTGTCCATGTGGCCTCTTCGCCGCCTGGCGGCCTCGCGCGATGCGGCGGCCTTAATGGCCGCCTTCCGCGTGTCTACCCGCCCGTCGCTTTGTGTCGGTCGTCATCGCCCATGCTCCGATCGGGACTCCTCCACTACCCCGCCTTCACCGTGGCTGCCTCACGCACGGAGCTGCCTTGGCCGCTCAGGCACGGCGCTGCGTTCGCCGCTCGTCCTCCACTACCCAGCCTTACGTCATCATCATCGTGCTGAGCGGCGCATCCTCCACCTCGCGAGCAAGCGGATTGATCACCCGCCCGCCCGCGATCCGTTCCATCCAGGATGCGCGGCCGACCCGTACAGTCGTCTGCGTGCGCCTCCGCAGGTTCCCGTGAAGACCGTCCTTGAGTGTGCGTCTATCACCGATCGAGCAAACGGGCTGCCGCTGCGTCGCCCCATCGGGCCGTAGCGCCGCCGCCCCGTGGTTCTCACCGCGGCTGCATCACCCCGCGCGTCGCCATTGCGTCGCTCCTCCGGGCCGTAGCGCTGCATCACACAGTCCCCGCCGTCGCCCCGAGCTGCGGCGGTGCGCTGCCGCTGCGTCGTCCCATCGGGCCGTAGTGCCATAGCACGCGGTGCCCGCCGCCACGAGGCTGTTCCCGCGGTTGCCCTGACGGCGTGCTGCCGCTGCGTCACCCCTTCGGGCTATAGCGCCGCAGCACACGGGTCCAGGTCGCCGCCCCGAGGTCTTCCCACCGTCGCCCCGACACGCACGTCGCCGCTGCGTCGCTCTTCGAGCCGTAGCGCCACGACGTGCGGTCCACTCCGCCGTCCCCGCGCGTTGACCTCTTCGTGGTATGCGCCGCGCCGCCTCCCTAGGCGCGGGAACGCCACCGTCCGCGCGTGGTCTTTTTCGAGTTGTTGGGTTCTTCCTTCGCGGGCTACCGCCGCCGTGTCGCTCCTAACGGCAACCGACATGGCCCCCCCACGGGCTGCCTTTGGTTCCGCCGACTACATCGCCGTCCACCTCTTCCTCTGCTCCGACAACCGTGGTTGACATCGGCACCTTCTCCCCCACGCCGACTGGCACTGCAACCGTCGTCGAGCCTTCGTCCACGACGTGTTCCCGGGCCCGACAAGCCTGGTGCGACGCCTCGTCAAGGATTTGTATCAATCTCCTACTCTATCTCTACGAGGCTTCTTGCCCTCCAAATTTGTACCCCAATATATACTCGCCCATGAGGCTCAATAATACATCCAACATATTCCGCCAATCTCATCCTTCTACAGTAACATACACTATTACCATATGCATGATACTAGTCGATGATACTCTTCATTATGACTAGTCTTATACTTCTCTATGGCGTGTGCTAGTGCAAACTTTTTAGTGCGACTTCATATATGTACTTGTTGATGTGGCAATGATAGTTAATGAGGAGAGACAACCATTTTGGTCATATGTAAAATTTGTTGTTAGCCAAATCATAAATGTGCATTAGCACCAAATCATTTAATTTAGATACAGCTCATAAAAGACAATGCATTGCGGTAGTTGTAGTTAAATTTTTAAAATTTAAACATTTAAGAGTCGATACGCTGGTATACGTGTTTTTTTCTAGCACATCGTGTGTGAGCTCGCGAGCTAGTGGTATTTTGGATTTATGTTAGCTTTAATGATCATAAAGTGCTACCTTTACGAAAATGAGGAGGTACACGACGCAGTCAACGGTAGAGAAATTAAAGGAACAGACGTTGGTCATTAAATAACCTAGCCTGGCCATAGATTAGCGAACAACCTGAAAAGAAGACTGGCCCTGAATTGCGCATGGTATGGTGCTTCCAGAGCTCATGCGCCGGCGTATTATCTAGGGGTGGCACGTTGATCGAATATACTGCTCATAATAGTTTTACTTCTTCTTTCACAATTATTTATTTATGTTCTGAAATTTCAGTCAACGTCAAACTTTGTGAAGTTTAACCATATATATGCAGCAGAGAATGTCAACATTTATAGTACTTCCTCCGATCCATATTAATGGTCGCTAAATCGGATGTATCTAGCACTAAAATATGTCTAGATACATCCGATTTAGCGACCATTAATATGGATCGGAGGGAGTACAATTTTAGTACTGTTAAAATTCCTATAAGAGATAATTCATACTAGTATATACATTTAGTATTATAGTAGTAGATATTTTTCGTATATATTTGGTCAAACTTTTAAAAGTTTGACTTAACAAGATCCAAAATACGAAATAAATAAAAAGGTAGGGAGTAGTGTCGTCTACTGGTTTAATACCCGAGCTGCAACACACCCAACAACTTTCATACCCGAGCTGCAACACACCCAACAACTTTCATACCATTACTCCATCTTTGCTAATCAAGAGAGTACTCCTTAAAGCAAGTCTTGGCGTAAGACCAGGTCGGCGTGTTGCTCTCCTCATGCATCCGGAAGGCTATCAGTAGTATCGATAAGCAAGCTACACGCACGCCGTGCGCTATGGCTGCTGCCTTGTCATCGCCGCTGCCGCGATGGGCGCCTACCCCGAGCCCGTCACGCCTGCTCTGGCGCTGGGCTGGAGGCGAAGCGGGCGCGGGCTGGTCGCTAGGTAGGATCTTCCCGTGGCAGCTTCCGCCGGTCGAGGCGCGGTTTGACGGCGTGGAGGTCGCGCCGAGGGGCACAGACGCCGTCCACGACCCCGGGGTGTACCTGACGTGGGAGGACGTGTGCGTCACGGTGGCCGGCGGCGCATACGGGGCTCAGCCGGTGAGCATCCTGAGCAGGATCAGCGGGCACGCGGGGCCCGGAGAGGTGCTCGCCATCATGGGCCCGTCCGGCTGCGGCAAGACCACGCTTCTCGATACTCTCGCAGGTTACTCATCTCCATCACCGACCTTCCTGTTTTTTTTGCTATGGGCGTGGCAGTGAGAGCGGACGGCCAAACTTTGCATTTATGTTGCATGAGATGTGCACCCTGTTGCACGTCCAAAAGAGTGAGTTCAGATCATCAGAGGAACAAAGTATGGCCCCGCCGAAATTGCATTGTCAAAAGTAACTCTTTCAAATTTTATTGTCAAAACTAGTTTGACGGGTTAAAAAAAGTGACACATGAAATTTCCACCGTACCGGTTAGGGGAAATCCACTTCGCACCAACTCAGCCAGCGGAAGGTGGTTGGGACCGTGTCACCTCACGCAGCACAAAAAGACTTCCCGCCATCTGCAGTGACGGCAAGTGACTTTTCGCCTTGTGAGTTGGCGGAAAGTGGGTGTGTCGCTTTTCTTCCTTCCCGCCGGGTTAGTTTTGACAAATAAATTCGGAGGGGTCATTTTTAGCAATATGATTCGGGCAGGGAGTCATATTTGTAAAAAAGATCCATCATTCCCACCGGGTTAGTTTTGACAATAAATTCGGAGGGTCATTTTTAGCAATATGATTCGGGCAGGTGTTCATATTCGTAAAAAAAATCCATTAGAAGCAGCACGTCCAGGCATGTGGAAGTAATCAAACGGAAATCCCAACGGAACTAACAAAAGGCAACATATAAATTAAGATGCATGCCTGGAATTTTTTTGTCGAAAGCACTACACTTGGGTGTTTGTCTGTAGCTAATAATTTAGGACCCTGCAACATTACATTTACGAGATCACCAGTGGCGGAGCGAAGATCTTTTTCCTCGCTGGTCATGCTTTGTCGTGTTTTACTGAATTTAATTCTGCACCTCCAACAGTTGTAAGAAATGGGTTGTTAAACTTTATCACCTAGGATATATATGATACGGTAAGAAATAAATACTTGAGGACGGAGTATTAGATTAACCAACAACTAATATTGCACAAGCTCCATGGAGAAGTAGAGATAATCACATTTATTGTCTCTTCTCCGATTGGACAATTTAAATGTAACATGAACAATTTTACCAATAAATCTACATAGTATAAACTATTGGAGATGCACTAAGACTACCCATACCACTCGTAGCTACGCCCTCGATAAGGCTATTCTATGCTCCTAGGAAGAAGCTAGTGATGTGGATGAGAGCGACTCGACTCATATATCTAGTGGACGCGATTGGAAAGTGCTTTTGCTTCTCGAGCACCCGACGCTCTTGCCAATTTTAAAAAATCGCTACAAATATTTTACGAGTTTCAATTTCTTTTTAATAATAAATATGGTTGTAGTCAATGTTATATCCCATAACATGTAAAAATTTAATTTGAAATACAAAATAGCATGGGTTACATCAAAATGAAAAAATGACAAAAATCTATAGTATTGAAAATGGGCATTACCTAGATCTACACTTGTCATTTTTGCGTAATTCAGATTACAAAGTATTTTAAGTTAATTTTTTGCATGTTTGTATTATATACCATTAACCACTTACATATTTTTTTTACAGATTTTTTTAATTCATAAACATTTTTTTGAATTTTTTAAATTGCCATCGATGCCCAGGTGCACCAAATCTCCACGCCGTTATTATTTTGAGATAGAAATAAAGCACGTGAAGTCACATCATTGAGGATTTATGTAAAGAGTGGTCTCTTTATTTTAAGAAAGTAATCTGATTTAAAATGTTAAAAAATTCTGAAAAGTTACGGTTGTTTCATTGATGTCTCGCACTATCGGACAAACTTGCAATTTAAAATACTTTGTATTTTGTTCAGCACAAAAGGACAAATCTATAGATCTAAGTATAGTGAACAATTCACATTTTCAAATATTCAGATTTTATCTTGTTTTTTGTAGTTCATAATAAAAAGTACACAATGTGGTTTTGCATACTTATAAGATATATCATTGCCTACATCCAGTTTTTTCCATAAATTTTTTTAACTTATAATTTTTTTTTAAACACCATGTTGTTGGGGGCCAAAGTGGCTTTCGGATTTATGCAATCCTTAATATTCACCTTATACATGTAGAGAAACTAAAGTTGTTCTTAGTTTTAAATCTCCAACTCATACTTATGGATTGGTCATAAACATTAGAAAATGACTTATCTATCTTTTTTTCTTTGTATGGTGTGTATTTTCCATGAATGTGTTGATTCTATCTTATAGCAAAGTTAATCTTATACAGCACTAGAAATTGCGTCGTTCATGACTGACGAAACAATTCAAGGGATTTTCTTTTCAAGAATGCATTTGAAAAGAGAAGAGTTTAGTTACAGAAAAGAAAACAAGGTTTGGTTTTAGACCAAAAAGGGCCGTTACATGATATAAACATGATAGCCCCAGTTTCTGAATGTTCGTTGTGATCCTTACTGCCCTGGTTTTAACCACCGAAGTTCATTTCCTCTCCATCGCAGGAAGATTAGGGACTGGAGTTCACGAAACCGGGTTGATTTTGATCAACGGCCGCCAAGAGAAACTCGCCTTTGGAACCTCGGTAAGATGACAATTCTAGCATTTAAATGACCTGGATCTGTATAAGCACTTACCATTTGTTGTGTGATCCTGGTTTGGTTGTGAACTGAACTAAACACTGAACTGAAGGCTTACGTGACCCAAGACAGCGTGCTGATGTCTACGATGTCGGTGCGCGAGGCCGTCTACTACTCAGCTCAGCTGCAGCTGCCGGGGAAGATGCCTACGGCGGAGAAGCGCGCGCACGCCGACCGGGTGATCCGGGATATGGGCCTCGGCGACGCCATGGACACACGCATCGGTGGGCGCATGACCAAGGGCATCAGCGGCGGGCAGCGGAAGCGGCTGAGCATCTGCGTCGAGATGCTCACGAGGCCGCGGCTGCTCTTCCTGGACGAGCCCACCAGCGGGCTCGACAGCGCCGCCTCCTACCATGTCATGTGCCACATCGCCAGGATCGCGGCCAAGGAGGGTATGACCGTCGTCGCCGCCGTGCACCAGCCCAGCGGCGACGTCTTCGACCTCTTCCATGGCCTCTGCCTGCTTGCCTCTGGCAGGACCGTCTTCTTTGGAGCAGCGTCTGACGCCACTCAGGTGATTATATATTTATATTATACTCCCTCCGTCTCAAATTAAATGTCATAAATTTATCAAAATATAGATGTATTCATACACTAAAATATGTCTAGATACAGATTCGGTACTAAAGTTCCGGAGGCCCTAGGGCAAACTCTATGAATGGGCTCAAAATATGCGGTGGAGAGGGGCAGACACGATTTTCCACATGGACAACCAAAATCATTGTAAACACCAAAGAATTTTGATCTGTCCCTCAAAAATCCAAACAAAATTTAGCTTAAAATTCAAACTAGCAACAATTTTTTTTTAGGCAAGAGTTTTACAAGAAAAGGAAGGGGGACACATGAGCACTCGCGCGATTTAGCAAAATTCTATTCTATAAGCTCCAACAACCAAGCATCCAACCACCGAGGACTAGGCGAACTACTATCTCCTCCAAGGCTCCAAACAAGAGCTGAAATCGTCGTACAAAACTATAAGACAGGTGAATCATCAATTTTGTCAAACATTTTTTGGGACTTGGTGAATTGATGGGAATCGGAGAAAGGCGAACAAACGAGGAGTTGGCTATTGCAGAGAATGCAGCGAGCGAATATGAGAGAGCTTCGTGTGCGTGCCTCTGTATTGTGGGTTTTTGTTGGATAAATTGACCTCCCTTACATTTTTTTTCTTTATCTTTTTTCTAGCTTCACGCATTAATAGTGGGTCCCCAGATACTTACTGCTCCCTCTGTATCAAATGTAAGATGTTTTAGCTTTTTGTTTAATATGTATCTAGACATGTTTTAGTACAAGATTCATGTGAACCTTGCACTAAAACATGTCTAGATACATATAGGATAAAAAATGCTAAAATATTATTTTATATTTTAATACGGAGGGAGTAAGTACATGTACATGTGCACTTCCATGGCTCCCTAGATGGCCTTGCCAGCACTTAAAATGTGCACCCATGAATGGGTTCGCTTTCAGACATATGGCAAAGCCTTACATTTGACACGAAACCATCCTAGCAGTTTTCGCATTAATTCAATCGAAGTACTCTCTTTGTATCAAATTAATTGTCTTACATTTGTCAAAATATGAATGTACCAATATACTAGAGAAAAACGGACTCGGGTTCAAGTTCTGAAGTATTACAAGTATAGAAATTCAAAAAGAATCCACGTCATAATTCATATTGAAGTTTATTTAAAAAAAGCAATCGAAGAATTAGAGAAAGATATACAAAAGGAAATTCACTCTGTAAACCACGACAGTTAATTCGAGACGGCGGGAGTATAAAACATGGCATAGCAATTTCTCAAACTAAGACATATCATACATGCAACTGACGGTCATACACGCAGTCAGTGTGATGTAGGAGTAGTAGCAGGGGCGGACCTACATAGAGCTGAGTGGGGGCAGTGGCCCCCACTCATTTTTCTGAATTTTAGTGTAATCTGCTCAGATTTGAAGAAAAATGGTTATAAAAAAATCATTTTTATACTATAAATGCCCCCACTCATTCGAAGTGCCCCCACTAAATTTTTTGTCTGAGTCCGCCCCTGAGTAGTAGTCGAGAGCAGCACAGCGAGATGCAATGATGGTGCGCCACAGGTGGAGTACGACATGGGGAGTAATCCCACGGCCAAGTCAGTAACAATGCACAATTCAGAAAATCCCAAAAAGGCTCGGAAAATGAACACAGATAACTTCTCCTTGAACATAAAAAATATATAAACAACATACATGGGTCTGAGCACGGCTCGGGCACAAAACACGACGTGCGTCGTGGTGAGGCGGAAAGTGGAGGAGGCGCGCATGAACCACTCTTCTTCTCTCACATCTTAGTAAGTGTTAGAACACCCTCCTATATAAGAAGGTCCAACTCCCTCAACTAGCAACGTGGTACTAAACTTTATTCCCACACTTGCCAAGCATTAATGTGGCTTATGAGAATTTCAGAATTTGTATTGCGCTATGGGCTAAAGCCCACTACCAAATTCCAACAGTAATATTTCTGCAGAAAAGAAAAAATATTTATCATGTCTATGCCTTTGCTTAGAAAATTAAGTTAGCCCCCATTTTGATCCCAAATACATGACAAATCCTAAATAATTAACATCCTAGCAACCATTTGCCAACTAATAACATCTCCAAATATTATTATGGCATTGAAAGACAAACAGGAATAAACACCCCTCCCCACCTCCCCCTTTACCTAATCATTGGTAATTCAAACTATTCTCCCATGAATTAAGACTAACAAGCATTCGCGATCCATAATTTATATGATCTAGTGGTAGAATGCGATCTTCTTTTAAATTTCCGTTTAAGAGTATTTTCATATTAATTTCATGTAGTTCTTTACTCAAAGTGGCTTCCCATGTCCACAACTGGCATACCCATCAGACCACTTTTTGAGAACAATCAACAAAGACTTTGACGAGGTACCTATTTTCTTATCATTTCTTTATATAATGTTCCAAAAAGAAATATCTTTAGATATGTGTTCCCATATGCAGGAAATCATTCAAAGTTCTAAAGCTAGGAGAAAAAAAGCAGTCGAAGCAATTGACATTCTGACATATGCTTACCAGTCCCTCGCTTACTTAGAAAAAACAATGAACCGAATAGCTGAGATGAAAGGCATAGTAAGTTGTTTACAAACTCATTTTACTGAACACTGAGGACTTCATTTCTTGGCGGTGTGTGTGATTGCAGAAACATTGTAAATGTGGACCAATCTGTATGTACTACTGTAAAATAATTATTAGATTTTTTACTCAGTGAAATAGTCCCTCTAGTCTACAAGAAAAAACTTTGATCACTAATTTCAATTGTAGTATATGTACATACAATATACTGATAAGCTTATGATATTCTGAAAATACATTACGAGAAATAGATATGTACATGTGATTTTCAAGTCTCCAATCTGACTATTCAAAATGAAAAATTGGCAGTAAAAGTTTTCAAAATTCGACTAAAGGTATGTGCAAACCATCACTTTTTAACACCTAGAGGGAATAACATATTAATTCACCATCCGTACAATATCATGTCATTTTTCACTTTTTTTGTGGGGACAAGCCAGCTTCTCGCCGTGAAGTATGTGGTTCTGAACCACATTTAAAAGCAAACTGTTATTGTAATATGTGCTATATTCTAGGATGGAGCTCCATTTGGGAAGAGAGTACAAGCCAGCTTCTCTACAAATATTCTCGTACTCACCAGAAGGTCATTTATAAATATGCACAGAGATATAGGATACTATTGGATGCGTTTGGCTGTTTACCTAGGCATTGGCATTTGTCTTGGCACTATATTCTACCAAGTTGGCCACGGTTACAGTTCTATCCAGGTAAATTCAATAAGGGCTCGTTTGGCATCCATCATTTAATTTCATTTGGCAGAAATAAAATGATACCATCATTTCATTTCATTTGAAAAGTGAAATGACAGAGTTAGGGATAGGAATTAACATAACACACGATATGTATTTCCTGTAATCCTAAATGAAATGACATATTCAATTCCGTGACAGCCAACAGTTTTACCATGGAATTGTCAAATGAATTTCACAAGTTTTGCCCAAATTATAGGAGCCAAACGAGTCCTAACATGATTTATTAGGAAATATAACATGTTAACAACAAAATTGATTCGTTCATTTACCATCATTTCATTTCATTTGAAAAGTGAAATGACAGAGTTAGGGATAGGAATTAACATAACACACGATATGTATTTCCTGTAATCCTAAATGAAATGACATATTCAATTCCGTGACAGCCAACAGTTTTACCATGGAATTGTCAAATGAATTTCACAAGTTTTGCCCAAATTATAGGAGCCAAACGAGTCCTAACATGATTTATTAGGAAATATAACATGTTAACAACAAAATTGATTCGTTCATTTATTTTCCAGTCCAGATGTGAAGTAATAATGTATACGACCGCACTTCTTACTTTCATGGCCCTCGGAGGATTCCCTTCATTTGTAGAGGACATAAAGGTTTCTTTCTCTCCCATCACACTTAACATTTCCATTGGTACATCTGCCTATAGTGAAATAATTTGTTTGAGAGGACATACTTAAATAATTTGTTGGCATTAAGTAAAAACAAACAACATTACTTATGGTTATCCATGAATTTTGCCACACTTATTTTACTGATGAAAGTAGTTAACAATATCAAGGGAGAGAGCACGCTTAATTATCACAGATACTAGTAAAACTACATGATCATTCATATATATCAGCAATCAAAGACCGGAGATAGTGATGTACTATAATCTTGTTCGAAAAATATGTTTTAAGATAATGTAAAATTTTATACTTGAAAAGGTACAACTCGTCCGGCTTGGATATAAAAATACATAACGCTTTTTTGGAACATGGAAATATAAAGTCCCCTCTGATACATGTACTCCCTCCGATCCGAATTAATGGTCGGAGGGCTAGCCAAAGTTTTGCCTAAGCTTTGTATGAATGTGCGACCATTAATTCGGATCGGAGGGAGTATTTTTTTCCTCACAGTCGCTGACTAACTCAAGATCTAGTTCCATAATTTATTTCTACTTCGCAGGTATTCAGAAAGGAGAGGTTAAGCGGCCATTACGGCGTGGCGGAGTTTGTGATCTCAAACACTCTGTCATCCGCTCCATTTCTGGTAGTCATCACCTTGATCCCCGGTGCAATGTTGTACTACCTGACGGGACTAACCAAAGGGGCAGGCCACTTTGCCTACTTTGTCATCAACCTGTACATGTGCACATTTCTAGTCGAGAGCATGATGATGATTATCGCCGTGATCATCCCGGACTTTGTTATGGGGATCGTCGTGGGGGCTGGAGTGCAAGGGGTGATGATGCTCAGTGGTGGCTTCTTCCGCCTCCCCAAAGAGCTCCCGAAGCCGGTGTGGAAGTACCCGTGCTATTACATCTCATTTCACAAGTACGCCGTGCAGGGATTCTACAAGAACGAGTTCATCGATCAGACATTCCCGATTGACCAGCTGGTTGATAAAAATGTCACAATCAGTGGCCTTCAAGTGTTGCAGGAGAAGCTGCAGGTGGAGATGGGGTACTCCAAATGGGTCAACATTTCCATCCTTTGTGGAATGATGATGGTTTATAGGATCATATTCTTTGCTATTGTCAAGATCGCGGAGGAAGTCAGGCCAAAACGAAGGGGAATGAGATAAAAATGGTGTAAACATATGTGTCTCTGATTTCACCTATTACCTTGTGACTTACAAAAATGTCATTGGCTATAATAAAACAGTATGTGTACGGATTGGTTTCTAGGTTTACTTAGACATAAAAGACGATATAGATCTGTGTGTTTGGACTGGGGATTTATGCCAAAGCAGTCGTAGCTGGTAAGACCTAAGAGCAAACCCAATGGCCCCTTCGCAAATCCGATTAGTTTTGGTCCGTTTGGAACGGTCCGTGGACCACTGATTTAGGATGAACACATCCCAACGGCACACAAAAAACAGTACTCAAAGATTTAATTGAATTTAACTGAAATTCACTAGATTTCAGTGTTACTCGGGGCTTCACCGTCTGCGCCTTGCCGCTGCCGCTGCCGCCGCCTCCTGTGGCCGCCTACTTAAGCACGATGTAGGCCGATGCCTGGTGCAGGTGCGGCGGTGGTGGCTGGGAACCGTGCGCCGCTAGAGGCGCATTGAACTGTGCCGGCTGCGCATGTTGCGCCTAGGCGGCGATGTGGGCGGAGCCTTGGAGGGGTGGTGCGAGGCCCTCCCACATGCCGAGCTCGTGCAGCTTAGACGCCTCTCTGCCGAGGCGCTGCTGCTCGGCCTCCTTCTCCTTCGTCTGGGGCGCCAGGGCAGGCTCCTCCTCCAGCGGCTGCGGCTGTGGCCAGTCTTGGCCCACCTCCCCCGTCCCCTCCTCGGGCGCCACTGGTGGCGGCCCACGGGAGGAGAAAAACGCCCGGCGGCGCACGTCCAGGACCTCGCCAGGGACGAACCAGCGGTCCTAGAGGCCGCTGTCGAGGACGAACTAGGGGTCGACGCGGAGGTCGTAGGGCAGGAACGTGCACCGCCACACGATTTCCCTACGCCTCGCCGAGCCGTACGTCGGCGCTGGGGCCACGGGGACTCGCCAGGGTCTCAGCTGCCACTGCTCCGGCAGTTTGGCATCCGGCCATGGCACTGGCGTGACACGCTCCTAGAGCCACTGGCTTAGTGCATGCTGAGGCGGTGGAGGTCCCTTTTGCGCCCGCTCAACGGCCCCGCCTCGTGGCCGTGGCAGTCGGGCCCGAAAGGCTTTCCCTCTTTCTTCACCATTGCCCCGGTGAGTTAGGGTTTTGCCCCGATGATCTAGGTTTTGGCCCGTGGCAGTGGGGACTGGAATGGGGGATGCGCACGTTGGCATCGACGCGGTCTCATTAAACTTCACCGGAACACCTCCAAATGACTCCAAAATTGTTCATGTGACACCGGAATGACTCCGACCTCTCAAAAGGTTGAGACATCTTAATCGTGTGATCCGTAAAGGTTCGGTAATAAACATACAATGTTCGGGAACTTACCGAATAATAACCAACAACAGAGCCATGGACAAGGGAACCTTCAAGTTAGTCATTGCACTTATTTCCTTAACTTCACTATACTAACGATATCATGAGGCGAGACAATATGCTCTAGTCTGATCAAACACTTTTATTATAACATATATAAAACTCATACCGATAATGTTCTCTTTTATCATTTATATCCCCGATCTTCTTGTGATAAATCATACTATGTTTGGCTGGCCAATTCGTTGACATTGATGATACTGAGAGGTCCGGAATATATCTCTTCATCGTCTGGAGGAGTTAAGTATTATTCTAGAACGGTCTCCGTTCCTTTACACGCTCTAGGTTATATCCAGATGTTAATATTATAATTTATTGTTACGGTAGATGTTTGAAGACATCCAAAGCATAACTGTCAATTGTCTGGTCACTAGATATTCTCATATATAGGAATTCTAGTCAATGAAAAATCCATATTCACTTTGCTATATATATATATATATATATATATTACAATTATCGGTCTCTTAAAAAGATCGTATACTTGGGTCGGTTCAGTACTATTGTTATCCTAACAATAAATTCTTATGTTTGTTAGACTTATCAAACTCCATCATGTCAGAAAAACATGATCATCTCACAACACATAAGCTAATATTAGAGAAAAGATTAGGAACTCTTGTTTTTTTATATATTCACACATGCACAAAGATTTTCCTTCGAAAAATCACTTTTCGAGTACTATGGCGGTTATAGTATAATGATATAAACTTAATAATAAACTTGGAGATAGAATAATACCTGAATATTATTGTCTTTAGGGAATCTCCAACAAATATAACCGGCTGCATCGATCGCTCGATCTGGTGCACACATTTCTCGCAGAGAAAATAACACGCCTACGTCGCTCAACCTTTAAGACGGGAGCAACAGAAACAAAAGGCCACCAAGAATCGCCAACAAGTGTCGGGATCGTAACCGGAAAAAAAAATTCAATCACGCATAACAAGTAATCTCAACATTGCACATGTTTTCCGTATAGATGAAGACAATAACACGGCTGCGCGCATCACTCAACCTTCAAGTAAAATGGGAGCAACCGAGAAAAAGTCCGAAGAATCGTCAACAAGTAACGGGATCAACCGAAAAGAGTCACTGGCATGGTGGAACCACCCACTTCACACGACAGCGGGGGTGTCGTTCATAGGCAAACTCGCAGGATCAAAAACAAGAGTGGCCATATATCATGAATAACGTGTGTACAACATGGTAGTCGGCGCGACCGAAACATCTGGCCGACCATCCTCCAAGATTTGGAAACATCTTGCCGACCCAAATCTTGGAGGATGGTGCGCATCGACCATGACAACGCAAAAAACACCAAAATTTTATGGTCGGTAGGCACCATACCCCACGAAGACAGACTCCATCCATGGTAGGATCCAACTTTCTTTTAATGGCATGACGCACTTTTTGCCGTAAACCATGAATAAGAACGGAGTGTAGTGCGCTAACCTGTTGGGGGTTGTTTGTAGACTCCACATGAATGAGGGTAGCTCCTAGACCCATGCACAGGTTGCCCTCTTGAGGGGTGTCATTAGTCGCTTCTCTACGCCTCTGGTGAAAGGACCTTGGCTGTCTCCACTTGTCTGTTAGACTATGTTGTGTAACCGATGCGTAGTTGAGCCGGATTCCATGATCCGTGCAAAAGCCCTAGAACTCCTGTGCAATAAAGTTGGAGTAATTTCGTGTTGATGATGTGGGGAATTGACATGATGAAGTTCATAGAAGATCGGGTCTCTGCAGCATGACGGGTGTTGCCTCGATCCACTTTGTGAATTTGTCGACTACGGCCAGGATACGGTGTCCTCCCGGCGAGGACTTATTCAAAGGAGCCACCATATCGAGTCCCCATTGGGTGAATGGCCAGGAAAGAGGTATCATCTTCAATTCTATGGCTGGTTCTAGAGGTCGACTGGCGAAGTTTTGTCAGGGTTCACATTTTCGAAGGATGTCCTTGGCGTCTTGTAGATCCATGAGCCAGTAGATCGCTGCCCTGAAAGCTTTGGAGACTAACGCACAACTGCTAACGTGATGTCCGTTGATGCCTTCGTGGATGTCACATAGAATGCTCTTGCCTTCCTCGGGTGTGATGCACCTTTGGAAGACACCTGATATGCTTCGCTTATACAGATCTCGTTTGATGATCGTATAGGCTTTGGCGCGGCGGGTGATCTGCCGCACCTCCATTGCATCCTCTAAAACTCCTCTTGCAGTATGTATGCGATGTATGGTTGTGTCCATGTCGGCTCCCAAAAGTCGTCGTACTTAGGTGTCTCGGAGGTTAGCTTGAATCCCTTTGGCATCCTGAACTTCTGTACGCTGTGACTATATTTTTCCCCCGCATTGTTTGACTTCCTCACCGGAGTTGAAAGCTTTGCGAGCCTCGCGCCCCACGTGAGATCTGTCGACCTTGCTTCGTGTGATAGTGTTGCAGGCATCGTCTCGCCAGAAGCAACTCAGTTACGGCCGTGCGACTCTCATGTTTGAGGATCTTGCCGAGGGCTATTGCGGTGACGCGGTGAGTCATCGCGTCATGGAGGTGATCCGCGGGTTGTCGCGCCACGATTGAAGCCCCGACATCTGGTGTTTTCGTAGGCTGGATCACGGTTCCTATCATGCCTAGTCCGAATATAGTTTGTCGATAGAGCGCCGCTCGGGGGTTGCCTTCTGGTGGTTGTGTAGACATCAGGTATGTAGTAGCCGCGAGGATGGCTCCCTACGAGTTATTGGTTACCACGTTGCCCGATGGGCTAACCGTCATGAAGGACAAGTCGAGGTTGGGCTATGTCTTTGGCCTCGAGCCGTCGGGTGTGCGCGTCAGCCGAGATTGGTTCTTGGGCTCCTTGTCCACCGAGGTGCGTCCCGACAAAGAGGATTGGCGAGTGGATTACAGCTGCCGCCGCTGTTCGCTCAATGCATCACCCCGCCACTTTTGTTCGGCGAGTTCTTCACGTGTTTTCAACAACTGGGTGTGCGCCCCATGCATGGCTTGGTGGTATGCCATCGGTTCTTCGTGTGTCGCGTCCTTCGTCATGGGGACCCCGTCTCGTAGGTCCGCGCGGGCTTTTCTCGGCACTCCTTAGTAGATATTGACGGTAGTTTGGGTGCCTAGACCCATGTTTCCAGGGACTTCATTCTCCACGTTGGTGTTTCTAGGACTTGCCATGTAGACCTGGGCAGGAGTTACCTGATGAATCGGGTACCCGCTTCTGTTGCGGCTTTCACCATCGGCGTGGTTATCAGCATCATGCTCGATGGAATTGACAATGCATGCGAAGTGGTGGGAGTGGCAGTCGGCGCAGAAGGTCAGCGCAAAGGTCGATTCCGTCTAATCTAGGGATATGAAGGGGATGAAAAAGAAGTCGTTGTTGTTGTCGATGAAGATGTTGGCTCTGTCACTTGAGGACAAGCTAAGTTCGGGATGCGGAGAACGCCCACCTGATTGGCATGAAAGCGGAGATCCGTAAACATCATATATATGCCCTCGTGGAGAGCACCGAAAGCCGGGCATAGATCATGCATATGCGGATTTGAGTATAGGGAGGCGAAGTACATCTATTCCCCTAATGTCACTGAGTCGCTGACCGCCAGGATTGGGGCCGTCGAAGCCCTAACTCCAACGCCTAGAATTCCCACGGACGGCTCTAACCGATGTGGGGTTACCACGGCAGTACTCATCGATGATGGAATAGGTTTTTGATATTAGGGAGCGTTGTTGGTATCTTCGACTAACTATGAGAATACAATTTACCCAGGTACAGACCCTAGAGGGTAACACCCTACTCATGTTGTCTGATCTTGTATTGATGATTAGGTTACAAGAATGCCACGATGGCTATTGGTGATATAGATTGGATTTGCATATGTGTTACCCCTAGCTTAGCGGCCCCTCCCAACCTTTATATTGGAGGTTGGGTCTCATGTTCCCATGACCGAGTAGGTTACACGTAGGAGGTAACCCTAGATTTCCTAGCCTAAGTTGATATGTCTTGCTCCGAACTCCAGGAGATTGGTCATGGGTACATCCGCTACCTTCAGGGCCTAGGATTTGTGGAGTCTAATGGGCCACCAGACATGCCTTCGGCTGGGCCGTAATGGGTACACCCTGCATATCCTTCTTCTCCTCCCTAGCAATAATGGCTATATTGTCCAGCTCTACGACTTCCACTTCGACACCATCTGCAAGTAGCATATCAACGTAAACTTTGATCCAAAAAATCACAGCTCTCTAGTAGCTTTTGACCCCTCCATTGTAAAATGGAAAATCTAATGCAGAACCAAATTAGCATCACAAACAGAAATCAATCAAAAACTGTTCGATGCGTCAAAATTAACCTTTGATTTGGACTAGTCATTTGAAGTAGATGCAGTCGGGGTTACGATCAGAACCTTACACTCGACGAATCACGTATCTGTTGTGGAAGCACACACACTTGACAAGTAGTAGAGCTGACCCGGTGCCGGTTGGATGGGAGAAGGACGCCATCGATCTCCCTCACGAGGTCATGCTCTTGACCATGGCGGAACCGAAACAAATTGGGGAAAGGAACAAGGGTGAGCCAAAAGATGCATTTAAAAAATGTAAATCCCCTACCCTACATAATCTGTGCCAAGCTATACCATTGATGTCTGATGTCATTGAGCCACAAATTGCATATCTTTATTAGCGTATGTCTGTTTACCATAGTTAGTGAACGGTTCGTCAGAACTCCCTGTTGCCGATGAATGTATGTCCGTGGGCCACGTGGCCAGGCAGGCCTCATTTCCCACGTGCAAACAAGGTTCCACGGTCGCCTCTCTGGGTGTAGTTTCCATAGAGGGGTATCCTTAGCGTAGTTTTGTACTAGTGTCCAGACCGCCATGTTATGGATTTGCAAGAAGTTATTGCCCCCTCCTTGCTCTCTCTCCCATCCGATCCGTTGGTTCCTTGATTCTAGGTCATGTTGCAAGGTATGATAACGAAGTTGTTGCTGGTTTTGATGTAGTTCTTGCAACACAATGCTTTGTTCCATGCAAGTATGTGAAACTTCCGGGTGGGGGAGACTAACCGTGTGAGAGAGTAACTTGGTAGTAACATGTTTACAACTCCATGAGGGAAAAAAGGTTGATGGTTGTTTAATTGTAGTTCTTGCTAACGTGTGTGCTTGTTCCAAGCAGGTGTGTAATTATTTTGTTATTTGGTAGCGAATGGGTTGTGGAGTTGGGAGGTAAAAGGGGGTGCAACATTCGTCGCAGATGAATGCAACTACGACTACGGTGTGTGAATAAATTTGTAGTCGCACATTTGCAAATTTTTAGGGGGTATTAGAGTTGATTGACAATATACTTTTGTTTTAGAGAGTAGATGTGTATTGTTTGTGTTTCATATGATTCAAACAAAAAAAATTACTTGTAGGGTAGAAAATATTTCCCAATTTAGTATTTGATTTCAGGTTGTGTAAGTCAAGACCCCATGCTTGGGCAAGTAAAAACACCCTTGACAAAATTCATGATTCTGAAATTGGTAAAAAACATGTTGAAAGTGCATATCTTGATCCCTAGGTTTTGAGTGTTAGTTAACAATACTAACGATATTATTTATCAAGGTGTTTAGTGGTGCAGGTGTTTAGTTATTCTTTCGCATCGAACACCAAAAAAGAGTGAAGTTAGATCGACCATATTTGTCGCAGATGGTAACCGGATATTTTTGGTGCAACCGGAAATTCCGGTGGTGAAGATATCCTCTGCAAAATCGGCACAAAAGTGATCCGGATATTTCTGGACCATCCGGAAATTCCGGTTGTGAAGTTTTTCTCAGAAGTGAGCCGGAAATTTCCAGGGAAAAACCGGATATTCCGGTTTGGGAAGACTCGGAGAAAAAACAGCAAAGGACTTGAAGTTTGTGCTCATAGAAGTCAACTGGAAATTTCAACCAGAAATTTCTAGACCAACCGGTATTTCTAGTTGGAACTTATTTCAGCACAGAAGTGAGCCGAAAATTTGTACCGGAAATTTTGGAGAAACAGGAATTTCCGGTTTAGGTCAACTTCCTTCGAAATCCAGATCTGAGGCAAAAAGGCTAACCCGAATTTCTGGTTCAAGTTTGAACCGGAATATCTGGCTCCAATTTTTGCATCCAACGGCCATATTTATGGAGGGGATATAAATACCCCGCCTTATTCCTCAAGAGCTCTAGTTCATCCAAGGCATTCATTGCACATTTATTAAGCTCACCAAATCCTAGATTTATCCCAATCTCTCCACCTAAACTTGTTCATCTTCGAAGGATTGAAGGAGAAGGCCCCGATCTACTACTTCACCAAGTCATTCTTCATATCCCTGATACGTCGAAAACGTATCTCCTTTTCCAAACACTTTTCCTATTGTTTGCCTCTAAACTTGTGTGTTTTGAATGCAACTAACACGGACTAACGTTGTTTTCAGCAGAATTACTTTGGTGTCTCATTTTTGTGCAGAAAAAACAACTTTCAGGAAATTGCCCAGAAAAGATCCCATTGGCCCTAAAACACCAGAAGACCCCGGGAGTCAGAAGGAGGCCAGGAGAGGGACCAAAGGGGGGCCTGACCACCCCCTGGCGCCCCTCTAGGCCGCGCTACCAGGTGGTGTGGGCCACCCAGAGCCCCCCTCGGTCTCCCTTTTCGACTACAGGTAGCCTTCAACCCTAAAACCCGAGGGGGTTCGATAGTTTTCGAAATAAGTTCGTAGCTCCGCCGCCACCCCGAACCTCGATTCGGGGATCAAAAGTTCATGTTCTCGCACCCTGCCGGGACGGGAAATTGAAGGAGATCATCGCCATCGTCATCACCAACGCCTCTCCATCGGCCATCCATGTTTCCCCCATCCATGTGTGAGTAATTACCCGTTGTAGGCTGAAGGGGATGGTAGGGATTGGTTGAGATCGTTCATGTAATAATGTCGTGATTGTTAGGGCATAGTGCCTAGTATCTTCTATTAGTGCTATTGACATTGTTGCAACTTGTTATGCTTAATGCTTTGGGACCGAGTGTCATGATCTCAGATCTGAATATGTTATTGAATTACGATGATAATTATTGTTTCTTGATCATACCTGCAAGTTGTCTACACATATTGTTGTCCGGAACCCGAGGCCCCGAAGTGACAGAAATTGGGACAACCGGAGGGGATGGCTGTGATGTGAGGATCACATGTGTTCATGGAGTGTTAATGCTTTGCTATGGTGTTCTACTAAAAGGAACAGCTTAATTACCAGTAGTTCCCTGGAGGCCCCGCTGAAAACGGGCTGGTTGGACAAAGGATGTTGTGCAAGTTCTCATTGCGAGCACGTATGACTATTTACGGAACACATGTCTTTGGTTACTTAGTGCTTGGATTCTTTATCTTATTTATCTGCAATGCCCATGTCTTGATTATTATATGAACTATCTTATCCATGCAACGCCCGTTCATCCATCCCTATGCCTACAATATTTTCATCCCGTTGTTTACTTCAAACACTGCTACTGCTGTTTTCATCTCACTGTCGCTATTATTTCACTACTGCTGCTACTATAAAACTTTACTGCTGATAAACCACTGCGAACAAAAGTACTTTCAGGTGCAGGTGAATTGACAACTCACTTGTTAAGCCTCACAAATATTCTTTGGCTCCCCTTGTGTCAAATCAATAAATTTGAGTTTTACTTCCCTCGAAGATTGTTGCGATCCCCTATACTTGTGGGTCATCAAGACTATTTTCTGGCGCCGTTGGCGGGGAGCATAGCTTTATTTGCGAGCTCACCGGAGAGTATTATTATCTACTGCCATCATTCATCATGGGTAAGAATCGTGATGGAAAGTTTCCTATATTACCATCCACTACAAGAAGAGGTACAACTCTGAACACCTCTGTTGTTCTTGATTCACCGTCTGTTATGAGTAACCTGTTTACACCACCACATGCTACACATGCTACTTCTGCTGAATCTGAAAATACTTCTGATACTTTTGATGATGCTTCTACTGTGCTTGATGAGAGTGGTTCTCTTGGTCCTTTCTTAGATGCTACTATTGCTAAAGCTAAAAATATTGCAAACACTGAAACTCCTGATAAAAATCTTGTTACTCATGTTGTTTCACCTGAGATTATAGAGAATCCTAGTGATGATTTTGATGATTCCTATATTGATCTTAATGATGATCTTATTGATGAAATACATGTTATGAAGGATAAAGATGTTGTTATGAGTCTTACTGAAAGTCGTGCTGTTAAATATAAATTATCTCCTAATGCTAAGTTTGCCACCTCTCCCATTAATATTAGGGATAAGGATTATGATTTCTCTCTTGATTTATCTTATATATCTATTGTTGAGAAAGAACCTTTTTGTGGTACTGAAAATGAAAGTGCTATGAAACATATGAATGAGCTCTCCTCTTTGAGTACTTTATTCTCTGATGATCTTAAGAAACGTAGCTACTTTGTTGCTAAAATATTCCCTTTCTCATTAAAAGATGGAGCTAAAACTTGGTTTAATAATTTGTCTCCGGGATCTATTGATAGTCCTATTGGTTTGGTTAATGCTTTCTTTCAGAAATATTTTCCTGCTAGTGCTCAACATGCTATTTTAGAAAATATATTTAATTTCAAGCAATTGGAAGGAGAGAAATTGCATGTATCTTGGGCAAGGTTCTGTTCTTTAGTTAGGGCTACACCTGGGCATAAGCTAGAAAATAATAAACTTCATGATATATTCTATAATGGACTAACTGTTGAATCTAGGACATACCTGGATAGTTGTGCTGGTTGTGTTTTCACGCAAAGAACTCCAGAAGAAGCTGAGGAATTAGTGGCTAAAATAAGCCAAAATCATGATGATTGGACTATGGTTGAGCCTGAGCCGACCCCTACTCCAGTATCAACACCAACACCAACACCCAAGAAGAGGGGAATGATTGAATTAAATTATGAAGTAATGAGAGAAGCCAAGAAATCTCTTAAAGAGAGGGGTATTAAATCTGAAGATGTGAATAATCTTCCACCTATAGAAGAATTATGTAAGCCAACCCCTCACTCATCCACTATTGAGGTACACTCTCTCCAACATTTTGATAGTAGAGATATTCCCTATAATAAACCTCCTGTTCAATGTTTAGATGAATTTTATAATTATGTTATTAAGTAAGATAATTTTAATATGAGAGTGCAAAATCACCTAATGGAAAACTCTACAGCTATTGATAATTTGCATGGTATTATAGAAAGAACCTCTAATGATGTTAAAATGCTTGTTAAACATTTTCAAATGGTTCAAACTCAAATTGATCAACTTGCTAAAGTGCAAAAATATTTGCTAGTTAATGCTTCTAAAGAAAAACATGCTTATGAAGTAAGAACTAGAAGTGGTATTGCTACACAAGATCCTTTATATCCTGAGGGACATCCTAAAAGAATTGAACAAGATTCTCATCAAACTAATGATAATGTTATTCATACTAAGAAGAAAAACAAGAAGAAACATAAAACTGCTGTAGAATCCTCTGAACTTGTTAAAGATCCTAATAGTATATCTATCTCTGATGCTGAAACTAAAAGTGGTAATGAAAAGAATGATGCTTCTGATAAAGAAGAACCTATAGCTGAACCTGAAAAGCAAACTAAAACTGCAAAGTACACTAAGGAATATTTCATTGCTAATAAACATGGTAATGAGAGAGAACCTTGGGTACAAAAACCAATGACTTTTCCTAATAAGAAACATTATAAAAAGTTTTGTGAATGGATGAAACCTTTGTTCTTGCAAATTCCTTTAACTGATGCTATTAAATTGCTTCCTTATCCAAAGTATATGAAAGATATTATCTCTAACAAAAGGAAGATTCCTAATTAGGAAATCTCCACTATGCTTGCTAATTACTCTTTTAATGGCAAGGAGAAGCTTGGAGATCCTGGTATACCAACTATTCCCTGTTCTATTAAAAATAATTATGTTAGAACTGCTTTGTGTGATTTAGGAGCTGGAGTTAGTGTCGTTCCTTTTACTCTCTATAAAAGACTCCTCCTAGAAAAATTTGTCGCACCCGGACTTCTAGAGGATACTCGCAGTTCCGTTGAACAGTAGTAGATTGGATTACGGGGCTTACCGGCACCCGCCTCCTCTTCCGAGTAGGCCAACACACGTATGTGTGACAACCAACCCCTATCTGTTCAGCGTCTACGTAAACCATCCCATAGAAATCAGGATACTACCATTGACGTACTTCAAACCATACACACATGGTACGTCAACGGCGTTGAACAAAATGATAGCACAACATATCTCTAAGACACAAAAGATGGAAATAAGTTGCAAATAGCTCTCACTAGAGCAGAGATAGCAAATACAATCATCCAGAGGACACATGTCCCAACGTAACATCATTACATCACAGCGGAAGCATTCAACAGGTCTGAGTACAGACAAGATCCAAATAGGCTTAAGAAGCCGGAAACGAAAAGACGGGGCCCATCCACGAAGTCTCGGATCCTGCCCGGGGCCGCTATCTACTCGGCAGCAGCCTCGTCGTACTCCACGTAGTAGCCACCATGGGGATCCTCGGAATCGTAGTCTGCGGAAACCACAGCCCCAAAGGGGTCAGTACATCAATGTACTGGCAAGCAAGACTCACAGTTCACCAAAGTGTAACCCGTCAACACCAAGCACACATGCTTTGGGTTCAACGGAAGAAAGGGGATATAAAAGATGCTGCAACTGGCTGCTCTAACCAACTACAGAGTTACTACCACTTCCGGCTAACAGAAAGAAGATAAGATAGCGCATCGTAACCAACTATAACTAACCACCAAACAAACCCATCCTGGATCTCGCCCCTTATCCAAAGAAGCAATCCGAGGATAACTCACACAATTGGATTAATGATGATTCGGGTTATTGTGTCAATAAACCTATTAGTAGTCAAGTTATCATTAGTTAGGTATAAGTTGTCTGAGTACTTGTTAGCCAGTACTTTCACCAAGTCGTCACATAACCGCGGACAACACGGCTTCTCGAGAAGATTCATCCCTGCAGGGTGTGCTCCAGTACCCGTACACACTCAAGCCACCAACTAAAACTCAGGTTGGCTTGACACGACTCGAACCCTCTCTACAGCCTGTCCTAGGAGCCACGGAGCTATAAGGTCCCGGCCAGTCCGACCTAACCTAAGCGCAAGGGTGAAAACCACACCCCCCGGCACCACAGGCCTCGCCCTATATGCATCATCATCATCATCATAATCATCACCAACAGTAACCATGGGAGCGACCCATTCATGCTTACGCGCAAATGGAACACCCGAACTAAGTGTGGCTCTTCGGACAAACTGCGGATCAGGTCAAAGTCGAGGGGGGGTTCCATACTACCACCCGGATGCGGTGAGCACGCTCATCATGGATCAGTAGACAAGACCCTTTTCCTAATTAGGGTTGACACTAGCAGGCCTCAAAACCACGCCGGGCCTCCTGCCGGTGCCTTATCAGCAAATTATTATTACCCAAGCATTAACAGGTTGATTGTTTAACATCGAGCCCCATAACATAAAAAAATATGATAACAGAACGTAACTGACAGCAGACTCGAGCAAAAACAACCCTAAGCATGCTAGTAAGACACGGGCAACAAGCAACGGGGTGATAGGAGTGGAGGTGAGGCAATATCCGGTTTAAAGGATGACATATGATAGGATCGGAACACAAGCATCGATACATAGGGCTAGCAGAATAGACAACGGAAAGTATCGGTATCCAATGTTGAAAGGAACACGATGGTTCATGTGAGTGAATACTTTCCTGCAAGCTCAGCAGCCTGGTACTGAGCTAAATCCTCTAAAGGGGTGTCGTAAGAATCGTCTGTCTCAACGTCGTCGTCTATTCGAGAAGAAGAAAACAAACAATGCAGAGGACAAACAATCAATAACATGGCATAGTGCACAATCATGGTATGATGCATGACAATTTAATTGATGCATCAAAAATAAACTAGTTGACATGGTAACACAATTTAAATGGACCCACATGCAAGTTGAGTTGCATATGAAAAGACCATGCATTTAGGTTGAAATAATTGTTTTACAACTAATCAACAGGTGAAAGTGGATTAGCATGATGCATGGATGATGAAAACAGAAAAATAACAACAATAGAAACAAGTTGAAATAAGGTTTAACAAATTTGGAATTTTATTTATTAAGTTATGGAATTTTGGTTACTTAAAGGTGTCACACAAGTATTTGTTGTTTTCACCAAGTTAAATTGTTCAAAACAGATAACAAAGTTTATATTTGAAAAGAACACCAAATTTTAGTTGGATTACATGTTTCAATTATTGGAAAAGGAATTAGAATGAATTACTTATGAATTAAACAAGTTTAAACAAGATTTAATTGGAATTAAATTAAGTATGAATATTAATTGAATTTTATTTGTTCAAAACATTAATCAAAATTCATATTTGAAAAGGTTATGTTTTTCTGGTTTGAAAACATATTTTATATGTTCAAAAATAATTTAATTTGAGCAAGTTATGAATTTGGCAATTTTAAATGAATTAAACAAGGTTTAAATTATTTAAGCAATTTTAATTATTCAAATCATGAAACAAAATTTATATTTGGTTAGGTGGTTTAAAATGGCATGGAAAACATATTTTATTTGTGTTATTTGAATTACGTATGATTTAGTTATGGATTTTATCAAATTTCAAATGAATTGTTTGAATTTGAAATTTGGATGCATTTGAATTATTCAAAACAGAAAACAAATGTTATAAATAGATAGATAATTAAATTTGGTGCAGCGCACATATTTTATTTTTATTATTTGGAGTTGGGAAATAAAAGTTATTAGGGTTTTAATTCTAGGGACTATTCTGTAATTTTAAATGGACTGAAATCAAAGAAAAAGGGCCGAAAAAGGAATCTGCACCGCGCAGTGACTTACACAGGCCACTGCCAGTGGGGCCATCGCCTGCGTGGCGCCTAGGTGGCCTGGATGAGGCTTGACGTGGCCTCCAGGGTCCATGACATGCGGGTCCCAGCGCGGGGCGTGGAAGGGAAAAAATAGGGGGCAAAAATGCCTCCCGCGGGACTCGATCCCGCGATCCCGGGCGGGCGCACAAGCGCGTGCTGCCAATGCGGTAGGGAGCGATTTCTTGACAGGTAAGGGGCAGGGGACAGGTTAACATGTGTTAGGGCGCGCAAACTGAATTTAACTGAACTTGGCTGGGGCTGTTCTGAACTTCGACGGAGGCGTCGGGTCCGAAGCGGACTGCGGCTCGCCGTGCTACTCGCGGCGGCGCGCGCGTGTGGCTGGCTGCTGCTGCGGGCGGTGCGGTGGCCGACGTGTGCTGCTGCGTGGTCGTGCCAGAGAGAGGGAAGGGAGAGGGAACGAGGGGCGGCTCACCTCGCTGCAGAGGGAGCGGATGTAGGGAGGAGGCGACGGTGGCGGAGACGAGGTTGGCGGCGGTGGTTCCGGTGGTCCTTGGCGGATACGGAGGAGATGGCGAGGACGAGGGAGCCGGGGCGGTTCCGTTCCCGGCCAAAGCGCGGCCGGGCGGGCATCGTGGCGGCGGCGACTCGCCGGAGAGGGAGGCGGCGGTGGTGCTCTCGGGGAGGATACAGAGAAGGGAGACCGGAGGGAGAGAAGAAGGGAGAGAGGAGATGCGGCGCTCGAGGGAGAAGGAGGAGGATTAGGGCACGAGGAGGGGCTCGAGGTCAGGCTAAAAGGGAGGAGGGGAGCATCGAATCACCGTTCTCTGCCTCTGATGCCGACGTGGACACCATGGATGGTGCTCCGTACGGGAGGTAGGAGATACAGAGGGGGGGTACCAGGCCTGGGGCACTTGGGCTGGCCCAATTGGGCTGCATGCCCTATTCCCCCTCTCCCTCTCTTTTAATCTTTTTCTTCCTTTTTTTTCAGATTTGGGAAAAGAGAGAAAACAAATGGTTCTAGGGTTAGCAAATATTTTGGAATAAATTTTTAATGATTTATTTTTGTAACAACACCTTAAAAATAAACTTTTGTTTTCCAATTATTTTAATTTAGTTGATGTTTGGAAATTAAATGATTTTAAGCAATTTTTTGGTATCAAAAGAATAAATGAACCTAAGCCAAAAATTTAAAGTTTTTGGATTCCACTTTTTGGTGGAACAATTATTTGTTTGCTTTGTAGTTTTTATTTGAAACAGGTAACATAACAAGTATGAACCACAATTGAATTTTTGTTTTGGAGTTCAAATAGAAATCAGATGGAAACAATTGAAATCAAATGCAAAACAAATGCAACAAAAGCAATGACTATGATGACATGATGCAAAGCAAAACTTAACAAGAAACAAACATTCTAGGGGGAGATTTTCATACTTGGGATGTTACAAAACGCCCCCCCTTGAAGGAATCGCGCCCCGAGATTCCTACTGAGAAGAGAAAAGGTCCGGATACTTCTTGCGAAGATCCTCTTCGGTCTCCCACGTTGCCTCTTTATCGGAATGATGCGACCATTGCACTTTCAAGAACTTGGTGCTCTTGTTGCGATTCTTACGCTCGGTCTCATCGAGAATACGAACAGGGTGCTCCTCATAAGATAGATCATCTTGCAGTTCAATGGAATCATGATCAACTGCATGATCTGGATCTTTGAAACACCTCTTGAGCTGTGACACGTGAAACACATCGTGCACCTTGGATAGTTTTTCTGGAAGTTCAAGACGATAGGCATTTTCCGCACGCCTTGAGAGAATGTTGAACGGACCAATGTATCTCGGTGCTAGCTTTCCTTTGACACCAAAACGATGAGTGCCTCTGAGGGGAGTTACACGGAGATATGCCTTGTCACCAGGTGTATAGATCATATCCCTGTGCTTGCTGTCATAGTAGCTTTTCTGACGAGACTGAGCAATCTTGAGATTGTCACGAATGATGCGAACTTTCTCCTCGGCTTCCTTACAATGTCAGGGCCTAAGAGTGAATGTTCACCAGCTACAGACCAATTGATTGGACTCCTGCATCTGCGGCCATAGAGTGCCTCAAACGGTGCCATTCCTAGGCTTGCCTGGAAGCTGTTGTTGTAGGAGAATTCAGCATATGGAAGGCAATCCTCCCATTTCATGCCAAAGGAGAGACCACATGCTCTGAGCATATCCTCGAGAATCTGATTGACTCTTTCGACTTGCCCTTGAGACTGAGGATGATAAGTCGTGCTGAACAGAAGTTTGGTGCCCAATGCTTCTTGAAAACTCTTCCAGAAATGAGAAGTGAATATGCTTCCACGGTCTGAGCTTATTTCCAATGGAACACCATGAAGAGGAACAATCCTTGTTGTGTAGAGTTCTGCTAACTGGCTAGCTGAGATTGTTTCTTTGACAGCAAAGAAGTGAGCTACCTTAGTGAGACGATCAATAACAACGAAGATTGCATCGTTGCCCTTCTTGGACTTTGGAAAACCAGTGACGAAGTCCATTTCAATCATGTCCCACTTCCACTCAGGGATTTTCAGAGGTTGGAGAAGACCGGCTGTTTTCTGATGAACTGCCTTAACACGTTGACAAACGTCGCATTCAGAAACGTATTGAGCAATTTCACGTTTCATGCCAGACCACCAATACAGTGTTTTGAGATCCTGGTACATCTTTGTACTTCCAGGGTGTATTGAGAGAGGATTTTCATGAGCCTCCTTGAGAATAACATCTTTGAGACTTTGAATTTGAGGAACTGCAATGCGTCCTTCGAAGAACACAGTTCCCTTGTCATCAATTGAGAAGCACTCATACTTCACATTGCCTGCTTTGATGTTATTTGCGATCTTCTTGATCTCAGCATCACGAAGTTGTTCAGAACGAATCTTGTCCTCGAGAGTTGGACTGGCTGTCAAGTTCGCAAGATAGCCTTGAGGAACAAGACCAAGGTTCAGCTTCTGGAATTCTTCATGAAGTGGAGGTTGGCTTTCCATGATCATGAGATTATTGCAATACGACTTGCGACTGAGAGCATCGGCCATAACATTAGCCTTGCCTGGAGTGTAAGAAATGGTAAGATCGAAGTCTTTAATCTTTTCAATCCATCTCCTTTGCCTGAGGTTTAGATCTGGTTGAGTGAAAATGTATTTCAGACTCTTATGATCGGAAAAGATTTCAGTGCGGTTACCCAACAAGTATTGCCTCCATTTCTTGAGGGCAAACACAACTGCTGCAAGTTCAAGGTCATGTGTGGGATAATTGAGCTCATGTGCGTTCAACTGACGTGAAGCATAAGCCACAACTTGACGTTCTTGCATAAGAACTGCACCTAGACCTTGTTGAGAAGCATCACAGAATATCTGGAAAGGTTTGGTAGTATCTGGGCCAACCAGAACTGGTGTAGAAGTGAGTTTAGTCTTCAGGAGATTGAAACTTTCATCACATTGTGGAGACCAAACGAACTTCTTGTCCTTCTTTGTGAGATCAGTGAGAGGTTTGGCAATCTTGGAGAAGTTTTGGACGAAACGACGGCAATAGCTAGCCAAACCAAGAAAACTTCTGACTTGCTTCACCGTCTTAGGAGGTTTCCAATCAACAATTGCCTTAACATTTTCTGGATCAATGGCTATGCCCTTGGCAGAGATGACATGACCGAGATAAGCAACTTCTGGAATCCAGAACTCACTTTTGGAGAACTTGGCATATAGACGATGCTCGCGAAGTTTCATGAGAGTGAGACGAAGATGTTTTCCATGCTCTTCCTCGGATTTTGAGTAGACCAGAATGTCATCAAGATATACCACAACGAACTTGTCGAGGTATTCATGGAAGACAGAATTCATGAGTCTAGAGAATGTCGCCGGTGCATTGGTGAGACCAAAGGACATGACGGTGTATTCATATAGACCGTAGCGAGTGGTGAAAGTTGTCTTTGGAATATCTTCCTTTCTGATCTTTATTTGATGGTAACCCATTCTCAAGTCCAGCTTGGAGAATATTGAGGCTCCTGCAAGTTGATCAAAAAGATCATCGATACGAGGAATTGGATACTTGTTTTTGATGGTTTTCTCGTTAAGAGGACGATAGTCAACCACGAGTCTCTTTGTTTGATCCTTCTTCGCAACGAACAGAGTTGGGCATCCCCAAGCCGAGGAACTAGGTTGAATGTAACCTTTCTCCATGTACATATCGATTTGCTCCTTCAACAACTTCAGTTCAGGAGGAGCTATCTTGTATGGATGCTTAGAGATTGGAGCAGTGCCTGGTTCAAGTTCGATGACGAACTCAACTGCTCTGTCAGGAGGCATTCCTGGCAATTCTTCTGGAAAGACATCGGGGAAGTCACAAACCACTGGAATAGTTTCAATAGATGGTAGAGGATTTGCATTGAGAGTGTATAGTTGAACAACTGGATTTTCAGCATGGAAGTAGACTATCTGGCCAGAAGGGTGTGTGATTTTGACAGACTTAGCAGGACAATCAATGACTGCTTTGTTGGCTACCAGCCAATCCATCCCAAGAATGACATCAATATCTGAAGAGTGGAGAGCTATCAGAGATGCCTGGAATGGAAGGTTTCCAATTGTGATCTCGATGTTCTGGCTAACTTTATTGCTTTGCCAGCTAGATCCCGGTGATTTCACTAGGAGAGGGATAGACAACTGTTCGAAGTTGATTCCACTGTTGTTTGCAAAGCATTGAGAGATGAAAGAGTGTGAAGCACCAGAATCGAACAAGGCTTTAGCACGAAACGAGTTCACAAGAAGTGTGCCCATTACAACCTCTGGAGATTCTTCTGCTCCCTGGGCCTTGACATGGTTCACCTTAACGGTTCTCACGCCAAGGTCGTTGCTGTTGTAGCAACCCAACGGAGGACCACGTATTCTTGTCGGGGTCGACCTGTGGCGAGGTGGAGGTGGAAAGAGGTGCCTTTGCGGACACTTATCGGAATAGTGGCCCGGCTGTCCACACTTGTAGCATGTAACAACAGAACGAGGAGTTGTTGGACCTGGCTGAGATGGAGCACCTCCTGAAGATACCACTGGGGTGGGAGGGCGGGCAAGAAATCCTGTCGGGCTTGGCAAGCAGATGGGCGGTGTTGGAGTGGTATATGGAACCCAAACTCTTCGTTTTTGTGGAGGCATGATAGCTTTTGAGAGATTAGCCTGTTCACGAGAGTGCTTACGAGATTCCTCAACCAATTTGCGCCCATGCTCTTCATTTAGAGCGATGTTGATGAGGTCCTCAAAATTCTTGGCCTTGACGTTGGTGAGAGCATACTTGAGTTCCGGGTTGAGACCCCTGCGGAACTTTGCCATCTTTCTCGCTTCCGTGGAGATTTCATCTCCGGCGTAGCGAGCCAGACGATTGAACTCTCTTTGGCATTCGAGAACGTCCAAATTGCCTTGTGTGAAAGAATAGAATTCCTCACGCATTCTCTCCATGAGCCCATCGGGAATGTGATGGCGCACGAAGGCTTGTTTGAAATCCTCCCATGTGATTGCCACACTAGAACCTCTCATTTCTTGGAAGTTCTCCCACCAAGACATGGATTGTCCACGGAGAAGGTAGGTCACGTAAGGAACACGGTCCTCGTCAGCCACATGAGCTACCATAAGAGTACGGTTCATTTCACGGAGCCAGTCATCAGCATCCAATGGCTCGGAGGAGGTATCAAACGTGCGCGGGTTGAGCTCAAGGAACTCCCGAATAGACACCCGGGTGTTGCCATTACTCCCAAGGTCTTGGTTCTGCTGCATCTGCTTTATAACTTGTGTCATCTGAGACAGCACTTTCCCCATCTCAGGTGGCAGTGTGGGCTCTTCGTCACCATTTTCCATCCTGAAGAGGATACCAAGATTAACACACTAACCGGATAACAAAATCCAATATAAGTGCTTAAAAGGATTACTTCAGACGATAAGAAGGTAGCATAGAACAAGGATGGAGGTTAACAACGGATCAACAGATAAGTTGTTACAACCGAAGAGAAAGATTTGTGAAGGACGATATCGAAGCAACAACTGGGAAACAGGAGACCACAAACACCTGAGGTACTACGGAGAAAAACCCATCCAGGCTTCTAAAGGATCAATATCTACTGCTTAAGGAATAGAGGATCTGCTTCCGGGGCTTACACGCCTCCGTTCTCAATCGTGAGTAGGCAACATGATAAATCATGTCACAACCACCTCCATTCCTATGGTCTAGTAGATATAACCATCCTAGAGAAACCAGGATTCGTGAAAACCTAACTTGAAAGTTTAGATGAGAAGGGAAAAACAACGTTGCACTTCCTTACCAGAAAAGGGAGGGTGGGTGGGGAAAGAAATAAAATGGCAGAATTCCTACTCTCACGTGTCATTTTTCCTATATAGCTACAAAATGGTTTCTAGACTCAACTGCGACCAGTAAAAGGGATCCTACAGGCAGACAGGCTCTGATACCATTTGTCGCACCCGGACTTCTAGAGGATACTCGCAGTTCCGTTGAACAGTAGTAGATTGGATTACGGGGCTTACTGGCACCCGCGTCCTCTTCCGAGTAGGCCAACACACGTATGTGTGACAACCAACCCCTATCTGTTCAGCGTCTACGTAAACCATCCCATAGAAATCAGGATACTACCATTGACGTACTTCAAACCATACACACATGGTACGTCAACGGCGTTGAACAAAATGATAGCACAACATATCTCTAAGACACAAAAAGATGGAAATAAGTTGCAAATATCTCTCACTAGAGCAGAGATAGCAAATACAATCATCCAGAGGACACATGTCCCAACGTAACATCATTACATCACAGCGGAAGCATTCAACAGGTCTGAGTACAGACAAGATCCAAATAGGCTTAAGAAGCCGGAAACGAAAAGACGGGGCCCATCCATGAAGTCTCGGATCCTGCCCGGGTCCGCTATCTACTCGGCAGCAGCCTCGTCGTACTCCACGTAGTAGCCACCATGGGGATCCTCGGAATCGTAGTCTGCGGAAACCACAGCCCCAAAGGGGTCAGTACATCAACGTACTAGCAAGCAAGACTCACAGTTCACCAAAGTGTAACCCGTCAACACCAAGCATAGATGCTTTGGGTTCAACGGAAGAAAGGGGATATAAAAGATGCTCCAACTGGCTGCTCTAACCAACTACAGAGTTACTACCACTTCCGGCTAACAGAAAGAAGATAAGATAGCGCATCGTAACCAACTATAACTAACCACCAAACAAACCCATCCTGGATCTCGCCCCTTATCCAAAGAAGCAATCCGAGGATAACTCACACAGTTGGATTAATGATGATTCAGGTTATTGTGTCAATAAACCTATTAGTAGTCAAGTTATCATTAGTTAGGTATAAGTTCTCTGAGTACTTGTTAGCCAGTACTTTCACCAAGTCGTCACATAACTGCGGACAACACGGCTTCTCGAGAAGATTCATCCCTGCAGGGTGTGCTCCAGTACCCGTACACACTCAAGCCACCAACTAAAACTCAGGTTGGCTTGACACGACTCGAACCCTCTCTACAGCCTGTCCTAGGAGCCACGGAGCTATAAGGTCCCGGCCAGTCCGACCTAACCTAAGCGCAAGGGTGAAAACCACACCCCCCGGCACCACAGGCCTCGCCCTATATGCATCATCATCATCATAATCATCACCAACAGTAACCATGGGAGCGACCCATTCATGCTTACGCGCAAATGGAACACCCGAACTAAGTGTGGCTCTTCGGACAAACTGCGGATCAGGTCAAAGTCGAGGGGGGGTTCCATACTACCACCCGGATGCGGTGAGCACGCTCATCATGGATCAGTAGACAAGACCCTTTTCCTAATTAGGGTCGACACTAGCAGGCCTCAAAACCACGCCGGGCCTCCTGCCGGTGCCTTATCAGCAAATTATTATTACCCAAGCATTAACAGGTTGATTGTTTAACATCGAGCCCCAGAACATAAAAAAAATATGATAACAGAACGTAACTGACAGCAGACTCGAGCAAAAACAACCCTAAGCATGCTAGTAAGACACGGGCAACAAGCAACGGGGTGATAGGAGTGGAGGTGAGGCAATATCCGGTTTAAAGGATGACATATGATAGGATCGAAACACAAGCATCGATACATAGGGCTAGCAGAATAGAGAACGGAAAGTATCGGTATCCAATGTTGAAAGGAACACGATGGTTCATGTGAGTGAATACTTGCCTGCAAGCTCAGCAGCCTGGTACTGAGCTAAATCCTCTGAAGGGGTGTCGTAAGAATCGTCTGTCTCAACGTCGTCGTCTATTCGAGAAGAAGCAAACAAACAACGCAGAGGACAAACAATCAATAACATGGCATAGTGCACAATCATGGGATGATGCATGACAATTTAATTGATGCATCAAAAATAAACTAGTTGACATGGTAACACAATTTAAATGGACCCACATGCAAGTTGAGTTGCATATGAAAAGACCATGCATTTAGGTTGAAATAATTGTTTTACAACTAATCAACAGGTGAAAGTGGATTAGCATGATGCATGGATGATGAAAACAGAAAAATAACAACAATAGAAACAAGTTGAAATAAGGTTTAACAAATTTGGAATTTTATTTATTAAGTTATGGAATTTTGGTTACTTAAAGGTGTCACACAAGTATTTGTTGTTTTCACCAAGTTAAATTGTTCAAAACAGATAACAAAGTTTATATTTGAAAAGAACACCAAATTTTAGTTGGATTACATGTTTCAGTTATTGGAAAAGGAATTAGAATGAATTACTTATGAATTAAACAAGTTTAAACAAGATTTAATTGGAATTAAATTAAGTATGAATATTAATTGAATTTTATTTGTTCAAAACATTAATTAAAATTCATATTTGAAAAGGTTATGTTTTTCTGGTTTGAAAACATATTTTATATGTTCAAAAATAATTTAATTTGAGCAAGTTATGAATTTGGCAATTTTAAATGAATTAAACAAGGTTTAAATTATTTAAGCAATTTTAATTATTCAAATCATTAAACAAAATTTATATTTGGTTAGGTGGTTTAAAATGGCATGGAAAACATATTTTATTTGTGTTATTTGAATTAAGTATGATTTAGTTATGGATTTTATCAAATTTCAAATGAATTGTTTGAATTTGAAATTTGGATGCATTTGAATTATTCAAAACAGAAAACAAATGTTATAAATAGATAGATAATTAAATTTGGTGCAGCGCACATATTTTATTTTTATTATTTGGAGTTGGGAAATAAAAGTTATTAGGGTTTTAATTCTAGGGACTATTCTGTAATTTTAAATGGACTGAAATCAAAGAAAAAGGGCCGAAAAAGGAATCTGCACCGCGCAGTGACTTACACAGGCCACTGCCAGTGGGGCCATCGCCTGCGTGGCGCCTAGGTGGCCTGGATGGGGCTTGACGTGGCCTCCAGGGTCCATGACATGCGGGTCCCAGCGCGGGGCGTGGAAGGGAAAAAATGCCTCCCGCGGGACTCGATCCCCCGATCCCGGGCGGGCGCACAAGCGCGTGCTGCCAGTGCGGTAGGGAGCGATTTCTTGACAGGTAAGGGGCAGGGGACAGGTTAACATGTGTTAGGGCGCGCAAACTGAATTTAACTGAACTTGGCTGGGGCTGTTCTGAACTTCGACGGAGGCGTCGGGTCCGAAGCGGACTCCGGCTCGCCGTGCTGCTCGCGGCGGCGCGCGCGTGTGGCTGGCTGCTGCCGCTGCTGCGGGCGGTGCGGTGGCCGGCGTGTGCTGCTGCGTGGTCGTGCCAGAGAGAGGGAAGGGAGAGGGAACGAGGGGCGGCTCACCTCGCTGCAGAGGGAGCGGATGCAGGGAGGAGGCGACGGTGGCGGAGACGAGGTTGGCGGCGGTGGTTCCGGTGGTCCTTGGCGGATACGGAGGAGATGGCGAGGACGAGGGAGCCGGGGCGGTTCCGTTCCCGGCCAAAGCGCGGCCGGGCGGGCACCGTGGCGGCGACGACTCGCCGGAGAGGGAGGCGGCGGTGGTGCTCTCGGGGAGGATACAGAGAAGGGAGACCGGAGGGAGAGAAGAAGGGAGAGAGGAGCTGCGGCGCTCGAGGGAGAAGGAGGAGGATTAGGGCACGAGGAGGGGCTCGAGGTCAGGCTAAAAGGGAGGAGGGGAGCATCGGATCACCGTTCTCTGCCTCTGATGCCGACGTGGACACCATGGATGGTGCTCCGTACGGGAGGTAGGAGATACAGAGGGGGGGGGTACCAGGCCTGGGGCACTTGGGCTGGCCCAATTGGGCTGCATGCCCTATTCCCCCTCTCCCTCTCTTTTAATCTTTTTCTTCCTTTTTTTCCAGATTTGGGAAAAGAGAGAAAACAAATGGTTCTAGGGTTAGCAAATATTTTGGAATAAATTTTTAATGATTTATTTTTGTAACAACACCTTAAAAATAAACTTTTGTTTTCCAATTATTTTAATTTAGTTGATGTTTGGAAATTAAATTATTTTAAGCAATTTTTTGGTATCAAAAGAATAAATGAACCTAAGCCAAAAATTTAAAGTTTTTGGATTCCACTTTTTGGTGGAACAATTATTTGTTTGCTTTGTAGTTTTTATTTGAAACAGGTAACATAACAAGTATGAACCACAATTGAATTTTTGTTTTGGAATTCAAATAGAAATCAGATGGAAACAATTGAAATCAAATGCAAAACAAATGCAACAAAAGCAATGACTATGATGACATGATGCAAAGCAAAACTTAACAAGAAACAAACATTCTAGGGGGAGATTTTCATACTTGGGATGTTACAAAATTGATACCAACTGATATATCTCTGCAAATGGTTGATAAGTCTACTGCTATTCCTGTGGGTATATGTGAGAATGTTCATGTTCAAGTTGCCAATAATTGTCTGATATTAACTGACTTTGTTGTGTTGGAAATGGCTGAAGATGATAATATGTCTATTATTATTGGAAGACCTTTTCTTAATACTGCAGGGTCTGTTATTGATTGCAATCAAGGAAAAATTGCTTTTAATGTTAATGATAAAGAGCACACTGTTTATTTTCCCAAGAAGATTGCTTGAAAATATGGTCTAAATTCCATTGAAAATATTGAGACCATCAAGATTGGAGAATTTTATTGTCCTATTCCAAAGCCACCCAAAGAATATGAAATTATTATGATTGGGACTATGTCTATCAAGATTGAGGTAACATGAGTATTTAGTGAGAAAAAAAGTTTTGTTTCATATAAAATTATTTTGGTAGCAAGACTTTATCACCCTTGTTAACAAAATGATTTTAAATGAAGTGGGCAATGTTTTCACCTTCCCCGTTATGTTTTCACCATGTTTACTTCTTTTATTACATTGCTACTTGAGTATAATCATGTTTTCCACCATCCTTATGCATGTTTTCCTGATGTTTTCACCCTGATTACTGAGCTTATGCATGTTTTCACCACCCATACTTTGTTTTCACCACTACACCCTTTGTTTTGTTTGGATATTCTTCCATTAGAGTGTCATAGAACCTTTGTAGTGCTGGTTTTGGTTTTGTTTTCCACCTTTTCACTTTTGTTTTCCTGGTTTTTATTAATTATTAAAATTCTGGAAATACCTCAAAAATAAAGTTACTCGAAAAATTCCAGAAAAAATATAATAATTTTTTACGTCAAAAATGAGGCAGAAAGCCACCTGGGAGACCCCAGGGGGACCCACCAGTCAGGCACACCATAGGGTGGCATGGCCAGCCCCTAGTGGCGCCAGCACATGGTGTGGGGCCCCCTGGCCCTCCACTTACTCTCTCCAATGCCAAAGTCTTCTCTCTCACCTCCCAAATTGAAAACATTTTCTGGAACCCGTGTTCTTGTTGTTCTTCCTATGGATTTTCGATCTCCTTCTTCAGTCCATCATTTGTGTTGATATTTGGTGTGTTTGATCTCCGGTATGTGACTCCTCCGATGATCCAAGTAGAAATTTGTTTAGTGAAGTATTTCTTGAGTATTTTGGTACTGTAGGTGACAGCTTATGTGAGTTTGCATGCTTGATTTGAGTAGGATTAATGTAGTTTTGATGTATGTTTAGCTCTCATATAAGTCCCTATGGTAGTTTCCACCTTATAGTTGCCTGGAATTAATTTTTGTGATGATTGTTGAAAAATTTCAGAGATGGATAGTTATAATTTTGGAGAGATATTTAGGAGTGATGCTCCTAGAAGGACAAGACCCTCACGCTCATCCACTTCAGCGAGGCCATCGTACAATGAAGACGTTATTGCACCAACTATTGATGATGAAGGAGATGATGGTATCGTTAACCCATCTAGCTTTCCTTGTAGTACAGTTTTAAGAAGTGTGGGTTTATTAGATGACTTTCGTATGCTTATTGAAAGAGTTGGTCTAACCAACTTTATGGAGGATGAAAGCCCTCAGTATGCCACTCTCACAAAAACTTTTGTTAAGAGCTTTAAATTTCAGAACACTCAATTTGGTCCAACTGTTGCATTCAAGTTATATAGTAGTCCTATTTCTTTGTCCTTGGTGGATTTTTGTATTATTATAGGTATCAACGCCACCGGGACAGCGAGCATGATTCAAGATAGACTAGCAGACCTCCAGGGGCTCTACCGAGAGATCCCCAACGATGACAGTCGCTCATCCCAGCGTGGGAAGATAAGAAACATTCAACTTCCTGCTCTTAGATACTTTACTTATTATCTTGCTACTAGTATCCTTGGTAGGGAGAACACTAGCAACATTTCTAGTTACCACCTTGCTTTTATTGATGCTGCACTGAACCATAGAACGAAGTATAACCGTGGTGCACTTGTTGCACGCCGCCTTGCTGCTTCTGGGCCTATTTTTGGGGGTATTATTGCTACATGTTTAGCGGCTTCTTCAAATGTTTCCATTAACCCCAATGATGAAATAATTGCTCCATGTAGGCTTAACCTTGCTGCCACGAAGTCCCATCAATTTGTCACTACTAACTCCACTAATGAACGTTTAGTATATAGAGTTTTATATATGGATGGAAAGGAGCGAAAAGTTACTTTGCCGCAACTTTTTTTGTTTAAGAATGACATGTCACCATGGTCGCTTTCCAAGGAGCGGGTAGACGAGCATCTGAGCACCATGGAGTTTTACCGGCAGTAGGAGAGGCGAGACGCGCCTCCCGAGGACCACAACACGCAGTACACTGGCGCATCCTCGAGCACATATCAGGAGGAGGGTTCCTCCCCAGCATACTACTACGGGGGCGCCGCCTCATGGTCCCCTTCGTGATTGATCTCCACTTAGGCCAAAAGCCTAAGCTTGGGGGAGGTATACCAACATCACGCTCATTTATATATTATGTTTGGTCGGTTCTTTGTATATCCATGTTTTTGTTTCTTTTTTGTTTCTTTTGTTCGTTTTCGTTTTCTATCATTTCTTTTGTTTTTATTGTTTTATTTTCGCTTTTCAAAACACAAAAAGACCAAAAATATTTCTGTTGTTTCTTTAGTTTCTTTAGTTGGTTTGCTTTATCCCTTAGGTTGCAGTTTAATATTCAAAAATCCAAAAATATTTTGCTTTGTTTGCTTGTTCTCTTTCTGTTCGTGTTTTAATTGAAAAATCAAAAAATATTTGTTGTTCTTTTTTGGTTTTGTAAAGTTTGCTGCAGAGTTCAACAGTCGTCCGTGACTCCATTGGAGTTTGGTTTTCATTATATATTATTCGAGCCACAAGTGAAGAGCAATAATGACGATCTATGACAATTCAAGTTGTGGTGAGAGGCTGATATGAACTCTATTTGATTTCATTTTTGTACATATATCCATCTATGTGAGAATGTTTAGTTTGTTCGTATAAGATATATGTGACTTAATGGTTGCTTAATAGTTCGAGCTCTCTTATGTTTTGTTCCAATTTATTAATGGTAAATGACATGTCATATAAATATTTGTTCGCATTGTTCTATTCGTAGAAGGGTATGACATTGTAGTAGCCTCTTCTGACTGTTTCATTTGAATTGACTTGGCACGTGCTCACGCATGCTAAGACTGAAAATAAAAAGTCAATAAGCCTCAATGATTTATTTTGCCTCAGAGTTCTAGTATCAATTTTATGTCTCAGTTAATTTTACTTTGTCGCAAACATGATTATGATAGTTGTTGCTCTCTTGATTGTCACTCCCTATCTATTGCTAGCCTTCACCTGTACTGAGTATGAGCTCTACTCGTGCATCATACCTACCTATATGTGGTATTTAACTGCCAGTATAAAGTAAATTGCTCATGTGCTACCTTTAAAACCTGCTAAAAATTATTCATGTTTTATGCCACTGTTTTAGCTCATGAGGACGTAAATAGAGAATCTCTGCCAGTTTAATGACGATACCAATAAAGCTGCAGATGAAGAGAACACCACTTTTTGAGAAATACTGCCATTGCACCGACAACACACCCACAACACGGGGCCAGGAGCTCGAGCCGATTCTGGTAATGCAAACCTTCATGGCGTTTGGTTAGCTTAATGACGTCATACAATTAAATATGTTGCTGAGTTAAAAAAAATTGTAGAAGGGATTTGTATATATATATTTGAAAATTGTTTGCAAACCACGATTGGGATTATTTGGACATAGGACATACATGTTTTTAAGACACTTCTTATGTACGTTTATGGGTGAGGCAAATAGCAGAAACAGAGCACCATGGCTTGCCCATGGATGTTCAATTTATTTCTTGGATGCTTCATCCTAAGAGTGAGTTATTATTGTCTGAATATTTTTCTTTCGGTTTGATAAAAAACAATAGGTGTGCCACATAGTGTACTAATTGGACCATGTCAGTCATATTACCTTTTCTCTTTCATGTGAAAATTCAGTACTTCGAAATAAAATATTTCGTTTCCTTTGCTTGACATGTTCAGAACTTCCATATAAAGGTGAAAGGATCAATAAAGTTCGTTCAGTTAATTGTAGAAAATGTACGCCAGATCTTCATGTCTATCTATTAACAAACCCGCATTGGCAGACTGCCAGCCAGAAATCCATGAAAATGTAAGTTCTTATGTTTATTTAAGTCATCAACTCAGTATTTGTACTTATGCATATTTCCGTTTTGTGTGTAGGCTGCAACCAGACGTAAGAAAATGTGACATCCCAACTTCTCATTTGATGTGAGTGTGACCAGGACCTGCAACCGGAGGTTGCCAAAACACGAGCCAAAAATGAGGCACAGACAATTAGCTGTCAAATTTTGATGTTCCAATTAATCTGCTACCAAATTCATACCCAAATATTTTCTCAGGTGAACTTCGTGTCCAAATTCTGCCTGCATTTTGCTGCACAACAAAAGGCAATGTTTAGGGAGTTCCTTTCAAGATTTACATTCTGTCGCATTACAAAAAGTTATCAGATTATTAGATTTTGGAGAACGTGTGTTATAGGTGCACGCTAACTAGTGTCTAAAAAATGCTAAAACATCTTAAATTTTAATACGGAGGGAGTAGAAGATTTTTTCTCAACCGATATTTATTGATTATAAGTACTCCCTCCGATCCATATTAATGGTCACTAAATCGGATGTATCTAGACATATTTTAGTGCTAGATACATCCTATTTAGCGACCATTAATATGGATCGGAGGGAGTAAAAGTATATCAGAACAAAATAAAACAAAACCACACAACCACTTTAGACATATGGTCGAGCTGAATAGATGAGTTGTTCTTCTCTCCAGCCCAGGAGCACGACTAGTGCTCCCTTTAGCGCGCGTTCATGTATTTGAGAATGCGCGTTCATGCATTTGAAAAGAAATTTTAGTCTTTAACTAAATTTCTTATATCTAAAAAGGTTCGTATATTTTTCACACAAGATAATTAAAAAGGAAAACGTAAATAAGTAAAAAAAAACATGCTAAAAATATAAATTAAAAATTGTAAAGTTATTGAAAAAAAAAATAGAAAGAAAGGGGGGAATGGGTCTGGCTGGCCCAACAGATCTCGCTTCAGACGGAGCCCCGTTCGCTCCCGCCTTGACAGTCCACGCATTGGGTCCGAGCATCTCGCCGTCGGAGCAAGCGACGTGCAGGGTAGTGCCAAGTGATAAATATTTTGTGCTCCATTATTGCTGCCGGAGTACTCACGTGGCCGACCGCGTATGGAGTTGTGCTAATATGTTATCTTTCTCCGTGACGTGTATCTCGATGCGGCATCTGCGTCCATATATTGCACCTCCGGCATCAGGGAAAGTCCACTCGCAGTCCTCCAGATCCAGAAGCTAGATCTGAAGCTCCATCTGCCGGCGTGCACTACGCATCAGGTACCCAACTTTTTTGCTTTGCTGTTGTTGTAGTAACTTGTAAGTGCTCTTTCTATCATGCATGAACGCTAGCTAGATTTGTTCACGGCACGTAGGTAGATATGGACTGGTTACCACCGATGTGATGCCTGCAACTGCCATCTTGCAAGCGCTCAGGGGAGAGTGGTATTGCAAGCGTCTAGGATCAATATTGCTGTAGCAGTAGCACCCGCGACCCACGTCCACCGATAGCGATCTCGCTGGAGATGTGTGACCTGAGAGGCCGGAGCTTTCTGCTGCCGGCAGCCCAGATGAGCTAGCTGGGGTCCCGTCGTGGGTAGGGACAGGGAGGGCAGGAAGAGTGTGGAGTCAGTTTGTCGGTCAGGAAGAGGAAAGTTCCTAAAACGAGGTAAAAAAGTGAACCATGCACTTTAAAATCCAGTACTACGATCTGCTGACAGAGTCGAAGATCTGCAGTAGTATTTGCTCGTTCGGGCAATATATAGCAGCTCTACTTCTACCAGTTTTACCTATATTTGCAGAGTACAAGACCGATTCTTGTCCTGCGATTTTTTTTACTGATTATTTGAGTTCCACTTCAGCTAGCTGGCTGCCCCATGAACAACGTTTCGGAGGAACCGTGGTAGCAGCTGCAAATGGATCGCGGGACTAATGTCAAACAAGGTGTCATGGAGCGCATGCTCTCTGATGCAAGTGCAGAACCGACCGATTTATCAGTAACCCTTCTGAAATACATCATGAATGATTTATCCGATGATCAGCGAGTTGGCAGGGCCTGGGTTTCCACTATTTATAAGGTACACTACTTTTTAAACTACGATCGTTTGTTGATATGATAATTCAGATTGATGCTGACCAGAAATATTTGTGACTGCAGAGATTGCTTCGGAACAGGATTCTCGCCACAAAGGAGTTGAATGAAACACTTGATATTCTTGACAATAAATTCAACGAAGAGGTTGGTTGTTCAGTGAAGCCGAAGCGCAGAAATATAGTGCGGTCTCTGGAATATTGTTCCGACACACGAGGGGTAGTTATCGATTACGACGGTAAGTTTATTAGCAAGGCAATAGTTTCTCTGCTTTGAGTATTTACATAATTGGAGTCTTGATAATGATAAGTATACCTTGTGGTACGGCCATGTGGGCTGCAACATGTCTTTCCATCTTTATTTTCATGATCCAAAGATTGTATGGTCAAGCACATGTGTTTGTACACTATCTGCCCAAGTATTTTGGATATTAAGTCTCTTTTCTTCTCACCTTGTTGCAGGAACATTTTGCTTACCTATAGGAGGAAGTGTTCTGAAATAATCAAGGGAATTTGTGAGGGTTTATATCATCTATATGTGAAGCGGTGTATTGTCCGGTTAGACCTTAAACCTGCAAACATATTGTTGGATGATAATATGGTACCAAAAATTGCGGACTTTGACCTTCTAAGGTGCTTTGATGAAACTATCTTTATTATTTCTTATTTCCCACATTACATAAGAATTGTGTTGGTTCCCTCACCATTCTGACCTACATAAATTTCCATGCAGTGGATACATGGCACCCGAATTTTTCGATGGAGAAATTACATCAAAAAAGACATATATAGTTTGGGTGTTATTATTTAATTAAGGCGAAGCACAAGAATATAGTACGGTTTCTGGGATATTGTGCTGACACACAAAGATTGCTCTGCTTTGAGTATGTACCTAAAGGAAGTCTTATAAGTATACTTATAAGTATATCAGACATATATAGTTTGGGAATTAAGGCAAAGCACAAGAATATAGTACGGTTTCTAGGATATTGTACTGACACACAAGGGATAAAGTACTTTCAAGACAGACATATACAGTTTGGGTGTTATTATCATAAAGATACTATGATTATCTAATGAAGGCGAAGCACAAAAATATAGTACGATTTCTTGGATATTGTGCTTGCACACAAGGAAAAAAATATTATGACAGCTGTACTGCAAAGGTTGCTCTGCTTTGAGTATCTGCCTAAAGGAAGTCTTGATAAGTATATTACAAAGGTTGCTCTGTTTCGAGTATATACCTAAAGGAAGTCTTGATAAGTATATTATAAAGGTTGCTCTGTTTTGAGTATATCAAATAATCAAAGGAATCTGCGAAGACTTACATTATCTCCAGGTGAACCGGCGTATTGTCCACTTAGAACGTAAACGTGCAAACATATTTGTTAGATGATAATATGGTACCAAAAATTGCTGATTTTGGCCTCTCAAGATGATTTGATGAAAATAGAAGACATACTTTTACTTCAAATCGAAAAGGAACCGGGTAAGCTATCTATGAATTAGAGAAATCAGAATCTTTTGTTTTCTGAGTTAGTAGAATTGCATTGGTTTCATTTAACATTTGTAAATTTTTATGCAGTGTATATATGGCGCTCGAGTGACTCAGTGGAGAAACTACATTCAGTTCGGACATATAGTTTGGGCGTTATAATTAGAAGATAGTAACGGGAAATAAGGGACATCGCGACATTCCAAATGTAAGAATAATCTATATGATTATATTGCTATACATTGTATTATTTATTCATTGGACATATTGTTATTCTTTCTCAAAACACGCATTTTGTGTGTGGCTTTGCGTAGTATCATTCTTAAAAGCTCATCCAGTAGTATAAGGCACAAATTACCACAAAAGAATATCAGGACATTTTCACATAGGTCCAAGGTACTCCCTCCATCCAAAATAAAGTGCATATGGATGTTGTTCAAAGTCAAAATTTTCTAAACTTTGACAAGTTTAATGAAAGAAAAAACAGCATCTATACTGCCAATTCAATATCATTATATCATCTTGAAACATATATTATTTTACATTGTAGATGTTTTTTTTTTGTAAAACTTGGTCAAAGATTACAAAGTTTGACTTACGAAATAATCTGCATGATATATATTATGCAAAAAGAACAAAAGTTACATAACTGATATTAACATGAAGCATTCTACTTGTTTTAATCTAAAAAATGTTAGTTTTGTTGGCTTTATATCATATTAGAAACTAAGGGAGGCATAGTTAGATTTTTTTTGGAGATTTTTGCTGTTCATTTGAATTCTATCTGCAAAGATGCTTATCATTTCCATTACTCATTGTCGCAATATCCTAGGTACTTTATATTTTCACAAAGAAGTTGCAACAATCATATGAAGATATACAGTTGGAACATATAAGAGTATGCGTGGAGATATCAAGAGTGCACTGAAAGTATCCCGCCAAAGAGACCATGTATGGCAGAGTAGATTATTTTTTAGATCATATATAGATAGGTGGATGTTTTATAGATCTATACATACGAACAATTTTGTATAGTTGATTGGGATTTCTCAACCAACAATGACATAGACATGCCCCTTTCCTTATTATGGTGCAAAAGCTTTATCATGTTGCTCTGTTTTTTCTCCTAAGGAAGTATGTTATTGCCCCTGCTGTGTAATCCATGAGATTGAATGAATTGAAAAGTTGTGATTCTGTTGAGGAATTAAGGATCCATACCATGTATATGATGAAAAGATATATAAAAAAATAGTGTTGATATGATGCGTAGCTTGGCAACTTTGATCAGGTTTTGAATTCAGACGATTACGCCTTCTGTGGCTGTGAAAAAACATTGCTTTGTCAACTAATTGAAACCAGAGCTTGTTAAGAGTTTAAGTGTTCATCGGTATGTTTAATCATTTCCAGTTTGTGCTAGTTCATTCACAAAAAAAATTATGTGTTATAGGTTAAGTTTTGATCTTTTAGCACGATCAAGGAATGTGTGGAAATAAGGATCCTTGCCATGTATGCGTTCAATGATGCACGCAAGCTGCCCCTTATACGATATGTTGTTTGCATTGCCATGATTGAAGCCAATTAATTGTTCTGTGCTAAGGTGAAGCTTTATCACAGACTATATTCGGTTGGTAACCATTTTGTTGCATAATTGTGCAAGTTTGCAAATAGTCCTTTTATCTAACTACACTAAATCTCCTTAGGGACTAACGCAAGTGTTAATTTATATGGTATTGACGAGGATGGCAAAAAATATGAGCTAAAACCTAATGGTAACAGGTAATGCCATTTGTTATATCCATCATCTGACCAGACTAAATCTATCCTACAAAGTATTCTATACGCTTTCACTTGAAATGTGTGTAAAGAATGCAATGATCTATCACGTGCTGCCTTGACCAAAGAAATCTGATGCAGTTTCCTGTATCGCGGCTTTGATTTCTTCATAGGATTTGTGAGGAGTCAGATGGAAGCAAAGTACGTTTCGAAAACAAAGATAGCTAGTCAAATAGTGTAACACATTGTTTAAGGGGGCAGCAAAGGAATTCCAGAATAGATGAGCGCCATCACCTATTTAACTGCACGCCAGTGTGTGCTTAAAACACATACGAGTGTTCTCCAGAGAATCAAAAGCTACTTCCTCCAGCCACAAGTTCACTAATACTTACTAGGGAATGTTTTTGCACCGTAGAGAAACCAACAGTTTCAACCATGGTGTATAGCTAGCGTGATAAGATACTTTCAACCCGACGGTGCGTAGGTGATGCTCAGGACAAGCCCGAAGTGGTCACTTGGTAGCACGGGTAATTCCAGCTCCCGGATGTTCTTGCCGACTTTCTTCTCCTTCTTGTACGATATTCCAGGTATAGCCTCCTTCCCAATCATCTCGATAGCGTCGATCTTGAAATCCGGCAGCTTGCACAAGAACCGATCCAACCTCTTCTGCAACTTGCGGTTGCCCGATAGCATGGGATTGGCCTTCGTGTCGTATGTCCAGCCGTCTTCACCTGGCTTCAGTTCGTCCCAAGGATCAACCCAGCCGTCCAGCAGGGGAAACGACCCATCTCCTTTGTCATCCCAGTTCATGTCTCCGCCAAGTATTACATTCTGGAAGCGGTCCAGGATCCTCATAGATTCATTTGCCTGGGTGACTCGTTCCTTGCTGTACATCTGATTCCACCCGCATGGACTCTCTAGGTGGCTTGTAGCCAACACCAGCTTGATTGCATCTTGGATGTTGATTTCTGTCATTGACAGCTCCCTTCCCATTATTGAGTTACCAAATGGGATGCACTTAACAGAATTCACAGGCAACTTGCTCATCTGCACTTTATTGCAATCAGATCACATCACTGAGGTACATGAATACGGAAAAAAAAATGGTACATGCTCTTAAGCTGTAAGGGGACAACAGAATGTTTAAGAGCAGTACCACTTCAGGAGCAAAATTCAGGTACCCAGACTAAACACTAATAAGAGGAATCATGACAATATTTACACAGCAGTAGCAAGTCAACTAGTGTCCATGTGTATCCACTGACAGGATGGCTAGTTTTCTATTTCTAAATAGTTGCCTCCCCACACCAAAAAAGGCAAAACACACCCATGTCATTTACCTGTAAGCTGCTATTATCATTCATTCATCTTTCTATCTAGAAATATGTAGCAAGAGTTGATGAACGCGGCAGAGAATTGTGCCATGTCATTCCTTGATTTTCTTTTTTTTATTTAATGTGCAAACATCTTTAAAAAATCAGCAAAAACACCACGACAACACACAGGGTATCATGAGTGTTCCCTAACATCAGAAACTATGGGATACTGTTCTAGCTCACACTAATGAAACACCGTGGAGGTACAAAGTAGCAAGTAAAAATTAATATGCTAGCAATATTCAGCAAAAAACATGGCATTAATTCCAACTGGACATACCCCCTTGTCCGGTTGTCCCTATGTGAGATGCGACAGAACAAGTGAAGTTATGTTGAACATTTAGTGAGAAAGTTGAAAACTGAACGCAAATATATGCAATAGCATTTGGGTTGACAATTTGAGAAACTTGTCAATTTATTTCTGTCGGAAGTACTTTCATAATCTTATATATATTCTTTTACACGGCGTTACATAAATGCAATGGTCATATGTGCATCCTCATGACCATGAAAATAAAAGGCTCACTTATTTTAATGGGGATTAAAATTGACAGTTGCATGTAAACCTTAGAAGATCAAAAAATCGAACTTCGGGGATGCTTGCACTCATTCCATATATGGAGTTTGAGAGAAACATCAGTCAGTACCTGCATGCAGAAATATGGCCTGTCCATGTACATGGCAAGCTTATCTGATAGGGAGCATTTGTACTCTTGCCACCAGCCAGATCTTTGGAGAAGCTGATATATGTTTGATGTAACCTCCTGGAGTTACACAGGACAAATTAAGAAGGGGAAAATAAATAACACAAAGTTCAAACTGAAAGAATTCTGGACCTGGAAACATATAAGATCTGGGTTGTGGTGCTGAATAAGATCTCCAATAGCTTTCATCCTTTTGCTCAGTTCCAAATCCTCCCGAAACCATAGGTTGTATGTCATGACTTTGATGATCTTCTTATCCAAATGAGTCTCAGCATTTACTGCAGAAACGCATTATAAATTTTTAGCTAGACCACACAAAACCAAAAGCTTCTAACCTGCATAAAGTAGCTAGAATATTTGTTCTGTTGATCAGTTTAGATAAACAACAGAGAAGGGTTCAATCGTTTCAAGATAGGGTCATGCTGAGTTTCAAGCCAAACGACATATCATAGCAAGGATAAATCTGTTCGTGACTTTTATAAGGATTGTGCTGAGCTATATTCATGATAGCAGGAAACGAACTATACATAGAGTGTTTAATCAAAAGAACTACTCGGTGTCAATCTGCATGCATGATCTGCCATGAACGATATCACTGGCATTAATATTCTTTGATGAAACATCACTGCCATTATCACTAGTATGCTGCAAATTTGTAACCAATAATGACTGCTGGGGGCATGTTTGTGTATCATTGAAACCTATAAAACTAAGCTAGATGAATTTTAACTACCAGAGTTGGAAGGGATAAAACGGCTGTGCTGAAAAGCCGATCAATCAATTTCTCAAAGTATGGTCACAGACATGGGCGAACTAACCACATGAATGTGCCACATCTTCAATGGTATCACAAAGGTTCATATGTTGCTCATACTTTAACGTGTGAGATAACAGTGACAGCAATATGGCGCAATATTTCTGTATAAGAATTTTCTATCAGATCAAGTTACTACGTTGAGAAAAACACAACAACTGTATCGCAACAATAAGAAAAGATAATACATGGATGTACATATATAAAGTAGAGTGGAGAATCAAAGGAAATATTATTGCATGGACAACAGGACAAGGTCATATTGCAGAAAAAAATTGACAGAATGAAGTGAAAGTAATGCAAACTATAAGTTGCAATAATTAGCAACCATGGAAAAATCTGAAACACGATGAAGATAACACTAATTAGTGCACAGAAAGAACAAAAATATATCCCTCGTGATTGTACATTTTTTATGTAGTTCACCATGTAATGAAATTCCGTATGTGGCCATATGACACAGAATTTAAGCCCCTTTCTGGATGTCATCAACATAATTACTCATTCCTAATCACTCTCAACCAGTCCATCATCAAACAATTTGAGGGCAATTGGGAGCATTACTCTTCTTTTATCCCAGTAATTCTACACAGCCTATCACGATTCAATTTGTATGGATCAGAAAGTTGCATAGCCTCCCAAACATTTTATCAGAAATCAAGAAAAAAAATCAAAGCCGATGTTGAAAAATAACATTGGAAAAGATTCAGATGAAAAGACCACATCAATCAGGAGAAACCTGATAGAGAAGCGATCTGCCCCTTGGCACATTCAAAATCGATGGTAGAACAACTCTAGTACCACATTGAAGTAGCATATAAAATCTGAATAATGCATTTTACTTTAACCCTAAGTAAACCTTTTTCAGCGGTCGTCTCCTCCTTTTGGTTGGAACAGCCGCCCTTTTCGACGACATCGGGCGACGCCGCGCGAGCCCTCTTCCTGGAGGGCCCACGGAGCGGGAGGAACGAGGCCCCAGCGATGGCGGACAGGTCCAACTCGTCGCCGTCGTCAGTCTCAACCACCACGGGACGCGCGGTGCCGCACGCGTCGCAGGTGGCGGAGCTCCCAGGGTTGCGGAGCGTGCAGCGGGCGCAGGACCACTGACGCGTCGGGAGCGAGATGGACGAGGCACCGGCAATGGTGGCAAGGTCCAACGCGTCACCATCACCGTCAGCATCCACGGGGCGCGCGGTGCCGCACGCGTCGCAGGCGGCGAGGCTCCGGGGATTGCGGAGCGTGCAGCGGGCGCAGGGCCACTCAGGCGGCGGGCTCCGGTCCGACCGTCCTGGCGAAGAGATTCTCGCGGAGGAAGGCGGCGGCGAGGGAGGCGAGGCCATGGTTGCCGAGAGGGAGAGGAGGGCGAGGGTTCTTGGTGGGGACAATAGAGGTTTGGGCTGGAGGAGGAGGCGGCGGAGGAGACGGGGATGAAACCGTGGAAGGGGGGAACGGCAGAGGAAAGTGGCCATTGGGGTTTTGAAATTTGAATTGGGCTTTTGGTCGTGCACGGGGCTATTCATAAGGGCATCTCCAATGTAGAAATAATGAGAGAGTTTTACCCAAAAAGTGGTCTTAAGACCCACCTTTATACATTGTGGGACTAGACATTAAGCTTAAATTTTTAAAACCCACCCATACCACTATGGTCTTGCCATAAGGAATTTAATAAAGCAAAGTATTGTTTCTCTCACCTACTTTACACTATTTGTATTTGGGAATTGGTCAAAGGTTCTAGCTGGATCTTAAACATTGTGAGATTTTTAGTCTGCTATAGCATATGTTGTGGGTCCCAGCTTATGGCCTGACTTGAAATTAAACATTAGAGACGCCCTAAGACTATATCATACACAATTATCATGCACATGATACTAGTATATGATACTATCTTTATAAGGCTGTTGCTAGTGGGGGCGGGAGAGCGGGCAGGTACCGCCCGGCGCGGGGCGAGAGGAAGACGGCAGCGAGGCAGGACGGCATCGACGGGCGGTGGATCCGTCGTCCGGCGGTAGCGGGCGCTACCGCCCCGCTGTCGCCCGCGTTGGCGGCGGTAGGTGGGCGAGGAGGAGGCGGGAGCGGGGCGACGCGCTGGCGGGGTGGGGCGAGAGCGAGGCGATAGGCCGGCGGGGCAACGGCTAGTTGACGTGGCGAGCTGTGATTCGTCCACGTCAGCTAGCCGTTGAAGTATCTGTTGCAGCCTCCGAAAAATTCGAAAAAAATGTCAAAAAATTCCAAATTTCATCCCCAACCCCCTATAAATACCCCCCCCCCCCACCTGGCTTTCACTCATTCCACACCCCACTTCATCTCCTCCACTCTCCATTTCCACTCCTCTCGACGCCATGTCTTCGTCCAACAGCAATTCGAGCGAAGGAATGGAGGGTGATATGATCGATGCATTCGAGGCGGAGTATGAGGAGGCGATGCTCAACCTCGAGGCGGAGTCAAGCCGGACACGACGCCATCGAGAGTACATCAGGCGTGAACGTCTGGGTGCCCACGATCGGCTCTACGACGACTACTTCGCCGACAACTGTACTTATCCTCCGAACTTCTTTCGGCGAAGGTATCGGATGAGGCGACACCTTTTTCTACGCATTGTGGATAAATTGGGTGAATACTCTCCGTATTTCACCCAAAGAGTTGTTGCTCTCAACCATCCTGGTTTTTCTCCCCTACAAAAGTGTACTGCGGCTTTGCGCTTATTAGCTTATGGAGCCGCTGCATATACGATAGATGAGTGGCTTAAGCTAGCTAGACAAACTTTATCAGAATGTCTAGAGAGATTCTGTGAAGGCATCATTCACTGTTACGGGGATGAGTTTTGCCGTCGACCAAATGTCGTAGATACTCAGCGTCTACTAGCGAAAGCCGAGGAGCGTGGCTTTCTGGGCATGCTAGGGAGCATCGATTGCATGCATTGGCAGTGGAGGAACTGCCCAGTTGCGCATGCCGGTCAATTCACAAGGGGAGACATCAAACACCCTACCATAATCTTAGAAGCCGTTGCGTCATATGATCGTTGGATTTGGCATGCCTTTTTTGGAGTGGCCGGGTCCAACAACGACATCAATGTACTCAATCAGTCGTCATTGACTGATGTGCTTAGGGGAGAAGCATCCATAGTGAACTTCACGGTGAATGGACACGAGTACAACAGGGGTTACTACCTTGCCGACGGCATCTACCCCTCCTGGCCGGTGTCCATGAAAGGTGTTACTCTTCCACAAAGTGAAAAGCATCGGCTATTCACTACTGCTCAATCAGCTTGGCGCAAAGATGTCGAGTGTACCTTTGGAGTGCTCAAGTCTAGGTTCAACATTATAGCAGTTCCAGGACGCTCCTAGACTGTGTGCATGTGTCATTCTGCACAACATGATCATCGACGATGAGCGTGGTACCAATTTGGACGACATCTATGAGACAGTTGATTCCAATGTTGGCCCGGCGATACACAACAATGCACCACCAAGCCTAGCAGTCAGGATTCAGATGGACACCGAAATGAGGGACTCACCGATGTATACACAGCTCCAGCAAGATTTGATTGAGCATGTGTGGGCAAATAGTAATGCCTAGATTATGTAATGTTTTCAATTTTTTATGTAATTTTTTTATTTATATGTAATTTTTTATTTATAATGTAATCGGTAACATTTTTAGTTGAATGAAATAATTTTCTTGCATTATTTTGAATGTCTAAACAAAAGCGAGTGAAATAACTTAATCTGAAAAAGAAATGCTGATGTGGAGGAGAGAGAAGTGAGAGCTGGCACTACAGCCCGTGCATTGGCACCGTGGGATGAGAGTGTGGTGAGAGTGGGGTGAGAGTGAGGATAAAAGCTGACGTGGCATCGCTATCATGGGCGGTGCGCTAGCACCAGCCTAATGCATAGTATCTTATAGTAGTATCATAATATTATTCTATTTATTATTTTATAGAATCTCTATTTATTATTTTATAGAATCTCAATGCAAATATGTGTACAATTTTACATGCAGCTAAATTTTCTAGTTTTACGTGTCATGATATCATGACACGGTATCTATCTATGGTATCTATCTATGTTACTCTAACCATCTCTCTCCTCATTAATTATCTGCCACATCAACTTTTTTGTGGGTTCAGGTTGCATGATACTAACTATGATACCACCACTATAGCTAGTCTAAGGAAAACGCTGTTAATCAGGCGGGGGATCGCGTCCCTTGCGTCACTGGCATCGCGCGTGTGACACGTGGCTGACCACGCGCGCGGAAACAACTGCCCGGGGTGAGGCCCACCACATGCCTCTCTTCTCCTCCACTCTTTTTCTTATCTCTTCCCTATTTCTCTCTCTCCCCAACGCAAATAAAACAAACCGGCCATGGCACAAACGCTCGGCCGCAGCCCGGCCAGGCGCTGCCCGCCCACCACAGCACCTCCCCGTCGGCGGCTCCCTCAACCTCCATCGCGATCCCTTCGTCCCTCGAGCGAGACCACCTCGCGCCGGCGAGCTTGGCCACCACCTCGCCATGGCCGCAAGCTCCTCCTCCCGAGATCCCGAGCTCCACCTCGGCATTGCTCAACGGGGTATTCTTCAACTGTGGCACCGAGCCGGAGAAGGCGCCGCCCTTCTCAGTCGGTGTACGGTCCCCCGGGGGCGCCCTGTTCGTCTGCGCCGACCGCGCGCCGCTAGCGCCGGCGCTGCGGGAGGCCACCCGGGCCATGATGCAGGTCGCCACCCACGGGTCCTGCGAGGAAACCCCTGCAAAACGGCGTCAATTTTTGCTAATTATTTTGTACAAATGTTTGCTACATACCGTTGTTTTCTTTTGCTATTTTTGTATAAATTTTTTTCTACAACAATTCCGGCGAGGTCCGATTTTTTGCTATAATAGAATACATATTGTGCTACAATAAGGTTATGTTTTTTCTATTTTAGAATAATTTTTTTTCTATGTTATTGCTCTGGCGAGCAAAAGTCTCCGGTCATGTCTCCGGTGAAAATTGACTTTTTGCTCATGTAGCAATTTTTTTTTGCTACAGGTCTCCGGCGAGTCTCCGGCAACATCTTCGGCGAGATTTGTCTTTTTTTTTTCGAAACGAAACGTTTTTTGCTACATAGGAGCAAAAGCGGGCATTTTTTTGCTACCGAAGCAAAAACGAGATTCGGGGCAAAAAAAGAGGACATGTGTCAGCCTGGGGACCTGGGGGATGGAAATTTTTTATCCCCGGGGACGCCCAGCGGTGTCCTATTCCTAATCGTTCTTTTTTTCGGCAAGTACGATCGGTCGATAGCGGTACCATCGGGCAACCGCCGATCGGGAAACGGGAAATGTTGGATGCCAGGGATACTACTTATCCCACTTCTAGTTCATGTGAGAATTTTTTAGTTTAAATTTTTGACAAGACTTTTTAAAAGTAAAAAACTCACATGTACACGATAAAAAGGAAAGTTCATGTGCCAATCCTTACCATTGGTAACTGTAATTACCAAGTCTAATCTTTCACTGAATACCGAGTAAAGCAAGCAAGAAAGAGGTAAGGTGGGATCCCACTTTTGCATCCTTAGGATATGTATTTCTTTTTTAGATAAAAGGCTTAAAGCCCAGCTTTGAGTGAACAAAGCTCGACAGTTCAACATTGTAATATAAATGCTGGACATACAACTTCGCCAAGGAAATAACAACAGTAGGATTACATGCTGAGGCATACAGTTTCGCCGAACGGAAAGAAAAGACAACTAGCTACTAGTACTAGGGCCTGCTGGGTAGCGGCTGGAACGGTGGGCTTATTTGAGCTCGCCCACAATCCGCCTCGCCTCCTCCTTGTCTTTAGGCTTCATTGCCGGAATCCAGAGCTGAAGAAAAACCAAAGATTAAAAAATGATATCAGCAGGGTGATGAATAATAAGGCCCTCAATAGCGTGTTTATTTGTAATATGCCAGAGCGCCCAAGCAAAAGCAAGAAATAACGCCCAAACCAGTCTACGAAAACCCCCGTCCAGGGTAGAGAGGATTGCATGAAATTGCCCGAAATTTGCGGGGTACCAGGCTCTCCCAAGGACCTGGCGTATAATGCACCATGCGAACCTAGCTAATGAACAAGCGAATAAGATGTGCTCCGCGCTCTCCGGGGTTGCGCAAAGGGGGCACTTCCCATCCGAAGGACCAAAACGAGAGACAATCTGGATTCCGGATGGGAGCCTGTCAATAATTAACTGCCAGGCAAATATTTTGATCTTGATGGGAAGGCGAGCATTCCATAAGTCCTCAGCATGTGCCACTGTAACCCCTTGTGACATGGCAGCGTACATTGACTTAACCAAAAAGGAACCCGAGGGTTCCAGGGACCAAGAGATGGCATCCAACCCCTCGGAGAGTGGCGTGGAGGAGATGACATTGTCAAGGTCCACTCACTGAGCCAAACCTACTTGGTCCAGCGTCCTACGGAAGCGACAGCCAGCCCACATGATCTGTGCCACCGTCGCCGCTTGATCGTCACAAATGCTAAATAGGAGTGGGAACCTGTGGCAAACAGGCCCCTTCTCGCGCCACCAGTCCCTCCAAAACCTGGTTCTAAGACCGTTGTGAACCTTATGTTTGGCACCAACCTTGAAGAGGTGCTTGATTTTGTGCAGGCTCATCCAAAATTGCGACCCCCCTGGGGGATAGAGAAGATGTCCCCGGTGGCGGTGTACTTGTTACAGATGATAACCACCCAGATTGAGTCATCCATTTGGTAAATCTTCCAAATTCATTTTAGCATGAGGGCCTCGTTCATGTTACCCGAGTTAATAACCCGAGACCCCCGAAGACCTTAGGCCGGCAGACTGCCGGCCAGTTAACCATGTGGTACTTTCTATCGGGCCCAGGTCCTTCCCAAAAAAAATCTAGACCTGATTGCATCTAGTTTCTTGTGAGTGTCCAGATGAAGAAGGAGGAGGCCCATCGCGTACATGGGTAGGTTGTCAAGACATGCATTGGAGAGGATCAGCCGTCCTCCCGAGGAAAGGAACCGACCCATCCACGGTTCGATCTTACGAGCTAGCTTCTGTATAAGGAACGCCCATTGTTCCCTACTCAATTTCCAGTCCGCAATGGAGAGCCCAAGGTACGTCATCGGAAATTTTCCAAGCTTACAGTAAAGCTGTCTGGCCACCCTGACCTGGGCCTCCTGAGGTTGGTTTAACACAATGACTTCACTCTTGTGGTAGTTAATCTTCGGACCTGACATATTTTCGAAGCACATCAGCAGGAACTTGAGGTTCGCGATTTCTAGATCCACAACCTGGATTAGGATGATCGTGTCATTGGCGTATTGGAGGTAGGTGATTCCCCTAGAAAACAAGTGTGGAACTACTCCTCGGATGTGACCAGCGGAGTTTGCTTTTGTGAGGATTGTCGAGAGTCCTTCAACCACGAAGTTGAAAAGAAGTGGGGAGAGAGGGTCCCCTTGCCAGACCCCTCTTTTATTTCTGAAGAAGGGGCCAATCTCCCTGTTGATGGAAATGGTCGTTTGCCCTCGAGAGACCAATTGCGAAATTCTATGAATGTATCAAACCCTTTGCAACGGAGGACCTCGATAAGGAACTCCCAGTTCACTCTGTCGTACGCTTTCTCGGAGTCTACCTTAAGAAAGATGCCACCAAGCTTCTTGGTCTTCATCTCATGAACAATCTCGTGGAGAGCCAAGGCACCGTCCAAGATGAAGCGACCTCTGATGAATGCGGTCTGGTTCAGACTGATGATTTTGTGTGTCACCGGGTCCAGACGAGAAGCATAGGCCTTTGCGATGATTTTGAAGATCACCTTTATAAGCACAGTGGGTCTAAACTAAGAAATACATCCCGCCCCTGGAATTTTTGGAATAAGAGTCAGGACACCAAAATTGAGGCACGAGATGTCCACGCGGCCTAAGATAAAGTCGTTGAGGATGTGCATGACCCCGTGTTTGACCAAGTTCCAGCATTTCTTGAAGAAAGGGACCAGAAACCCATCCAGCCCTGGCGCTGTATCAGATTTCATGTCCTCAACAATCTCTTCAAGCTTGTCTTTCGAGAAGGTTCTGCATAAGGAATCGTTATCCCTCTGCGACACCTGTTGGGCCCCCACCCACGCATTGTGAGCCAGGCCACAAAGACGGTCGTCCGAGGTGCCTAGTAAATCCCTATAGAGGGCGTAGATGTGGTCTTGAAGCTCCAGTTTCCCTGTGATGACCCCATTGTCGGAGAGCAGGGAGGAAATAGGGCACTTTCTTCTCTGCCCATTGGCTACGGCGTGGAAGTAAGAAGTGTTAGCATCCCCTTGGAGAGCCCACTGGACCCTTCCCCTTTGCCTCCAGTACTCTTCTTCAAGTCTATAGATATGGAGCAACTTCTCTTCTAAGTGGTAACGGTACGCCCACCCCTCGTCATCGAGGCCAGTGGAGTCGGCCTTCAAGTCAATGTTTTTTATAGCTTCCAACAACGACGATTTTTTGAGACGAGCATCTTCTCCAAGGTTACGACTCCATCCCCAGAGCGATTGGCGGAGTTTCCCGTTCATAAAATGCCACCAATCAATGATGTCGCACCCACAAACCTCCTTAGACAGCCTCTCCCATGAAGCAAGAAGAAGGGGTTGAAAATCTGGTATTTCGAACCAGCCCGTTTCGAATAAGAACCTATTACTGTGAACTGGGGCGCCCTCGCCCGAGTCCATGATGAGGGGCGTGTGATCCGAACCCAAACTAGTTTCCGCAACCAAGGTGAGCAGAGGAAAGATGAGGTCAAGCTCCAGAGAGATGAAACCCCTATCTAAAACACATCTAACCGGGTTCAGTCTTTAGTTAGTCCAAGTGTACCTGGCGCCCAATCTCTGCACGTCACGCAAACCCCAGTTGGCGATGTGTGCGTTGAAGAGCGTCGGCATAGGCCAGTCGATGTTGTCATTGTTCTTGTTAGTCCTATCGCGGACTAGGTTGAAGTCTCCTCCCATAATCAGAGGGAAGGGGCATGACGCAATCTTAGCTGAAATCTCATCAAGGAAGCTACCCGATAAGGCGTGATCTCCGGGACCGTACACGTTGATGAGCTCGAATTTTTCCTTGGAGGGTTTGTGGAACACAAACAGACTCTAGAAGAAATGATCATTATCCATACTGCCTACTTCGACCATACGTCTCTTACCCCAATGAGCATCCCCCCGGATTGTCCATTGGCTAGAAGCCAATTCCAGAAGAACTGCACTCCTCCTACTAGATTGCGCAGCTCCGAGTCAGAGAAGGATAAGTCGATCTTGTTGCACCGGATCAGATCTTTGATCATGGTTCGGCGGCCAGGCGCGCCGAAGCCACGGATGTTCATGATTAGGCCACGCATTAAGACACCTGCGGGGAAACCCGTGCTCGGCGGGTGCTAGGCTTACTGGGCTTAAGGCTATTAATCTTGGCTTGACGCGTATAAGGGGTTCTAGGGGGCACCACCTGCCCTTTCCTAGGACGACCATGTTGGATCGGACCCGAGGGCCCTCCCTCAACCACTACGGTGACCACCTCGGAGTTGGGCCCTCACCCACGCGTTGTGAGCCAGACCACAAAGACGGTCGTCTGAGGTGCCTAGTAAATCCCTATAGAGGGCGTAGATGTGGTCTTGAAGCCCCAGTTTCCCTGTGATGACCCCATTGTTGGAGAGCAGGGATGAAATAGGGCACTGTCTTCTCTGCCCATTGGCTACGGCGTGGAAGTAATAAGTGTTAGCATCCCCTTGGAGAGCCCACTGGACCCTTCCCCTTTGCCTCTAGTACTCTTCTTCAAGTCTATAGATATGGAGCAACTGCTCTTCTAAGTGGTAACAGTACGCCCACCCCTCGTCATCGAGGTCAGTGGAGTCGGCCTTCAAGTCAATGTTTTTTATAGCTTCCAACAACGACGATTTTTTGAGACGAGCATCTTCTCCAAGGTTACGGCTCCATCCCCAGAGCGATTGGTGGAGTTTCCCACTCATAAAATGCCACCAATCAATGATGTCGCACCCACAAACCTCCTTAGACAGCCTCTCCCATGAAGAAAGAAGAAGGGGTTGAAAATCTGGTATTTCGAACCAGCCCGTTTCGAATAAGAACCTATTACTGTGAACTGGGGCGCCCTCGCCCGAGTCCAGGATGAGGGGCGTGTGATCCGAACCCAAACTAGTTTTCACAACCAAGGTGAGAAGAGGAAAGATGAGGTCAAGCTCCAGAGAGATGAAACCCCTATCTAAAACACATCTAACCGGGTTCAGTCTTTAGTTAGTCCAAGTGTACCTGGCGCTCAATCTCTGCACGTCACGCAAACCCCAGTTGGCGATGTGTGCGTTGAAGAGCGTCAGCCTAGGCCAGTCGATGTTGTCATTGTTCTTGTCAGTCCTATCGCGGACTAGGTTGAAGTCTCCTCCCATAATCAGAGGGACGGGGCATGACGCAATCTTAGCTGAAATCTCATCAAGGAAACTACCCGATATGGCGTGATCTGCGGGACCGTACATGTTGATGAGCTCGAATTTTTCCTTGGAGGGTTTGTGGAACACAAGAAGACTCTAGAAGAAATGACCATTATCCATACTGCCTACTTCGACCATACGTCTCTTACCCCAATGAGCATCCCCCCGGATTGTCCATTGGATGGAAGCCAATTCCAGAAGAACTGCACTCCTCCTGCTAGATTGCGCAGCTCCGAGTCAGAGAAGGATAAGTCGATCTTGTTGCACCGGATCAGATCTTTGATCATGGTTCGGCGGCCAGGCGCGCCGAAGCCACGGATGTTCATGATTAGGCCACGCATTAAGACACCTGCGGGGAAACCCGTGCTTGGCGGGTGCTAGGCTTACTGGGCTTAAGGCTATTAATCTTGGCTTGACGCGTATAAGGGGTTCTAGGGGGCACCACCTGCCCTTTCCTAGGACGACCATGTTGGATCGGACCCGAGGGCCCTCCCTCAACCACTACGGTGACCACCTCGGAGTTGGGCCCTCCCTTCTCCGTGGAAGAGACAACTGGGCCAGCAGCAGCCTCTGCTGTTGCTTGTGCCAGGGCTGCAGCTTGTTTCTCGTTGGCTTCTAAAGCCTTGGCTTACTCTTATTGCCTTGCAAGAGTCTCCCGAGCAAGGGATAACTCAGCTTGTGCCAATTCGGTAGCGTGGAACGGGGAGATAACCTCAGCATTAGGCCCCAAATTCGAGCCAAAACACACACCACTATCACGAGCTACTGACAACAAATGCTCATCGGAAATAGGGGGAAGAACTGCAAAGTCTTGGATCGAAAGCGAACCTGCCAAATTGAGGGCCTTGGCGCTGTTGGTGGTGCGGTATAGAACTAGCGCTTCCGTCAGCCCTGCGCCACACGCGCTCTTGCGGGAGGAAAGAACTGGACCGCCTTGCTGCAAAGTCCCTGCGCCACGGGCGCCGAGAGAGCTTGGATCACCCCGACCCCAGTCGAGGAGTCACCTGTGAAGTCTGGTTGGGGAAAGGCAGCAAGCGAAGATGCCAACATTTTGGCATGGCGGTCGGCGTTGGCCTTGCTACGACGTTCCCGTCTCTACAGCGACTCGGAGAAGTTGGCCCCGCTCGAGGGGGTGATAGCCGCTGCTGCCAGGTTGGAGGAGGTTAGCTCAGTGTGGAGAGTGGAGGAATCCAGAGTGGGGGAGGCCGGGGCATGCTCGCTCAGCGAAAGAGAGGTCACCGAGACCACCGGCGCCGGAGCAGTCTTGGGGGGCACCATGGATTTCCGGCCAGCACCTGAGAGGAAGGAGCCGTACTCATTAATAGTAGGGCTCACATGAACCTCTAGGGAAGAGGACAACATGGCGGACACCGCGGCGCTGATGCCACCAGAAGTATTGCCACCCTTTGAGTAGTTCAGTTTGGGGTCCTTCGATCCAGACTTGTCATGCCGCCCACGCTTCCCGTCCCATTCCTCCTCTTTGTCTCGGGATTTCTCCAGGATATCATCGTCCTTGTGTGGAGCCGGAGCCGGAGGCGGGAGGGAAGGCCCCCCCTCGGCGCCCTTCTCCACTTCCACCCGAACCTTATAGCCTTGCCCATTAGCGCATAGCAGGAAGGACTCGGTGATTTTGCGTCCATCCTAGCACCCAAACTGCATCCTTATGGGCATCTTGGGATCATCGAAAGTGGCCTCATACACGAGCATTTGGCGGCCCACCGGGCTGGCGCCCACCCTTAGGCGCCCAGTGTTGCGGTTCGGTGGAGAGACCCCATGAAGCTTGACCCAAAACTCCATCAGAACCTCGGAGGCCTGCTCGTCCATGGCCCCTTCGAGGACAATGGCTTTGGCCTTGGAGATCAGAAAGCGGAGACCGCCGCGGCGGATGGCCATGCGCAGGTTCCCCGACGAAGGGAAAACAAATGCAAAGCCATCGCAGCTCAGTTGGCGAACCTACCACTCCCAAGACTCGTTGACCAGCTCCTTGAATTCGTCCTCAACCTGCCTCGCCGACAGCTTGGCCCCCTCAACATAGACAGTGGCGGAGTTCGATGGTGCCTGCGATGCTTTCTCCTCTTCAACTTCCAAGCACATGAAGCCAATCCCGTCATGGCCAAAACCAGCCCAGTAGGGATCGAAACGTTCGTCCGCAGCCATGCACATGGCAGAGGGGTGCCCCTTGGAGTTGCGCTTGACACAATACAGTTCACCTTTGCACTCACCATGGAGGTGCCCCACTTTGCCACAGTTATGGCAGGTGAGTTTGGATGCATCTGAGCTTTGGGGAAGCTCTCCCGCTTCTGAGGAGGTGCCCGCCCCCGCGGACAACCCCTCATGCTTCTTCTTCGCGCCACCTTGGCGATCTTGGTTCCTGTCAGCGTCGCGGCTGTACCCACGCCCTCGCGGATATAAGCCCTGAGAGCCCTGGGTGGACCCTCCCACCGGCGTCCTCCATCTTGCGAGCGACGCGGCAAGGGCACCCGGGCCCCGTACCTTCTTCTTTGCTCGGACGTGGTCGATGCAGGCCTGGAGCTCGCGGCGGTCACCGCTCCTAGCGTACTCGCTGAAGGGGCGCTTTCCACCTCTGCACTCGTCGTCCTGGCGGCCGCGCTCCATGCAGATCATTCGAGGGAGGAGAGAGGGGTCACAGGCTGGCACCAGCTTCTTTGCGCAGAAACGGTAGCGCTGCACGTCATCTGGGGGAGCAGGGAACCCTAAAGATCGGTCTAGGGTATGCTTGGGAAGCCACAACAAACTATAAGTACTAGAAGGAATGGCTGGGATGGAATCACACAGATGGACGGATAAGATTGGGAACCGGTGAGCTGGGCCCCGGTCCAACAACCATTATGGGAGGGATCGCGTGGAATGGCCCAGTTCCCGGCTGATGACCCAAAAGTATAGGGGATCGCAGCAGTCTTCGAGGGAAGTAAAACCCAAATTTATTGATTCGACACAAGGGGAGCCAAATAATATTTATAAGCCTTAACAACTGAGTTGTCAATTCAGCTGCACCTGAAAGTAGACTTGCTCGCAACAATTTATCAGTGGTAACAGTTTTATAGCAGCGACAGTAGTGAAATGACAGCAGTAGTAAATAGTAACAATAGTAGCAATCGTGAAAACAACAGTAGCAATCGCGGAAAACATCAGGATGGGAGTACGGTAGGCATAGAGGGAATGGATGGATGGGCGTTGCATGGATAATAAGGGTCATGTAATAATAATAACGTGGGCATTGCAGATAATAATAATAAAGCACCCAAGTTCTAGGTTAACCATAGGCATTCGTTCCAATATAGTCATATGTGCTTGCAGTGAGAAACTTGCACAACATTTTTTGTCCTACCAGCCCGTGGCAGCGGGGCCTCTAGGGAAACTATTGGTAATTAAGGTGCTCCTTTTAATAAAGCACCAGATCAGAGCATTAACACTCCGTGAACACATGTGATCCTCACATCACAACCACCCCCTCTGGTTCTCCCAATTTCGGTTACTTTGGGGCCTCGGGTCCGGACAATGACATGTGTAAACAACTTGCATGTATGATCAAGAAACATAATTATACTCATTAAACAATAATATGTTCAGATATGAAATCATGGCACTCGGGCCCTAGTGACAAGCATTAAGTATAACAAGTTGCAAAAACGGTAGAAAACACCAACAATGGATACTAGGCACTATGCCCTAACAATCTGGCATTTACATGATCCATCTCATCCAATCCCTTCTACCCCTCTCAGCCTACAATAGGGTTTACTCACACATGGACGGGGGAATCATGGATGTTGATGAGAAGAAGTGGCGATGTCGATGGCGATGATCTCCTTCGAATCCCCGTCCCGGCAGGGTGCCAGAACAGGAACTTCTGATCCTCGAATTGAGTTTCGGGGTGGCGGCGGCGCTCTGTTGTGTTTCTGTGGAATATGACGAACCCCCTCAGGTTTTTGGTTACGGGGCATATGTAGTCGAAAGGGGAGTCCGAGGGGGTGAGGGAGTGGCCCACACCACCTGGCGGCGAAGCCAAGGGGGCGCGCCAGGGGTGGTGTGGCCCCCTCTTGGCCCCTCTTCTGGCCCCCTTCTGGCTCCGGGGTCTTTTGGTGTTTTAGGCTCAATGGGATCTTTTCTGGGAAAATTTTCCGAAAGTTGATTTTTCTGCACAAAAACGAGACACCAAGGCAATTCTGCTGAAAACAGCGTTAGTCCATGTTAGTGGTATCCAAAACTCACAAGTTTAGAAGAAAACAATAAGAAAAGTGTTCGGAAAAGGAGATACGTTTTGGACGTATCAACTCCCCCCAAGCTTATCTCATTGCTTGTCCTGAAGCAATTCAGTGACAACTGAGTGTGATAAAGACTTTTACAAACACATTTGTTTCATATGATGTAAATATACTCACTATATGATCAAGTGCTGATGCAATTCATAATAAGATGTATGGAAAATAAAAGTCACCGAGCAGTTATGCAAACCATGAAGAGATACCAACAAACTAATAATAAACAACATGAAGTATATCAATCTGCAGGATTGCAATGCTCATAATAGGGTATGATAAAGTGTACTCGCTTGCCCTTAATAGTGGAGCAAAACATAAATTCTAGGGCACCTCTGAAGTTCAAATCAAGAGTAGAAATAAAGATATCAAAGATACAAGCATCAAAGTTATACCACTACCAACTATGTTCCGGGACAAGCACATTTCACTAGGAATAACAGCCATGCTATCAAGAAGGTGCATAAAGTGAGAAGGTGAAGACTCAACATAAAAGTAAAATAAAGGCCCTTCTAAGAGGGAAGCATGGATCACTCATGTGCTAGATCTTTTATTTTATTAAACAGAGGTATAAAATGTTTTTTAGGGAGGTGTATGCTTATGTCAACGAATGGTAAACAGAAAATACAGTACGTCACAAGCCAACTAGACTTCACAAGAGCGGCTCCATTTGAAGGACGCAACTGGTGTAGAAGGTCATCCCTCTCTCTCTTTTGTTTATACAATTATGCTTTGAATGATAAATCAGGGGAAAAAATAGTGAAGAGAATTTGTTGTATTAATTTGGGGCTGGGCACCCGCTGCCAGATTTTCTATCAGTTGGATAAGCGGATAAATCCACTAGGCCAGGGTGTGAAATCCAATCAAATAGTGAGATAAAGATTCTCTATTTACGTCCTCATGAGCTAAAACAGGGGCACAAAACAGGAATAATTTTTTGAAGGTTTTAAAGGTAGCACATGAGCAATTTACTTGGAGTGGCGGTTAATTACCACATATATAGGTAGGTATGATGGACACATTTGGCATACTTTGGTTTTTGGGAGTTGGATTGCACGAGTAGAGCTCATACTCAGTACAGGTGAAGGCTAGCAATAGACGGGGAGCGATAATCAAGAGAGCAATAGCTGTTATAATCATGCTTGCGACAAAACAAAATTAAGAGGGGCATAAAAGTGATATAAATACTCTGAGGCAAAATAAATCATCAAGGCTTAAGTGACTTTTTGTTTTCAGTCATAGCATGCGTGATCATGTGCCAAGTCGATTCAAGCGAAACAATCAGAGGGAGATACCACAATGTCATACCCTTCTATGAATAAAACAATGCAAGCAAACATTCATACGACATGCTATCTTATATTAATAAGTTGGAACTAACACGTGAGAGCAAGAACTAGCAAGCATCAATTAAATAACATATACCTTACATGAACGGACTAAGCATGTTCACACAATGAGTATATGTACAAATATAAAACAAATTGAATTCATACCAGCCTCTCACCACAACTTGGATTGTCGGAAATCATCATTACTGCTCTTGACTTGTGTGGATCGAATAATATAGAATGATAATCAAGCTCCAATGGAGACACAGAAGTCCGTGAACTCTGCAACAAAATTTACAAAACCAAAAAATAACAACAAATATTTTTGGGTTTTCGAATTAAAACAAGAACACAAATAACAAGCACACAAAGAAAAATATTTTTGGATTTTTGAATACTAAACCGAAACGAGAAAAGAAAGGAAACCAACAAAATAAACTAAAAAAACAAACAAAGAGAAACAAAAGAAATATTTTTGGTCTTTTTGTGTTTTGGAAAACAAGAACAAAACGATAAAACAAAGAGAAACGAAAGAAACGAAAGAAAATGAAAACAAACGAAAGAAACGAAAATATGAATATACAAAAAACCGACCGAACATGATATATAAATGAGTGTGATGTTGGTATACCTCCCCCAAGCTTAGGATTTTGTCCTAAGTGGAGATCCATCGCCAAGGGGACCATGAGGCGGCGCCCCCGTAGTATGCCGAGGAGGAGCCCTCCTCCTGATATGTGCTCGAGGACGCGTCGATGTACTGTGTATTGTGGGTCCTCGGGAGGAGCGTCAAGCCTCTCCTGCTGCATGTAAAACTCCTCATTCTCAGATGCTCATCTATCTTCTCCTTGGAGCATGACCATGGTGACCTGTCAAATTTGAACAAAACAGCCTGCGGCAAAATAACTTTCCGCTCATCTCCATCCATAAATAAAACCCTATATACTAAATGATCAGCAGTAGAGTCAGCAGTGATAAAATGATGAGCCTTCATGGCAACAAGGTTGAGTCTATGGGGAGCAATTAATTCATTATCAGGATCAATAGATAAATCCAGAGCAGTTGATATACGTGTAGCAATAGTGTCCCCCAAAAATGGGCCCCTTAGCAGCAAGGCGGCATGCAACAAGTGCACCAAGATTATACTTCTTGCTACAGTTAAGCGCATCATCGATGAAAGCAAGGTGATAACTAGAAATGTTGCTAGTGTTCTCCCTACCAAGGATACTAGTAGCAAGATAGTAAGTAAAATATCTAATGGCAGGAAGTTGGATGTTCCTTATCTTCCCACGCTGGGGTGAGCGACCATCATCATTGGTGATTTCTCGGTAGAGCGCCATAAGATCTGCGGGTTTATCCTAAATCCTACACGCTGTCCCAGAAGCGTTGATACCTACAATGGTACAAATAGTCTCCAAGGGAAAAGAAAAATAACTACTATGAACTTGAAAGCAACAGTGGGACCAAAATGTGTGTTCTGAAATTTAAAACTCTCAACAAAAGTTTTTGTGAGAGCGGCATACTGAAGACTTTCGTCCTCCATGTAGCTGGTTAAATAAACTCTTTCAATAAGCATAAAAAATTCATCTGACAGACCTTCACTTTTAAAAATGTAACACAAGGAAAGCTAGAGGGATTAGCGATACCATCACCTCCCGCATCGTCGATATTAGGTGCAATAAGGTCTGCATTATATGATGGCATCACTAAAGTGGATGAACGTGAGGGCCATGTTCTCCTATGAGCATCACTCCTAAATATCTCTCCAAAGTTATTGATGTCCATCTCTGAAATTTTTCAACAATCATCACAAAAAATTGATTTCAAGAACTATAAGGTGGAAACTACTATATCGACTTAAGGAGAGCTGAACATGCATCAAAACTAAATTATTTCACTCAAATCACGCATGCTAACTCACATAAGCTTTCACCTACAGTACCAAAATACTCAAGAAATACTATACCAAATAAAATTCTACTTGGATCATCGGAGGAGTCACATACCGGAGATCAAATACATCAAATTTCAGCACAAATGATGGGCTCAGGAAGGAGATCTAAAATCCAGAGGAAGAACAGCAAGAACACGGGTTCCAGGAAATGTTTTCAGTTTGGGAGGTGAGAGAGAGCACTTTGGCAGTGGAGAGAGTAAGTGGAGGGCCAGGGGCGCCACACCATGTGCTGGCGCCACCACGGGTAGGCCGCGCCACCCCATGGTGTGCCTGACTGGTGGGTCCCCCTAGGGCCTCCCAGGTCACTCTTTACCTCATTTTTTACGTAAAAAATTGTTATAATTTTTCTGGAATTTTTCGAGAAACTTTATTTTCTAGGTTTTTTCAGAATTTAATAATTAATTATAAACCTAGAAAACAATTATGAAAAGGTGGAAAACGAAACCAAAACCAGAACTACAGAGGTTCCAAAATATTCTAATGTGTAAGTACACAGTGAAAACAAAGGTGGAAGTGGAGAAAACAAAATTATAGTTGGAGAAAACAAACATAACATGGTGAAAACAAAAGAAATCACTGTGAAAACTAAAGTATGGATGGTGAAAACAAGGGTATGAATGATGGAAACATGATTGTACTAAATTAGCAAGGTGATAACATAAGTAAATATGGTGAAAACATAATGGGGAAAGTTAAAACATAGTTAAAACATTGTCCTGTTCATTCAAAACCATTTTGTTAACAAGGGTGATCAAGTCTCGTTACCAGAAAAATTATCATATGAAGCAAAACTTTGCTGATCACTAAACAATTGTGTTACCTCAAACTTCATAGACATAGTCCCAATCATAATAATTTCATATTCTTTTGGTGGTACTGGAATGGGACAATAAAATTCTCTAATCTTGATGGTCTCAATATTTTCAATTGAATTTAAACCATATCTTGTATCAATCTTCTTGGGAAACTAAACAGTATGCTCTTTATCATTAACATTAAAAATTACTTTTCCTTGATGGAAATCAATAACAGCCCCTGCAGTATTAAGAAAATGTCTCCCAAGAATAATAGACATATTATCATCTTCGGGCATTTCCAACACAACAAAGTCAGTTAATATCAAACAATTAGTAGAAAATTGAACATGAACATTCTCACATATACCAATAGGAATAGCAGTAGATTTATCAGCTATTTTCAAAGATATATCAGTGTATCAATTTTTCAAGAGAGAGTCTCTTATAAAGAGAGAAAGTCATAACACTAACTCCAGCTCCCAAGTCACATAAAGAAGTTCTAACATAATTATTTTTAATAGAACAAGGGATAGTAGGAATACCAGGATCGCCAAGCTTCTTTGTGAACTTTGCCATTGAAAGTGTAATTAGCAAGCATAGTGTAAATTTCCTCATTAGGAATTTTACTTTTCTTTGAGACAATATCTTTCATATATTTTGAATAAGGAGTCAGTTTTATAGCACCAGTCAAAGGAATTTGCAAAAACAGAGGTTTCATCCACTCACAGAATTTATTATAATGTTCTTCTTCCTTAGATTTGTGGTTCTTTACCATGTTTATTGGCAATGAAATCCTCCTTAGTATACTTTACGGTTTTATTTTTCTTTTCAGATTTAGCTACAGATTCTTCTTTATCAGAAGCATCACTTTTATCATTACCACTTTCAGTTTCAGCATCAGAAATAGACATACTATTAGGATCTTTAGCGGGTTTAGGAGATTCTACAACATTTTTATGTCTCTTCTTCTTTTTCTTAGAAGGAGAACTAATGTTTTTGGTTGCTGATAATCTTGTTCAATTTTTTTAGGATGTCCTTCAGGATACAATGGGTCCTGAGTAGAAACACCACTTCTAGTAATTATTTCACAAACATGTTTATCTCTAGAAGCATTAGCTAGCATATATTTTTGCACTTTAGTAAGTTGATCAATTTGAGTTTGAACCATTTCAAAATGTTTAACAAGCATTTTAACATCATTAGAGGTTCTTTCAATAATACTATGAAAATTATCAATAGCTCTAGAGTTTTCCATAAGGTGATTTTGCACTCTCATATTAAAATTGTCTTGCTTAACGACATAATTATCAAATTCATCTAAGCATTGATCAGGTGATTTCGAATAGGGAATATCTCTATTATCGAAGTATTGGAGAGAGTGTACCTCAACTGTTGATGGATGAGGAATAGGCTTACATAATTCTTCTATAGGAGGTAAATTCTTCACATATTCATATTCAATACCCCTCTCTTTAAGAGATTTCTTGGCTTTCTTCATCACTTCATCATTTAATTCAATCATCCCTCTCTTCTTGGGTGCTGGTATTGGTGTTGGCTCTGGTGTAGGTGTAGGCTCAGGTATATCCCAATCATCATTATTTTTTGGCTATTTTAGCCATTAATTCCCCAGCTTCTTCTGGAGTTCTTTTCCTGAAATTACAACCAACACAACTATCCAGGTATGTCCTAGATTCAACAGTTAGTCCATTATAAAATATATCTAGAAGCTCATTTTTAGGTAGTGGATAACCAGGGAAAGCTCTTATTAAAGAACAAAACCTTGTCCAAGATTCAAGTAATTTTCTCCTTTAATTTTCTCAAATTTAAAGATCTCTTGCACATCAGCATGTTGAGCACTAGCAGGAAAATATTTTTGAAAGATAGCATTAATCAAATCCATAGGACTAGTAATATATCCAAGCGACAGATTGTTAAACCGAGTTTTAGCTTCATCTTTTAACGAAAAAAAGAAATTTTTTGGTAACAAAATAAGTACGTAGCTTAGTATAATTAGAAAATAAACTACTCATAGATGAAAGCTCATTTATGTGTTCCATAGCACTTTTACTTTCAGTTCCGCAAAAAGATTCCTTCTCAACAATAGATATGTAAGATAAATCTAGAGAGAAATCATAATCCTTGTCTCTAATGTGTATGGGAGATGTAGCAAATTTAGCATCAAGAGAAGATTTATATTTAACAACATGTCTTGCAAGAAGACTCTTAAGAGCACTTGCACCAGTAATAGCACGAGATTCTTCAATAAAATCATCATTAAGTTCAATATATGTTTCATCAAGATCATCAATAAGCTTAGTTGAATTAGCCGGTGTACCAATATTTTCAACAGAAATTTCAGCATTTTTAATTTGTTTGGATTTCAGCATCTAGGAAAGGACCTAGAGAACCAGTATCATCAAGCACAGTAGAAGCATCATCAAAAGTATCAGAAGCATTCTCAGACTCAGGAGAAGTAACAGTGTGTGTAGCATGTGGTGGTGTAAGAAGCTTACTCATAACAGATGGTGAATCAAGAGCAACAGAGGTGATCAGAGTTGTACCTCCCCTTGTAGTGGATGGTAATATAGGAGCTTTTCCATCATGAGTCTTCCCCATGATGAAAGGCTTGCACCGAACAATATCACGATCAAGTGAGCAAATAAATAATGCTATGCTCCTCGGCAACAGCGCCATAAAATAGTCTTGATGACCCACAAGTATAGGGGATCGCAACAATCTTCGAGTGAATTAAAACCCAAATTTATTGATTCGACGCAAGGGGAGCCAAAGAATATTTATAAGCCTTAACAACTGAGTTTTCAATTCAGCTGCACCTGAAAATAGACTTGCTCGCAACAATTTATCAGTGGTAACAGTTTTATAGCAGCAACGGTAGTGAAATAACAGCAGTAGTAAAATAGTAACAATGGTATCAATCGTGAAAACAGCACTAGCAATCGCGGAAAACAGCAGGATGGGAGTACCGTAGGCATAGAGGGAATGGATGGACGAGCGTTGCATTGGATAGCAAGGGTCGTGTAATAATAATAACGTGGGATTGCAAATAATAATAAAGCACCCAAGTTCTAGGTTAACCATAGACATGTGTTCCAATATAGTCATATGTGCTGATACGTCTCCAAGTATCTATAATTTCTGATGCTCCATGATCATATTATGCCAATTGCTATATGTTTTCTCCCTTATTTATAACATTTTTATATGTTTTTCGGGACTAACCTATTTACAAGATGCCAAGTGCCAGTTCCCTGTTTTCTGTTGTATTTGGTTTCAGAAAAGTTGTTCTGGAAACATTCTCGGAATTGGACCCCACAAAACCCGATGTGCCTATTTTCCCCGGAAGCATCCAGAACACCAAAGGAGAGTCAAAGATGGGCATCAGGGGGGCCACACCATAGGGTGGCGCAGCCTCCCCCTGGCCGCGCAAGCTATAGGTGTGGGGCCCCCAGGCCTCCACCTCCTTTGCCCTTTCGCCTATTTATTCCCCCCGCATGGAAAACCCAAAACACCTGATCAAAAATCCCTGAAAAGTTCCGCATTCGCCGTCGTCAACCCTAGATCAGAGGGGTTCTGGAGCTTTCTCCCGGCATCCTGCCGGAGAGGAAATCATCACCGGAGGCTTCTACATCACGATGCCTGCCTCCGGAGTGATGTGTGAGTAGTTCATCCCTGGACTACGGGTCCATAGGAGTAGCTAGATGGCTGTCTTCTCCTCATATACCTCCATGTTTAGATCTCATGAGATGCCTGTCATGATCGAGATCGATCTTATGTAATTCTATATGTCTTGTTTGCTGGGATCCGATGAATATTGAACTTATGCCAAGTTGATTATAGTCTTTATTGCATATGTTATTTGTGATCTTGCATGCTTTCCGTTGCTAGGTGTTGCTTTGCCCAAGTAGTTGCTAGTGACTCCAAGACGGAGTATTTATGCTAGATAGTGGGTTCATGCCTCATTTTCGCTTGTGCTCGAGTGACAGAAACATGACGGGGGAGGATGTGTTGTTGCCACTAGGGAGAAAACAGCGGTGTGAGTGCTTGTGTGTAAAATGATTGTTTACATTACACACATTGTTTAATGCAGTTATCTGTTGCTTGCAACTTAATACCTAAGGGGTTTCGGATGATAACCTGAGGGTGGATTATTAGTCATAGATGCAGATGGATTTCGGTCTATGTATTTTGTTGTAATGCCCGCACTAAATATCATAGTAGTCATCATGTTATAATGTGCACTACGGTGCAACCTCTATTTGTCAATTGCCCAGCTGTAATTTGTTCACCCAGCATGTTATCTTTATGGATATACACCACGAACCTATGAACCCCGGTCCATTTTCCACACTGTTAAACAAACCACAACAATTTCCCGCTTTCTTTACTTACTGCAAGCATACACCATTTTCCACACTATACGTCTAATCTTTGTTTTCAGCAAGACCGGTGAGATGGACAACCTCACTGTACAGTTGGGACAAAGTATTTTGGTTGTGTTGTGTGTAGGTTCCACGTTGTTACTGACACCGGTGAGGCGCCATCACCACCATTAGTGTCATCAACCTTCCCGAGATCCTCTTCCTCCTACTGGATTGATAACCTTGGTTATTAACTAAGGTAAATTCTTGCCGCTTGCTCATCAAACCCTCCTCTTGGGGTTTCCAGCACACCATCTGATGCATGTAAAATGCATACATGAACTTTGCATGGTATTACTTGTTTTTCCTACATATTAGCAACTTATATTCATGTTTTATAATGATTTGGGGGATTTTCTAAACAATCCCCCTTCTTTTGGTTCTAACCCAGTTTTTCCAGAAAACGTACTTTTTAGTGTTTCAGACTTTCCGGGAGCTTCGGGACTCCAAAAAGGGCAAGGTCAAAGAGCACGGTTCAGAATTTTCGAGACGAAGACCATGGGCCAAAGTAGAGGGCCAAAAGGCCAACCAGGTGGCAAAGAGGACACTCCACGCGGCCAGATTCCTTGGCCGCGTGAGAGGCCCCCTTTTTGCCCCCGTGGCACCGATGCCGTCGATCTTTCTTCTCCCGAGTGTCTCGTGACCTATAAATGACTATATAAAGGGTCCCCTGGCCTTTTCGAGGAGGAGGCGGCGCCGAGAGACGAAACCACAAAACAGAGAGACAGAAGGCTGCCGCCGGAGAAGATCGGAGGGGGGAAACGCCGCCGGGATCACCCCCGGAGGGCTCCACCCCCCTCCGGCGTGTTCATCATCAACATCTACAGCAAGATCAGCTCCATCTCTCCACTGTAATCTCTTGGCAAACACGATGTATGATGCAATACTATATTCCCTTGATGTATTGTGTCTCCCCGTCTATGTTTGAGTAGTGAATTGTTCTTGGCAATGGTGAAATAGTTCGTTGATTGGTTGCATACAAGTTTGTTATCTTCTATGATTGTCTTTATGTACAATATATGAGTGCACGCATATGTTGGGGAATGCATGTAAGGTGATCACCGGTAGCATAATGGAGTGGTGGTGACTTGGGAGTGACAGTAACCTGAGACCGAGCCACAAAGTTAAGTTATTGGGGGATATATATAGGGGACCTTAGAACGTAAGGCTATGGTGGGACTTTATGTCTTAATCAATCTTGTGCAGTCATTTACTTGGCCACATGATCCATCATAAGGGGTTGTAGATCATTTACTTGACTATACCTATTCATGGCTCCTTCCTAGAAGAAACAACTAAGACTAAAACATGTGCTTCACTAATTGTGACAACCACACGAACGAAACACCTATTGCTAGAACACTTGCTCCCTTGAGATACTTGAGATATTTGCTGCTTGCTACTTGTGAAACTTGCTTAGAAACTTGCTTTAGAAACTTGCTTTATGATTACTTGCATTTTAAACTTGCTTCACTAGTTACTAGACAAACCACACTCAACATCACTTGCTTTTAATTAGTTAGTTCCTTTTAGTCAAACTTATTGCTTTGCATAAACAGCCATATAAGAGGGTTATAGGGCTTTAGAGAATAGATAGCTTACCTTCAGCTCCTCGTGGGTTCGACACTGAAATACTTATCGAAAGTTACTACAATTGATCTCCTGCACTTGGGAGTCATCAAGCACTTTTATGGCGTCGTTGCCGGGGAGCGTTGTGCTAAGCTTTTATTCTTGTTTGCATTGCATACTAACATATAAACCTAAAACACAAAAAAAATTATAAAATGGAAAACAACTAAACAATTATAGAACTGTATAATATCTACCTTGAATTAGGACATGAAGTTTGAGGAGAAATTGAAAAATTATTTGCACAACAATCATATTTGTGGTAGTACTAATTCTTTGAACACCTTTATTGCTAAGGAAAACCTTGAGCTTGGGGAAGTTTGTCTTGATGAATATGATATTTTTAGTCCCCCTACTATTGAGGATAAAAATGGTATACTTGCTGATTCTATGGAAAGTTTTAAGCTTGGGGAAGTTGGTTTTGATGAGCATGTATTTCTAGTTCCCCAAGCTTGGAGGAGAAAATTCACTTTGATGATACTATGCCTCCTATATATGATGATTGCAATGAAAATTATGAATGTTTAACTCCCACTATCACTAATGAGGATTTTACTTATGTGGAGAGTAGTGATTCTTTTATGCATGTGGCTCATGATAAGAATGTTTTATGTGATATTCATATTGTTGAATCTATTCATGATGCCACTGAAAATTATTATGAGAGAGGGAAACATGGTTACACATATTTCAACAATATTAAGTTTCCCCTCTTTATGCTGAAAGTATTGAAGTTGCACTTGATCTACCTTTTTATGCTTTCTATTATGTGCTTCTTTTATTTGTTTCAAAACAAAATGCCAATGCATAGGAAAGGGGTTAGACTTAAAAATAAATTGTTTAATATTTTTTGGTGTGTTCCTTATGCTTTAATTTACTATTCGGTTTGAGCACACATTTGTGTCTTTTCAACATGTAAAATACCTTTACCTACTGTTATGTATCATTTAGTTTAAGATTTTAATTTTATAAAAAATTTGGGAAAGTAAATGAGAAGGATGAGTAATGGAGAAGTTGGGGCCGACCTTGAACATGTGTTGTTCATGCCAATGAAACCATTGCAAAGTCTCTATCATAAAAACTTTTTCCAAAGCTAAAAACAATAAAAATATTAGTTCACTACTGTAGCATCACATTTCTGTCTTATTTCTCATCTTAAATAGCAAGAATAATCTTATATGAGAGATAGGATTAAACAATAGTAATTAGCTGTCAAGAAAACAGATTCCTGAACTTCACTGCGAAAAATGTTTAAAATTGCAGAAGTGGAATTTTGACCTGGTAATTTACGACAGCAATATTTAGTCATCACATATTTCATTAGATTTAAGTTTTCTGATTTGAGCAACTTAAGTGCCTCTAAAAATTCACTCTTTACGGGCTGTTCAGTTTTTGGCAGATTATGTCTTTATTTTGCATTGCTCTCATTACTTGTGTTTTGTGTGGTTCTTTTGATCAAGGAGCAATGCACAACTGTAGTAACAGTAGTTAATATTTAGAATCACCTCATGATTTGTCTTTGCTGTACCTATGTGGATTTTATTTATGGAGGCACTAACCCCTCTAATCAAGTTTTATGTTGAGATTTGTGTAAGAAGAATTTTTCAGGAGGAAGAGTTGAGTGAGATGAACAAAGATCAAGAGGTACAACCAATCAAGCTTGGGGATGTACCCCTGGGCTCACCCTACATGTATCAAATAAGTACAAGAATCCAAACTTGGGGATGCCGAGCCACCTCACTCCAACCATCATGATGTTAAGTAAGTAAAGCCTAGCTATATGGCTATAAAGAAAACGCTTTACAGGAGGCAACCCGGTTGTTTTTGTTTGGATTTTCCTAGTGTCCTCTTTCTGTCTCAAGAGATTAGTTTTTTTTGTTTTAATTCTGGAGTTTTCAATAAAGAGTCAAGTCAAACCCATTTGGACTTATAAGTTGCTATCCTAGTGCATGAAATTTCTGTTTCAGCACGATTCTGCTCACCGTATGATTTTACGTTTTTTATTGGTATGTCGGATTGAACTAATTTTTTAGTACGTTCTGCAACTTTTCGTCCTCTGTAAGCAAAAAAATTGGCTTAATTTTTTGACGAGTCTAGATTAGGGAAAAACGTTCGTTTTGCTGTTGTTGCTTTTCTGGACAGATTCTGCCTTCTTTTGTTTTATGCACTCTTTGGGCTTGGGAATCGAATTTCCATGATTCTTTCAAGCAAGAGAGTGAACATACAACATAATGAACCTTATTGTCTATCTACTGGAGCATTTGATTTGGAATTTTGCACAACAAGCATGTGATTTGTTTGTCCTTGCTAATCTCACCCCACAGAAAAAGAATGGGAGAAACATGTTTTGTGAAGTTTTTTCACAGGGAATAGAGGAGCTGCGCCTCAAGACATCCAAGAATGGTGAAAGCCATAAGCTTGGGGATGTGATGAACACCCCACTGGAGCTACACTCTTTTGGTTAGCACATGTCTACTTTCTGTTTTTCTAAGCAAAGCATTTATCGTAGAGACTTGAAGCGTCTAGTTTTTGTTTTTATTTTTGTTTTGATAAGACCACACCCATCATTTTATATGAGATTGAGCTACTGGAGTGTGGGGTTGGAATGCATTGGATGCTAGTATTATGACTTGGAATAGGTATGCCATGGTTGATTTGAAGAGCTACATATGTTTGCATGATTTATAGCCTTTTTATGTGTAGAAATTTGCAATAATGTTGTCTTGAGCTATCTCTTATTCATGTCCTTGATGTTAATTGCTGATTTATTTAGTTTGTCATGAAATGAATAGTTCTATGGACATATGCATGCATAGTAGCTGGTCAACTATCTCCCTCTTGCTAGCCAAAAATTTAAAAATTCCAACAAGTAAAAACTTGTTTCCAACACTCCTTAGCCAAGTATTTCCAGTGAGTCCACCATATCTTCCCATTAGCTTAATTGCTATTCCGAGTATGTTTACCATGTTATTGGGTTATTTATGTTCTAAATTAAGATATTCACTTTATTAATTGTCATGGGTTGAACTTGGGATAGGACTCTCACGAACTTTTGAAGGCACACTTTACTTTTTATGCATCTAATAAACATGACCCAATAATGGGAGCCACAAGTTTTGCGTTTGACAAGTGTGTGGTTGGGAGCTAGCTATAAACGTGTATCACCGGAAAGCTTTCAACATTGCACAAAAATTTACATTTGGTTTATATCATGTACTTTTGTTTTTGGACTCCTGCCATGCCGAAATGAAATAGAGGAATAGTAAGTTTTGATGAGTAAGTATCTATATGACTAGAGAAACGCATTGGGCCGCTAACCCAAGCCATGCTTTATCATGGTGAAAATTTACTTACAGCTTGAGTGACTCTACAACACATCCTACAATAAAATAAGAAGCTGTGCATAATAGTGAATGAAAATAAAAAGTATGATGAGTCTACTCCGTTTGTTTGTCTTGTCATTGTGACATGGGCTTGTTTCCATGTCATGGGGCAAGAGGTACCTCTTTGCGGTTCTCTATGATGTCATCTTTACCTACTAATAAAGGCAATAAGGCTTCTTGCAAAATTTTCGTCCAACATAAAAAGACAGTTATACCCTCCCACCAAACCGCATACTACAACACTTTTGCCATCAAAACGTTTCACATAATAAAAAGAAAAACACACGTCTTCTCCTCCCACCCGGTCCGCCTCCTCCATGCCCACCGGCTAATAGCACCGTCGGGCTCTCCCCATGACCCAGCCTACCGCTCCCTATTTGGCAACGGAAATCCCTGGTGTACCCTGCCTCCATGGCCACCCATATCCTTCCGTATATCTTGGCGCTCCCCGCCTCCATGGCAATCCGGCGGCATATTGAGCGGGGCGAGCTCGGCTTGTCCGAGGGGAGCGGTTCCAGACAACCAGCATGACCGCCCGGCAGCAGATCTAATGGGGCGAGCTCGACTTGTCCGAGGGGGGCGGTTTTAGACAACCTGCGATGAACATATTCCAGAAATTAGTCTACCCGAGGAGTTGCCAGATCAACCGAGATACAGCACAAGGGGATTCTCAGTGAGAGGGGGTTTTCGGAATAAAGTATTCAGGTTTTAAATGGCTAATAGATACACAGATTTTACAACCACGAGGATGGATTTGTGGGGAGGAATCAATGGATTTGGGCAATAGGTGTCAGCTCTTAATCAGTTCGTCGGATTTCTTCTTTGTCTTTCAGCTCCATGATTACCCTGTGTGTTCTGCTCTTGTGCTTCAAGAGATTGTCATTACTTGCTAGGGATGGTGTTGCGGCACCTCTGGAGACTCCCCGGTCCATTCCTCTGCTGCTTCATCTTTTTGTGTTGTGTTAGGTTTGTTTCCAGTAAGCAGCTCGACAGAGCTTTTTACTGAACATATAAGGCTGAATTTTCAGGATTGGAGTTATAATGTATCCTTGTAAGTTTTGTATTTACCTGCAGAAAGGATCTCATACATCGTTCATTTTGTATTTCTGTCCTGCAACTATATTTCCAGTTTACCAAGATGAGCAATCGTGAGCTTACACTTGAAAAATCGGGATTTGTTTGTTAGGTCTTTATTTTCATGTGAAAGACGATATACCATAGAGAAGTGGCCAAGTGACTCAAAGCAGTATTTATCACTCTGTACCCATATCTGAAGGTTTAGGCACTTCTAAACTTATGTAGACTTCTTTTTAACCATATAGCAGATAAATTATTGTATACATTTCTGTAACTAAAATCCGAATAAAAGATGTGTGGTTGCTTCTAAAAGCATCTCCACTCGTTTTCCCCTCCCCCACGAGGATCCATTTTTTCGCCGTTTGGGGGTACTCTTCCACCCGTGTCCACCCCAAGCCTTCGCGAGCGTGGAGATACATGGGCTCTGACTCTGGCTGCACGCTGCATTGCGCGGGCGCGGACACGGCGGGGGAGCGGAGGGCCGTGCTAGACTTCAAGGAGGCCATTACCGCGGACCCGGACGCCGTGCTCTCCTCTGGACGGCCATCGGCGACCCATGGGCTGCCCTCTCACCATCCATGTCCCGCCTCCCAGACCTCGAATCTGTCTCCCTCTTCGGGCGGCGAGGCCCTATATCAGCGCAGCCCCGGCCACGCGCCTGATGCGCCCCTCGCTGCGCCCTGGCCTCCATCTCGGGCGTGGCCGAGCTCGGGTGAGGCGAGGGAAGGGATGCGGGATGGGCGGCACCGGCCACACGCAACGGCGAGGTGCGCCATGGCCACGTGCAGCAACGTGAGATGGCCCGACCACAGAGCTCGGCCTCGATGATGGCGAGTCAGGCATGGGCGGAGCTGGGCCACACGGTGCGGGAGGAGGAGGGATGGACGACCGAGGCTCCTTGTGCGTGTGCGTCCATGGCGGGCGACAACGTCGAGAAGGCATGTGGCGTGCGGCGCGCGGAGAGGAGGAGGCGGCCGGGATCGGGCGTGGGGCGAGCGCGCTCGAGGATGAGGATGATTTTTTCCTCGCCTCGGTCTTCGGTGGGCAGGGGGCAGTAAATGGGTAGGCCAGGGAGGGAAAAGGGGAAAGAGACGTGGCAGGTGGGCCACGCGGCGAAATATGCCCCCCAACAGCCCCCCGATGCGCTGGGGGTGGGCTGGGATTGCCAGCGCATATTTTGGCTAAATCCGGCGGAAATTGAGACTTTGGGGGCACGAGTTGGACGATTGTGTTACGTCGACGGATAAAAACGTGCCCGGGGTGCTCGTGGGGAGGCTTGAGCGGAGATGTTCTAAGCGTGCTATCATCAAAACGTGAGATACAGAGCGACACAGTGCGGCAAGTGGAGAGGCGGGAGTTGTGAATGGAGCTGTGGGGACGGCGGGGTGCGGCGAGTTGGGAGGCGGGGTATGCACGGTGACGAGTGGAAAGGCGGGTTCTGCGGCGAGGTGGCGGGTATTTGAAAGGTTGACGGTGTATACAAGGACTAGCGATGCAGTAGTTGGTAGGAGAGCAGGAGGCTGGTCGATCTAGGTATTTTGAGACAGTGTGGTTTGTATCATCAGATATAAAAATATTCGATAAAAATAATGTACGAGCATGTTTTCTTAATTTTTATGCTCCATGGCAATGCATGTGAATTTTCGCTATAATATTAAAAACGGAGAACCAGGCGAGTTACTCCCTTCGAAATGAAAAATTCATGGATTCGACTATGTCAGTTTTGTGCGGCAAACAAACGGACTCTAAAATAATTTTTTAACTCCCATTGCAACGCACGGGCATATTTACTAGTTAATACTTATTATGATTGTACAAACCTTATTAGGAATCTTAAGTTGAGTAATCATGGAGTAGGTTTTCACACTCACGGGGCATGAGGCTTTCAATTACCTTGTCATTCACATTACTTCAACATTCACCATTTAAGATGCTAGTGATAAAGGGGCAATAAGAGTCCTAGATCAATGGATACCACATTAATTAGTAATTTTAGTTGAATAATTTAGAGGCTAAATAAGACTTGATCATGTTTTACCTCTACTCAATTTTCTCCAAAGTGTCCACCATATTTTCTATTTTCCATTATGATATTCTTTGACCAATATAGGATTTTATTTTTCATTTTGTGTATGCATTTGGTCCATAGTGCTTTTATTTCATTATACACTTTGTGAACTTTCATGAAGCATCTTTGCTTGCATATTTGATATTTCTTACAACATGAATTGTATATTGCTACTCATTTCTAGTATTAATCATTTGATTATATGTAGCATGAATAATCCTCCTTGATATCCCATGATTGTTTCAATATGCAAAGTCCATGTTAGTTTTATCACCTTCATACTCGAGGACGAGCATGGGTTAAGCTTGGGAATGTTGATGCATGTAAAATGCATACATGAACTTTGCATGTTATTACTTGTTTTTCCTACATATTAGCAACTTATATTCATGTTTTATAATGATTTGGGGGATTTTCTAAACAATCCCCCTTCTTTTGGTTCTAACCCTGTTTTTCCAGAAAACGTACTTTTTAGTGTTTCAGACTTTCCGGGAGCTTCGGGACTCCAAAAAGGGCAAGGCCAAAGAGCACGGTTCAGAATTTTCGAGACGAAGACCATGGGACAAAGTAGAGGGCCAAAAGGCCACCAGGTGGAAAAGAGGACCCTCCACGCGGCCAGATTCCTTGGCCGCGTGACAGGCCCCCTTTTTTCCCCCGTGGCTCCGATGCCGTCGATCTTTCTTCTCCCGAGTGTCTCGTGACCTAAAAACGACTACATAAAGGGTCCCTTGGACTTTTCGAGGAGGAGGCGGCGCCGAGAGACGAAACCACGAAATAGAGAGACAGAAGGCTGCCGCCGGAGAAGATCGAAGGGGGGAAACGCCGCCGGGATCACCCCCGGAGGGCTCCACCCCCCTCCGGCGTGTTCATCATCAACATCTACAGCAAGATCAGCTCCATCTCTCCACTGTAATCTCTTGTCAAACACGATGTATGATGCAATACTATATTCCCTTGATGTATCGTGTCTTCCCGTCTATGTTTGAGTAGTGAATTATTCTTGGCAATGGTGAAATAGTTCGTTGATTGGTTGCATACAAGTTTGTTATCTTCTATGATTGTATTTATGTACAATATATGAGTGCACGCATATGTTGGGGAATGCATGTAAGGTGATCACCGGTAGCATAATGGAGTGGTGGTGACTTGGGAGTTACAGTAACCTGAGACCGAGCCACAAAGTTAAGTTATTGGGGGATATATATAGGGGACCTTAGAACGTAAGGCTATGGTGGGACTTTATGTCTTAATCAATCTTGTGCAGTCATTTACTTGGCCACATGATCCATCATAAGGGGTTGTAGATCATTTACTTGACTATACCTATTCATGGCTCCTTCCTAGAAGAAACAACTAAGACTAAAACATGTGCTTCACTAATTGTGACAACCACACGAACGAAACACCTATTGCTAGAAAACTTGCTCCCTTGAGATACTTGAGATATTTGCTGCTTGCTACTTGTGAAACTTGCTTTAGGATTACTTGCATTTTAAACTTGCTTCACTAGTTACTAGACAAACCACACTCCACGTCACTTGCTTTTAATTAGTTAGTTCCTTTTAGTCAAACTTATTGCTTTGCATAAACAACCATATAAGAGGGTTATAGGGCTTTAGAGAATAGATAGCTTACCTTCAGCTCCTCGTGGGTTCGACACTCAAATACTTATCGAAAGGTACTACAATTGATCTCCTGCACTTGGGAGTCATCACCATCAAAGACCATCAAGAATTTCTGGCGCCGTTGCCGAGGACTTAATCATCATCAAGAAGCCTCCCCGTCAAGGCACCATCACAAGCATCATGTGCTCACAATGAGAAACTTGCACACCATATTTTGTCCTACCAGCCCATGGCAGCGGGGCCTCTAGGGAAACTACTGGTAATTAAGGTGCTCCTTTTAATAAAGCACCAGAGCAAAGCATTAACACTCCGTGAACACATGTGATCCTCACATCACAGCCATCCCCTCCAGTTGTCCCAATTTCTGTCACTTTGGGGCCTCGGGTTCCAGACAATGACATGTGTAAACAACTTGCAGGTATGATAAAAAACATAATTATACTCATGAAACAATAACATGTTCAGATATGAAATCATGGCACTCGGCCCCAAGTGACAAGCATTAAGCATAACAAGTTGCGACAACGGAAAAAACACTAACAACGGATACTAGGCACTATGCCCTAACAATATGGCATTATTACATGATCAATCTCATCCAATCCCTTCCATCCCTCTCAGCCCACAGCGGGGTTTACTCAAAAATGGATGGGGGAATCATGGATGGTTGATGGAGAAGGAGTGGTGGTGTGGATGGCGATCATCTCCTTCGAATCCCCGCCCCGGCAGGGTGCCAGAACAAGAACTTCTGATCCTCGAATTGAGTTTCGGGGTGGCGACGACGCTTTGTTGTGTTTCTGTGGAATATGACAAACCCCTCGGTTTTTAGCTTACGAGGCATATGTAGTTGGAAGGGGAGTCCGAGGGGGTGAGGGCATGGCCCACACCACCCGGTGGCGCGGCCAGGGGGTGCGCCAGGGGGTGGTGTGGCCCCCTCCTGGCCCCCTTTTGGCTCCCGGGGTCTTATGGTGTTTTAGGGTCAATGGTATCTTTTCTGGGCAATTTCCTGAAAGTTGATTTTTTCTTCAAAAAAACGAGACAGCAAGGTAATTCTTCCGAAAACAGTGTTAGTCCGTGTTAGTGGTATTCAAAACTCACAAGTTTAGAAGAAAACAATAAGAGAAGTGTTCGGAAAAGGAGATACGTTTTGGACGTATCACTCGCAATAACCAAATTTTGCCAAATGTGTCCACCATACCTACGAACATGTGGTATTTAACCGCCACTCCAAGTAAATTTCTGATGTGCTACCTTTAAAATTTCAAAATTACTCCTGTTTTGTGCCCCTGTTTTAGCTCATGAGGACGTTAATTTAGAATATTTATCTCACATGTTGATTGGACTTTACACACCTAGACTAGCGGCACATTCGCTGATCCAAAATAATTGAAGATATAGAAGTGGGGTGCCCAACCCCAAAATTGGTTACTATAAAATTCTCTTCACTATTCCCCCCTGATTTATCAGTCAAAGCATAATTGTGTAAACAAAAGAGAAGAGGGATGACCTTCTGACCCCAGATGCGTCCTTCAAATGGGAGCCGCTATTGTGAAATCTAGTTGGCTTGCAACGTACTGTATTTTCTGTTTACCATTCGTTGACATAAGCATACACCTCTCTAAAAAATGTTTTCAATACCTATATTTAATAAAATAAAAAGCTCTAGCACATGAGTTAATCCCTACTTCCCTCTGTGAAAGGCCTTTCTTTTGCTTTATGTTGAGTCTCCATCTTCTAACTTTATGCACAGTTGAGAGAGCGTAGTGCCATTCTGAGTTCAATTGGCATCAATCCCAAATATATAAACGTATCCATAATTTCTTATGTTCCATGTTGTTTTCATGCCATATGCTACATGTTTCCTAGACACTTTATGTCATTTTTATAGATTTTCTCGCACTAACCTATTGACAAGATGCCATAGAGCCATTTTCAGTTTTCTGCTGTTTTTGGTTTCAGAAAATTTGTTCTAGAAATCTTCTCGGAAGTGGACGAAACGAAGTCTGAGAGTCTTAGAAATTTGTCACGTACACGGAGTCCAGAGGGGACCTGGAGGCCCCAAACCATAGGGCGGTGCCCCCCCCCCCCCGGCCGCACGAGCTGGTGGTGTGGGCCCCCTGGACACCCACCGACGTTGCCCTCTCGCCTGTTTAAGCTCCTCTTCGGTTAACCATAAACACCTGGGCCTTTTCCACTAAAATGATCTGTAGTCACCGCCATCGTTAACCCTGGTTTGGGAGGGTTCTGGAGATCTCCTCGGCACCCTGCCGGGAGGGGAATTCATCACCGGAGGGCTCTACATCACCATGCCTACCTCCAGAGTGATGCGTGAGCAGTTCATCCTTGGACTACGGGTCCATAGCAGTAGCTAGATGGTTGTTATCTCCTCTTTATACCTCATGTTTAGATCTTGTGAGCTGCCTAACATGATCAAGATCATCTTATTGTAATGCTACATGTTGTGTTTGCTGGGATCTAATGAATATTGAATGCTATGTCCAATGATTATCAATCTATCATGTTTATGTTATTTATGATCTTGCATGCTCTCTGTTACTACTAGATGTTCTAGCCAAGTTGATTCTTGTAACTCCAAGAGGGGGTATTTATGCTAGATAGTGGGTTCATGCCTCCCTTTCACTCACGCTCGAGTGACAGAAACGTAACGGGTGGGGGATGTGATGTTGCCATTAGGGAGAAAACAATGATGTTTACAGTGTTTACATTACACACTTTTCTTAATGCAATTATCTATTGCTTGCAACTTAATACCCGAGGTTTGATTGGATGATGCTCCGAGGGTGGATTATTAGTCATAGATGCATTTGGATAACGGTCTATGAATCTTGTTGTAATGCTTGCATGAATCACATAGTAATCATCATGTCATGCATATGCACTACGGTGCAGCCTTTATATCTGTCAATTGCCCAACTGTAATTTGTTTACCCAGCATGTTATCTATCTCTTTTGGAGAGACACCTCTAGTGAACTGTGGACCCCGGTCCATTTCTTTACACTGATAATACAACCACTACAACCGTTGTTTTCCTACCGCAATTACTGTTTTCTTCACTGCCGTCATTTTTCTCTTTTTATTACTGCAAACAATCACTGTTTTCGACACTATACGTCTAATACTTTGTTTCAGCAAAACCGGTGAGATTGACAACCTCACTGCTTTGTTGGGGCAAAGTAATTTGATTGTGTTGTGTAGGTTCCACGTTGTTGCTGAACCGGTAGTGCGCCCTGCCAACATCAGTTGTCTTCAAACTTCAGAAGTGATTTATTTCTCCTACGGCTCGATTGAACCTTGGTTTCTTTCGGAGTGAAAACTTGCAGTTGTGCTCTTCATACCTTCATCTTGGGGTTTCCCAACGAGTGCAAGGTCCTGCACCATCAATAACAAACACCAATCATTGTGTAAGGCTACAAAATTATGCCTTAGAGTCGCATTCCCCACTAGGTAACCCCACACTGTCACCTTGGGCCCTAGATGGTTCCAGACAAACACTAAAATTTCATAGGGTCATCCAACACAAAATATATAAATCATGATAAGCCACACACGATGCACACATTGTCACCTTTACACCGTAGTACAAAGGTGTCTCTGGAGATCTCATTAACAAAACCACTTGAGTAGCATAATAGATGAAGAGTAACATCTACTTATTCAACTAGATTACAAATCTCATGATCACATAAAGATCACACCATGGGGGAGAGAGATGAAACACATAGCTACCGGTAGATCCCTCGTCCTCGGGGAGAACCACTCCCTCCTCATCATGGGAGTCAGCAACGGCGATGAAGATGACAGTGGAGTCGATGGATATGGCTCCGGGAACAATTCTCCGTCCCGGCAAGGTGCCGGAACGGAGATTTCTGTCCCCCGAAACTTTTCTTCGATGGCGGCGGAGCTAACAGAATGTTTTGTGGATGGAGGCCGATTGATTTAAGGTTTTTGCACCAGGGGAAATATATAGGAGAAAGGGAGATGTCGGTAGGCGCCCGAGGGGCCCACACCTTGTGGTGGCGCGGCCAGGGGGACCCGCGCCGCCCTATGGTGTGGCCACCTTGGTGCCCCCTCCGTCTCTGCTTTGGACTGCATTGACGTGTCGGAAAAAATAGAGCCCTTGGATTTTGTTTCGTCCAATTCCGAGAATTTTTCCGGAACAATTTTTTTGAAACCAAAAACAACAGAAAATAAGAATTGGCACTGTGGCATCTTGTCACTAAGTTAGTCCCATAAAATCCATAAAAATGATATAAAGTGTATAAAAAAAATGTAGGAATTGGCATAATAACAACATGGAACATTAGAAATTATAGATAAGTTGGAGACATATCAACGGCCTCAAAATGGAAGACTCGCACTTGATGCGCCCAGTCATCTATGTCAGCGAGATGTCCTCATCTTCACCAAAACTGACAGTAGCAAAAAACTACTTAATAGATTTGATGTTGAAGTTTTGCTGGATGTCAACAAGCTTCTAGAGACGAAGCTTCTTTGTCACCATAACTACTTCCCTGAAATAAGAAAGTTGGGAACCTTTTGCTCACACACTTTATGATGCAGTGTGTCACGAATCTCGGTCTGGATCAGCTCTCATCCCTTCCTCCAATAGTTAGGGTTCTGAGTAGTGTGAGCCATGGTGAAGAAAGGCTGCACTCTCATAGCCCTAAACTCATTTTTTTCTAAGCCTTTCAGAGTGGTAATGCGATCGAACTGATCCTTCTTTGCCATTTCATGCCTCTGATGCTCAGCCTCAGCTTCCTCTCTCACGGTCAAGATTCTTAGCCCAACACTGCCTCTGAACACCTGTCTCTGGATCAGTGACCAAATAGTCTCGAGAGTGACCACGGTACAGACGTTGTTTTCTTGGCTTGATGTTGGGGTTTGATGAGGCCTTGGTCACTTTCCCTATAAATAGCAACAAAGCAGAAAGATAGCAATAGGATAAGCATGCATGTCAAGGAAAATCAAGTGAGAAACCATGAGGAGATTCTAGGTATGAAAAAGGTGGATCTACACCCGATCGCAGGGGACGGCATCTCTGGCCTACCGGAGTCTCCGGTATGGAATACCAGAATCTCCGTCCCTGCGACTAAGACTAAGGTACATATCCAACAACTTGATGCCCACTATGTCTAGATGATTTCAGAAGTGAACATTGTCGCCTAGGAAGATATCTACCAACAAAAACTAGGGAATGCATCTCAAAACCATCTAGGTCAAACCTAGAGAGAGGGAGATAAGGGGTGGCCTGATCTTCTCGATGAACGCTCGATAACTGTGGTATGATAACTAGTGCTACACTGAAAACTCTCCTTGGATGAACCCTGATGCCAATGCAACAACCCTCAATTCCTTTAGATATTCTCAACTACACACTCTTGCACAACATAATAAAATACTACGAGCGGTCATGTATCCCCTTATTCCCAGTGTAACAGCACATAACACGCAGAATTTGCAAAGGTAACACCACCAAACCGGTGGGGATAGTTTCACATGAACAATGTTCAAGTCTGGAAATCTAGGGTTTAATTTTAACATGGTCTACCTAATAATTTCGTGGCTCCTAGCATTATATGGAGGAGGGGGTGCGGCCAACTGAGGAGGTGCACCCCTAACCTATTCCTACTCGGTTTGGTGCAACCAAACCTTTACAAACCGAACCCAACATGGGTTTAGCCCATTTTACTCGCAGGTCCTCTAATAAAACGTTTGGGACAGCCAAGGACATGTCCTTGCTGCTCCTATATAAGCCTCCAATGCGCCTATTGCGTGGATGGATCCTTTAGCTCCTTGAGCTCTTGTGGGAAACAATCTCCATGACTTCCTCCATGTGTGCACACTTGTTTTCCACCATTGCATGCTTGTTTTCTAGCTCCTCTTGATGTTCTCCTCCATCCATGTTTGTGTTATCAATAAACCTATAATACATAAATACATACTCTTAGGTAGCATTCTTATAAACACAAACAACCGAATCAATTAAGAAGGAATTCACCTTATATTAATCATCAGTTAACTTCAATATTTCCTTCCAGATCAAGCATGAACAAGCATCATGTACCCCTATTATATCCATATCATCCTCCCATTCTTCAATACAAGACGTCCTCGGCTTGTGGTAAGATGAACGTGGAAGAAACAAAATATCTATAATAGGGTGCATCATTGTTGTGGGCATGATACATATTTTCACATGACATAAAGCAACGAAAGTTGCATGTAATTAGCACATAAGTATTACATGAAAAAAAATAGCATCTAATCAAATAGCAATCACAATTGCAAGTATAAGTGAAGCTCATATAATCATGATCATAAGGAGAAACATCTATGTATAGATTCTTATTGTTTAGTATCAAATCAAGTGTTTTCACAGAAGATCTATGATCAAATTTGGTGGTAGTAGTACACTCAATTGTTTTAACTTGTTAATTATTTTCATTATGTAAATTGCAACTCATTTTGCAAATATAAGTGAATTATAAATCTGTAGCATATGTATTTATCAAATTTTGTGGCAAACCAAACATATGTGTAACATCATGCTCAGATTTAGCAAATTGTAAACAATTCAACCGAGGTAACACAATGTTCAATTCAGCAATTCTATCACAAGTAATACATATGTGATCCACCATAAAAATTTCATTCATGTTATCGTCACTTACCAAATTAAAAGTGAAACAAGGAGCATAAGTGCTAGAATTGACATAGAAATTTCAAAAATTCTATTTATAGCACATTGCATAGTAATTGGCTCATGTAACATGGTGGAATACACAATATTAATAGGTGGTATTTTATCAAGCACTTCTTTATGTGTAATAAATACCACATGCTATATTCAAATTATCACATTGTGGAGAACTATATGTGCTTGTCAACTCATAAGAATCAACTAGCAAATTAGTAGACTCACAAAATTCAACACTTGCAAGTTTCAGCTCCAGCACCAATATCAATAGCATCCTCCTCAGATTTAGTAGGCACTGACTCATCTGTCTCAAGTGGTGTTGCAGGTTATACTTGAGTAGGCTCCCTTTCTTCAAAAGCAACCTGCATATTACAAGAGACAATACTAGGCACAATGGCATGCTCCTCAATGTATGTGGTGGTGGTGGAGGTTGTACTATAAGCTCCCTTTCTTCAAAAGCAACCTGCACATCACAAGAAACAACACTAGGAGTAGACATGATTACATTAGTAGAAATCGCCTCACATGTCTCCTTAACCTCTACAAATCCCATTACCATACACTCAAATCTTTGCATCTCAAGGTTTTCAATTCTTTGCTTTTCAAGGAATTGAGGAGACGAGAATAATGGTTGACATCTAACCTCCTATTTTTTTTAAACCATGCATGTATCATCCAATTTTTTCTTATTGTTCCAAAAGAATTCTAAGTCAGGATAATGGATATGAAAATTAACCTTATAGCTATTGCACCACTTTGCACTCAACAAAAGATGACAACAAGTAAACGCTCTAGGAAGCACGTTACAAAAAAATCGCTCCGTATGACCACAAATGGTTAATGAAATATTGGTAGCATGAGTAATATGAAGTGTAGCATCATTAGTAGTTGACATAAATGGCCTGGTACTTTCATATGTTGTCAACTGCAATGCTTCAACAACCTCAATACTAACAAAATTAACCCGAGTACGCTTATCAAGGGTAATTGCAACATGATTACTGATACGTCTCCAATGTATCTATAATTTCTGATGTTCCATGTTGATATCATGCCAATTGCTACATGTTTCCTATACACTTCATAGCATTTTTATGCATTTTCTGGGACTAACCTATTGACAAGATGCTACAGTGCCAGCTCTTGTCTTCTGCTGTTTTTGTATTTCAGAAAAGTTGTTCTAGAAATACTCTCGAAATTGGACAAAACAAATTCGAAGTCCCTATTTTTCTGTCACGTACACGGAGTCCAAAGAAGACTCAAAAGGGCCCAGGGAGGAAGCCACACCATAGGGAGGCACCCCCCTTGGCCACGCGGCCACGTGGTGTGGGCCCTCTGGTCGCCCACCGACATCGCCCTTCCGCCTATATATTGACTTCCTTAGGAAAACCTTAAGTACCTGAGCCTCCATCCACGCCGTAGCCGCCGTCGTCCTCAACCCTAGTTCGGGAGGGTTCTTAAGCTCTTCCCGACACCCTGCTGGAGGGGGGAATCATCACCGGAGGGCTCTTCATCACCATGCCTGCCTCCGGAGTGATGCGTGAGTAGTTCATCCTTGGACTACAGGTCCATAGACGTAGCTAGATGGTTTTCTTATCCAATTTTGTGCCATCATGTTTAGATCTTGTGAGCTGCCTAACATGAACAAGATCCTCTTATTGTAATGATACATGTTGTGTTTGCTGGGAACCGATGAATACTGAATACTATGTCAAGTTGATTATAGATCTATTATATGTTATTTGTGATCTTGCATGCTCTCCGTTGCTAGTAGATGCTTTGGCCAAGTAGATGCTTTTGACTCCAAGAGGGGGTATTTATGCTAGATAGTGGGTTCACGCCTCCAGTAATTTGGGAGAGTGACAGTAACTTCTAAAATTGTGGATGTGCTGTTGCCACTAGGGGTAAAACAACAATGCTTTGTCTAAGGATAATTGTGTTGTTTACATTACGAACTTTACTTAATTCAATAATATGTTGCTTGAAACTTAGTACCCAAAGTTTTCTCGGATGACGTCGTGAGGGTGGATTATTAGTCATAGATGCAGTTGGATAACGGTCTATGTATCATGTTGTAGTGCCCAAATGAATATCATAGTAGTCATCATGTCATGTATACGCATTACGGTGCATTCTCTATTTGTCATTTGATTAGCTGTAATTTGTTCACCCAGCATATTATTTATCTGTTATGGAGACACCACTAGTGAACTGTGGACCCCGGTCCATTCTTTTACACTCATAATACAACCTACTGCCAACATTGTTCTTTTTCACTTCAAACATTGTTCTCATTTCATTCACTGCAAACAAACATCATATTCCACACTATACGTCTAATCATTTGTTATCAGCAAGACCGGTGAGATTGATAACCTCACTATTTCGTTGGGGCAAAGTATATTGGTTGTGTTGTGTGCCAATTCCACGTTGCTGCTGAGCCTGGTAGTGCGCCCTGCCAACATCAGCTGTCAACAACCTTCATAAGTGATTTCTTTCTCCTACTGGTCCGATTAAACCTTGTTTTCTTACGTAGGGAAAACTTGTTGTTGTACTCATCATACCTTCATCTTGGGGTCTCCCAATGAACGTGTGTTCACACGCCATCAAGCTCTTTTCTGGCGTCGTTGTCAGGGAGGAAGATGATTTCTGCAAGGGGAGTCTCTCACCTCCGATCTTTTTACTTTGTTATTGTTTTGCTTAGTTTATTTTATTTTGTCTTGTTTGCTTCTTTATATAAAAAATACAAAAAAAAATTAGCTCTTATTATAGTTCTTATTTTTGTTATCATGTTTTAATATTGCTAAAATAAGTAACCCCGAGAACACTAAGTTGTGTGACTTTACTAGCACAAACAACAATGATTTTATTTGTACACCTATTGCTCCACCTGTTGCTAATGTAGTTTTTTATGAAATTAAGCCTGCTTTGTTAAATCTTGTTACGAGAGAGCAATTTTCTGGTGTTAGTAGTGACGATGATGTTTCTCACCTTAATAATTTTGTTGAACTTTGTGAGATGCAGAAGTATAAAGATATAGGTGGAGATATTACTAAACTGAAATTGTTTCCTTTCTCTTTGAGAGGAATAGCTAAAGAATGGTTGATATCTTTGCCTAGAAATAGTATTGATTCTTGGGATAAATGTAAAGATGCTTTCATTGGAAAATATTATCCTCCTGCTAAGATTATATCTTTGAGAAGTGACATTATGAATTTTAAACAATTTGATACTGAGCATGTTGCTCAAGCTTGGGAAATAATGAAATCTTTGGTAAAGAATTGTCCCATCCATGGACTGACTACTTGGATAATCATCCAAACCTTTTATGAAGGTTTGAATTTTTTCAAGAAACCTTCTAGATTCAACTGCTGGAGGTTCCTTTATGTCCATCACTTTGGGTGCTGTAACAAAGCCTTTTGATGATATGATGATAAATTGTTCTTAATGGCACACTAAGAGAGCTCCACAAGGTAATAAGGTAAATTATTTTGAACAAACCTCTTCCTTGAGTGATAGGCTTGATACTATTATGTCTATGCTTGTGAATGGTTAAACTCATGTTGATCCAAATAATTTTTCTTTAGCCTCTTTGGTTGCTCAAGAATAGCATGTTGATGTGAACTTCATTAACAACAGTAATTTCAACAACAATGCTTCTAGAAATAATTTTGGTAGTAACAATTATAATCCCTATCCTTCTAATAGTGGTATGGTTATGTCAGTTCCTATGGTAATTCCTACAACAACAATAGAAGTGTACCCTCTGATCTTGAAATCATGCTTAAGGACTTTATTAGTACACACACTGTTTTTAATAAATCTGTTGAGAAAAAGTTTGGCAAGATTGATGTTCTTACTTCTAAACTTGATAGCCTTGTTATTGATGTTGATCTTATGAAAATAAAGGTTATGCCTCATGATGTTAAAGAAAACTTTGAATGTCATTCAAGTTAGAATTGATGACAATGTTAAGATGTTGGCTGAATTGCATGCTAGGTGGGAAAGAGAAGATGAAATAGCTAGAAAGACTAATATAACTAGAGTGTGTACTATTACCACCACTAGTAATGCTGAAGTTTCAAATGCTAGTGAACCTCATACTATTAATGGTAAAATAATTGGTGTTGTTAGTGTCTCCACTTCTTATGTTAAATGTTTAAAATTTCCTAAAACAACTGAAACTGTTCCTGATAAAAATGCTGAACTTTTTCGAAATATGGGAGACCATGGTCCCATTACCTTTGCTAATAATGATTTTGATGTTTTCATTTCTGAAGTAATTATGTTCCTACAAAATCTATCTAGAAGTCCTAATTATAGTGCTATAAATATGGCTTTTACAAAATATATTACAAATGCTCTGATGCAAGTTAGAGAAGAAAAGTTAAAATGTGAAGCCTATATCCCTAGGAAGTTATAAGATGGTTGGAGCCCATCATTAAAATGAAGGTGAATGATTTTGATTGTAATGCTTTATATGATCTTGGTGCTAGTATCTCTGTTATGCCTAAGAAACTCTATGATATGCTTGATTTACCACCTTTCGAACACTTTTATTTGAATGTTCATCTTGCTGATAATTCCAAGAAAAAACCTTTGGGGAGAGTTGTTGATGTTCTTATTATGTTTAAAAATAACCTTGTCCTCGTTGACTTTGTTGTTATGAATATTGAATGCAATGCTTCTTGTCCTATTATTTTTGGAAGACCTTTTCTTAGAACTGTTCGTGTTGTTATTGATATGAAAGAGGGGAATATTAAATATCAATTCCCACTCAAGAAAGGTATGGAACACTTTCCTAGAAAGATAATGAAGCTACCTTTTGATTCTATTATTAGAACAAATTATGATGTTGATGCTTCTTCACTTGAAAACACTCTTGGGAGATACCCATGTTTTATTTCTGTAATTTTATTTTGTTTAATTCGAGTCAAGGTGTTCTTTTCTTATGTAAAAACTCCTTGTATCTTTACTCTTTCGAATTGTTGTGCCAAGTAAAGTATCTAGTGGAAACTTGATGCTAGATTCGGATTACTACGCAGGAACAAAAATTTGTTGTCCACCGTTTAATTCATAATAAAGTCCAGAAAAATCAAAACATCCTGCATTTTTTTGTGCGTGGTCCCTAGATATGTATGCAAATTTTATTAGTTCTGGGTTTTCTGATCTGAACAACGTAAGTGCCTCAAAAAATTGTCTTTACAGACTGTTCTAGTTTTGACAGGTTCTGTCTTTTATTTTGCATTCTCTCTTTTACTATGTTGAGTGGATTTTTTTGCTCCACAAAACATCAGTGGCTATAGCTAATGTTTAGAAAGTATTGGTAATGCTTGTGTCCATGCAGAACATGTGAGTTTTTTTATTATGAACTAACCCTCGAATGAGAATTACTTTGAGTTTGGTGTGAAGGAAGTTTTCAAGGGTAAGGAGAAGAGGATGATATAATTTGATCAAGAAGAGTGAAAAGCCTAAGCTTGGGGATTCCCCCATGGATCATCCAAGAAAATTTCAAGAAGACTCAAGCGTCTAAGCTTGGGGATTCCCAAGGCATCCCCTTCTTCATCAACAACTTATCAGGTCATTTCTAGCGAAACTATATATTTATTCGTTCACATCTTATGTACTTTACTTGGAGCGTCTGTTTGTTTTTATTTTCTTTTACTTTCTGTAACAAACTTGGTTGGATCCTAGAATTCTTGTGTGGGAGATAGAAACTTCGTATGAATACTTGTATTCTTCACTTATTGTCTAGCTGCTGCAATTCTTTTAGCTCCTTTTTCATGCATCTATTATTTAGAGTTGTTAGTTCTTGTAGAGTAGTACTCTCTTGTTTCATTGATAAATTATCTGGAGAGTTTGTGTTGAAATAAATTGAATGGTATTTGGTTGGAAACAGAAAATGCTACATGTGGTAGATGGTATATTGGAAAAGACTTACATATTCTTGTAGATCACTGTCATGGATAATTTGATATTTGGTAATTGTTTTGAGCTTTCAAGTAATTCATGTTTAAGCTCATGTATCATGTTTTGAAAATCTATTAGTGGAGAACTACCGTAGAGCTTGTTGAAATTTGGTTTGCATGATTGGTATCTCTACGGTAGATATTTTGTGGTAAAAGGTGTTTGAGTAACAAGGAGGACGGTATATAGTCTTATAATGCTTGTAGTTTGTTTTCATGTAAGTATTGTTGTACTCGTTGATATCTTGTGTTTCCTTCAAACAACCTTGCTATCCTAAACTCTATACTGAGAGGGAATGTTTCTCGTGTGTGACACCCGGGGTTTCCCAAATATAAACTTGATTGTTTTACTTTTTGTGCATATTATGTCCTCTTGCATCATCATTCATCACCCCAAATTTAAGTTCACAAAAAACTCATGTTTTGTGTACCTCTCAAGATTGCAAAAATTATAAATTGTTTTGATCCTTCTAAATATCTCAAAGTCCTTCTTTTGTTTTTTTGAAAATAATAAAACAAAGAAAGAAAAAAAACGTTTTGAGACAGCCAGGCCAGCCACCACCACCACCGGCCTAACAAGCCAACCCGGCCCACACCTAACCAGCAGCCCACCAAAGCCTCCTCTTCTTCTCCGTACGCTCACAAGGAGCGTGTGACCGTGCCTCCCTCAAGTCGCTTTCTCCAAGCAGAGAACCACCACCGCACCACACCATGGTCACCTCCTCCTTATGTACCCTCATGCCCAAATCCCCTTAAAAACCCTAGCCTCCTCCATCTCTTCCCTCTCCACCGCCACCAATCTTTCTCCTCCTGATCTCTCTCCTTTCTCTCTGTTTTTCTGAACCACTAAGAGAGCCTCCATGGATGGACTTGGAGCTCCATGAGCCGTGGCCGTGGTCATCGAGAAGGATGTACGAGGTCGGGAATCAAACCGCTGGACCATCCTCTTTGTCGTCGCAGAAGCACGCGGTCCCGAGCTGCCTGGATCGACGACGCCATCAATATCTTCCCGACGACAACCGCTACTTCTTCCTCGTCTACCTCGTATGCCTCACGTGACTATGGCTCTTCCCCGAGCCTTTCCACTCCACCGGCAACCCCAAGGTGAGTCTCACCTCCGGGACTCGTCCCCCAACCCCTCCTCGTGCTCTGGGAGCAGCGCCTTTGCGCGTCGTCCGCCTGGGATCGCCACTGCCCGCGTACGTGTATGACCATAGCGTGCAAATGTGCATCTTCGGTTTCGTCAGAAGAACACCGCGCTTTTACACTTCATCTGAATTCGGATATGTATCCTTACACAAGCATGCACATAGCCCAGTGGCTACTGCCCTGATGTCTACGCACGCTTCTATTCTTGTAGACAGTGTTGGGCCTCCAAATGAAGAGGTTTGTAGAACAGCCACAAGTTTCCCTAAAGTGGATCACCCAAGGTTTATCGAACTCAGGGAGGTAGAGGTCAAAGATACGCCTCTCAAGAAACCCTGCAATTACGATACAAGAAGTCTCTTGTGTCCCCAACACACCTAATACAATTGTTAGTTGTATTGTGCACTAGTTCGACGAAGAGAGAGTAAAATACAAGTAATATGGATGATTATAAGTGATAATAGCAATCTGAAATAAAAAATGGCAGCAAGCAAACATGTAGCAGAACTGATTGCAAATGGTTTTTCAATGCTTAGAAACAATTCCTAGAGATCATACTTTCACTAGTGGACACTCTCAACAATAATAACATAATTGAATGCATAAATATCATCTCTTCACTACGCTACTCCGAACCACTTCCGGTTGAATAACAAACACCAATCATTGCGTAGGGCTGTAAATGCACTTCCTTAGAGTTCACATTTCCCCATCTAGGTAACCCCCACGCTATCACCATTAGACCTAGATGGTTCCAAACAAACACCACAATTTCATAGGGTCATCCAACACAAAATATAAATATCATGCTAAACCACACGGTGCACACACTGTCACCTTTACACCGTGATCAAAGTGTCTACGGAGATCTCATAACAAAATCATTTGAGTGTCATAATAGATGAAGAGTAACATCTACTTATTAAAGTAGATTACAAAGCTCATGGTCACATAAAGATCAAACTATGGGAGAGAGAGATGAAACACATATCTACCATTTGAGCCCTCAGCCCCGAGGGAGAACTACCCCTCCTCATCATGGGAGTTAGCAACGGCAATGAAGATGGTGTTGTAGTCGATGCAGATGGTTCCAGGGGCACTTTCCCGTCCCGGCAGGTTGCCGGAACAGAGATTTCTGTCCCACGAAATTGTCGGCGGCGGCGGTGGAGCTACGGAATTTTTTGTGGATGGAGGAAAATATATCTATGGTTTATGCCTAGAGGGGACTTTATAGGCGAAAGGGCGATGGCGGTGGATGCCCGAGGGGCCCACACCACCTGCAGGCGCGACCAGGGAGACCTGCGCCCACCCATGGTGTGGCTCCTCCTCTGACCCTCTCAGGGTCTCCTTTGGACTCGGTTGACGTGTCGGGAATTCTAAGACTTTTGGCTTTCATTTCGTCCAATTACGAGACTATTTCCAGAACAATTTTTCTGAAATAAAAAACATCAGAAAACATGAACTAGCTCTGTTGCATCTTATTAATAAGTTAGTCCATGAAAACTTCCGGAAAACAAAGGAAAACATGTGAAACAATAAAGGTATTCGATAGAAAACAAGCATGGAGCATCGAAATTATAGATACGTTTCAGACGTATCAAGCATCCCCAAGCATAACTCTTGCTCGTCCTCGAGTAGGTAAGTGATGACAAAATAATTTTTGAGGTGACATGCAACCAACATAATTTTGATCATCATAATTGTAAAAGCATTTGTAAAGCTGAGATCATAGTAATTTAAACACATGCATAAAATATATAATTCTAACAATGAAACTTCGCAATCATGTTGCAACATGAAAAGTAACACAAACAAGAGATCATGAATAATAATGCATTTGAAAGTTATATGTTTGTTTCGAACAATAAGAAAGCATAGAAAAGTAGTATTCAGCTTGTCCTTAAGAGTGGAGCAAAACATAAATTCCAGGACACCATCAAAGTTCAAGTGGTGACTAGAAACAAATAATTTTGGAGCAAGTAATAACACAACATGAATCAATCAATAATAATCTTTGGGACAAATGCACATTAAACTCAGAATGGCAACTACGCTCTCTTAATTGTGCATAAAGTTATAAGATGAAGACTCAGCATATAAATAAAAGAAAGGCCCTTCGCAGAGGGAAGCAGAGATTAACTCATGTTCTAGAGATTTTTATTTTATTAAAACAGAGGTATTGAAAACAATTTTGGGAGACGTGTATGTTTATGTCAACGAATAGAAAACAGACAATACAATACGTCACAAGCCAACTAGACTTCACAAGAGCGGCTCCTATTGAAGGACGCAACTGGGGTAGAAGATCATCCCTCTTTTTCTTTTGTTTAGATGATTATGCTTTGACTGATAAATCAAGGGCAAAAATAGTGAAGAGAATTTATAGTAATTAAGTTTGGGACTGAGCACCCCGCTGCCAGCTCTTCTAGCGATTGGATAAGCGGATGAGGCCACTAGTCCAGGTGTGCGAAGTCCAATCAACAAGTGAGATAAAGATTCTCTATGTGCGTCCTCATGAGCTAAAATACGGGCACAGAACATGTGTAATTTTGAAGGTTTTAAAGATAACACATGAGAAATTTACTTCGGAGTAGCGTTTAAATACCACATGTAGGTAGGTATGGTGGACACATTTGGCATACTTTGGTTTTTGTGAGTTGGATGCACGATTAGAGCTTATACTCAGTACAGGTGGAGGCTAGCAAAGACTGGGAGCGACAAATCAAGAGAGCATAATGGCCATAATCATGCATAGCGATAAAAACATTATTGATCAAAGCATACATGGCATTGCAAGTCAAAAACTAAATGATCATGGATTCTAATGGTGACTGGTTTATAGTCATAACATGGTGTGAGCATGCGCCAAGTCAACCAAATAAAGCATTCAAAGAGAATACCACAATATTATGCTTTGATATGATATGAACAACGCGTGATTCTTTCAACGGCACATTATGAACTATGAGATGTTTAGTACAAGTCATGCTACATCAATAATTACTAGGAATAGAATTAGAATAACATCCAACATGACATGATAAAGTCTAGCCACGGTCTAAACAAGCTTCTATTTGCACCACTATAAGCATGAAATATTTTACTCTTCTCCAACACCAATTACCTTGTTTGAAACAACTCTCATAGATAATATTCATAAAAGACCAGAGTGCTAATCATATATAACTGAAGTAAACTAACAAGCTCTGAACAAAATACGAGTGGAAAACAAGGGCTAAACGCGGTACTAGCAAAAAGTGAACACTCACAGAACAATAAGAATGAAAAGTAGAGTGTTCTAAGCAATGAAAACAGAGCGTGTCTCTCTCCCACATAGGAATTCTAGGTTACAACTAAGTTTTTTGAAGAAAGGAAAACAAAATAAAAAAATAAAAACAAACGGACGCTCCAAGTAAAGTGCATATGATGTGACCGAATAAAAATATAGTTTCACTAGAAGTGACATGATAAATTGTTGATGAAGAAGGGGATGCCCTGGGCATCCCCAAGCTTTGGCGCTTGAGTCTTCTTAGAATTTTCTAGGATGAACAAGGGGGGCATCTCCAAGCTTTAGCTTTCCACTCTTCTTGATCACATTATATCATCCTCTTCTCTTGACCTTGAAAACTTCCTTCACACCAAACTCAAAGTAATTCTCATTACAGGGTTAGTGCATAATAAAAAAATCACATGTTCTCCTTGGACACAAGCATTATTAATACTTTTTAAACATTATCTACAACCACTGATGTTTTATGGAGCAAAGAAATCCACTCAACATAGTAAAAGAGAGAATGCAAGTAAAAAAGGCAGAATCTGACAAAACCTGAACAGTCTGTAAAGACGAATTTTTTCGAGGCACTTACGTTCCTCAAATAAAAACACGTAAACATAGAAAACGTTTTGTAATTAGCTGAGGAATAATCACAAAAAATTTCAAGTCATTTTGATCTTTCTGTGATTTATGCGATTTTATACGGTGGATAATAGAAATCTGTTTTCTGCGCAGAAATCCAAATCTAACCTCAACTTTCACTAGAGAATTTACTTGGAACAACAAATGCGAGAAAATAAAGATACAAAGGAGTTGCTAAAGAAGTAAACAACACCTTGATTCAAAGAAAACATAGAAAAACAATGCAAAAATAAACCATGGGTTATCTCCCAAGAAGTGCTTTTCTTTAAAGCCTTTTAGCTAGGCATGATAATTTTAATGATGCTCACATGATAAATATGAATTGACGCAAAAGAGAGCATCGGGAAGCAAATGTAAAAAAAAAATCTAACCCACTTCCTATGAAAAATAATCTTGTAGAAAAACAAGTCATGAAAACACAAAGCAACAAGCATAGGAAAGCAAAACAAGTGCAACTTCAAAATTTTCAACATAAAGAGGGGAAAATTAATATTGTTTAGATACATAGAACCATGTTTCCCTCTTTCATAACTTTCAGTAGCATCATGGATGAAATTAAATATATAATTATCACATAAAACATCCTTATCATGAGCCACATGCATAGAAGAATTAATACTCTCCACATAAGCATAGTCATTCTCATTAATAGTAGTGGGAGCAAATTCAACAAAATAACTATCATTATTATTCTCATCACCATAATCATCAAATATAGGAGGCATATTTATAATCATAATTAATTTTCTCCTCAATAGTATGTGGACTGAAAATAGCATATTCATCATTGTAATCATCATACATTGGAGGCAAAGTATCATCAAAGAAAATTTCCTCCTCAAAACTTGGGGAACTAAAAAATATCATATTCGTCAAAACCAGCTTCCCCAAGCTTAGACTATTCCATAGCATTAGCAATAATGGTGTTCAAAGAATTCGTACTAATAATATTGCTACTAGCATCCAAATAAAGTTCCATAGGTTTTTTAATTTTCTCTTCAAACACTTCATGTCCTAACTCAAGATAGATATTATAAAGCTCTCTCATCTTTTTATTGTTTTCCATTAACCCTAACTTGTAAAAATAAAAACAAGCAACAAGTAAAGATAAGACCAACTAGTGAAGATAAGAAACAAAATATATACTTGCAGAATCTAAAGGAAATAACTTCGAGCACTCACAGAGGATGTGAGTACCTTTTGCCTTACCTCCCCGACAATGGTGCCAGAAAAGAGCTTGATGTCTACGCACGCTTCTATTCTTGTAGACACTGTTAGGCCTCCAAGTGCCAAGGTTTGTAGAACAGCAGCAAGTTTCCCTTAAGTGGATCACCCAAGGTTTATCGAACTCAGGGCGGTAGAGGTCAAAGATACCCCTATCAAGCAACCCTGCAATGACGATACAAGAAGTCTCTTGTGTCCCCAACACACCTAATACAATTTTCAGTTGTATAGGTGCACTAGTTCAACAAAGAGAGAGTAAAATACAAGTAATATGGATGATTATAAGTGATAATAGCAATCTAAAAAAAATGGCAGCAAGCAAACATGTAGCAGAACTGATTGTAAATGGTGTTTCAATGCTTAGAAACAAGTCCTAGGGATCATACTTTCACTAGTGGGCACTCTCAATAATAATAACATAATTGAATGCATAAATATCATTTCTTCATTACGCTACTTCGAACCACTCTCCGGTCGAATAACAAACACCAATCATTGCGTAGGGCTGTAAAAGCACTTCCTTAGAGTTCACATTTCCCCATCGAGGTAACCCCCAAGCTATCACCATCAGACCTAGATGGTTCCAAACAAACACCACAATTTCATAGGGTCATCCAACACAAAATATAAATATCATGCTAAACCACACGGTGCACACATTGTCACCTTTACACCATGATCAAAGTGTCTACAGAGATCTCATAACAAAACCACTTGAGTATAATAGTAGATGAAGAGTAACATCTAATTATTCAACTAGATTGCAAAGCTCATGATCACATAAAGATCACACCATGGGAGAGAGAGATGAAACACATAGCTACCGGTAGAGCCCTCAACCTCGAGGGGGAACTACTCCATCCTCATCATGGGAGTCAGCAATGGCGATGAAGATGGCGGTGGAGTCAATGGAGATGGTTCCGGGGGCACTTCCTCGTCCCGGCAGGGTGCCGGAACAGAGATTTCTGTCCCTCGAAACTTGTCGGCGGCGGCGGCGGAGCTATGAAACTTTTCTTGGATGGAGGCCGATATATCTTGGGTTTATGCCCCGACATCTAATCCATTGTGTTAGCAAAACCGGTGAGATTGATAACCTCACTGTTTCGTTGGGGCAAAGTATCTTGGTTGTGTTGTGTGCAGATTCCACGTTGTTGCTGAGCCTGGTAGTGCGCCCTACCAACATCAGCTGTCATCAACCTTCATAAGTGATTTCTTTAACCTACTGGTCGATTAAACCATGGTTTCTTTATGAGGGAAAACTTGTTGCTACACTCTTCATAGCTTCCTCTTGGGGTCTCCCGACGAACGTGTGTCCACACGTGATGACCCACAAGTATAGGGGATCGCAATAGTCTTCGAGGGAAGTAAAACCCAAATTTATATATTCGACACAAGGGGAGCCAAAAAATATTTGTGAGCCTTAAAAAGTGAGTTGTCAATTCACCTGCACCGAAAAGTGGACTTGTTCGCAGTAGTTTATCAGTAGTAACTGTTTTATAACAGCGGCAGTGGTGAAATAATAACAGCAATAGTATGAAAACAGCAGCAGTGGTGATTTGAGTAAACAACATGATTAAATACTGTAGGCATAGGGATGGATGAACGGGCGTTGCATGGATAAGAAAGTTCAAATAATGATCATGCCACGGGCATTGCAGATAAATAAGATAAAGCATCCAAGCACTAAGTAACCATAGGCATGTGTTCCATAAATAGTCGTACGTGCTCGCAATGAGAACTTGCACAACATCTTTTGTCCTACCAGCCCGTTTTCAGCGGGGACTCAAGGGAACTACTTGTAATTAAGGTGCCCCTTTTAATAAAGCACCGGAGCAAAGCATTAACACTCCGTGAACACATGTCTCACATCACAGCCATCCCCTCCGGTTGTCCCAATTTCTATCACTTCAGGGCCTCGGGTTCCGGACAACAATATGTGTAAACAGCTTGCAGGTATGATCAAGAAACAATAATTATCATCATGATTCAATAACATGTTCAGATCTGAGATCATGGCACTCGGGCCCAAAGTGGCAAGCTTTAAGCATAACAAGTTGCAACAATGTCAACAACACTAATAGAAGATACTAGGCACTATGCCCTAACAATCAAGGCATTATTACATGAACGATCTCATCCAATACCTACCATCCCCTTCAGCCTACAGCGGGGAATTACTCACATATGGATGGGGGAAACATGGATGGTCGATGGAGAGGCGTTCGTGATGACGATGGCGATGATCTCCTCCACTTCCCGTCCCTGCAGGGCGCCAGAACTGGAACATCTGATCCCCGAATAGAGGTTCGGGATGGTGGCGGTGATCTGTTGTGCTTCTATGAAATATGACGAACCCCCTCGCGTTTTAGGGTTGAAGGCTATTTGTAGTCGAAAGGGAAGTCCGAGGGGGCTATGGGTGGCCCACACCATAGGCTGGCGCGTCCTAGGGGGACCCGCGCCAGGGGGTGGTGTGGCCACCCCGTGGCTCTTCTCGTGGCCCCCTTCTGGCTCCCGGGGTCATCAGGGGTGAAAACATCAATGGGGTCTTTTCTGGGCAATTTCCCGAAAGATGATTTTTCTGCACAAAAACAAGACACCAAGGTAATTCTGCTGAAAACAACGTTAGTCCGTGTTAGTTGTATTCAAAACACACAAGTTTAGAGGAAAACAATAAGAAAAGTGTTCGAAAAAGGAGATACGTTTTTGACGTATCAACTCCCCCAAGCTGAGCTTATTGCTTGTCCTCAAGCAATTCGGTGACAACTGAGTGCGATAAAAGACTTATACGAACACATTTGTTTCATGTGATGTAAATATACTCACTATATGATCAAATACTTAATTATTCTCATGATAAGATACATGCAAGATACTTTCACTTAATAGCTATGCAAACCATGGAGAGATAACACCATATTAATAATAAACAACATGAAGCATAACTATATGCAAGATTGAAGTATTCATAAAAGGATCTCATAAAGTGGTATCTCGCTTGCCCTTAAGTGTGGGGCAAAACATAAATGCCAGGGCACCTCTGAAGTTCAAGGGAAGACTAGAAGTAAAGATATCAAAGATGCAAGAATCAAGATTATACCACAATCAACCGTGCTTTGGGACAAATACATCACACTAAGAATGATAATTATGCTCTCAAGAATGTGCTCAAAGAATTTGGCGTAGACTCAACATAAAAGTAAAAGAAAGGCCCTTCGCAGAGGGAAGCATGGATCACTCATGTGCTAGAGCTTTTTATTTTGTTAAACAGATATATTGAAAACATCTTCAAGAGTGGTGTATGCTTACGTCAACGAATGGTAAACAAACAATAAAGTACGTCACAACTGGATTCACAAGAGCGGCTCCCATGGTGAAGGACGCAACTGGTGTAGAAGGCCATCCCTGTTCCTCTTTTCTTTACACAATTATGCTTCGACTGATAAATCAGGGGCAAAAATAGTGAAGAGAATTTGTTTGTATTAATTTGGGGCTGGGCACCCCGCTGCCAACACTTCTATCATTTGGATAAGCGGATGAAGCCACTAGTCCAGGATGTGAGATCCAATCAACGAGTGAGATAAATATTCTCTATTTACGTCCTCATGAGCTAAAACAGTGGCACAAAACATGAGTAATTTTTTAGAAGGTTTTAAAGGTAGCACATGAGCAATTTACTTTGGAGTGGCGGTGAAATACCACATATAGGTAGGTATGGTGGACACATTTGGCAAACTTTGGTTTTCAGGGATTTGGATGCACGAGTAGAGCTCATACTTAGTACAGGTGAAGGCTAGCAATAGACAGGGAGCGACAATCAAGAGAGCAACAACTATCATAATCATGTTTGCGACAAAGTAAAATTAACTGAAGCATAAAATTGATACTAGAACTCTGAGGAAAAATAAATCATCGAGGCTTTTTGACTTTTTGTTTTCAGTCTTAGCATGTGTGAGCATGTGCCAAGTCGATTCAAATTAAACAGTCAGAGGAGGCTACCACAATGTCATACTCTTCTTATGAATAGAACAATGCAAACACATATTTATGCGACATGTCATTTACTATTAATGAATTGGAACAAAACATGAGAGAGCACGAACTATTAAGCGGCCATTAAGTCAAATTATCTTATACGAACAAACTAAGCATGCTCACATAGATGGATATATATAGAAAAATGAAAGCAAATAGAATTCATACTAGCCTCTCACCACACTTGAATTGTCGTAGATCGTCATTATTGCTCTTCACTTGTGCCTCAAATAATATATAATGAAAACCAAGCTCAATCACGGACGAGTATTGAACTCTGCAACAAACTTTACAAAACCAAAGAAGAACAACAAATAGTTTTTGTTTTTTCAATTAAGGCACGAACAAAAAGAGAGCAAGCAAACAATCTAAAAATCATTTTGGGTTTTCAAAATGAAACAAGAACAAAAGAAAGGAAACAACAAATAAAAGATTTTTTTTTTGGGGGTTTTGAATATTAAAATGCAACTAAAAGATAAAGCAAACCAAGTAAAGAAAAAAATAGAGAGAAACAACACAAATATTTTTGGTCTTTTTTCATTTTGGAAAGCAAAAACAAAACAATAAAAACAAAAGAAACGAAAACAAACGAAAGAAACAAAAATAAGCGAAAGAAAAGAAAACATGGATATACAAAGAACCGACGAATCATGATATGTAAATGAGCGTGATGTCGGTATACCTCCCCCCAAGCTTAGGCTTTTGGCCTAAGTGGAGATCAATCATGGCGCGTGAAGTATCCCCACTATGGTGGGTCATCTCTCGTGTGGTCGTACTCGGGCGCATAAGAGGAAGATGATGCAGCTGGTGCGTAGTCATAGCCGGGGTGCTGATATGGGATCCCCGTGGTGTCGTAGGGCTGGACAAAATCGCTATCGTCCCCCTCTCCGGCGTCCTCCCCTCGATGGGGGAGATGCTCAAGGTATGTGGCCAGCTCACTCTCAGAAAGCTCCCATCCTGGCCCGCCATTAAGATCAAACAAAGGGTGTGCATGCAAAAGTACTTCCCTAACAGTTTTAATAACCCTCAACCTAGATTGTTTGGAGAAAGTTATTTCAAAGGAAAAGTTGTGCAAATGAGCATGAGTAGAAATAAACTTATGTTGAACCATGGAAACAAGATTAAGCCTCTCTATAGGAAATTGCACATCCATATTGTGTGGCTCCAAACCATGCAAAGCTAGGAAGCGCGAGGCAATAAGACCTCCACAAACGACGCCCTTCTCACGGTTATGTGAGAGACGGTAAGCAATCAAAGTGCCAAGGTTATAAGACCTATCATATTTTAAAGGAGCTGCAATAAACGCCAAATCATAAACAGATAGTGTATTGACAGTTTTTCTAGCTAACACACATTTTGAAATAAAATAGGCAAAATATCGAATGTTAGGGAGTTGGATTTCTCGAATTTTACCACACTCCCCTGTGAAGCTTCTGCCTTGGCAAATCTCTTCATATAAATCCAGCAGTGGTTTGGGCTGCCCACTTATCTTCCCACAAGAACCCCACTTTGGTACCTTAATAGTTGCACATAAGCACTGAAAGACAGACTCGCGACTTTATTGTAAATTTTATAATTGACCATTGGGTTAGTTGCAGACCACTTGAAACGAAAATCCTCCACCACAGACATAGTTAGTTACACATATTGGATAGGTTCATCCTCAATGAAATGTTCCAAGCCCGCATTCCGCACAAGAGTGTTGAAGTCTTCAAAATTCCTGAAATCCGCATAAATTCCTGACACAGATAGATTGATGGGAATACCCTCTCTTCGCGGTGCACGAGCATGACCTCATGCACCTCCAACTCATGTTGGTTTAGTTCATAAGCATTGTGCTCCATCTCTGAAATTTTTCAACAACCATCACAAAAATTAATTTCAAGCAACTATAAGGTGGAGACTACCATAGGGACTTATATGAGAGCTAAACATACATCAAAAATAAATTATTTCTACTCAAATCAAGCATGAAAACTCACGTAAGCTGCCACCTACTGTACCAAAATACTCAAGAAATACTTACCAAAATAAAATTCTACTTGGACCATCGGAGGAGTCACATACCGGAGATCAAACACACCAAATAACATCACAAATGATGGGCTGGGGAAGGAGATCGAAAATCCAGAGGAAAAACAGCAAGAACACGGGTTCTAGGAAATGTTTTCAGCTTTGGGGGTGAGAGAGAAGACTTTGGCAGTAGAGAGAGTAAGTGGAGGGCCAGGGGGCCCCACACCATGTGCTGGCGCAACCAGGGGGTTGGCCGCGCCACCCTGTGGGGTGCCTGACTGGTGGGTCCCCTGGGGTCTCCCAGGTGGCTTTCTGCCTTATTTTTTACGTAAAAATTTATTATAATTTTTCTGAATTTTTTTGAGAAACTTTATTTTTGAGGTATTTCCAGAATTTTAATAATTAATAAAAACCGGGAAAACGAAAGTGAAAACGTGGAAAAAAATAAACCATAACTACAGAGGTTCTATGAATATTTAATGAAAGAATAACCAAAGAAAACAAAGGTGGTAGTGGTGAAAACAAAAGTATGGGTGGTGAAAACATACATAACTTCAGTAAACAGGGTGAAAACATCAGGAAAACATACATAAGGATGGTAGAAAACAGGATTGTACTCAAGTAGAAATATTATAACAGAAGTAAACATGGTGAAAACATAATGGGGAAGGTGAAAACATAGTGAAAACATTGTCATCTTCATTCAAAATCATTTTGTTAACAAGGGTGATCAAGTCTTGTTACCAGAATAATTTTCATATGGAGAAAAACCTTGCTAATCACTAAATAATTATGTTACCTCAACCTTGATAGGCATAGTTCCAATCATAATAATTTCATAATCCTTTGGTGGTACTGGAATAGGACAATAAAATTCTCCAATCTTGATGGTCTCAATATTTTCAATTGAATTTAGACCATATTTCTCATCAATCTTGTTGGGAAAATAAACAGTGTGCTCTTTATCATTAACATTAAAAGTAACTTTTCCTTGATTGCAATCAATAACAGCCCCTGCACTATTAAGAAAAGGTATTCCAAGAATAATAGACATATTATCATCTTGAGGCATTTCCAACACAACAAAGTCAGGTAATATCATACAATTATTATCAACTTGAACAGGAACATCCTCACATATACCCACAGGAATAGGAGTAGATTTATCAGCCATTTGCAAAGATATATCAGTTGGTATCAATTTTTCTAGGAGGAGTCTTTTATAGAGAGTAAAAGGCATGACACTAACTCCAGCTCCCAGATCACACAAAGCAGTTCTAACATAATTATTTTTAATAGAACAAGGAATAGTTGGTATACCAGGATCTCCAAGTTTCTTAGGAACCTTGCCATTAAAATAATAATTAGCAAGCATCGTGGAAATTACCTCATTAGGAATCTTCCTTTTGTTAGAGACAATATCTCTTCATATATTTTGCATAAGGAGGCAATTTAATAGCATCGGTTAAAGGAATTTGCAAGAACAAAGGTTTGATCCATTCACAAAACTTGTTATGGTGTTCTTCTTCCTTAGATTTGTGTTTCTTCTTAGGAAAAGGCATTGGTTTTTGTACCCAAGGTTCTCTTTCATTACCATGTTTATTAGCAATAAAATCTTCCTTAGTGTACTTTGCAGTTTTAGCTTGCTTTTCAGGTTCAGCTACACGGTCTTCTTTATCAGAAGCATCATTATTTTCATTACCACTTTCAGTTTCAGCATCAGAGACAGATATACTATTAGGATCTTTAGAAAGTTCAGAGGATTCTACAGCAGTTTTATGTTTCTTCTTATTTTTCTTTTTAGTATGAATAACATCATTATTAGTTTGCTGAGAATCTTGTTCAATTCTTTTAGGATTTCCCTCAGGATATAAAGGATCTTGTGTAGCAATACCACTTCTAGTTCTTATTTCATAAGCATGTTTTTATTTAGAAGCATTAACTAGCAAATATTTTTGCACTTTAGCAAGTTGATCAATTTGAGTTTGAACTATTTGAAAATGTTTAACAAGCATTTTAACATCATTAGAGGTCCTTTCTATAATACCATGCAAATCATCAATAGCTCTAGAGTTTTCCATTGGATGATTTTGCACTCTCATATTAAAATTATCTTTCTTAATAACATAATTATCAAATTCATCTAAGCATTGACCAGGAGGTTTTCTATAGGGAATATCTCTACTATCAAAATATTGGAGAGAGTGTACATCAATGGGTGATGAGTGAGGGATTGGCTTACATAATTCTTCTATAGGTGGAAGATTCTTCACATCTTCAGATTTAATACCCCTCTCTTTAAGAGATTTCTTGGCTTCTCTCATCACTTCATCATTTAATTAAATAATTCCCCTCTTCTTGGGTGTTGGTGTAGGTACTGGAGTAGGGGTCGTCTCATGCTCAACCATAGTACAATCATCATGATGTTGGTTTATTTTAGCCATTAATTCCTCAGCTTCTTCTGGAGTGCTTTGCCTGAAAACACAACCAGCACAACTATTTGCTAATTGATCCAATAACAGCACCAAGCAATTCATATGATAAGTGTTTCAAATCATCATTATCATTTATTCATACTTGATAAAACAATTTTGACAATACTAGCTTTATGAATATAAAATATTCATATATGTTTTCCTAGCAAAAATATTCATAATCCTTATGATTTTAAAATCACTCCAATTTACTCTCAAGATGAAATCTTGGAGTCAACACGAATATCTCCTTAAACATGGATTTATATGATAAACCAATATCATATATTTATGAGTACTATTATTTATTTTTTGTCTTGCACATTGTGGTCATTTTCTTCGAATTTTGATGACTATGTCACAAAGTGAATATTACATCCAATTCCTCATATGATCTTTATTTAATATTAAGTTTGAACTTTATACATCTCATACATAAATTCCCGGATCAGGTGATGAATTGGAAACATTTGCATGTTACCCCTTTCGTTCAATCCTTCTTCAAAGATTCACAATTCCAACTTAATATAATTTTGGCATCTCTTTTATGTGAATACACTTTTCTCATTAATCCAATGTCTTAAAATACTTGGAGTTTAAAGTGGAAAATTACTACCAATAAACTTATTGGTTTTATGCAAAATCCTTTAATCAATTATGCATCATACTTGAGCAACATTTATTAATAGTAACTATCATTAAAATAAATCTAAGTTAACTAATGACATAGTTCCAACCTTAACAAACAAAATAATTTTATTTAGCGGGTTGAGAATTATTTCCGTTTCACGCTTTCACTTTATTACACAAATACTTTTGACAATTAATTGCTTAAATCCTTGTCCCACAAAGATTTCACTATCATAGTGATTTTGACTCTCTCAAAATTTATCATAAGTATTTTTTACTAATAAAATATTCTTTGTCAACCATGTTATAATTTATATTAAGTCTTTTCTACCTCAATCAAATTTCTTTGATCTTAGTTTTTTATTCAGAATACTCCCACTGGCTTTTATGAAATATTGAAACTTCAGCTATTTCATCTATTCCATTTCATTAATATGATTAACTTGTCATATTGAATCTTCAATGGAATGTAGTCAATTGAGAAAACATCCATATCTGATGTGAATTTTCAAATTCAGTTAATGGATTTTGACTATCTTAAATATTTTGGAGGTAGTCTTTCAACCTTGATAAATCAAAAAAAAACTTATCTCCAATTTATTTAACAAGACATAAAACTATTACTGAGACCTGAGCAATAATTTGAATCAAAATATTCAAGACTTAATAATAAAATTAATTGACATAACACAATAAAGAAGATCATAAATTTGAATTTTCAAGCTTGGAATTCCCACACATATTTTATAATTCAAAATCAGCAGGGCTCACGAACATAAAATATCCATTACATAATGATCGAACTCAAAATAACTATTTTTTTAAGTCCTTGTGTTGACCTTCTCTATTGACTTGGACTTCATGAGATGACAACTACACTCCAAGTGCATTTGCTACGTCATTCTAGAACCTCCTCTTCTTTCCAGAATTTTCTCCTTCCAAAGTACCTGCCACTGGTGCAAGTAAGAGCATCAATTAGTACCTCATACTAAATCACTTTTGCTAGAACTATGTCAGTAGTGATGGTATAACTCTTATACTTTTCTTAGTCTATGTAGGATCTTCCGCTTCAATATCAGCTTCTGCTTCTTTGAGTATGGCAAACAACATCTGAACGGGCCACTCCTCCGCGATGGTATTGTAAAGATTTACAAAATCATGGAATATATGCGGAGGTGATCCTAGCACGATGTCACGGAAATGCTCCTGAGTCATTGGAAAACCAACATCTCTGAGCTTTGTCTCTAATCTGATCATCCTAATTTCAATCAACCCTATGGGTTCATCCAATCGAAGCCGACTATTCATCAGTTCTCCTGTTAGATTATAATGCTCATTACACACTTGATGTGTGAACAGAGCTTTCGGTTCTTCTACTAGGTAGTAGGGATGATGGTTACGAAACTGATCAACCATCTCACCATCAATGCATGTGTGCATGAGCTCCTTGACAACACACACATCGCACTGAATCACCCTAATGAACAACTACTGTGCAATCATGGTGCAATCAATAAAGGATAAACATCACGGGGGGGTTTATAATTCGTGTGATTCGGTATAGCCTTTGTTCTTCAGGGATTTATTGACGCATCTCCAACAAGGATCCTCCATCTTCATTATTCTCACCATAGCAGAATATACAAAGAAATTCCGATGCCGTGAAAATTGCTTCAAATTATTCCATGATGGAGAAACTACCATTTTCTCGGAACATGTACTTCCTCCGAGCTCCGCCATGAACGCCTGATTGTCGATGTCAACCAATGAAAATCCTTTGGAATTGTCCATCATGTCAAAATACAGTAACACAATAGCTATACGAAACCACACGCACACTCTGCAAAAACAAGCTAGACGCCTTTAACATTTTATTTGCAAGTTTTAGCGTGGTTGTAGGTTGTACGATCAACTATCATCATCACCTACGCAATTCGAGGTATGTTTAATCTCATTGCTAGATTAACTTTGTGGGATTACTGAAACATAGGCATTACAAAAACGTCTTGAGCCTCAATTTAAACTTATTCATAACCATGAGCCCCGTGTGGATCCAATCCACATGCCCCTTCCACCATGTTTTTATATGAGGCCAACTATGATGTGACCCAAAGCTACTGTAACACTTCTTCGGATCAAGGGAGATATGCCAGGGGAAACTCGAGCATCCTAGGATTTCCATAAGTTTGTAAAAAAGTCATAGCATGCAATTGGAAACAAAATAAACATATATTATTGGGAAGCAACAAAAACAAACTGAATATTAGAAAGATTTCTAATATACTTGCACAAGCTTATGCAACACCCGCACAAAATTGTGCTCTAGATCCAATCGTATCTATGCATAGTACGCTCCGATACCACTTCTAGTCTACGCTGTAGAATTTAAAATTTTCCCTACGTAGTCCACCAACATCACTATGCAGATAACGATGCATGCCCATACATGCGAGGATCAAAAACACGACTCACCGGGTAGAGGATTCGATGTAGTCGTAGAAGAGATCAGAACAATCGTAGATCCTCACAACTAGGCCTAGTTGTAAGGATGTCGCTAAGTCTTCCCTCGTAAGGGATCACACGTGTAATCCCTCTTATGGTGTGCACACGTACTCTTGTGTCAACTGATACGTCATAAAAGTATCCCTAATTTATGATGTTCCATGTTTTTTTTATGTTGTTTCCCACATGTTTTCCTTACACTTTATGTCATTTTTACACATTTTCCGGGACTAACCTATTAACAAGATGCCACAGAGCCAGTTCCATGTTTTCTGTTGTTTTTAGTTTCAGAAAATTTGTTCTGGAAATATTCTCGGAATTGGATGCCACGAAAGCCAAAGTTCCTATTTCCCCCGGAAGCATCCAAATGTCCAAAAGAGACCGGAGGGGGGCCATAGAGCCCCCACATCATAGGCTCACGCGGGCTCCCCTGGCCTCGCCGGCTAGTGGTGTGGGCCCCTCGGGCGTCCAACCACGTTTCCCTTTCGCCTATATATACTCGCCCGATGAAAAACCCTAAGGTAATGGACCTTTTACGCAAAATACATCCGTAGCTCCGCCTCCGTTGCCGACAAGTTTCGGGGGACAAATCTCTGTTATGGCACCCTGCCAGGACAGCGAAGTGCCCCCGGAAGTCATCTCCATCGACTCCACTGCCATCTACATTGTCGTTGTTGTCTCCTATGATGAGGATGGAGTAGTTCTCCCCCAGGGTTGAGGGCTCTACCGGTAGCTATTTGGTTCATCTCTCTCTCCCATGGTGTGATCTATATGTATCATGAGCTTTGTAATCTAGTTGAATATGTAGATTGATCTTCATCTGTTATGCGACTCAAGTGGTTTTGTTATCTCCGTAAACAATTTGATCACGGTGTAAACGTGATAGTGTGTGCATCGCGTGGTTTAGCATGATATTTATATCTTGTGTTGGAAGATGAACCTATGAAATTGTGGCGTTTGTTTAGTACTTATTTATGGTGCTCGTAGTGACATTGGGGTGCCCTAGAGAGGGAATATAGACTTGAGGAGTGCTGTTGTAACATCCCTGGTTTTTGGAAAGTGCAAAAATCACAAAAATTTGAGTTTTTTTGTTTTCATGATTAAGCAAGTCACTAAAAACCAAATAAAAGGAAGAAAGAAAAGAAAACATTATGTAATTGGAATAAAGAATCCAAATTGCCCTAATTCCATAAACCCTAAAGCCTATTTCTAAATAACATATGTTACCTCATGTGAATAAATTATTTTCTTAGCAAACATCTTTATAAAACATGTTTTCAACTCAACTACCATTTTTGAAAATGATTATGATAATTAAATACCATAGAGTTATTATCTCTAATATTTTCTCCTTGTCCCCAAAATTATATCATATGAATAAAAATATTTCATTTTACCTTTCAAAGATTTTATCAAGTAATAACTATAAAGTGTGATGCATATTTTTGGGTTATGAAAACATGTTAAATACTTTGAGAAAACAATATATTCATTTGAGAAAACCTCTCTGTTTTATTAAACCCCAATTCAAAAATTTATGAATTAATTTCCTATTTTGTATATAGCATTTACTTACTATTAGTAAATCACCAATAATTTGAAAATATAAATTGTGAAAATGAGCTAAAAAGACTTTGAAAAATAAGTTTATGACATGTATTATATCTCTGAATTTTGTCTAGATAATAACATCATTTTATTATACTCTAATTTAAAGATAACATTTAGTGCTATTAAGAAGTCAATCATATTTTCCAAATTCAAAAATTGATTTGTGTTATAAACAATACCTAATGGTATTATTTTGGAAGATCTCATTTTTTTACAAATCCACAGATTTTTGTTTGAGACAAATTGGGCTTATAAAACAAAAGATATGTTTTATTTTTTTAAAAAAAGAGAACAAAAAAGGGAACAGGCCGGCCAGCCCACCTTGCACCAACCTTCCCAGCCTGCCCTTTTGCACCGCACGCGCTACGCTGAAAGGCCCAAGGAACAGCCCGTAGAGCAGAAGCCCGCTACTCCCCCTCTCTCTCTTCCAGGTGGGGTCCACGGTGACATCACCGATGATGTCACGTTCTCTTCATTCTCCAGAAACGGAAGAACGCAGGTTTCGTCCGAAAATTGTGCGCCTTGATTCCGAGCCATTAAGGCCATTATAGCCTTCCTACTCTGGTCCTATATAATTCCCCTGCTCTCCTCCGTGTTTCCCCTCTCAATACCGTGCAAACCACGCTGCAAGAACGCCACCATTGCTCGTCGGCTTCCGTGCTGTCCGCCGCCGTGTTTTCAAGATTCCGGCGAGGTGAGACCTTCCCCGTGCCCGAGACCTCCTCTCCCCGGACCCCTGTTTCTTGTGCACCCCTCTCACCCCTCTGTTTTATTTTTCACGCAGTGAATCCATAGCTCAGTGCACCCCCGCGCGTCGCCGGAGCTAGACGGCCTCCGAATGCTCGTCGCCGCCGTTCCAGGAAGCGAGAGCTCGCACCACCGCCTCCATCTTGCTCGCCGAGTCGAGCTGGTCAACATCGTAAACTCCAGGAGCCCGGAGACCATCTGAATCACCGCCGACGTCGAATTTCTGCGCCTCCGGCGACCGTCCCACCATTCTCCGGCGAAGAACTTCCGGTGAGATCCCTCCCCCTCTCTCTGCCGTTCGATTTCGATGGATGTCCTGGATTAGAACCCCCCACCGAACCGTTACGCAACCGTCCGATCTAGATCCCGCGCTCCAGATTTAATGAAATATGCCCAGTCAGCTCAGCCCAGTCAGCGTGCACGGTCAGCACCCAATCAGCATGCCCATCCAATCACAGAGCCCCACATGGCCACCCCTTTCTATTTTTTTATCTCGAATATAAGTTAATTGGCAGTTCTGCAGAAACAACCCTGCAACTTAGAAAATTCATATCTTTTTAACCATAAGGCCAAAGTTTACAAACTTTGACTTTTTGAAATCAGCACAGCATGTAGAAACTTTTGGCACAGGCCAAATTTAAATTTTACCATTTAAAATTTGTTCAAATTCATATATGCTTGTTTGATGAATTTTGGCATAATTCAAATTCTATAAATCCAAAAATTGCAAATAAAATATATTTGGAAACCTTAGAATGTGTAATTTCATATACTCTGTTCTAAAATAGTTTTTGAACAAGTTAACTTTGAATCTAGTATTAATTGGCACATTTGAATATTTTTGACATAGATTTAATTCTATAAATAATTAGATGATGGTTCCTTAACCAAAATTGCTCCATTTGGTAACCTTGAAACAGATACATTAGTGCCTAACCATTTTGGACACCCTTGGACCAATACCATGTGTTTTGACCAAAATCCCAACATAGTGAATTCATCCTTTTTACCATGTCTTAGAAATTTGTTTCCATCCTTTATTCTTTGATGGTGGTGGCTACTTTGGAGCCAAGACCAAGTACCTAGTATGTAAACCATATAAAATACCAAGTAGTGAACCTCTAACACTAGTACCATAGTTTTCTATCTACTTATCCATTCCCTTATTCTTGCTTCAAGAATCCATCAAGTTAGCAAAATGGAAGACAAGACTCAACCCCAAGAAGGAAATACATCTTCAACTTGGTGGCAACATGAAGAGCTACAAGAATATCATTGAAGAACTTTTGAATAAAAGACTTGGACTCCACAACTAGAAGCAACCCAAGGAAGTACACGTGTATGAAGAAAATCAAGGAGAAGACATCTACCCCTCTCTTTCTATCCCTTCTATTTTCTTTCTTTTCAAATTGACTTAGTGGTATTTGTGCCCATCCCATACCTAAACCAATTAGTGAAGTGAAGATCATGAAGATTTATCAAGTACAAGAGAAACTTCATAACAAGGAGGAAACTACAATGGAAGCATGAAGATGAACTTCAAGAAGACAAGCCTGTGAAGACCTGGAGCAATCCATACAGGTTGAAGAATAACAAGTTGTTTTTTCCCAACCATGGACCCAAATAGAAAATCCCAAGACTTTATATTGTTTTCTCTATTGTTAATAAGTTAGTTGAACCTAGACCTACTCTAAACCAAAATGGAAGGTCTAACTTAGATCACTCAAATGTCTTGATGAAAATTACTAAGTGTTACACATTGTTATGTGTTACTTTAGTTGAGATAGTTAGATCACCTAGGTGAACTCTTGGAACTTCCTCGACAAGTATGGTTATAATTAAGTTAGATCACATCAAACTCAACCCAGTCCATTTCAAGTAAACCCTTGGAAACTCCATAACAAGTATTGAACCATTTGAGAATGAATATTTCAAAATCAAACCTTGACCTTGTCCTAACCAACTTGGTTAAACCCCTCTTGCCATGATTGTTGCTTTGTATGTTCTTCAAGTATGTTTGATTGTTAGTATGCTTGTTTATTTTTTTATTGTGTTTTAAATGAATAGATTGTACGGAGAGCAACAATCTTTTGTGAAGAGAGTGTGATTTCTTCACCAACTTCAACAAGGCAAGTAACACATCATTCAACTACCCATTATTTTCTATATGCATTAGTTGATTTTGAGTAGTATGCATGATAGGAAGTTTTACTAAGTTATATTATGCTATGCTATATCCTAGTAGTGTGTAGCCATCCTTATACCTTGTTATTTCGAAGACTTGGTACTTAGTTGATGCTTAGCCTTGCTACAAAAATTGTTTTACTTGATGTTGTGGAAAAATTCTAAATAACAACTTCAATGAACCACCTGGGTGGATTGGTATTGCGGGGCTGTTGATAGTTGAGTGTCTCCCCGGGGGGGAGTTCACTTGAAGAAATGCCACCCAGGAACAAACTGATTATGATGTTCCCCAAGTTTAGATTGCTTCCAGTGCAGCCTTTAGTCATATGGGCTCTGTCTTGATTAATTAAGTTGCGAGGGTTCAGCCTGGGCTTGACAAGCAGATGAAGCATAATTATAGGTGGAACGGGTCTTGCCATTAGGTTGAATTCTTGCTTCTGAAAGATCTCGTCTCAATCTTCTCCTTTCCTTAATGCACTCAAGGTGTATAGGATGTTTGGGCTGATTTGAGTCTGAAGGTGAAAGTGCACAAGCTCTGCAGAGTCAACAAACTAAGATCTTAGCCGTGTCCCCGGTTATGGACAACTATGAGCAGCTGGACAAGGAAGGACGTTAGAATCACATCACCTTTTCAATAAGTAAAATTTTGACCAAGTGAATAGTAGTTGTGGTGCTTGGATTTCAGTCCAATGATGCCACCCTTTGAAAAGAAAAGTTTTCTTTTACAAAAGAGATAGGAGAAAACTTGCTTTATGAAAATTTAGCCAAAAACTCCACCAAGCCAAATAAGCATGTAATATTAGTCTTTCCATTTATATCCACCATAGTGTTTCTTGCCAATACATTAAATTGTATTGACTCCCTTATGGCTGCATATTCCATATTGCAGATGTTTCTGAAGACGAGTGAGGATTTCATTTAGGATCTCGAGACTATCGCCAACATGTTTTGCCTGTGGCACATGAATAAGATGGGCTCAATGTTGTACTATGTTTTCCGCTGTATTTCTTTGTTTTCTCCTAGTCTTCTAAGACTATGCAAGTTGTAATACTATTTTGTAAAGACTGGATCGTGCGATGTAATAGAATTTGATGCATTTGCATGATATTTCATTTTGCACTGTGGTGCTAGCAGAACAATAACACAGGTGTCCTTACATTATTTAAATGTGGGAACGCTACAGCTGTTAAATCCCTACGGAGTGATTAGTGTTCGTTATTCGACCGGAGAGTGGTTCGGAGTAGCATAATGAAGAAATGATATTTATGCATTCAATTATGTTTTCATTGTTGAGAGTGTCCTCTAGTGAAAGTAGGAGCCCTAGGCCTTATTTCCAAGCATTGAAACACCGTTTTCCGCCTGTTCTGCTACATGTTTGCTTGCTACCATTTTTATTTCAGATTGTTATTATCACTTATAATCATCCATACTACTTGTATTTTACTCTCTCTTCGCCGAACTAGTGCACCTATATATCTGAAAAGTATATTAGGTGTGTTGGGGACACAAGAGACTTCTTGTATCTTGATTGCAGGGTTGCTTGAGTGGGATATCTTTGACCTCTACCTCCCTGAGTTCAAAAAACCTTGGGTGATCCACTTAAGGGAAACTTGCTGCTGTTCTACAAACCTATGCACTTGGAGGCCCAACGATGTCTACAAGAATAGAAGCGTGCGTAGAAATCAAGCTCTTTTCTGGCGCCGTTGCCGGGGAGGTAAGGTAAAAGGTTCGCACATCCTCGGGTGTGAGTGCTCGAAGTTATTTCCTTTAGATCCTGCAATTATATCTTTTTGTTTCTTGTTTTTATTTTCACTAGTTAGGCTTGTTTTCACTTGTTGCTTGTTTTTTTTTACTAGTTAGTCTTAATGGAAAACAACAAAAATATTAGAGAGCTTTATCTTGAGTTAGGACATGAAGTGTTCGAATAGAAAATTAAAAAAACCTATGGAACTTTATTTGCATGCTAATAGCAATGCTATTAGTATGAATGTTTTGAACACTATTATTTCTAATGTTATGGAAAAGTCTAAGCTTGGGGAAGCTAGTCTTGATGAATATGATATTTTTAGCCCCCCAGGCATGCAGGAACAAATTTACTTTGATTATAATTTGCCTCCAATATATGATGATTATAATGATTGTGGTATTCTAATTCCACCTGTTTACAATGATAGATATGATATTTTCAGTCCACCTACTATTGAGGAGAAAATTAATTATGATTGCAAAATGCCTCCTATGTTTGATGATTATGGTGATGAGAATGATAATGATAGCTATTTTGTTGAATTTGCTCCCACTACTATTAATAAGAATGACTATGCTTATGTGGAGAGTATTAATTTTTTTATGCATGTGGCTCATGATAAGAATGTTTCTTGTGATAGTTATATTGTTAATTTCATTCATTATGCTACTGAAAGTTATTATGAGAGAGGGAAACATAGTCCTATGCATCTAAAGAATATCAAGTTTCCCCTCTTTATGTTGAAATTTCTGAAGTTGCACTTGTTTTGCTTTCCTATGCTTGTTGCTTTGTGCTTTCATGAATTGTTTTTCTACAAGATTATTTTTCATAGGAAGTGGGTTAGAATTAAATTGATTTTCTGTTTTCTTCTTGATTCTCTCTTTTTCTTCAACTCTTATTCTTATGTGAGCATATTTTAAAAATCATTGTGCCTAGCTGAAAGGCGTTAAAGAAAAGCGCTACCGAGAGACAACCCGTTTTATTTCTCTGTTTTCATTCAGTTTTCCTTTGTTTTATTTTGTGTGCTTTGCACCTGGGTGTTTTATATTTCCTTACAAACTCATCTCTATCTTTTATTTTGAGTTTTTGTTGATCCAAGTAAAGACTCTAGTGGAAAGTTGAGACTATATTTCGGATTTCTGCGCAGAAAACAGATTTCTGCTGTCCACTGTTAAATACGTATAAAATAAGAGCAATTTCAAAATGAACTGAGATTTTTTGTGCTTAATCCTGGTGTATATACGCAACTTTACTTAGTTGACAACTTTTTGATTTGAGAAACAGAAGATTTTCTAAAAAAATGGATCTCTGCCTGTTGTTCTGTTTTGACAGATTTCTGTCAATACTTGCATTTGCATCTGAATCTATTTCTTTTGGTGTTCTTTTGAGAAAAGGATTTTTAAAATAAGTTGTGACAGTAGCTAATGTGTTTTTGAGTTCTATTCTTGTGTTTAAACTGAACCATGTGAATTTATTATTTCGATTGCACTAACATTGCTAATGAAGATTGTGAGAAGTTTGGTGTGAAGGAAGTTTTCAAGGATCAAGAGAAGAGGATGATATGATGTGATCAAGAAGAGTGAAAAGACTAAGCTTGGGGATGCCCCGATGGTACATACCAGCTAATTCCAAGAATACTCAAGCATCTAAGCTTGGGGATGCCCAAGGCATCCCCTTCTTCATCGACAAATTATCTGGTCACCTCTAGTGAAACTATATTTTTATTCGGTCACATCTTATGTGCTTTACTTGGAGCGTCTTTTATTTTTTGATTTCAGTTTGTTTAGTCTTATTTTGTGTATTTTATGGTTGTATCTTATCATACTTGTGTGGTAGAGAGACATGCTCCATTTTCATTGCTTAGAACACTCTAGTTTTCATTCTTATTTGTTCTGTGAGTGTTCACTTTTTGCTAGTACAGAGTTTAGCCCTTGTTTTCATGCATCTCTTATTCAGAGTTGTTAGTTTTAGTAGTGTTATGTGAGTACTCTCATGTTTTCTTTCTGTATCATGTAGATCATTTTTGTTAAAACATATCTTGTATGGTGCTTGTTGGGAAAAGAAAACTGCTGCTTGATGTAGAAATTTATAACAGTACTAGTAGAAGCTTGTATAGACTGTGGCTAGAACTTTTTCATGCCATGCTAAATGTTATTTTAGTTTTAAAGCCTTGTGGTTATTGAGTAGCATGAATAGGCTTAAATAGCTGAGAGCTTTTAATATGTATTGAAAGATTCATGAGTTGTTCTTGTCATAGTAAAGCATTAATATATGGTAATCTCTTTCGAATGTTTTATTTGGTTGACTTGGCGCATGCTCACACCATGTTTATGACTACAAACCAGTCACGAATAGCCTCTATGACCACTTAATTTTTGAACTTGTGATACTGCTTATGTTTTAATTAATGATGCTTATGTCGCTATGCATGATTATGGCTCTTATGCTCTCTTGATTTGTCGCTCCCAGTCTTTTGCTAGCCTCCACCTGTACTGAGTATGAGCTCTACTCGTGCATCCAAACTCCCTTAAACCAAAGTTTTTCCCATTGTGTACACCATACCTACCTATATGTGGTATTTCACTGCCACTCCAAGTAAATTTCTCATGTGTTACCTTTAAAACCTTCAAAATTATTCCTGCTTTGTGTTCTTGTTTTTGCTCATGAGGACGTCAATAGAGAATCTTTATCTCACTTGTTGATTGGATTTCACACCCTGGACTAGTGGCTTCATACGCTTATCCAAATTATAGAAGAGCTGGCAGCGGGGTGCCCAGCCCCAAATTAATACAAACAAATTCTCTTCACTATTTTTGCCCCTCATCATATCACTCAAAGCATAATTGTGTAAACAAAAGAGAAACAGGGATGACCTTCTACACCAATTGCGTCCTTCACCATGGGAGCCGCTCTTGTGAATCCAGTTGGCTTGTGACGTACTGTATTGTCTGTTTACCATTCATTGACACTAGGATACACCCCTCCTAAAATATAGACATTCCTCCACAAATGTCAAACTTTTAACACCTCTGTTTAATAAAATAAAAAACTCTAGCACATGAGTGATCCCTGCTTCCCTCTGCGAAGGGCCTTTCTTTTACTTTTATGTTGAGTCTCCATATTCTAACTTTATGCACAGTTGAGAGAGCATTTTTGCCATTCTGAGTTCTATGTGCATTTTTCCCATAAACATCAATAATTACTTCATGATGGGATATTATTTGTACTTAAATTATTTGTTCTAGTCTTCGTCTTCAACTTTGAAAGTGTCCTGGCATTTATGTTTTGTCCCACTCTTAAGGACTAGTGAAACGTCACTTTGCCATGCTTTCTCTATACCTGAAACAAACGTCTACCTTTCTTTGCATTATTATTCAGGATCCTTTATTTGAGTTACTCTTCATGATGCAAAGTGATTGCTATGCTTTATTATTAAAGTTCTATTATCATGTTTGTGTTTGAAGTTCTATAATCTCAGCGTACATATGCTTTTACATTATAATGATAAAGTCTATAATAATAGCATGTCACCTCAGAAATTATTTTGTTTTATCGTTTACCTACTCGAGGACGAGTAGGAACTAAGCTTGGGGATGCTTGATACGTCATAAACGTATCCCTAATTTCTGATGTTCCATGTTGTTTTTATGTTGTTTCCCACATGTTTTTCTTACACTTTATGTCATTTTTACACGTTTTCTGGGACTAACCTATTAACAAGATGCCACAGAGCCAGTTCCCTGTTTTTAGTTTCAGAAAAGTTGTTTTGGAAATATTCTCGGAATCGGATGCCACGAAAGCCAAAGTTCCTATTTCCCCGGAAGCATCCAGAAGTCCAAAGGAGACCCGGAGGGGGGGCATACTCGGGCGTCCAACGATGTTTCCCTTTCGCCTATATATACTCCCCCGATGGAAAACCCTAAGGGAATGGACCTTTTCCGCAAAATACATCCGTAGCTCCGCCGCCGCCGCCGACAAGTTTCGGGGGACAGATCTCTGTTCTGGCACCCTGCCGGGACGAGGAAGGGCCTCGGAAGTCATCTCCATCGACTCCACCGCCATCTCCATCGATGTTGCTGTCTCCTATGATGAGGAGGGAGTAGTTCTCCCCGGGGGCTGAGGGCTCTACCGGTAGCTAGGTGGTTCATCTCTCTCTCCCATGGTGTGATCTATATGTGATCATGAGCTTTGTAATCTAGTTGAATATGTAGATTGATCTTCATTTGTCATGCTACTCAAGTGTTTTTTATCTCCGTAAACAATTTGATCACGGTGTAAAGGTGATAGTGTGTGCACCGCGTGGTTTAGCATGATATTTATATCTTGTGTTGGAAGATGAATCTATGAAATTGTGGCGTTTGTTTAGTACTAATTTATGGCGCTCGTAGTGACATTGGGGTGCCCTAGAGAGGGAATATAGACTTGAGGAGTGTTGTTAAAGCCCTACGCAATGATTAGTGTTCGTTATTCGACCGGAGAGTGGTTCGGAGTAGCATAGTGAAGAAATGATATTTATGCATTCAATTATGTTTTCATTGTTGAGAGTGTCCTCTAGTGAAAGTAGGATCCCTAGGCCTTATTTCCAAGCATTGAAACACCGTTTTCCGCTTGTTCTGCTACATGTTTTCTTGCTGCCATTTTTATTTCAGATTGTTATTATCACTTATAATCATCCATACTACTTTTATTTTACTCTCCCTTCCCCAAACTAGTGCACCTATATATCTGACAAGTATATTAGGTGTGTTGGGGACACAAGAGACTTATTGTATCTTGATTGCAGGGTTGCTTGAGAAGGATATCTTTGACCTCTACCTCCCTGAGTTCGATAAACCTTGGGTGATCCACTTAAGGGAAACTTGTTGCTTTTCTACAAACCTCTGCACTTGGAGGCCCAACACTGTTTACAAGAATAGAAGCGTGCGTAGACATCATCAACCCGTTAGCGCTCCACCGTCTAGGACTCGGAACCGACGAAGAGATACAGCCTTCCGCGTTGCTAATTGGTAGCTCTAATTAATTGTGATTAGAGCTATTATGAATCTGGAAGTTCTCAACACATGAGAGAAAACTAGAATTAGAGCTAGGTATAATCGGGATAGGACACCTCAAAACCCAGTTAGAAGAGGCTCTAATTCAATTAGAGTGACTCTAATTAGACCCTCTAATTATACTAGAGAGAGGCTTGAGAGCCAATTGTGTGTTTTGCTTTGAGGCTTGGGGTTCCTTTATATAGTGGGAGGGAGGAGAGACTTGCAAATGAGAAGAGGGAGGAGTCCTAATTGTTCTAGGAGGAGGTAGCCGCACCACCCTCCCCTAGCCCAACTCGGATTGGATGAGGTGGAGTCAAACTCCACCTCCCACCTTCCCTTTTTTCTTTTTATCCTTTTTCCCTTTCTCGGTTTCTCTCCAATAAATTCAGGAAAAATACCGGGATAATGAATACCAACTTGTGAAGGCCACGGGGGCCAACCTAGCAGCCCCCTAAAATAGGGTGCGACCATGAGGGGGAAATCTGCCCCCTCCCGGTAGTCCCCCCTTATATGGGAAGTCCCCAAAATTCCTCCGGAAACACATAACCCTACTGATGTTAGAAACACATTTCTAACATCCCGAGACATCTCATGTACTCTGTTACCTATCATGTAAATTCTACCTAACACTAGCATAATTTCTCTCTAATAGAAACTTCCCAGAAACCACTCCGATTGACACTGGACTTGTTTCTGTGACATCGTAATGACATCGAACATTCATTAAACCAATAACAAGATATTAATTCTCTCAATTAAAGGTTGGCATGATTTAAGCATGTGACCCATAAAGGCTCGATAATAAACAAACATGTTCGGATACTTACCGAACAATAACCAACAGCGGGACCGTGGACGTCCATGATGGCTCCTGTGTGTTCCCGAAGAACGAGGCAACCTTATAATTTACTCATTGCACATATTTCCTTAACTTCACGGTACCAATGATATCACGAGTTGAGACTATGTGCTCAAATCCGATCAAACTCTTTGATCATAACACATAAAACTCATTACCGATATCGTGCTCTTTTCTCATCCATATCATCGATATTATGTACCAATGTTAGACATTCCATAACATATCATTTCCTTTGTTACCTCTCATATAGATTCTTCCTAACACCGACATAATTTCTCTCTAATAGCAACTTCCCCGAAACCACTCCGATTGACCTCGGACTTGTTTCTTTGACATCGTAATGACATCGAACATTCATAAAACCAATAACAACATGTTAATCCTCTCAGTTAAAGGTTGGTACGATTTAAGCGTGTGACCATTAAAGGCTTTATAACACATAGACATGTTTGGGAACTTACCGAACAATAACCAACAACGGGATCGTGGACGTCCAAGATGGCTCCTGTGTGTTCATGAAGAATGAGGGAACGTTATAAGTTACTCATTGCACTTATTTCCTTAACTTCACGATATCGATGATATCACAGGTTGAGACTATGTGATCTAATCTGTTCAAACTCTTTGATCATAACACATAAAACTCATTACCGATATCGTCCTCTTTTCTCATACATATCCCCGATGTCCTTGTGATAAATCACACTATGTCTGTCCAAACGATATGACATAGGTGATATTGGGTTTGTATTTCTCTGTCGTCTCGAGAAGTTAAGTACCAGCCTTGAACGATCTCAGTTCCATTACACTTTCTAGGTCATACCCAGATATCACCGTTATGGTCCCCGGTTACGGCAAGACGTTTGATGATATCCAAAGCATAACCTTAAATCGTGCGGTCGCTAGATATTCTCGTAGTATAGGAATTATAGTCAATGACAACTTCATATGTATTTGCTAAAATAAATCATGATTGTTTAGTCTATTTTAGCAACAACATACACTTGGGTCGATTCAGTACTACTGTTACCATAACGATAAACTCTTATGTTTTGCTAGACTTTTTAACCAAGTCCATGATCAGAAAAATATGATCATCTCACAAACCATAAGACAGTCTCAGAGACAAGATTAGGAACTCTTATTTGTTTAAGTCTTCACACCCGCATAATGATTTTTTTTCTTTCAAAACTCACTTTTCAAGTGCTATAGCGGTTGTAGCAGGATGACATGAACTTAATTCTTAACTTGGAGATTGGATAATAAGTGAATATTGTTGTCTCTAGAGCGTACCTCCAACATATTTAATTTCAATTGCACATTAATCACTCTCAGTTATTTAAGACTAGTCATGATGCATCATAATGTACTAAGCACACAATTAAAATAATATCTAACATGACATGTCAAAGCGTACCACAGTCTAAACAAGCTTCCTTTGCACCACTATAAATATGAAATATTTTTCTCTCATCCAACAACAATAAACTCAGTTGAAACAACTCTCTTAACAAGTATTCATTAAAGACCAGAGAGCTAATCATATATAAATATAGCAAACTTACAAACTCTGGACCAAATATGAAAGGAAAACAAGAGCTAAAAACAGCAGTAGCAAAACCTAAACGCTCATCTTTACCTAATAATAAAAGCGCTAAGGCTTTCCTGGTTGGTTACTTGGTCGGTCGGTCAGTCAGTCAATAAAACTACCCCAAAGTTGACATAAATTACCCACCCTGCCACCAGTAATATCTACCTAATAATAATTCTTACCTATAAAGCAGTAAGGTTTCTTCCTCCCGTTTTTTGGTGGGTACGTCGTCGCGTTGATGTACGTCGTGCTTTGGTTTTTCTTTCTAGATTGTTGTTGTCGTGCATCAATATGTCGCACGTACGCCTGGTTGCCATCCAAGGTAAGTAGTATTTGAAACGGAAACAGAATCGGTGACAAAATCCTTGCTCGCACCCTCAACTGTTTCAATAAAAGTCCCACGGACGCGTACCTCCTCTGCTCGATTATTCACCGTGGGCGCCGCGTTCCTCGTCTTGTTTGCTTTAAGCCAGAGCTTACCCATGGATCCTTGAGTTTTGACACAGCGGAGACGCTGCAAAAGGGCGATGGCCACCGCTACCCTCTCCTTCACGGCCGCCACCCCAAAACCATCCACTCAGGGGCCTTCACCATGGAGCGATTGCAATGATCAGCAAGCTGCAGCCTGCAGGCCAGGACAAGACCACAGGGTGGCGTTTCAGATGCATGTGGAGCTACTCCCCCCGTGGCTGCTTTTGGGAGCGAGAGGTTCGTGTTGCGCCTGGCCGCCTGCTAGAGGATTGCAGCGAGACGGTGAGGTAGAAGAGAACATCGAAAACGTCACGGTACTCGTGGGTCCAGATCGGGCCCTGGCTGCACTGCCGCAAACAGAAGATGCGTTGGGGGCTGCCGCCACAACCTGCAGCAACACACCGTCCTCCGCCATGCCGTCGCGCGACGCCAAGCCAGGAGCCCTGCAGCACATCGCCGGCGCAACACGCACAGCCGCGCGAGCGAGGAGCCGGGCCGCGCGTCCACCGCGAGATTTCCCCGCACCACGTTGTTGGAGGCCGGAGCCGCCGCCACCGCGGCGAGGCCAGCGGCAGCAGCGGGAGATTTCCCCGCACCACCGTTGTTGGAGTCCGGAGCCGCCGCCACCGCGACGAGGCCAGTGGCAGCAGTGGGCGAGAGGTGGCGCCGGAGGCCCTAGCGGCTGAGCGGGTTTGGTTCCCCCGAGTGGCCAGCTGCGGGCAACGCGAGGGCGTTTTTGGACTGTGATAAAAAAAAGTTTCTCTGTGTGCTTTTCGTGATTCCGTTTCCACTGATCCAAAAAATAACATAGTTCGGTGCAAGCAAGATCCTGTGCAATGTTGTACTGTACTGCCCCGTCGTTCAGTTTCCAGCGATCAGGAAGGGTCACAATGTGCAGGCAGCCGGCGGCGAGCTGCTGCACGACATGGCAACCTTCCTGTCTTCGCAAGTTCGACAATTCTCAGATTGCCGATCGATCAGGTGAGTTGCTAGCTTAATTTCTACATGTATTTATTTTATTAAATAATGTAAGAGGCTTGGTATCTTTGCATACAAACCTTTTTTATCTGATTCCATGATTTGCTAGATTTGCACGGCACTTTCTTTAAATCTTATGTCCTTTGATTTTCAATAATTGTGATTACTTTTTCAAAATACTAAAATTGTCTTAGTTTCTACATTCATTTATTTTATTGAATAATAAGAGGCTTGTGTATCTTTGCACACAACATTTTTTTATTACATGATTTGCTAGCTTTGCACAGCACATTCTTCAAATCTCATGCCTCTTTCTTTTCTCTAACTGTGATTACTTTTCCAAAATACTAAATTGTCATATATAAACTGATTCAATGTAATTGGAGAACTAATAAATTTGTTAGTATTTTTTTAGCCGCACAAAGGGTGAAACATGGCAATCCAAAAATACGAGCTCATGTCTATGTGGTTGGCGGGGCGAAGAGTATCTATATGGAATACGAGCTCGTGTCATTTTAGCAGACCTCGCCCACAATTTTTAGATGTACGCAGTCGACAATGGTCATGGGTGGTGCAATCGTGGGCAGATAACAAAGTCGATAAACAAGTTTATTTCTTCCGTTGCAACGCATGGGCAAGTTTCCTAGTAAATAATAAGAGTTAAAACTAGTGTGTTCTAAACAATATAATGGAGTGTGTTTCTCTCCAACAAAGAATGCTAGGATCCAACCATTTATTACCAGCAAGCAAACGAAACAAAATTGAAAGTAAAAAAAATGTTTCAATAATAACACATAGTATGTGAAGCAATAAAAATATACTGTCCTAGAGGGTGACCTGATAATTTTGTTGATGAAGAAGGGGATGCCTTGGGCATCCCAAGTTTTGACGCTTGTACTTCTTGGATATTTCTTGGGGTGACATAGGCATCCCCAAGCTTGAGATTTTTTCTATCTTTCATCTTCTCATATCATTCACCTCACCTTAAACTTGAAAACTTCCTCCACACAAAACTTTGCACAATCTTCATTACCGAGGTTAGTGCATTAAATTAATACATCCACTTGGTTTAGTTTTAACACAAGACAAACACTTAATTTATACATTAGCTATTGTCACAACTACTTTTAAATCCCTCCCCACCCCGCCCCCACCCCAAGAGAACACACAAAAAAAATTAAGAGGCAAATGCAAAAAAAGGCACAAATCTGTCAAAACATAGTTGACTGTAAAGATGGATTTTTTCGAGACACTTATGTGGCTCAAATCAGACAATGTTCAACTAATAAAAGTTAGATAACAACCTGCGGAAGTGCGCATGTTTTTTCAGAATTTTCTCGCACTATAGCTGAGATATAAGTTTTTTGTTGAGGCGCAAAAATATGTACAGAAAACAACAAATTGCACTTCTTTCAAATAGAGGTTACTATTGACACAAAAACAAAATAAGAAGGATAAGGAGTGATTGCTACAGAGATAACAAGTTCCAAGACTCAAAGAAAAAAAAAGAGAAAACAATGTGGATTGCCTCCCACAAAGCGCTTTTTTTACGCCTTTTAGCTAGGCCTAAAGCAAGAATCAAGTATTACCAATAGAATTATAGCTATCCCTCATAATGGACTTAAAACGTAACTTCATTATCTTTTAGGGAAATGTTCCATGCCCTTTTTAAGAGGAAACCGATATCTTATAATTCCCTTTTCATATCAATCACAACACCAACGGTGCGGACAAAAGGTCTTACCAATATAATAGGATAAGAAGCATTGCATTCAATATCCAAAATAAGAAAATCAACTCGAACATAATTATCATTAGCAATAATAAGAACATCATCAATCCTTTCCAAAAGTCTCTTAACGGTGGAATCAATAAGATGGACTCTCAAGTATCCAAAAGATTCAATTCAATCAAATCATATAAACTTTTTGGCATAATAGAAGAACTAGCACAAAGATCACATAAAATATTACCATCAAAGTCATTCACTCTTATTCCAGTAATAGATTCCCAACCTTTTGATAATTTTTTAGAAATAGAGCCTTCAAGATTGAGTCTTTCTTCTCTAGTTTTAATAAGAGCATTGGTGATTTATTATCTGCTATAGGTTTTGCTAGATGTCCGAGAAAATGACTATCTCAAAATGTTAATTTTTTTATTTCAGTCGATTTTATTCAGCTTCAACCATGGTTATATTATCGGATCCAAACGCTCCAAATATTTAATTAGAGCTACGGTTTCCTCATGCACTGCGGTATTTCGAAGAACTCCCAAAATATTTTGTCAGCCCATGGATGACGTCATGGAAGAATCTTTCAAGTATTTTGTTTCTGGAATTAACCTTCTTCTTGGCTGCTGCGGCCTCACGAGTCCAAATCGACTCATCTGCTCCGGCGGCGGCCATCCTCTCTCTCTTCTGCTGTTGACAAATATCACTTTTTTTTTTCTTCTGGCGACCGTTTCCCTCTTGGAGCCCCCTCCTCCGGTCCTCCCCACCACCGCCATCTCATCTCATCTCACCTGGAAGGTTCGCCTTCCAATCCAGTTGACCAAGATCTTCAGAAACTTCGGCTCTTGCAGCAGGCAGCTCAGGTCCAATGGCGCAGGATGATCCAGTTGTTTCTGCTGGGTGGCTGCAGCAGCACCTAGGGCAGCCTGATGTGAAGGTGAAGAATCTCATTCTCTCATCTACTTCGCGTTCCCATCTCCAGTTCTCGAAGGGATGCTCGCCAGCATTCTAAAAAGAATATACTGGTATATGATAACAGTATGTTCTCACCATCCTGTCATTAGGGTGGTACATGTGAGTAGTAGGTTGGAACAGAAAGCAACTGGGATTTGTTTGTCAATGTGATTTTACTTACATTCATGCTATGTGTACATTTGCTGTGCCAAAAAGAATTTAGGGATTGCAGAATACTGTGTTTATTCAACGACATTTAACTACTCTGTTCTAGGTATTGGATGCTTCATGGTACATGCCACAGGAGAGCAGGGATCCATGGCAAGAGTACCAGGTTTCTGGATAAGTTGTGATGTGCTTTGCTTTCCCCCTTTCTTGCGACAATCTTTCCCAGCTGAAGTATTGTGTTGTGCTCAGGTGGCCCATATTCCCGGTGCGCTTTTCTTCGACATAGACGGCATTGTTGATCTGACGACTGATGTGAGAAATGTTTCCAGTTATTAATTCGTTTATGTGATCGTTTTGACTTGATCAAATAAGCAATGATATCTTGATGTTTTGGTTAACTGGGTCAATTGATCCATATATGTTATTTCTGCCACCAAGTGGAATTCATATCTTCCATTAAATTTGCAAGGTGTATGTTAAACCGTATTGTACCGTGCTTTTACTATCATCTGCCTTTGAAGGTATGCCTATGGATATATATGTGACTTTTTCTGCATGCAATTGTTTCAGTTGCCACACATGCTGCCATCAGAAAAGGCTTTTGCAGCGGGAGTTTCCGCACTTGGTATAAAAAACACTGATAAAGTTATTGTTTATGATGGAAAGGGATTCTTCAGTGCACCACGTGTCTGGTGGTAAGCAGAACGCCTGCATTCTGTTTAACAAAATTTTGAAATCGACTAACTGTTGGTAATGCGCAAAGAAAAATTAAGCTGTTGATGTAGAAGATGTTCAAAGGTCATGTTGATATATTTTATTTTTATTTAGTGCATGTAGATGTTGCTTCTGTACTCTTTTGTAGAATCTCACATGTCTACAAATTGCTAGTTAATCACTTTGTCAACCCAATGTTCAAATAAAGGCTTACTTCAATATATAGTTTGCAGTTACAGGGAAAGGGCAATGTGTCTCAATTTTAAACACTATACCATGTCATGGTTTTATCAGGTTTGGTATAGTGCATTAAATAACTCTCCATTTCTTATCCTGGAAATATAAACCCAGATACTCCAGTACACTTTGAAGTATACCTGGCAAATATGCCAGACTTGTCATTTCCTGTCTTGATTAAGTAACATGCTCTCCCCGTAAATGCAAAAGTTCATGATATTTATGCATACTTAAATCATTTAATAGGATGTTTAGAGTTCTTGGACACAATGAAGTTTGGGTCTTAGATGGAGGTTTACCTCAGTGGCGAGCTTCTGGATTCAATCTTGGAAGCAACTGTCCTGATGATATAGTTCTGAAATCCAAAGCTGCCAATAGCGCTGTTGAAACAGCTTATAATGGTGAATTGGTGAGATGCTCAAAAGATGGTCTGGCTATCTTACTGCAAATTCTGTCTCTTTCATTTTTCTTACTGAGTTAATCATGGTTTCATTCTTTGCAGGCAAATGCTGCCACATTTCAGACTGAATTTCAACCTCGGCTATTCTGGACTCTAGAAAAGGCTAGCTCTCCATCTTAACTGAAAACATAATTCACGTCATTTTACCTCAAACTTTTCTTGCATCCTTATAGATACGGGTAAATCATGAATTAGTCCGCATCAGTGTTGGATTTGTTCATATGATCATATCTCATGGTCTTTACTCCTTGGAAAATATCTTAGCTTTTGTAGAATAAAAAACATGAATATGACATAACTCAGTGAAACACAACCAATATCTTGATTATTAACGTGTGTGTTGAGCTGTTCTGTTCGTGTACCAGGTAAAAAACAATGTAGCTGCTCAGTCTCACCAAGTAATCGATGCCCGATCAAAGGGCAGGTAACATCTCCTACATTCCACTCTTTTATTTTTCTGATTGGAAGAGAGCTGGTTATAGAAGCTCTTATCAATAGCATACAAGTTTCTTGCATTAAAGAAGTCAGAAGAAGATTTTCGTAAAAAAAAAAAGGTTTGACAACTGTTTATGTTTCAAACGAATATGATGATTCATCTATCCGTTTAAATTTTTAGGAATTGCATTGAACACGAATATGTAGTGAAAGCTGCAGTTTCTTATTGTTCTCATGAAACCCGCTTAAATTTTATGAACAGATTTGATGGTATAGCACCAGAACCAAGGGAAGGGGTAAGAAGTGGGCATATACCTGGAACTAGATGTGTTCCATTCCCTGAGGTGGGTACAGTGCAATGTGCAGTATATTACATAATACTTGGACAACCACAAATAGCTAAGAAAATGAAGTTGTTGGTCTCCTCTCAGATGTTTGATGGCGCGCCAAAGCTTCTTCCTGCAGATGAGCTATCCAAAAAGTTTGAGGAAGCAGGTGTGAATTCTGTTTCACCTCACTGTTCTAGCCCGAAACATTTAGCATGGCCTTTGTTATGCAAGGAAGGAAGTAAGAAATTTTTCATGTATACAAATACAGAAGAAAGCAGAAAATGTTAATCAATAATTCAACTATGTATATCTTTCGACCGAAGCAAAAGTTTATTAGGTCTATATTATGCGTACATCAGGTATGAAAGTTTCACCAAGCAATAGCAATAATAGAACCCATTTTTATGTTTCTCCAGGGATTTCCCTTCGTCATCCGATTGCCGTCACATGTGGATCTGGCGTAACTGCCTGCATAGTGGCTCTGGTTTGGAGATCTTGTCTTCCTGGATAATGTCATTGCTCTCACCAAGCGGTCTCTAACAATATCGCTTTACAGGGGCTCTACAGAATTGGGAAGCATGATGTTCCGGTTTACGACGGATCTTGGACAGAATGGGAAGCTCAGCCAGATAATGATTACCCAAAAATTACTTCCACTGCCTCATAAATCAACCATCAGAAGTGATGAATGCAGTTGTTGCATCCTGCAGCATTCAGCTCAGATTATCAGCAAAACAATATTTCTCCGTGGCAAGCTGCACAAGTCGATATAAATGTCATAGGGAAAAGAGATGCCTATTGTACTATGTCAATGGCAGCTGATAATGAGGAAATCTTATGCCAATTTTTTGAGACGTTGGCATCAAATCCATAATTGACGTTGTACTTAATGTTACTAGTATTGAAGAAATCTTGACTCGAAAACAACATAAATCATCTGAAATGATTCTGTTTCAGAGTTACAACTGTGTTCATGCTTGCATTGCCTCCCATGTCCAGGAACAGTGCAGCCAAATGAGTTGTGCACAGCAAGTGCGTTGCAACCGATCAAAATTTCATCTTCTGCAAATTGCTTTCATGATCCAAGTAAATCAAACATAAAAATGTGAATGCTTGAAATTGAGCAACTGATACTACAAATTACAACCTGGTATCATGGGGCCATAGTACATGCTCACCAGGACTGAACCTCTGCAGCATGCAATGACACAAACTGAACATGTTAACTCATTTGCACATAATTTTAAGTTTTCAACGCAGCCCATTCCTGGTTGGCATATTCTTTCTACCAAACCTTTGTGCTGTGTTTTCCTGGGTCCAGCCGAAGCTACATATAACAGTGAGACCCGCGGCTCTCAAGCAAATCCCACAAAAGTGGTACTGCTGAATTCAGCTATCACTGAATCAGATTCACTAGCGCATTTGATAACAGAAACTCTGGATACAGATCAACCAGCACAGGTCTCTTTTTGGTGTACTTCTGTAACCCCAACAGTGCTCTCTTGATTGCTGAACGTTGCAGATTCTCCACTGAAATTTTGTTCAGCGACCATAAAGGCATGAACACCATCCTTGTGATCTATCCAGCTGTATCCACGACCTTTCGCGACTCCACGGCTAATCATCAATGCCCTAACAGCTGATGCATCTCCGTGTCGGTCTAAGGAAGCATATATGTTTGACAAGAGCACATAGGGTGATGGGTTCTTTGGATCAAGGTGGAACAGGTGCTGTGCGGCACATTCCCCCAATTCAGCATTGTGATGTACCGCGCAGGCAGCAAGTAGAACTTCCCACACAATAGGATCGTCTTTGCATGGCATTTTTCCTATCAGGGCCTCCACTTCAACAAGCCGACCCGCTCGCCCCAATCCATCTATGAGACAAGTGTAGTGCTCAGCCAGTGGTGTAATTCCATGAATGCTCTCCATGGAATCAAAAAATGCAATAGCTTCATCCACAAGCCCAGAGTGACTACATCCTGTTAGGACAGCAATGAAAGTGACACTATCTGGCCTCTGTTCTGTAGTTAACATATACTCAAACAATTCAACGGCTTTCTCTCCAAAACCATTCTGAGCATATCCATGTATCATCTCATTCCATGCGACTATGTTCTTAGTCATCATGCAGTCAAAGGAAAAGCGTGCATTGTCCATGTTGCCACATTTGGCATACATATCAATCAGGGAACTGCCCACATAGACATTCTGATCATAACCATCTTTCACAACCTGCGCGTGTATCTGCCTACCTTGAGGTACTGAAGACAATTTTGCACATGAATTGATCATACTAGCATAGGAGGATTCTGTGGGTATTATTTCATTTTTGCGCATCTGCTTGAAGCAATCGAAGGCCTCTTTATTCAAAGAATGGATAGACAAACCTGAGATCATGGAATTCCAACACACCACATCTCTCTCTGTCATCCTATCGAAAATGCTCCTGGCAATACCAATCTGCCCACATTTTGAATACATATCCACCAAACCACTAGCGACGAACATGTCATTATGCAACAGGAGTCTTACCGAAGCAGAATGAACTTGCGCTCCAAGATCCAAAATCCCCAATCTGGAGCATGAACTGAGGATCACGGCCAAAGTTGTCCGGTCGGGTTGCACATTTTGATGTTGCATTCTCGTAAACAAACCGATTGTGTCTTGATGCAGTTCCTCCTGGCAGTAGCCAGATAAAAGTGTGTTCCATGTAGTCAAACTCGGACTTGATATCTTGTCGAACATTGCACGAGCAGACGGAACATCCTTCGCCCTAATGCAGGACGCAAGCATGTTACTGTAAGTGACCTCATTGGGCTCAGAGCCTGACTCTACCATCAGGTTCAGTACTTCCAAAGCCTTCTCGTAGCTGCCCGCCTGGCCAAATCCAGTTATAAGGATGTTCCAAGAAACGATGCTGACGCTGGGCAACGACTCGAAAACCTTGACAGCCTCATCCATTTGCATGCACTTGGTGTACATGTCGATCAATGAGTTCCCCACATGCTGGTCTGACCCAAAGCCTTTTCTGACAATCAAGGCGTGAATGCATTGCCCAAGCCAGAATGCACGAACAACATTGAACTCACTGGTGGAAGCTTGCGCGCATGAGCCAAGGACACTAGAGATAGCCACGGGATCAACGCGAACCCCACTCCTGCACATCCTTGCGAACAGTCTGAGTGCGTCGTCCACGGACCCGGTCTGCGCCAGCCCTCCCATCATTGCCGTGAACGACACCTCGTTGGGGCGAGCTATCCCGTCGAACAGCCGCACTGCCTCCCCGATGATCCCGCATTTGGTGTACATGCCAAGGAGCGCGTTCTCTACGAACTGGTTCTCGTCGAGCCCGACCTTGAAGGCGAGCCCGTGGCAGCGCCTACCGTCCTCGGGCGCGCCCACTGCACCGCACGCGCTGAGCACGCTGGCGAGGGTGAAGTGCGTCGGGACGAGGCCCTCCCGCAGCATCCCTTCGTAGAGCTCCAGCGCCTCGCCCGCGCGCTCCGACCGCGCGAGCGCAGCGATGACGGTGTTCCAGGAGACGACGTTCCGCTCGGGCATTTCGTCGAGCAGAGTCCGGGCCGCATCGAGGTCCCCCGCCCGGCTGGCAGCGGAGAGCGCCGCGTTGTAGGAGTAGGCGTTGGGGCGGGGCAGGTTGCGGAAGGCGCGGAGGGCGTCGCGCGGGAGGCCGGAGAGGGAGTAGAGCTCGACGACGCGGTTGAGGAGGAAGGTGTCGCCGGCGAGACCGGCGGCGAGGACGCGCGCGTGCGCGGCCTTGGCGTGGCCGCGGCTGGGCTTGGGGCTCCTCTTGATGCAGGCCTGCAGCACACCCGCAAGCTGGGCCGCTGGGTTCGCCATCTGCGCGGGAGCTAGTGACAAGTACAAGGGCACGTCTTTTATAGTGTGGGGTATAGCCCATCAACTCGTTATGGAAGTTCGGTTTGGGCCTTGGCTGATCGGCTGCACCCGTCCTCTCGGCAAAAAATATTACTCTGTGTACCAAGTTTGTACTACGAGTATTAATATAAAACTAGCAGACATACCCGTGCACGCACGGAAGAGGCAAAAATTGATTTGTAGAGGCACACACAGACTATTCCACAGACGAAATAACATCACATCTTTATAGAAAAAATCTTGTAAATAAATATCCAGAAAAGTGAAATTTTTTGCATCCGTGCTAACTTGAACTTGGAGCTATTGGGTAGGAAGAGCATGGAACAGGCCAGTGAACTGTGCTAAATCTCGTGTTACTATAAAGAAGAGATGTGCTTCGATGTTAACTGAAACTTGAGCATCAAAGTTCAGACTTGGAGCAGAACGCCGCGTACATATTGCAGCATGTGCTGCTGATCCTCACGAGCATATGCGAATTCAAGGGTATAGCATGTATATTTGGATTTTGGAGGAGAACGGACAGTCCGGTGATAGCACACGGGACTATGAGATTTATGTCCGGATTGTTAAAATATTTGGGATATTCCCTCTCCTCCTAGACACCTCTTCGCGTCATGGATGCTTCTAGCTTATCCCAACCACATGCCCCTGGGCCCCATTGTCCATGCTGACAGTTCCCTACTGCCTCCTTGCGCACACCATTGCTGCACCTCGCCTCTTCCACACCTCGTGCTGCGTCCCCCCATGGCCTCTGTAATTTGTTCCCCATCACCTAACTCTTGTCAACAATTAGTATACACTATGCAACCCATAATAAATCCTCGCTGAAGAAGTGAACATACCATAGTTCCTAGATGGAGAGTTCAGAAAAGTGGAAACCAAGTCTCGCTGGCTCGCAAGACCACGGAGCATAGCGGCCAGAGCGGCGAGCACAGCGGCCAGAGCGGCGAGTTGAGGCACCAGCACATGGCGGCGGAATCAGGAGGCATGGGGGCAAGACCATGGGTACCGGCCGACGGCGGTGAAACCTGGAGGCACGCGGGCACCTCCCGGTGACGGGGAACCGGAGCGCGCAGGTGCGTTGGGCACTGGCCGACGGAGCGCGTGGATCGGTGGCTCGCATGAGCGATCGATTAGGGAGGATAAGGGTTGCGTTGCCGCTTTTTTTTCTGGATGGATTAACGTACGCGTTAGATGGATACGAAACACAACGAATCGTTTTTTTAACTTGGGCGGTGGCGTGGCTGTAATTTCTCCGTGTTAAGTTGAACTCAACATTGCATCTATCTTGTCCGTTTGATCTTCGTTGTTCAACGGTTGCGATCAATTGTATCTACGAAGTTTGCTCTTTTATAAGTAGTTTAGATGAGTGACATTTTTATGGATCGGAGGAAGTAGTATATCCTTTTATTTAGATTGCAAAAAAGATGTGGTGATTGTGAAGAAATGACACTGTTATTCAAAATGGCACTCTTCGTGAAGGTTACTTTGACACAAAATTCTGGCAGAACGGCTCATGTGGGCATTTTCCGTGTGCGACATGGGATGTTTTCTCATCCCTCATTCTCTGGTTAGGCACCCCAAAATGGGTTTTACCGTTTATACTTCTTCTTTTCATGATTTTCTCTTCCTCAATTTTGAATCGAAGTAGAGAGAGGAGAAGAGGAGTGATGAGGAAGCAACTGATGTCAGTGTGAGCAAGAGGAATGGAACTTCCGCTGGACGAGAGAGGCTAGAACAGTTTTCCATTTCCACTTCCTTTTTAAATCTCGAAGCGGGGGAGGGAGACCGCAAAACAAAGGAGGGAAAAATTGATATTGTGGATGGTGATATTTTCTTATATATACATGTTTAAACTTGTTTTTGAGGGATATACATGGTTAAACTTTATAAAGCTTTAACCAAAAACTATATGCAACATATTTTGGGAGGAAATAAATATTAGTCATTTTACCATTGGAATTTATATGACATAGAAATATACAATTTATTTTGAGACACGAAACAGATTCTTATCCTTTTTTTCGACGTGTGTGGGATATATTCCGGAATCTAGAATGGACGCAAAACTTGAAATGCATGATTTAGCCAATGTTGTACGGAGTTAAACAATATTTTTATGAAAAATGAAATATTTATGTCGAGATTAATAAATACTCGCTCTGTTTCTTTTTACTCCGCATATTAGGTTTGTCCAAAACAAAGTTGCTAAAGTTTGACCAATTTTTCAGGAAAAATGTCAACATTAGTAATACCAAGTCAATATCATACGATTCATCATGAATTATATTTTTATAATATACTCATTTCATATTTTAAATGTTGATTTTTTTCTATAAACTTGACCAAACTTTACAATCCTAACACGCGGAGTAAAAAGAAATGGAAGGAGTATCTTTCTAATCAAGATATACCTAAACATTTTTTCACCAACATCGAGCACTAGGCCCATTTGACTAGTCAGAATGGGGAGTATCATACAGTAGTATCATGCAGTCTATGTTAGACTAGTCACAATGGGGAGTATCACATACTAGTATCATGTATATGATATTAGTCTATGTTACCACCTCTACAATGTATAGTAACATATCTGTGGTATCATATACTAGTATATTTATTAGACTATAGACTTATCTTATCTTGGAAAACGTTATGTTACGGTGTCTACCTATAATACCACTAACACCTCTCTCCTCATTAAATGAGTGTCACATCACCTTTTTTTTGCCTACGTGGCACTTATGATATCACCTATGTTACTCCCATTGTTACTACTTGCACAATGGGTAGTAACATATTTATGGTATCATATATTGATGCATTTATTGTAATATAGACTCATCTTGTCTCGTAATGCGTTATGTTATGGTATCTATGATACCACTATCACCTCTCTCCTCATTAATTGCACCGTCACGTCAGATTTTTGCCAACATGGCATGCATGATACTACCTATGATACCCCCATTGTGGCTAGTCTTCGGCATGGCGTGCAGGTTTGAAAAAGTGCGGGACTAAAACGAAGCATGCATTTGAAGCATCAATTAATGTAAAGCAACCATCCGAGATCAGCCTTTGAAAACCAGAATCTGAAACCAAAGCGATTTGCACCATTTACTGTGAGCTCCCCGTCCTTTGAAGTCCCAACGCCCGTTCAATTCTCATGCTGGAATTTGAACCAAGCATGCATTACATTCACACCAATCGGTCCTCCCCTACTTAAACCCCTTGACCCATGTTCTTTCCCCTGCCAAAGCAAAGGTTCCATCTTCACAAAACCTCTCTCATCCTGTCGACCACATGGCCGCAGCCACAGCAGGCTGGTCCTCGCTCCCGTCCAACCTCATCAACGGCGTCGCCGACTGCCTCCTATGCCACCAATGATATCGACTGTTACATGGACTTCCTGTCGCACCCGGACTTCTAAAGGATACTCGCTGTTCCGTTGAACAGTAGTAGATTGGATTACGGGGCTTACCGGCACCCGCGTCCTCTTACGAGTAGGCCAACACACGTATGTGTGACAACCAACCCCTATCTGTTCAGCGTCGACGTAAACTATCCCATAGAAATCAGGATACTTCCATTGACGTACTTCAACCATACACACATGGTACGTCAACGGCGTTTGAACAAGTGATATCACAACAGATCTCTACGACACAAAAGATTGAAATAAGTTGCAAATAGCTATCATTAGAGTAGAGATAGCAAATACAATCATCCAGAGGACACATGTCCCAACATAACATCATTACATCACAGCGGAAGCATTCAAAATGTCTGAGTACAGACAAGAACCAAATAGGCCTAAGAGGCCGGAAACGAAAAGACGGAGCCCATCCACGAAGTCTCGGATCCTGCCCGGGTCCGCTATCTACTCGTCAGCAGTCTCGTCATACTCCCCGTAGTAGCCACCATGTAGATCCTCGAAACGTAGTCTGCGGAAACCACAGCCCCAAAGGGGTCAGTACATAAACGTACTGGCAAGCAAGACTCATAATTCACCAAAGTGTAACCCGTCAACACCAAGCACAGATGCTTTGGGTTCAACGGAAGAAAAGGGGATATAAAAGATGCAGCAACTGGCTGCTCTAACCAACTACAGAGTTACTACCACTTCCGGCTAACAGAAAGGAGATAAGATCACGTATCGTAACCAACCTACCAACTAACTCCAAACAAACCCATCCTGGATCTCGCCCCTTATCCAAAGAAGCAATCCGAGGATAACTCACACAGTTGGATTAATGATGGTTCAGATTATTGTGTCAATAAGCCTATTACTAGTCAAGTTGTTAATCATTGGGTGTAAGGTTGTTAATCCTTAGGTTTAAGTTGTCCTGAGTACTTGTTAGCCAGTACTTTCACCAAGTAGTCCATAACCGCGAAAAACACGGCTTCTCGAGAAGATTTATCCCTGCAGGGGTGCACCAATTTGGCCGTACACGTAAGAATAACCCGCCAGACGGGGATCAAACCCACCAAGCGAGGTACTCAACACAACTCAACTCTTCTTCGCATCAAGCCCAAAGAACCTTGGGCGCACGGCTAATCGAGCCCCAAAGAAAAGGGACCCTCATAGCACTCTAAGACCGTGTCCCCCTATATGCCGACTACAAAAGTTCCACCCTGGCCTGGGCTCGCAAGAACATGCATGCGGCAAATGGAAAACACGAACTAAATGAGGCGATTTGGACGAGATGCGAATCGAATCAAATTGAGGGGGGCGCCCATACTCGCTTCCCACATGCGGTTAGTGCGCTCATCATGGATCAGTAGACAAGACCCTTTTCCTATTAGGGTCGACACTAGCAGGCCTCAAAACCACCCTAGGCCTCCTGCCGGTGCCTTATCATCAAATTTATTATTAATAGTAACATTAGCATGATTGATTGATTAAACATCGAGCCCCCAGAACATAATAGAGTAGTAACAGAAAGTAACGGGTAACAGACTCGAGCAAAACAACCCTAAGCATGCTAGTAAGACACGGGCAACAAGCAATGGTTATAGGTATGGAGGTGAGGCAATATCAGGGTTAAGGGATTCATGTGATAGGTTCGTAACAGAAACAACTAATCATAGGGCTAGCAGAATAGACAACGGAAAGTATCAGTAACCAATGTTGAAAGGAACACGATGGTTGATGTGAGTGATAACTTTCCTGCAAACCCAGTAGCCTGGTACTGAGCTAGATCCTTAGAAGGGGTGTCGTAAGTATCGTCGGTCTCAACGTCATCGTCTATCCGAGAAGAAGCAAACAAACAAGACAGAAATATAAACAATCAATATCATGGCATAGTGCACAAACATGGGATGATGCATGACCATTTAATTGAGGCATCAAAATAAACTAGTTGACATGGTAACATAACATGGTTAAATGGACCCACATGCAATTTGATTGCATATGGAAAGCCCATGGATTATGGTTGAATTAATTGTTCTACAACTAATCATAATGTGTAAGTGAGTTAGCATGATGCATGGATGAGGAAAACAACAAAATAACAACAATAGAAGCAATTGGAAATAAGGTTTACCAAGTTTAGAAATTCATTTATTAAGTTTTGGAATTTTGGTTTCTTAAGGGTGTCACACAAACATTTGTTGTTTTCACCAATTTTAATTGTTCAAAATAGATAACAAAGTTCATATTTGAAAATAACACCAAATTTTAGGTGGATTACATGTTTCACTTGTTGAAAAAGGATTTCAAATAAATTATTTATGAATTAAACAAGTTTAAGCAAGAATTAAATGAATTTAATTCAAACATGAACTTATTTGAATTTTTATTTGTGCAAAACATTGAGTGAAGTTCATATTTGAAAAGGTTATGCTTATATGGTTTGAAAACATATTTTATATGTCCCAAAAGAATTTGTTTTGATCAAGTTATAAATTTAGCAATATTAAATGAATTAAACAAGGTTTAAATCATTTAACCAATTTTAATTATTCAAAACATGAAACAAAATTTATATTTGAAAAGGTGGTTTAATTTTGCATGGAAAACATATTTTATTTGTTGAAATTGGATTTAAAATGAGCAAGTTATTATTTTGGCAATTTTAAATGCAATAATTAATAAACACTGTTTTCAGCAATTTAAATTATTCAAAACAGCAAACAAAATTTATATTTGGAAATTACATGAAAAGTTGATTGGAAAACATATTTAGTTTGTTGCATTTGGATTTTTTATGCCCAAGTTATGAATTTTGCAAATTTAAGTGATTTAAACAAGAATTCAAATGTTTCACCAATTTAAAATATTCAAAACAGTAAACAAATTTTATATTTGGATAGAGCATTCAATTTGGGACAGTAAACATATTAAAAATGTTGGATTTGAAGTTAAAATGATTTAATTATGCAATTTACAATATTAGGGTGCAAATCTGCCATTTTTTTAGTAACTAGGGACTAGAAAAATAAATATACAGGGATTAGAATTAAAGATACAGGGGCTTGGTTGTGATTTGGGGAAAGTTCTGTAACCAAACAAATAAATAAAAAAAGGTGGTTTTTATTTGAGGGAGGGGGGACTCGGACCCCTCACCTCCTGCTTCCTGCGCACAAGGGAAACCAGATGGGCTGATGTGCTGTGTGTTGACAGATACGGGCAACAGAGGGGGTTTAAGGGTCAGGAGCTGCACTGAATTTAATTGGAAAAGAATGAACAGAGAAAAGGTGGGGATGGGGAGTCGAACCCTCCACCTCGCGGGTGCACGCAGAGATGCGGTGCCAGTGCGGTGGCTATGTTTTTCGTTGACAGGGAGGGGGTCGAGGGAATATGAGGTTCATCTCTCGGGGGTTATCTGAATGTTTCTGAACCCAAACAGTTACGAGCCCTGCTAGGTCGAGCTGCAGGTCGCCGGAAGCAATCTCTGATGTTGCGCCTCGACGGTGTGGGCGCCGTGGGTGGTCGTGGGGTGCCTGGTGCGTGCGGCCAAGGGAGAGAGGAGGGAGGCGAGAGGAGGAAGGGGGCTCACCTGGTGGCAGACAGCAGGAGGCGGTCGAGGCGGACAGGGAGACGCAGCAGGTGGCCGCCGGCGGCGGGAGGCGATGGCGCCGGCGATGGGGGGCCTCCCGGCCCGAGCCGAGGGGGTGGAGAGGGAGCCCACGGCCGGGGGGTTCCATTCCCACCCTCGCGGCGGCCGGAGGGGATCCCTAGGGGCGGTGATCACCGGAGGAAGTGGAGGTCATTTTCGGGTGGTTTTTAGGTGCAGACAAGAACAGAGAGCAGAGAGGGAAGGGAGGAAGAAGGAAGAAGAGATGGCGGCGTTGGAGGATGAGTAGGGCTAGGGTTAGGCTAGGCAGAGGGGATGGCTTGGCGTTTTAATGGGGCTTGAGCTTGGTACGGCTGGCCATCGGGTGGAGGAGGAGGTGATCGGGTGGTGCTGATGCAGTCGTACAGAGGGGGGAGGAAGACGACAAGGGGAAAGGGTATGGGCCAAAAGAGGTAGATGGGCTGGGGGAGTAAAAAGAAAAGGCTGGGCCTCTCTCACCTCTCTCTTGTGTTGTTTTTAATATTTTGTTCTACTGTTTTTTTTTTGTAGCAAATGAAGATGGAAGAAAATAGATGGAAGTTGGGGTAGGAAAATTTATAGAAAAATTTGGGTGGCATACTTATTGTGTTAGCAACCATTTGGCCAAATTTATTTTCCAAGATTTCATAATTAAAGTGCTGTTTGGAAATTGGTTTAGATTTGAAGTATTTGATAATTAATTGATTACTATTGAAAACAACAATTTTAATAGGGTGAACCCTATTGATTAAAATAGAACAAATGAGTTGATTTGTTTTGATAACATTCATAAATTGAAATTAGGTGCGGTTTGATGATTTGATTCCAATTTAAATGATTTTGAGATTAACTGATTATTGAAAACCAATGTTAAATGGAGTGATCAAATAATTTTGATTGGAAGCATATGATTAATAATTGTGTTGCAATTTTTATAAGATCCACATGGTTGCAGTTTTGGGCAATGTGATTTGAATTTGAATGTGAATTGATTCAAATGAGTTATTAAATAGAAATAACAAGTTAATGGTTCTATTTAAATAGAAACAACTAGTTGTTTTAATTGAAACTTTTATTTGGAAATTTGTAACATAACAAGTATGAAACAAGGCATTTGGAAATTGGTTTGGAATTTCAAATGTTTTTGGTATTAGATGAATTTTGTTAGAAACAAAACAACAGTTTTGAAATCACACTTTAATGGAAACAATTGATTGTTTTATTTGAATATTCATTTGGAAATTGTAACATCACAAGGATGAAACAAAAGGTTTGAATTTTGGTTTTAAATTCAAATAGAAATCAAAGGAAAACAAGGGAAAACAGTTGGAAAACAAATGAAAACAGAGGAAAACAAAAGGAAAACAAGCAAAACAATTGCAATGAACATGATGCCATGATGCAAAACATAAAATAACAGAGAGCAAACATTCTAAAGGCTTATTTTTCATACTTGGGATGTTACAAAACGCCCCCCCTTGAAGGAATCGCGCCCCGAGATTCCTACTGAGAAAAGAAAAGGTCCGGATACTTCTTGCGAAGATCCTCTTGAGCTGTGACACGTGAAACACATCGTGCACCTTGGATAGTTTTTCTGGAAGTTCAAAACGATAGGAATTCCTGGCAACTCTTCTGGAAAGATGTCAGGGAATTTGGTAACCACCGGAACATTTTTGAGTAGAGGTAGAGGTTTTGTATCGAGGGTGTATAGCTGGATAGAATTTGACTCATTGGTTGAATAGATTATCTGGTCAGAAGGGTGGAACAGCGTTATTGATTAGACGCCGGTAGAAGAACTGAAATGGAAAACAACAACAAGATTTCAACGGACGAAAAGGATGTTGAGAAGAACAGGATATCAACATCGGGGAAAACGAGAACAAAACTCCTGAGGTACTACGGAAAACCCATCCGGGCTTCTAAAGGATCAATATCTACTGCTTAAGGAATAGAGGATCTGCTTCCGGGGCTTACACGCCTCCGTTATCAATCATGAGTAGGCAACATGATAAATCATGTCACAACCACCTCCATTCCTATGGTCTAGTAGATATAACTATCCCAGAGAAACCAGAATCCGTGAAAACCTAACTTGAAAGTTTAGATGAGAAGAGAAAACAACGTAGCACTTCCTTACCAGAAAAGGGAGGGTGGGTGGGGAAAGAAGAAAAAGAACAGAATTCCTACTCTCACGTTTCATTTTTCCTATATAGCTACAAAATAGTTTCTAGACTCAACTGCGACCAGTAAAAAGGGATCCTACAGGCACACAGGCTCTGATACCATTTGTCGCACCCGGACTTCTAAAGGATACTCGCCGTTCCGTTGAACAGTAGTAGATTGGATTACGGGGCTTACCGGCACCCGCGTCCTCTTACGAGTAGGCCAACACACGTATGTGTGACAACCAACCCCTATCTGTTCAGCGTCGACGTAAACTATCCCATAGAAATCAGGATACTTCCATTGACGTACTTCAACCATACACACATGGTACGTCAACGACGTTTGAACAAGTGATATCACAACAGATCTCTACGTCACAAAAGATTGAAATAAGTTGCAAATAGCTCTCATTAGAGCAGAGATAGCAAATACAATCATCCAGAGGACACATGTCCCAACATAACATCATTACATCACAGCGGAAGCATTCAAAATGTCTGAGTACAGACAAGAACCAAATAGGCCTAAGAGGCCGAAAACGAAAAGACGGAGCCCATCCACGAAGTCTCGGATCCTGCCCGGTCCGCTATCTACTCGTCAGCAGTCTCGTCATACTCCCCGTAGTAGCCACCATGTAGATCGTCGAAACGTAGTCTGCGGAAACCACAGCCCCAAAGGGGTCAGTACATAAACGTACTGGCAAGCAAGACTCACAATTCACCAAAGTGTAACCCGTCAACACCAAGCACAGATGCTTTGGGTTCAACGGAAGAAAAGGGGATATAAAAGATGCGGCAACTGGCTACTCTAACCAACTACAGAGTTACTACCACTTCCGGCTAACAGAAAGGAGATAAGATCGCGTATCGTAACCAACCTACCAACTAACTCCAAACAAACCCATCCTGGATCTCGCCCCTTATCCAAAGAAGCAATCCGAGGATAACTCACACAGTTGGATTAATGATGGTTCAGATTATTGTGTCAATAAGCCTATTAGTAGTCAAGTTGTTAATCATTGGGTGTAAGGTTGTTAATCCTTAGGTCTAAGTTGTCCTGAGTACTTGTTAGCCAGTACTTTCACCAAGTAGTCCATAACCGCGGAAAACACGGCTTCTCGAGAAGATTTATCCCTGCAGGGGTGCACCAATTTGGCCGTACACGTAAGAATAACCCGCCAGACGGGGATCAAACCCACCAAGCGAGGTACTCAACACAACTCAACTCTTCTTCGCATCAAGCCCAAAGAACCTTGGGCGCACGGCTAATCGAGCCCCGAAGAAAAGGGACCCTCATAGCACTCTAAGACCGTGTCCCCCTATATGCCGACTACAAAAGTTCCACCCTGGCCTGGGCTCGCAAGAACATGCATGCGGCAAATGGAAAACACGAACTAAATGAGGCGATTTGGACGAGATGCGAATCGAATCAAATTGAGGGGGGCGCCCATACTCGCTTCCCACATGCGGTTAGTGCGCTCATCATGGATCAGTAGACAAGACCCTTTTCCTATTAGGGTCGACACTAGCAGGCCTCAAAACCACCCTGGGCCTCCTGCCGGTGCCTTATCATCAAATTTATTATTAATAGTAACATTAGCATGATTGATTGATTAAACATCGAGCCCCCAGAACATAATAGAGTAGTAACAGAAAGTAACGGGTAACAGACTCGAGCAAAACAACCCTAAGCATGCTAGTAAGACACGGGCAACAAGCAATGGTTATAGGTATGGAGGTGAGGCAATATCAGGGTTAAGGGATTCATGTGATAGGTTCGTAACAGAAACAACTAATCATAGGGCTAGCAGAATAGACAACGGAAAGTATCGGTAACCAATGTTGAAAGGAACACGATGGTTCATGTGAGTGATAACTTTCCTGCAAACCCAGTAGCCTGGTACTGAGCTAGATCCTTAGAAGGGGTGTCGTAAGTATCGTCGGTCTCAACGTCGTCGTCTATCCGAGAAGAAGCAAACAAACAAGACAGAAATATAAACAATCAATATCATGGCATAGTGCACAAACATGGGATGATGCATGACCATTTAATTGAGGCATCAAAATAAACTAGTTGACATGGTAACATAACATGGTTAAATGGACCCACATGCAATTTGATTGCATATGGAAAGCCCATGGATTATGGTTGAATTAATTGTTCTACAACTAATCATCATGTGTAAGTGAGTTAGCATGATGCATGGATGAGGAAAACAACAAAATAACAACAATAGAAGCAATTGGAAATAAGGTTTACCAAGTTTAGAAATTCATTTATTAAGTTTTGGAATTTTGGTTTCTTAAGGGTGTCACACAAACATTTGTTGTTTTCACCAATTTTAATTGTTCAAAATAGATAACAAAGTTCATATTTGAAAAGAACACCAAATTTTAGGTGGATTACATGTTTCACTTGTTGAAAAAGGATTTCAAATAAATTATTTATGAATTAAACAAGTTTAAGCAAGAATTAAATGAATTTAATTCAAACATGAACTTATTTGAATTTTTATTTGTGCAAAACATTGAGTGAAGTTCATATTTGGAAAGGTTATGCTTTTATGGTTTGAAAACATATTTTATATGTCCCAAAAGAATTTGTTTTGATCAAGTTATAAATTTAGCAATATTAAATGAATTAAACAAGGTTTAAATCATTTAACCAATTTTAATTATTCAAAACATGAAACAAAATTTATATTTGAAAAGGTGGTTTAATTTTGCATGGAAAACATATTTTATTTGTTGAAATTGGATTTAAAATGAGCAAGTTATTATTTTGGCAATTTTAAATGCAATAATTAATAAACAGTGTTTTCAGCAATTTAAATTATTCAAAACAGCAAACAAAATTTATATTTGGAAAGTACATGAAAAGTTGATTGGAAAACATATTTAGTTTGTTGCATTTGGATTTTTTATGCCCAAGTTATGAATTTTGCAAATTTAAGTGATTTAAACAAGAATTCAAATGTTTCACCAATTTAAAATATTCAAAACAGTAAACAAATTTTATATTTGGATAGAGCATTCAATTTGGGACAGTAAACATATTAAAAATGTTGGATTTGGAGTTAAAATGATTTAATTATGCAATTTACAATATTAGGGTGCAAATCTGCCATTTTTTAGTAACTAGGGACTAGAAAAATAAATATACAGGGACTAGAATTAAAGATACAGGGGCTTGGTTGTGATTTGGGGAAAGTTCTGTAACCAAACAAATAAATAAAAAAAGGTGGTTTTTATTTGAGGGAGGGGGGACTCGAACCCCTCACCTCCTGCTTCCTGCGCACAAGGGAAACCAGATGGGATGATGTGCTGTGTGTTGACAGATACGGGCAACAGAGGGGGTTTAAGGGTCAGAAGCTGCACTGAATTTAATTGGAAAAGAATGAACAGAGAAAAGGTGGGGATGGGGAGTCGAACCCTCCACCTCGCGGGTGCGCGCAGAGATGCGGTGCCAGTGCGGTGGCTATGTTTTTCGTTGACAGGGAGGGGATCGAGGGAATATGAGGTTCATCTCTCGGGGGTTATCTGAATGTTTCTGAACCCAAACAGTTACGAGCCCTGCCAGGTCGAGCTGCAGGTCGCCGGCAGCGATCTCTGCTGTTGCGCCTCGACGGTGTGGGCGCCGTGGGTGGTCGTGGGGTGCCTGGTGCGTGCGGCCAAGGGAGAGAGGAGGGAGGCGAGAGGAGGAAGGGGGCTCACCTGGTGGCGGACAGCAGGAGGCGGTCGAGGCGGACAGGGAGACGCAGCAGGTGGTCGCCGGCGGCGGGAGGCGATGGCGCCGGCGATGGGGGGCCTCCCGGCCCGAGCCGAGGGGGTGGAGAGGGAGCCCACGGCCGGGGGGTTCCATTCCCACCCTCGCGGCGGCCGGAGGGGATCCCTAGGGGCGGTGATCACCGGAGGAAGTGGAGGTGATTTTCGGGTGGCTTTCAGGTGCAGACAAGAACAGAGAACAGAGAGGGAAGGGAGGAAGAAGGAAGAAGAGATGGAGGCGTTGGAGGATGAGTAGGGCTAGGGTTAGGCTAGGCAGAGGGGATGGCTTGGCGTTTTAAGGGGGCTTGAGCTTGGTACGGCTGGCCATCGGGTGGAGGAGGAGGTGATCGGGTGGTGCTGATGCAGTCGTACAGAGGGGGGAGGAAGACGACAAGGGGGAAAGGGTATGGGCCAAAAGAGGTAGATGGGCTGGGGGGATTAAAAAGAAAAGGCTGGGCCTCTCTCACCTCTCCCTTGTGTTGTTTTTAATATTTTGTTCTACTGTTTTTTTTTTGTAGCAAATGAAGATGGAAGAAAATAGATGGAAGTTGGGGTAGGAAAATTTATAGAAAAATTTTGGTGGCATACTTATGGTGTTAGCAACCATTTGGCCAAATTTATTTTCCAAGATTTCATAATTTAAGTGCTGTTTGGAAATTGGTTTAGATTTGAAGTAATTGATAATTAATTGATTACTATTGAAAACAACAATTTTAATAGGGTGAACCCTATTGATTAAAATAGAACAAATGAGTTGACTTGTTTTGATAACATTGATAAATTCAAATTAGGTGCGGTTTGATGATTTGATTCCAATTTAAATGATTTTAAGATTAACTGATTATTGCAAACCAATGTTAAATGGAGTGATCAAATAATTTTGATTGGAAGCATATGATTAATAATTGTGTTGCAATTTTTATAAGATCCACATGGTTGCTGTTTTGGGCAATGTGATTTGAATTTGAATGTGAATTGATTCAAATGAGTTATTAAATAGAAATAACAAGTTAATGGTTCTATTTAAATAGAAACAACTAGTTGTTTTAATTGAAACTTTTATTTGGAAATTTGTAACATAACAAGTATGAAACAAGGCATTTGGAAATTGGTTTGGAATTTCAAATGTTATTGGTATTAGATGAATTTTGTTAGAAACAAAACAACAGTTTTGAAATCACACTTTAATGGAAACAATTGATTGTTTTATTTGAATATTCATTTGGAAATTGTAACATCACAAGGATGAAACAAAAGGTTTGAATTTTGGTTTGAAATTCAAATAGAAAACAAAGGAAAACAAGGGAAAACAGTTGGAAAACAAATGAAAACAGAGGAAAACAAAAGGAAAACAAGCAAAACAATTGCAATGAACATGATGCCATGATGCAAAACATAAAATAACAGAGAGCAAACATTCTAAAGGCTTATTTTTCATACTTGGGATGTTACACTTCCGCACCGTCTGCGCCAACTGGCGCTCCGTCACCGTCGACCCCAAGAGAAGCTTGGACCTCCGCTTCCGCCCCCGGCAGTGGATCGTGCTCGACAAGGTCTTCGAGAACAACACACGCCTCTTGGTGAACACCACCAGCGGCCGCGTCATCAGCAAGGAGCTGCCTGTGCTTCGGAACTACCATGCGATCTCTACCACTGCCGGCGGCTTCTTCTTCCTGGCGGACAAGACGTACGCTCACGCCGCCCGGGTTCTCAACCCTTTCACGGGCCATTCGATCCGTTTCACAATGCCAGTTCCTCTGGAGCAAGATTTTGCAGCTGTTGTCTTCGGTCCCAAGCCCACCCTCGTCTTGATTTCTGACAGATCTCATACGCTGTACTTTTTTTTTTTTGATAAAGGGAAGTATATTAATATCGCGGAGATACAAATTACACCCGGGCTCTGCAACAACGCAATGGATGCACACAGCCGAAAAGCAATAAAAAGAAGAAATAAAAAGAAGAAAAGTCCCGCTACAGAGTTACAGTCCTCGCGGTATCCGCACAACCACCACCTAAACAACAGCTGACGTCCATCTCTTCTAAAACACCGTCTCCAAGAAGAACGGTGCCAGACACAACCAATTAAGGCCAGACCTTGAGTTTTCACCCTGAAGATAATCCTCACTCTCAAAACAACGGCTCCAAGAAGACCAATGCCAGGCACAACCAGTTAAGGTCAGACCTTGGGTTTTCACCCTGAAAGGTAGGACTTTGGACTTCACGCATATTGTCTCCCCCTCTGACATACAGCTGCCACGAATCTTGTAACTCCAAGCCAGTTCTCCATCGATGCAAAGACTCCGAACATCGTTGCTAGTCCTCCAATCTTGCCTTCGATGACTGAGCATTGCGACCGAATTCCACCGATCCAGCAATCTCCAGGTGTTGCCCATGGGAGTTCGCCGGCGGAGCCTTTCGATCGACAACCCGGCTTGATCAAAGAGGACCTACATCATGATCTTCATCTTCGCGTGATGGGAAACCCTAGGACCACCGCCATTATTCTGAAGCCTCGTAGACCCCGACGCCGCGAGACCACTTCTGGCAGGAACGGCAGCACGAACCCTCCAACGGAACGGCAGAGCAAGATACAAGTCGGAGCTAGCACCCCAACCGCCTCATTCTCGCCACGCCGCCGGGAGGCCCTCCGCGGCCGGCCCCAAGAACGCCGCCGTCTATGGCGAAGCGCCCGCCGTTCCGGTGGGGTCAAGAAGCCACGCGCCAGTGTTGGAACGGCTCACACTGTCATATCCCGGGGGCGCCAACGGCGTCACCATGGAGGCCAGCACCACCGGCGAACCCGACAGGTCGTGAGCCATCCGACCAGCCCTTGCGCTCCTTCCCCGAGTCGCGGTCGACGTCACGCTCGCCACTTTGGATCCGCGATCCGAAGCCAGCCCCGCCGCCACCTTCCGCCTCCCTGCCCCACGCCCGGATCAATCACCGCTGCCCTCCCACAACGGCAACCACCGGTGCGCCCGCCATGCCCTTCGCCTTTGACGAGCAGGGCGCCGCCACCGCCGCCTGCTCCGGCGACGGCAGCGGCCGAAGGAGATCGCGATCTGGGGGCTTTTTTTTCTAGGGTTTCCGCCTCCAGGGCCGCTCGGGAGGGAGCGACCCGAGAGATCAGAGTAGCTAACGTACATGGAAATCAGAGTAGCTGTACATGGATGATCCTGACGGAGATCGTTTTAGAGTGTACTCGAATCAAGACATTTATCCTATGGTCCGACTGGCTGTGCATGGTGGTATGTACTCCGACGGCGAAGATGCATCGGTGTCGCAGATTTCAGATGCTATGGCTGACGAGATCTTCCGTCTGATGGGGATGTTCGGCGTCCAACCTTCCGAGATGTGCCCGGACGTTCTTCTTGATGAACTCTCTCATTACAATCCTCATATTTTTCATCCAAACCGTTGTTTCCTGGTGAAGTTCGCTGGAGAAGCGTTTGTTATCTTCATGCTGCAGCATCACATGGAGGTTTCCAAGATGGACACGGACAGAGATTCGCTCCAGCCCGTGAAGAGTATTGGAAACATTGCCGTGTTCATCGGATATCGTAGGTGTCTGGCTGTTAATGCAGACAAGTTCGCATCTGTCGAAGCCAACTGCGTCTACTACATAAGATCCATAGATCTCTCCGTTCACATCTACAAGTTTGGTCTCGAAGACCATAAAGAAGAGAGAGTATTAAAGGCATAGATTCTTTGGATCTCATCGGGTCGTCTTATGCTCGTTCTCCTTTCACGGTCATTCAACTCTTCTCCAGCTACACCATCAACGTCCGAATATCTCAGCTTGTGTTTGCCCGAATGAGCAAAGGCATGTCTAGTGTTCGTACCGATGGGGAAAAGGTTCCATACGACATTGAGGATTTGGATTCTTTGATAGGCTAATCTTGGTTCATCTCTACTTGGTATCTACGTAGCCATGCTTACCCTGGGAAAGAAATAAGTCGAGTATACTTAAATTGGCTTACATGTTGTTGAACAACAATTTCGTTTATGTGGAAATGCATGCTTAAAATTAATGTGATCATTAGAATCTTCGAAACACTTTTTGTAGAAATCATCTTATGCTAGCATTCGAGATACAACATATGTTTCTATACTGGTTGAACCAATGAACAAATCCCATTTTCGGTGGAGTTACAAACTGAATCAAATTGACAATTCAATTTTCGATAAGCCCTATAAAACGTGGACTCTATCACAACACGGTTAATCTGAAAAATGTCGTGTGTTGAGGATGCACACGCCCATTACATAGACGAGAATCTTAACTTGGCATGTATGTACACTTTAGTCAAAGAACAATATTTTAATTTGTTGATCGCCAAAATTGGTGGCACATGACACCTTGTGACCGAAAGTTGTGATTCCCGAGCGTCTTCCGGGCCCGAAATATCGAAGTATCCCTCGAATTATGTGTGATTCACATCAAACAGCCCCTTACTACAATCTATAGCTTCAAATTTCCTCTCGTCTGCATACTACATACATGACTTGGGATGGACAATGTGCATCATGACTGCGATCTATCCCTGCGTCTCCTCCTTGTTGAGTTCTCTTAATTTGCACTTGGGGTGACATAACACCGGAGATGGGATTGAACAATCATGGTCCATTGACTATGATCGTGTCGGTGGTCACTGTGGGATTTTTAATAGGCCATTCCCATTTTGAAATTACCATTGGTGCTAAATTAAACTTGGCTCCTAGCTATATATACGCCATTTATATAGATATCCATATGTTAAAAGATAAATTTACTAATTCACAATAAGCTAACTTTTTTACATTTCAGTTGATATTCTTTTGTCCATTTTTTGTGAGATTCATGCTATCGAGTTGTGCTAGTAGGCTTGTTTTTCTTTGGGCATTAGACACATTTGTAGGTAGAAGTTTTAACATGAAGTGTATCTTCGTTGACTTGATCTTGCATATTATGAGAAGGTGCAAGTTTGATACAATATATGTCGTGTGCAACTTTGCATTATTATTGCCCGGCAAAAAAAAACTAGGTTTATCATTGTAATTCTGTTCTATGTCTCTTTATTTCTACGTTTTTTTTTTCTATGAGGGTAATACAGGTAAAGCATTTTATTTTTCTTTCAGACATAGGTTAGTTTCAGTTCTTCGCTCGGAAAGTGTTTTGTGCTCCTGCTGTTTAAAAAAAATTGAAAAAATATTTTAAAAGTTCTAAAAATTCTAAAATTAAATCCGGATGTAGCCAATGGTGTATCACATAAACGTGTAAATTTTCAATCTCAAATACAAAGTGGTATGGGTTGCATAAAAAGACAAAGTACGACAAAATTTAGAGATTTGAAATAGTCATAATCCACACTTTTGTCATTTTAGTGTGGTTCATAATACGAAGTAATTGAAAAAAAAATTACACATCTGTAGGGCACACGCTTGGCTACACTTGTATTTTTTTCAGAATTTTTTGAAACTCATAAATATATTTTTCTAATACGAGAGGAGCATGGGTGCTCGGAGCACCAAATCTCCACTCTTCTTCATTTCCCTACATAATTTGTATACCTTTGTTGGCCACTCTTGAAGTTAATAAAGTTAGGCCGATTAGGCCCAAGTAGAAAGTACAAGGCTACATGATAAATCAGCCCACCGGATGCACATGCGCAAGGAACTAAATCCCCAAAAAGAATGATTTCAGGCTGCACTAAAAAAAAAATCGCAACTAACCGATCAAGCTCCCTTCTCGCCCCAGGGCGCACCGCAGGTGGATGGACGGCGGTACCACACAACATGGACCAAACTGTACAAACAAACACCACTCTTCTCGGCAGCAGGAACGTTGGTGTCAGATCCAGAACGGCACGGCATAACCCGTCAAAAGCATACGCCACGCCCAGCCCGGTGGCTGCTGATCGCCAATAATGCTCGACCGATCGGCGATCGCCCGGGGGAGGCAAATTAATCGGCAGACAGCTCATGGGCTCATGGCCATGATCCAACTCATCTCCGGCGCGGCGTCTGTACCAGTGCACGCCCCATGCCAGTGCGCCCTGTGCTTTTGGTGCGACCGGCACGTGATGGCCCTCCTGGGACAGCGCGGGCGCACATGCGATGTGACGGCCGAACCAGACCGGCCAACCGATCTTCTTTCTTGCGACTGGAAATAGAAACACAGCCAACGGATCTGTCCTGTCCATGTGTGTTCCTGTTAAGATATACTCATATACGTATATATAGTCAATCCAGATTCAGTTTGCGCGCGGCGGAGAAGTATAATCATCATCTAATACTGTCAGAGTGTCAGGTACTCAACGGTAGTGTATATGTGTACAGTGTGTACTATGACAGGGTGTAGCACCAATTATAGGGTGGTTAGAGTGGAGGTTACGTTAGTGAAGAAGCTAGTGGAACCGAATTTAATTTAATTGGTACTAATATACACGTAATGTCAGTATGTGTGGTCCAGCTCCAACCTACTAATTGTTGTTTTTTTTGAGCTAATTATCGTACTTTATTGATCACGGAGTAATGTCATTACAAAGTTCAGCCCTAATAAGATCAGGGGCCACACCAAAGGAAATATTACACGAATTGCGTTCCGAAGAACGAGCTAGGATATGAGCTACGACATTTGCATTGCGAGAAACATGTTTGAAGGAGCAGCGCTGAAAACTACTCGCCACATCTCTGATCTCCTTCACAACTATGCCTGTCAGAGACCGGTCAGTAATCGAGGAGTCGAGGCGCTGGATAAGACTGAGGCAGTCAGAACCGACTAGTACATGTTGGAACCCTCGTTCCTTCAGCATGAGCAAAGCTTGATGAATTGCTTGGCCTTCTGCTATCTCCGGAGCTGGGTAGGTCTCGAGACTCCCACTGCACGAAAGGACAAAGGCACCTTCGTGATCTCGGACTATGGCACCCCAGCCCATTCTTTCTTCCCGTTGGAACAATGCCGCGTCTACACGCATGCACAACATGCCAATCGGAGGCGGACTCCAGCGTGGAGCCGTCATGGTCTTGCTACTGCCCGCAATCTTCCCCTTAAAGCTGAACTGCAAGATCAAGTTGGCGTAGGCTATGATCTTTGCCGCAACTCGGCTGGGGTGAGGAGAAGCTCCGTTATTTCTTGTGTCATTACGCGCATCCCAAATATGCCAACATGTGACAGCCATAACCATAGCTGAGATGGATGATTCTCTCTCAAGGAAATCAAACAGCCACCTCCCGGCTTCCACCACACATCGCCGTTGTAGCTTCAATGGGAAAGTATCACAGACTGATTCCCAGACAGCCGTTGAGAAGGGGCATTGAAGAAAAGTATGAACCACTCGTTCCTCACTGCCACAGAAGCAACATCTGCTATCAGCCGGAATTTTTCGGTGCCGAAGCTGATGACCAGTTGGTAGACAATCGTGGGCAATTCGCCACAGAACAACCTTCATTTTATTGGGGCATTGGATCGCCCACAGAGCCTTCCAAGCCTTCTTCTCCGATTCTTGATCAGAAGAGGATCCATGGCCAGCCCTTGCTCGTTTGGTGAAGAACGCCTCAGTACGGGCCAACTGGTAGGCGGATTTCACAGAGTAATTGCCAAACCTATCCAGAGGCCACGAAAGAAAGTCCTCGTCACTGTGTCGGTTAATAGGGATCGACGAGATCGTCTTCGCTAGCTCCTCATGAAATACAGCAGCGAGCCTGGCCAGATCCCAGCCATCCCCCCTGTCATTAAGAAAGGAAGCCACCATGGTGTTCTCCTCGAGAGCCATCAGCGGCTCGAAAGTCCCTGGCGCGAAGCCAGGTATCCAATTATCAGTCAGAACGGAAATCCCAGCGCCGTTTCCAACATTCCATCTAGCTCCTCTCAGAACCAAGTCCCTGCCATGAAGTATAGACCGCCATGTGAATGATGATCCGTTCGGCTTAGTAGCTGAGATGAAATTTCCATCAGGGAAGTACCTCCCCTTTAGAACTCGTGCACATAGTGACGTTGGATCCGTGATCAGACGCCATGCTTGCTTCCCTAACAGAGCCTGATTAAATAGAGGGAAGTCACGGAAACCCATACCACCAAGAAACTTAGGAGAAGAAAGCCACTCCCACGAACTCCAGTGCATTTTCTTCCATCCATCCTCGTAGCCCCACCAATGATTTGCAATAGTGCTTCTCAGCTTGTCACAAGTTTGAATCGGCACTTGAAAACAACTCATTATGTAGTTTGGAATGGACTGAGCTACGGCTTTCAGCCAAGTCTCTTTCCCCGCCCTCGATAACGGTCTGTTGGAAACAGCCGTAACACTCTTCCACACCCGTTCTGGGAGGAAATTAAACGAAGATGTAGCAGCCCGTGCAATCTCCGTAGGCATCCCCAGGTAATTGTCTTGCAACACTTCACTGTCCACCCCTAACCGAGTTTTCACTCGTGTTTTGATCGAATCAAGACATTTGCTCCCGAAGAAAACCGAGGACTTCTGTAAATTAATCTTCTGCCCAGATGCCTCACAATAAGAATCCAGTACAGATTTGATCGTCTCCACACTCCGTTCATCACTGCGAGCGAAGAAAATACTGTCATCTGCAAAAAGCAAATGTGATATAGAGGGGCCTCGTCGACCATTATGTAATCCTTGTAGTTCACCGAGACCCTCCTTTTTCTGCAAAAGACAGGATAAACCTTCCGTACACAATAAGAACAAATATGGACTGATCGGATCTCCCTGGCGAATGCCCCGTGAAGGAACCACTGGCGTAGTAAGATCACCGTTGACCTTCACTGCATATCGTGCCAAAGTAACACACCGCATAACTGACTGTATCCAATCAGCTGCAAACCCAAGCTTAACCAAGCAACCATGAAGGAATTCCCACTCAATACGGTCGTAGGCCTTCATCATATCAATTTTCAGTGCAAAATACGGGCATTTGTTCTTCTGGCGCCGAATGGTGTGCAGGCTCTCAAAGGCAATAAGAGCACTGTCAGTGATGAGACGCCCTGGAACAAATGCACTCTGATACTCCGAAACAATGTCAGGCAAAATCTTCTTCAGTCTGTTAGCCATAACTTTCGAAGCAATTTTGTACAAGACATTGCAGAGACTAATAGGGCGAAATTTTGATAGGTGTTTAGCATTAGATACCTTTGGAATGAGAACAATGATAGAATCACAGAAGCCCTCCGGTATCTCATCACCTCTCAAAAAACCCCTGACAGCATCGCAGACATCATTATGTAACAATTCCCAATGAGTCTGGTAGAAAAGCGCGGGAAAACCATCAGGCCCAGGGGCCTTTGTGGGTCCCATCTGAAAGAGTGCCTCCTTAATTTCCAAATCCGTATAGGGAGTACACAGATCAATGTTCATGGCATCGTTTACCTTCGGTGGTATGGCATCTATGACCTCCTCCATAGACCGAATAGACTCGGTTGAGAACAGCCTCTCATAGAAGCGGTGAACGAGCCCCAAAATCTCGGATTGTTCAGAACAAACAGAACCATCGTCACGGGTAAGACTACCAATCTTGTTATTCCTCTTTCTAGCTGATGCTTTAGCAAAGAAAAATGCCGTGTTCCGATCACCTTCGCGCAGCCATTCGACCCGTGACCTCTGCCGCGCCATCAGTTCCTCCCGCTCAAAAAGTTCACAGAGCTGCTGCTCTACTTTCTTCTCTTCAGCGAGGGAAGTATCAGTCAACGTGTTCAGTCGAAGGCCCTGTAGCTTTCTTTCCAATTTCCGAATCTGTCGACTAACTGACCCAAAGGCCACTTTGCTCCAATCTTTGAGCGATGTTGCCATGCGTGACAGATTTGAGCAGGTGGCCTGGAGCGCACACTGCCCCTCCTCGCGGCTCCGCCACGCCGCGGACACCACAGCCCCGTAGTCTGCAGCACGGCGCCATGCCGCCTCATATCTGAATGTCTGAGTGACAGGAGCAGATGGCTCATTGGCCAAAGAACCATGAAGGCGGACCAATATAGCATAATGATCCGAAGTGGTGGTAATTAGATTTTCCACTAAGCAAAGATCAAACCGATCAGAGAACATGCTATTGGCTACGGCTCGATCAAGCCGAACTCGTATATTGCACTGAGCATCTTGTTTGTTCGACCAAGTAAATTTCGGCCCCGTAAAACCCAGGTCCACGAGGTTGCACGTGTCAAGACACTCGCGGAATAGCTCCATCTGAATTTCAGACCTCCCCCTTGAGCCATAATGCTCATCACTTACTAGAACCTCGTTGAAATCGCCGCAGCAAATCCAGGGTCCATTCCATTCACAGCGTAGCCGACAGAGCATGGCATAGAAAACATGTCGTAGCTCACGTCGAGGTTCACCGTATATGAAGGTAGCTCGCCACGGCTCCACTCCCTCTGCTGAAACAATCATATCGATGAAATGACTGTTGAACCCACGGAGAGACAAGGTCCAGGGTAGCTTCCAAAAAAGCGCAAGGCCGCCACTACGACCCTCGCAACTGACTGCAAAGGAACCACTGTAGCCCAGAGACCACATAAAATTCTTTGCTCTGGAATCCCACATCTTGGTTTCAGACAAGAAGAGGATCTCGGGTCGGAATGTCTTCACTAACCAGCGAAGCTCGCCAACTGTCGCGTCCGAACCCAAACCACGACAGTTCCAAGCGAGGATACTCATTGCGTCTGGCGGGACTGCGCTGCAGTCTCCGCCTGATCCGCCGATCCGTCTGTAGAAGTACGTTGTTTCTTATGTGAATCCGAGCTCTCTGCTTCAACAATCCCATCCGAGCCACCCTGGACTGGCTTGGCTAGCACAATTGCGAGAGCATTTTTATCAACAGGAGGTGCCTGAAGCACCAATTGGTCACCGTTAATACCTTTCGTTGCTTTCCGTTTCTGACCTGTAGCCGACTGCTTGGTTGTCTTAGCCTTGAACAGTTCTTTGCCAACACCATCTCTGCCTCGACCCTGAGTCCTCCCAGTACGGCCACGGCCACGTCCGCCATCTCTCCCCCCACCTTTAAGAGGTGATGATGCCTCCTGTTCACCATAGTTTGCCTGTGCCCCTTTCTCGTTTGCTCGTCCCTCGTTAGCAGAGACCACCGATGGAACCTTGGCCTCCGGGAACGAAGAGGAGCCCCCTGATGATCCAGATTTAGCACTCATCCGTTTAAACACCTCATCCACTGAAAGCCTAGAAGCAGCATAAGGTAACAGACCATCCTCCTCCCTCTCGGCTGGGCTTGGACACGCCAAGGTCGTATGGCCAATGAGGCCACACGAGAAGCAGAACAGCGGAAGCCTCTCATACATGATGGAAAAGCACTCCGTTTTCTGCAGCTTTGTTGAAAATATTGTGACCACTCGAAGCAGGGGTTTCGACGTGTCTACCTCAACTCTTAACCGCATGAAACCTCCCCAGCATCGACCCATAGAATCTGCATCGATCTTACGTACACGGCCGATTGGCTTTGCAATCTCCATCCCTCTAGTCGAGTTCATCAGGCGGCTCGGAAGCGCCAAAATCCTGGCCCATAATGCCAACTTATCAAACTTAACTTGCTGCGGCGAGAGATCCGCATCGTAGTCCTGCAGTAACACCGCATGCCTCCCCACTGTCCATGGCGATCCATCCATCACTCGGTCCCGATCCGACTTCGAAGCAAACTCTGCGATGAAAAGGTTCTCGCCACTGGGGTGGAAGAACAACCCCTTAGGGTTTCCCCACGCTGGCCGCATCGCCGCCGAGATCGTCTGGATGTGAAGAACGTTCGGGGATAGAACCTTCCCAAAGAAGGCTTTGTCGGCGTCGATCAACCCGAGATCGTTCACATCATCCATGACCACCGCCTGAGATTCGGTGGCCGTCAGCCGCAACTGCGCCAGCAACTTTTCCACCTGCTCGCCATCGCTAGACGAGCCCATCTTCTCCTTCCCCCGATCCAAGTTGAGTGGCTCCGTCGAGACACCACCCCTTTGCGGATCGGCAGGAGTCGCCGCCCCAACCGCTGATTCCATCCTCCGATCAAGCCCCTCCTGGGATCCCACAGCACGTGCATCCGCCATCTCTAGGGCCACGGGTAGACCCCGAACCCTAGAAAACAAAACGAAAACCGCACCGAGGACGATGAGAGGATGATGTTGTAGAGAATAAGCGCAGAGATTCCGAGAACTCCGATCGCGATCGTAGTCTCAAAAGGATCCAGCCCCTAGGGTTTCGCCGTCGCCAGAGAGACGCGAGAGACTAGGGCGGAAAAAACCTCCAACTGTACGTGGTTGGTTCGCTACTAATTGTTGTTGATAGTCAGTGTGAGTGACTAATTGCTGCTCCTTTCTGTTCCTCTCACATTAATTTTCTATTGCGTATCTTCGGAAACACCAGAGGCCGGGTCAATAAAAAAATGGAGGAAGGGCCATATGGGCAAGAAAAAATTTCTGCTACAGGCGGATCTTGGACTAGTAGCAAAGAATGCGTGTTGGCATGGCTAGATCAGACGTGGCAAAGTAGAAAAGCAGCCAAAACGATCATGAACCGTACATTGCCTTGTGCTACACGCTGGTCGTTTTCATATCAAGAAGTTTCTATTGAGCCGTGGGACGTCATTAGTTCGAGCCGACTGCAGCTACCGAGATGCGGTTGTTGGGGTGAAGCCCTCGACAGCGAAGTACCACCGTCTACTGGTGTACCTGTCTCTTCGTTGGCCAAATGTCAGGCTGTGGATGTGATAGACTGATGAGAGGGCGCCGTTTGCCAGCTAGACTGATGCTGATCCCTAAAACTGCGGCCGCTCCAAATTTGTACAGGATCCTCGCGTTGGGAATAAACACATGGATATGATAGCTTATTTGTCTGTTAAAAAAATGATAGCTTATTGGGGTGGAAAAACATAGAAGGATCTGGTTAGGTCGTCCTTGTAACGTACAGCAGGAAATTAGGAATTGAGATATTTTGAGGACATTTCTTTTCTGAAATGAACGGTAACGCCCAGAGATTCTGCAACGAAATGATGCACACCGTATTGACCATCAGTCTCACGTACGATTGTACATGTAGTACTCCCTCCAGTCCGATAAAAGTGTCGCTAAGAATCAACTGCCGTCGTACAAAAACGTGTATACGTTGCGACAGATTTTCCGGACCTGAGGGAGTATATCTGTTCGCTTATATAAAGAGAAGAGGTGGTGGCGATTGTCCACACACGGTAAAACCCTAAACCGTTCTTTTCATGGTATCAGAGTCGATAGCTCTCTTCGTCGCCGCCGAACCGATCTAGATCGATCGTCTCCACGCCCGCGACTCCACCGTCCTCAGCCTAGCGTAACATGACGACGACCCACCTCCAGCTCTCGATCACGCCTCCCGTGTCTGCCAGCTCTGACCGCTTGAACGCGACGAACTTTGCGTTGTGGCGCGGTCTGACGCTGCCGAATCTCTCTGGAGCGCACATCCACTTATACCTCGAAGCCTCCGTGATAGTTCCGGAGAAGACCATCACCGGAGGAACCGGCGAAGACGCCAAGACCATCCTCAACCCCGAGTATGCGCGGTGGTGGGGGCAAGATCAGAAGGTGCTCGGACTTCTCCTATCCTCCATGGATGAGGACATCGCATGCCAGCTTATTGGTTGCACGACATCGGCGGCAGTCTGGACCGCCGTCCACGCTATGTTCGGCGCGCAATCTCGCGCGAATGTGAGGCACATCCGTCGACAGCTGCAGTCGACGCGCAAGGGAGAGATGATGGCAGCCGTCTATATGCACAAGATGAAGGCTTTTGCCGAGACCATGGCCACCGCTGGCTGCCTAGTCAGCGACGACGAGCTCGTCGACTACGTCATCACTGGACTCGGCCCCGCCTACAACTCCATCGTTGGGGCTCTTGTCGTGGGAAACATCTCGGTTTTCTACGCTGGCTTCTATTCCCATGTGCTCTCCTTCGAGGCTCTTCGGGCACAACAGTCCGAGATCGGAGATTGGTCATCATCGGTGAACATGGCATACCGCCCCGCTTCATACGGAGGAGGCATGTATTCTGGACAGCAGCAAGGCGCGCCTGCTGGTTTCAACACTGCACCAGCCGGTGTGGGACGTCCACCCGCTGGATATCATCAGCAACAAAGTGGAGGTGGCGGTAATCGCCAGCAGCAAGGAGGCGCTGGCGGCTATGGAGGCCAGCCACGCTATGGCGGTTAGAACTTCGGTGGCGGCGGCAATGGTCGCCCCAACTACGGCAACAACGGTGGTGGGAACCGTCAGAACAACGGTCGCAACGGCCGTCACCAACGTCCTTAGTGCCACATCTGCACCTATTGGGGACACACTGCCGCTGACTGTCGGAACCGTTTCAACCCTGAGTACGTCATCTGTACCGAGAACCATCGCTCCGGAAACGCCGTGGCCTCCACAAGTACTACTCCGTCTCCTTGGCTCATGGACACAGGGGCTACGGACCACCTGACGAGTGATCTCGTGCGTCTCCATATGCAAGAACCCTATGGAGGACATGATCAAGTTCAAGTGGCCAACACTGCAGGTTTGTCTATTGCGCACATTGGTCGTTCTTCTTTAGCCGATTCCAAACTTAAACTGAATAATATCCTTCATATCCCACAACTTAGCACACATCTTCTTTCATTCTATCGCCTTGTTTGTGATAATGACGTGTTTGTCGAATTTCACCGTCATTTTTTCCTTGTTAAGGACCGAACCACACGGAGAATTATGCTCCACGGTAGGAGTCATGGAGGACTCTACCCTATTCCACTCAGTTGAGCTTCATCAACGTCGTCATCTTGTCATGCTTTGTCCGGTGTCGTTGCCACTTCGTCCCGGTGGCATCAACGTCTTGGTCATCCTACCCATAGTGTCGTGCAAGCTATTGTCAAGAATAATTATTTATCGTGTGCTTCCGTAGATACTTCTTTGGTTTGTGATGTGTGTCAGCGTGTTAAAATTCATCAGTTTCCATATAACATGTCTCATCGTGTTTCCACTATGCCTCTTGAGCTTGTTTATTACTATGTTTGGGGTCCTGCTGTTGCTTCCTCTGGTGGTTACAAATATTATGTTAGTTTTATTGATGATTACTCACGTTTCTGCTGGATTTACCTTCTTAAGCACAAATCTGATGCCAAGAAAGTTTTCTATGCTTTTCAGGCTCATGTTGAGCTCCTCCTGGCCACCAAAATTAAAGTCGTCCAATCAGACTGGGGCGGCGAATATCATAGGCTGCATCAGTATTTTCAGCGCACGGGTATCTCTCACTGTGTGTCGTGTCCTCATACGTCTCAGCAGAACGACATCGCCAAGCGTAAACACCGTCACTTGGTAGAGACGGGTCTAGCCTTGCTTGCACACTATTCTCTTCCCTTGCGTTTTTTGGATGAGGCGTTCTTGACAGTCTGCTATTTAATCAATCGCATGCCTACTCGGGTCCTCGCGAAAGACACTTGTAACATCCCAAGTATGAAAATACCCCCTAGAATGTTTGATTTCTTGTTTAATTAAAGTATTGCATCATGTCATCATATTTATTTTCTTGTTTGCATTTGTTTTGCATCTGTTCTTCCTTGTTTTCATAATTGAATTTCAAACATTTTCCAATGATATGTTTCATACTTGTCATGTTACAATATTTTTCAGATCAAAAGTTCAAACCAAAATCTCATGTTGTTTCCAATTATTCCATAATGTTTAACTATTAAAATGAGGGCTTTTAATCAATCCATTAATTCCAAATGGTATTTCAAATTCAAATAAAAAACATTCAAACAGTACCCAAATTCAACTTATAAAAATCATCAACATAACCCTAACCACTTGTTCTTTTTTAACCAATAGGGTTCACCCTAATAATCATGTTGCTTTTAATAAAAATCAATTAATAAGCAATTCTTTCAAATATTGATTTAAATTACCAAACAGTAATTAAAAATTGAGTTTTTGAAAAACCAAAGTTAACATTTGGTTTTTCAAAAACTCAATTTTTAATTACTGTTTGGTAATTTAAATCAATAACATTTGGTTGTGTTTGACCTAAATAGCACACCCAATTTTTTATAAAATTTTTACTAACTCCAAACCTATCATTTTCTTCCATTTTCATTTGCTACAAAAAAAAAACAGAAGAATACATTTTTTTTTAAAAAAACGCGCGCAGCAGAGAGCCAGTGGGCTGTGCCCCGCGGCCCAGCCCACCTAACTTACCTCTTCCTGGCCCGGTACCGTTTCGCGCAGCCGCCCCCGTCTTCTTTCTGTACGGCAGACAATCCGCCGGTGCCACGGCGGCACTGTCGCCCGCCAACGGCCATCCGCGCCTGTAGCCCCCTATAAGACCTACTCCCTAGCCCCTGCGCACCCCTAACCCTAGCCCTACCTTCTCCACTCGCTCCGCCGCCGATTCCATCTCTCTGCACCTCCTCCTCCACCTTCTGAACATCACCGGAGTTTCCTCGTCTGAACCCATGTCGATCACCGCCGCCTCTCAACACCACCACCCATCCTAGCTACTGGAACCAAACCGCCATACTCCCTTCTTCCTCGACGACGTCTCCGTTGAGCTCCCCGCTGCCTGGATCCACGCCGCCGTCCACGAACCTGTCGCCGGCCACCGTCTCCCCCGAGCCTCTGCTCGACTCCAGCCGGAGGTGAGCCACCGCCGTGCACTCCTCCTCCCTCTCTGCTTGCGCAACACGAGCACGTGCACACCGCAGCACCAACCCACGCGAGCCACCACCAGCAGCAACGAGCACAGCGCCACGGTGATCGCCGCCGGCATCGTTTGTCTGTCGAGTTTCAGTTAGCGCGCGCGCGTTGAATTTCAGTTAAGCAGTGGATCTGAATGTTAACCTGGGCGCGTCCCTGTATCTGTCAAGACTGAACGATTACCGCAGTGGTAACACTGCCTCTCTCACTCGCGCGCCCCGCGGGTTCGAGTCCCCCTCGCTGCGGGAGAAAAACCCAACCATTTTGCACCGAGTGCTGACAGGGTGGCCCCCCCTGTCAGCCACTCTGTTGCCACGCGAGCACGCGCTGGCCCAGGGCCCACTCGGCAGTGCCCTGGGTAGCTTTCTGAGCGGTACAAAATGTTTTTCAGCTTTTCTGTTTTTAAAACAAGTCCTTTTAAATTACAGATTGGCCCCTGAAACTAAAACCCTAATAACTTTTATTTTATAATTCCAAATAACAAAAGTAAAATATGTGCACTGCCCCAAATTTAATTCTCTATCTAATGGTAACATTTGTTTTCTGTTTTGAATTTTCTAAATGCATTCCAAATTTGAATTCAAATAATTCCATTGCAATTTGCTAAAATCCATAACTAATTCATACTTAATCCAAATAATGCAAATAAAATATGTTTTCCATGCTATTTCAAATAACCTTTTCAAATATAAATTTTGTTTCATGGTTTGAATAATTAAAATTGCTTAAATATTTTAAACCTTGTTTAAATCATTTAAAATTGCTAAAATCATAACTTGCTCAAAATAAAATATTTTTGAACATGCAAAATATGTTTTCAAACCATCAAAGTATAAAATTTTCAAATGTGAATTTGAATTTATGTTTTGAACAAATAAAATTCAAATAATATTCATACTTGTTTTAAACTCAATTAAAACTTGTTTAATCTTGCTTAATTCATAATTAAATCATTGTAATTCCTTTTTCAATATTTGAAACATGTAATCCACCTAAAATTTTGTGTACTTTCCAAATATGAATTTTATTATTTGTTTTGAACACTTTAAATTGATGAAAACAACAAATGCTTGTGTGACATCTTTAAGTAACCCAAAATTTCCAAACTTAATAAATAATTTCCAAACCTTGTAAATTTCATTTCCACTTGCATCTATTGTTGTTATTTTGTTGTTATAATCATGCATGCATCATGCTAAGCAAACTTTCACATGGTAATAAATTGTAGATCATTTGTTTCCACTTAATTCATGGACCTTTTCCATATGCAATCCAATTGCATATGGGTCCATTTAAATTGTGTTACCATGTTAACTAGTTTATTTTGATGCAACCATTAACTTGACATGCATCATCCCATGATTGTGCACTATGCCATGATATTGATTGTTTATCTTTCTGCATTGTTTGTTTGCTTCTTCTCGGATAGACGACGACGTTGAGACCGACGATCCTTATGACACCCCTTCTGAGGATCTAGCTCAGTACCAGGCTACTGGGTTTGCAGGCAAGTTATCACTCACATGAACCACTGTGTTCCTTTCAACATTGGTTACCGATACTTTCCGTTGTCTATTCTGCTAGCCTTAGTAGTAGTTGTTTCTGTTACGAACCTATCACATGAATCCCTTAAACCTGATATTGCCTCACCTCCCCTCCTACAACCCCATTGCTTGAGCCAGTATCTTACTAGCATGATTAGGTTGTTCTGCTCGAGTCTGTTACCCGTTACTTTCTGTTACAATACTTCTATTATGTTCTGGGGGCTCGATGTTAATCAATCAACCTGTTAATAATAATATGCTGATAAGGCACCGGCAGGAGGCCCTGTGTGGTTTTGAAGCCTGCTAGTGTCGACCCTAATAGGAAAAGGGTCTTGTCTACTGATCCATGATGAGCGCACTAACCGCATGTGGGAAGCGAGTATGGGCGCCCCCCTCAATTTGATTCGATTCGCATCTCGTCCAAATCGCCTCACTTTGTTCGTGTTTTCCATTTGCCGCATGCATGTTTTTGCGAGCCCAGCGCAGGGTGGAACTTTTGTAGTCGACATATAGGGGGACACGTTCTTAGAGTGCTATGAGGGTCCCCTTTCTTCGGGGCTCGATTAGCCGTGCGCCCAAGGTGCTTTGGGCTTGATGCGAAGAAGAGTTGAGTTGTGTTGAGTACCTCGCTTGGTGGGAGGCATCCCATCTGGCAGGTTATTCTTACGTGTACGGCCAAATTGGTGCACCCCTGCAGGGATAAATCTTCTCGAGAAGCCGTGTTTTCCGCGGTTATGGTTGACTTGGTGAAAGTACTGGCTAACAAGTACTCAGAACAACTTACACCTAACTAATGATAACTTGACTAGTAATAGACTTATTGAGATAACAACTTGATCCATTATTCATTAATTCAACTATGTGAGTTATCCTCGGATTGCTTCTTTGGATAAGGGGCGAGATCCAGGATGGGTTTTGTTTGAAGTTATCTTTCAGTTGGTTACTATACGCTATCTTATCTCCTTTCTGTTAGCCGGAAGTTGTAGTTTTTCTGTAGTTGGTTAGCGCAGCCAGTTGCAACATCTTTTATATCCCCCTTCTTCCGTTGAACCCAGGGCATCTGTGCTTGGTGTTGACGGGCTACACTTTGGTGAACTGTGAGTCTTGCTTGCCAGTACGTTGTTGTACTGACCCCTTTGGGGCTGTGGTTTCCGCAGACTACGCTTACGAGGATCCAGGTGACGACTACTACGTGGAGTTTGACGAGGCTGCTGACGAGTAGATAGCGGACCCGGGCAGGATCCGAGACCTACGTGGATGGGCTCCGTCTTTCTTTCATTTTCCCGGCTTCTTAAGCCTATTTGGATTTGTCTGTACTCAGACCCTTGAATGCTTCCGCTGAGATGTAATGATGCTATGTTGGGACATGTGTCCTCTGGATGATTGTATTTGCTATTCTCTGCTCTAGTGAGAGCCAGTTGCAACTTATTCAATCTTTTGTGTCTTAGAGATATGTTGTGTTATCATTTCGTTTAACACCGTTGACGTACCATGTGTGTATGGTATGAAGTACGTCAAGGGTAGTGCCTTTGATTTCTATGGGATAGTTTACATCGACGGTGGATAGTAGAGTTTGGTTGTCGCACATAAGTGTTGGCCTACTCGTAAGAGGATGCGGGAGCAGTTAAGCCCCGTAATCCATTCATCTACTATTCAGTTCGGACCGGTGAGTATCCTTTAGAAGTCAGGGTGCGACAAATGGTATCAGAGCCTGTCTGCCTGTAGGATCCCTTTTTACTGGTCGCAGTTGAGTCTAGAAACTATTTTGTAGCTATATAGGAAAAATGAAACGTGAGAGTAGGAATTCTGCCATTTTTCTTCTTTCCCCACCCACCCACCCTTTTCTGGTAAGGAAGTGCAACGTTGTTTTCTCTTCTCACCCAAACTTTCAAGTTAGGATTTCACGTGTTTTGGGTTCTCCGTAGTACCTCAGGAGTTTTGGTCTCGTTTTCCCGATGTTGCTTCGATATCCTGTTCTTCTAAAGAACCTTTTCGTCCGTTGAAACCTTGTTGTTGTTTTCCACTTCAATTCTTCTACCGGCGTCTAACCAAAACCTCCCAAATCATCTGCAGATGGATCTCAGGTTCTACCCGCAGGTGGTTCGGATGACTCGCTGTGAGAGCACCGCCGGTTATCCGGAGATGCTGAGGGACATGGTCACGTATCTGGGGTTCTATTGGGCACCAGAGTACCAGGTCTACGAGCAGCAGCGAGAGTTTGACCAGACCTAGTACCAGGCTATCGTCTATATTCTGTCAGATGATGGCATGAGCATAGCACACCGCTACGAGGCAGTAGGTTCCACAGTGGATATGGCCGTGCAGCAGGCAGCTTACGTGAGTCTCACCGTCCTTCGTGCTGACTACTGGGGGTTTGATGATTCTATCTATCGCCACATCCCCCGTGGTTACATCACCGCAGCGGGAGCTCACTTCACTCTCTACGACAACCTGGATGTCTACGAGCATGATAGCTCCAGGCTGCACACCACCGCTCAGTTTGTGAGGTGCAGTGACGCAGTTGCCACCACACTTTCTCAGGAGTTGGCCTCAGTTAGAGAGCAGCTCTACCTTGCGTTGACTCGTCTGGCGACGTACACCACCGACTTTGTTGGAGACGAGCGCTTCGCACGTTTCGAGCAGCCAGTTGGTCATACTCTGCCAGATGCTGGAGGTTACGAGCCGATCAGAGGTCCACTCCTCCACCTCGGTGCTGGTTACACAGGGATTCCCCGCTTTGGAGCACAGGGAGCCGATGCTATGTACTTCACCACACCGAGAGTTGCTCTGAGAGCAGTCCCGATCTATGTGGATCGTCGATCTACTTACTTTCGTGGGATTCCTCCTCACCGTATCTCTCGCCGTACTACTCACCGCCGTCCTGCGTGATGAGCGTGGGAGTACCGATGTATCTGTTCTTAGCTATGTTTAGTTATCCTTTGGCATTCGAACCATTTATGGTGTGTTGGATATTCTGATGTATTTGAACATGTGATGATGTACCTGTTGGTTATCTATTCATGCGTCGGAATAATCTATCTTTCGGTTACCAAGTCTATCCTTTTCTATTGTTGTGCTAAAATGCATTTCCATTCAGGATGCCGCCAACAAGGAACACCCCGCCTGAGCCACCTCCGATCACGGAGCTGTTGACTCAGATGACTCAGGTCGTGGCGCAGATGGCCCAGTTCTAGGCTAATCAGCACAACAACCAGAATGCTCCACGAGTCAACATCAAAGAGTTCCTCAGTCTGGGCCCGAAAGCTTTCGTGGCAACACGCGAGCCTCTGGATGCTGATGACTGGATCCGTGACATAGCCAGGACTCTGGAGATTGCACATGTGGCCGAGGAAGACAAGGTCAAGTATGCCACCTACCTGCTGAAGGGTCAGGCAGCTTCTTGGTGGGAGAACTACCAGACCATGAGAGCTGGCTATCCTATCACCTGGGGCTGTTTCAAGGAAGCCTTCCTGAAGCACCACATTCCAGATGGTCTTATGGAAAGGATGCGTGAAGAGTTCTGCTCTTTTAAGCAGGGCAAGCTGGACGTTATCAGCTATCAGACTGAGTTCAATCGCCTCGCTCGATACGCTGGTGACGAAGTGTCCACTGAGGCCAAGAAGATGGCAAGGTTCCGCAGAGGTTTTAACCCGGAACTGAAGTACGCTCTCACAAATGTCAAGTGCAAGGACTTCGAGGAGCTCGTGAACACCGCGCTCAATGAGGAAAATGGGCGCAAGGCGTTCGAGGATTCGCGCAAGCACTCGCGTGAGGGTGGTTCCTCCTCCAACATGACCACCCCTCCGCAGAAGCGCCGCATCTGGGTGCCAAATGGTGTTGTCACTCGGGCTCCATATGCCCAAGCTTCTCCAGGCTTTGCTCCCCGCCCACCCAACCCATCTCAGATGCATGGTCAGAGGGTTCCAATGGGGCAGCCAAGGCCAGGACCTCCTCGTGTCGTTACTTGCTTCAAGTGCAAGGAGACGGGACACTACGCCGATAAGTGCACTCAGAGGCAGCTACCTCCACCTCCTCGCCCCAACACCAACCAGGCAATGGTTCGTGCTCCTCCGGCTAAAGCCTTCAACTCCAACAACAGGCCTGTCGGGAGGACCGCGAGGGTGAATCATATCAAGGCCGACAAAGCTGAGGAAGCTGCTGACGTCGTTCTCGGTATATTAACCGTAAACTCTTTTCCAGCTAAAGTGTTGTTTGATACCGGAGCATCGCATTCTTTTGTGTCAAAGATCTTTGCAAAAGCATACAACCTAGTTCTGGTTCCACTAAGCAATCAAATCACTGTTCACTCTCCGGGACCGCAAATGTTGACTTCCAAGATAAGTATGGATAATCAGATCCTAATTGGAGGCCGCATATTCCTTGCTTCACTCATGTTGCTGGGAAATTCTGACATTGATGTCATTCTGGGCATGGATTTGTTGAAGGACAACGAAGCTAAAATTGACTTTGCTAAGAAGTCAATAACTCTCTCCCATCCGTCTGTCCAGATAGTCTATTCTACATATGAATCAAGTTCTGTTCAGCTGTTCAACCTCGATGCTAAACCTCTGCCTGCAATTTAGAATGTTCCGGTGGTTTGTGAATTCCCTGACGTCTTTCCAGAAGAGTTGCCAGGGATGCCTCCGGACAGAGCAGTTGAGTTCGTGATCGAGCTTGAACCAGGTACTGCTCCAATCTCTAAGCATCCATATAAGATAGCTCCTACTGAACTGAAGTTGTTAAAGGAGCAAATCGATATGTACATGGAGAAAGGTTACATTTAGCCTAGTTCCTCCGCTTGGGGTTGCCCAACTCTGTTCATAGCCAAGAAGGATCAAACAAAAAGACTCGTGGTTGACTATCGTCCTCTCAACAAGAAAACCATCAAAAACAAGTATCCAATTCCTCGTATCGATGATCTTTTTGATCAACTTGCTGGAGCCTCAATATTCTCAAAGTTGGACTTGAGGATGGGTTACCATCAAATAAAGATCAGAAAGGAAGATATTCCAAAAACAGCTTTCACCACTCGGTACGGTCTATATGAATACACCGTCATGTCCTTTGGTCTCACCAATGCACCGGCGACCTTCTCTCGACTCATGAATTCTGTCTTTCATGAATATCTCGACAAGTTCGTTGTGGTATATCTTGATGACATTCTTGTCTACTCCAAACCCGAGGAAGAGCATGAAGAACATCTTCGTCTCACTCTCATGAAACTTCGCGAGCATCGTCTATATGCCAAGTTCTCCAAATGTGAGTTCTGGATTTCAGAAGTTGCTTATCTTGGTCATATCATCTCTGCCAAGGGCATAGCCATTGACCCAGAAAAGGTTAAGGCAATTGTTGATTGGAAACCTCCTAAGACGGTGAAGCAAGTCAGAAGTTTTCTTGGCTTGGCTAGCTATTTCCGTCGTTTCGTCCAAAACTTCTCCAAGATTGCTAAACCTCTCACTGATCTCACAAAGAAGGACAAGAAGTTCGTTTGGTCTCCATAGTGTGATGAAAGTTTCAATCTCCTCAAGGCTAAACTCACTTCTACTCCAGTTCTGGTTGGCCCAGATACTACCAAACCTTTCCAGATATTCTGCGATGCATCTCTCCAAGGTCTAGGAGCAGTTCTTATGCAAGAACGTCAAGTTGTGGCTTATGCTTCACGTCAGTTGAATGCACATGAGCAAAACTATCCCACTCATGACCTAGAACTTGCAGCAGTTGTGTTTGCTCTCAAGAAATGGAGGCAATACTTGTTGGGTAATCGCACTGAAATCTTTTCCGATCATAAGAGTCTGAAATACATCTTCACTCAACCAGATCTAAACCTCAGGCAAAGGAGATGGATTGAAAAGATTAAAGACTTTGATCTTACCATTTCTTACACTCCAGGCTAGGCTAATGTTATGGCCGATGCTCTCAGTCGCAAGTCCTATTGCAATAATCTCATGATCATGGAAAGCCAACCTCCACTTCATGAAGAATCCCAGAAGCTGAACCTTGGTCTTGTTCCTCAAGGTTATCTTGCTAGCTTGACAGCCAGACCAACTCTCGAGGACAAGATTCGTTCTGAACAACTTCGTGATGCTGAAATCAAGAAGATTGTAGAGCACATCAAAGAAGGCAACGATAAACTCAAGTCCTTCTCAATTGATGACAAAGGAGCTGTGTGCTTCGAAGGACGCATTGCAGTTCCTCAGATTCAAAGTCTCAAAGATGTCATTCTCAAGGAGGCTCATGAAACTCCTCTCTCCATCCACCCTGGAAGTACAAAGATGTACCAGGATCTCAAGACTCTGTACTGGTGGTCTGGCATGAAACGTGAAATTGCTCAATACGTTTCTGAATGCGACGTTTGTCAACGTGTTAAGGCAGTTCATCAGAAAACAGCCGGTCTTCTCCAACCTCTGAAAATTCCTGAGTGGAAGTGGGACATGATTGAAATGGACTTCGTTACTGGGTTTCCAAAGTCCAAGAAGGGCAACGATGCAATCTTCGTTGTTATTGATCGTCTCACTAAAGTAGCTCACTTCTTTGCTGTCAAGGAAACTATCTCAGCTAGCCAGTTAGCAGAGCTCTACATAGCAAAGATTGTTCCTCTTCATGGTGTTCCATTGGAAATAAGCTCAGACCGTGGAAGTATCTTCACTTCTCATTTCTGGAAGAGTTTTCAAGAAGCATTGGGCACTAAACTTCTGTTCAGCACAGCTTATCACCCTCAGTCTCAGGGGCAAGTCGAAAGAGTCAATCAGATTCTCGAGGATATGCTCAGAGCATGTGGTCTCTCCTTTGGCATGAAATGGGAGGATTGCCTTCCATATGCTGAATTCTCCTACAACAACAGCTTCCAGGCAAGCCTAGGCATGGCACCATTTGAAGTACTCTATGGCCGCAGATGCAGGAGTCCAATCAATTGGTCTGGAGCTGGTGAACGTTCACTCTTAGGCCCTGACATTGTTAAGGAAGCCGAAGAGAAAGTTCGTATCATTCGTGACAATCTCAAGATTGCTCAGTCTCGTCAGAAGAGTTACTATGACAGCAAGCACCGGGACATGGTCTATGCACCTGGTGACAAGGCATATCTCCGTGTAACTCCCCTCAGAGGCACTCATCGTTTTGGTGTGAAAGGAAAGCTGGCACCAAGATACATTGGTCCTTTCAACATTCTCTCAAGGCGTGCGGAAAATGCCTATCGTCTTGAACTTCCAGAAAAACTATCCAAGGTGCACGATGTGTTTCACGTGTCACAGCTCAAGAAGTGTTTCAAAGATCCAGATCGTGCAGTTGATCATGATTCCATTGAACTGCAAGATGATCTCTCTTATGAGGAGCACCATGTTCGTATTCTCGATGAGACCGAGCGTAAGACTCGCAACAAGAGCACCAAGTTCTTGAAAGTGCAGTGGTCCCATCATTCCGATAAAGAGGAAACGTGGGAGACCGAAGAGGATCTTCGCAAGAAGTATCCGGACCTTTTCTCTTCTCCGTAAGGAATCTCGGGGCTCGATTCCTTCAAGGGGGGGCGTTTTGTAACATCCCAAGAATGAAAATACCCCCTAGAATGTTTGATTTCTTGTTTAATTAAAGTATTGCATCATGTCATCATATTTATTTCCTTGTTTGCATTTGTTTTGCATCTGTTCTTCCTTGTTTTCATAATGGAATTTCAAACATTTTCAAATGATATGTTTCATACTTGTCATGTTACAATATTTTTCAAATCAAAAGTTCAAACCAAAATCTCATGTTGTTTCCAATTATTCCATAATGTTTAGCTATTAAAATGAGGGCTTTTAATCAATCCATTAATTCCAAATGGTATTTCAAATTCAAATCAAAAACATTCAAACAGTACCCAAATTCAACTTATAAAAATCATCAACATAACCCTAACCACTTGTTCTTTTTTAACCAATAGGGTTCACCCTAATAATCATGTTGCTTTTAATAAAAATCAATTAATAAGCAATTCTTTCAAATATTGATATAAATTACCAAACAGTAATTAAAAATTGAGTTTTTGAAAAACCCAAGTTAACATTTGGTTGTGTTTGACCTAGATAGCACACCCAAATTTTTATAAAATTTTTACTAACTCCAAACCTATCATTTTCTTCCATTTTCATTTGCTACAAAAAAAACAGAAGAATAAATTTAAAAAAAAACGCGCGCAGCAGAGAGCCAGTGGGCTGTGCCCCGCGGCCCAGCCCACCTAACTTACCTCTTCCTGGCTCGGTACCGTTTCGCGCAGCCGCCCCCGTCTTCTTTCTGTACGGCAGACAATCCACCGGTGCCACGGCGGCACTGTCGCCCGCCGACGGCCATCCGCGCCTGTAGCCCCCTATAAGACCTACTCCCTAGCCCCTGCGCACCCCTAACCCTAGCCCTACCTTCTCCCCTCGCTCCGCCACCGATTCCATCTCTCTGCACCTCCTCCTCCACCTTCTGAACATCACCGGAGTTTCCTCGTCTGAACCCATGTCGATCACCGCCGCCTCTCAACACCACCACCCATCCTAGCTACTGGAACCAAACCGCCGTACTCCCTTCTTCCTCGACGACGTCTCCGTTGAGCTCCCCGCTGCCTGGATCCACGCCGCCGTCCACGAACCTGTCGCCGGCCACCGTCTCCCCCGAGCCTCTGCTCGACTCCAGCCGGAGGTGAGCCACCGCCGTGCACTCCTCCTCCCTCTCTGCTTGCGCAACACGAGCACGTGCACACCGCAGCACCAACCCACGCGAGCCACCAGCAGCAGCAACGAGCACAGCGCCACGGTGATCGCCGCCGGCATCGTTTGTCTGTCGAGTTTCAGTTAGCGCGCGCGCGTTGAATTTCAGTTAAGCAGTGGATCTGAATGTTAACCTGGGCGCGTCCCTGTATCTGCCAAGACTGAACGATTACCGCAGTGGTAACACTGCCTCTCTCACTCGCGCGCGCCGCGGGTTCGAGTCCCCCTCGGTGCGGGAGAAAACCCAACCTTTTTGCACCGAGTGCTGACAGGGTGGCCCCCCTGTCAGCCACTCTGTTGCCACGCGAGCACGCGCTGGCCTAGGGCCCACTCGGCAGTGCCCTGGGTAGCTTTCTGAGCGGTACAAAATGTTTTTCAGCTTTTCTGTTTTTAAAACAAGTCCTTTTAAATTACAGATTGGCCCCTGAAACTAAAACCCTAATAACTTTTATTTTATAATTCCAAATAACAAAAGTAAAATATGTGCACTGCCCCAAATTTAATTCTCTATCTAATGGTAACATTTGTTTTCTGTTTTGAATTTTCCAAATGCATTCCAAATTTGAATTCAAATAATTCCATTGCAATTTGCTAAAATCCATAACTAATTCATACTTAATCCAAATAATGCAAATAAAATATGTTTTCCATGCTATTTCAAATAAGCTTTTCAAATATAAATTTTGTTTCATGGTTTGAATAATTAAAATTGCTTAAATATTTTAAACCTTGTCTAAATCATTTAAAATTGCTAAAATCATAACTTGCTCAAAATAAAATATTTTTGAACATGCAAAATATGTTTTCAAACCATCAAAGTATAAACTTTTCAAATGTGAATTTGAATTTATGTTTTGAACAAATAAAATTCAAATAATATTCATACTTGTTTTAAACTCAATTAAAACTTGTTTAATCTTGCTTAATTCATAATTAAATCATTGTAATTCCTTTTTCAATATTTGAAACATGTAATCCACCTAAAATTTTGTGTAATTTCCAAATATGAATTTTGTTATTTGTTTTGAACACTTTAAATTGATGAAAACAACAAATGCTTGTGTGACATCTTTAAGTAACCCAAAATTTCCAAACTTAATAAATAATTTCCAAACCTTGTAAATTTCATTTCCACTTGCATCTATTGTTGTTATTTTGTTGTTATCATCATGCATATATCATGCTAAGCAAACTTTCACATGGTAATAAATTGTAGATCATTTGTTTCCACTTAATTCATGGACCTTTTCCATATGCAATCCAATTGCATATGGGTCCATTTAAATTGTGTTACCATGTTAACTAGTTTATTTTGATGCAACCATTAACTTGACATGCATCATCCCATGATTGTGCACTATGCCATGATATTGATTGTTTATCTTTCTGCATTGTTTGTTTGCTTCTTCTCGGATAGACGACGACGTTGAGACCGACGATCCTTATGACACCCCTTCTGAGGATCTAGCTCAGTACCAGGCTACTGGGTTTGCAGGCAAGTTATCACTCACATGAACCACTGTGTTCCTTTCAACATTGGTTACCGATACTTTCCGTTGTCTATTCTGCTAGCCTTAGTAGTAGTTGTTTCTGTTACGAACCTATCACATGAATCCCTTAAACCTGATATTGCCTCACCTCCCCTCCTACAACCCCATTGCTTGAGCCAGTGTCTTACTAGCATGATTAGGTTGTTCTGCTCGAGTCTGTTACCCGTTACTTTCTGTTACAATACTTCTATTATGTTCTGGGGGCTCGATGTTAATCAATCAACCTGTTAATAATAATATGCTGATAAGGCACCGGCAGGAGGCCCTGTGTGGTTTTGAAGCCTGCTAGTGTCGACCCTAATAGGAAAAGGGTCTTGTCTACTGATCCATGATGAGCACACTAACCGCATGTGGGAAGAGAGTATGGGCGCCCCCCTCAATTTGATTCGATTCGCATCTCGTCCAAATTGCCTCATTTAGTTCGTGTTTTCCATTTGCCGCATGCATGTTTTTGCGAGCCCAGCGCAGGGTGGAACTTTTGTAGTCGGCATATAGGGGGACACGTTCTTAGAGTGCTATGAGGGTCCCCTTTCTTCGGGGATCGATTAGCCGTGCGCCCAAGGTGCTTTGGGCTTGATGCGAAGAAGAGTTGAGTTGTGTTGAGTACCTCGCTTGGTGGGAGGCATCCCATCTGGCGGGTTATTCTTACGTGTACGGCCAAATTGGTGCACCCATGCAGGGATAAATCTTCTCGAGAAGCCGTGTTTTCCGCGGTTATGGTTGACTTGGTGAAAGTACTGGCTAACAAGTACTCAGAACAACTTACACCTAACTAATGATAACTTGACTAGTAATAGACTTATTGACATAACAACTTGATCCATTATTCATTAATTCAACTGTGTGAGTTATCCTCGGATTGCTTCTTTGGATAAGGGGCGAGATCCAGGATGGGTTTTGTTTGAAGTTATCTTTCAGTTGGTTACTATACGCTATCTTATCTCCTTTCTGTTAGCCGGAAGTTGTAGTGTTTCTGTAGTTGGTTAGCGCAGCCAGTTGCAGCATCTTTTATATCCCCCTTCTTTCGTTGAACCCAGGGCATCTGTGCTTGGTGTTGACGGGCTACACTTTGGTGAACTGTGAGTCTTGCTTGCCAGTACGTTGTTGTACTGACCCCTTTGGGGCTGTGGTTTCCGCAGACTACGCTTACGAGGATCCAGGTGACGGCTACTACGTGGAGTTTGACGAGGCTGCTGACGAGTTGATAGCGGACCTGGGCAGGATCCGAGACCTACGTGGATGGGCTCCGTCTTTCTTTCATTTTCCCGGCTTCTTAAGCCTATTTGGATTTGTCTGTACTCAGACCCTTGAATGCTTCCGCTGAGATGTAATGATGCTATGTTGGGACATGTGTCCTCTGGATGATTGTATTTGCTATTCTCTGCTCTAGTGAGAGCCAGTTGCAACTTATTCAATCTTTTGTGTCTTAGAGATATGTTGTGTTATCATTTCGTTTAACACCGTTGACGTACCATGTGTGTATGGTATGAAGTACGTCAAGGGTAGTGCCTTTGATTTCTATGGGATAGTTTACATCGACGGTGGATAGTAGAGTTTGGTTGTCGCACATAAGTGCTGGCCTACTCGTAAGAGGATGCGGGAGCAGTTAAGCCCCGTAATCCATTCATCTACTATTCAGTTCGGACCGGTGAGTATCCTTTAGAAGTCAGGGTGCGACAACACTCCTATTCATCGGTTGTTTAAAATCCAGCCTAATTATGACTTTCTTCGCATGTTTGGCTGCGCGTGCTGGCCGAGTCTCCAAAAGTACAATGCCCACAAACTCGAGTTTCGATCTAAATAGTGTGTCTTCCTAGGCTATAGCTCTATGCATAAGGGCTATAAGTGTCTTGATCGGTCTACATGGCGTATCTATATTTCTCGTGATGTGTTTTTTGATGAGTTGGTTTTCCCATATGCCACTCTCGGTGTCATAGTTCATATTCCAGTTTGCGTGATGCTATCACTTTTCCATCTTCCGAACAGGCTACGAATGATCATATGCGTCAATACGACTTGTCTTACCTAACCACTAATCAGCCTCCCTTAGGAGATGTTTCTTCTGTGCAGGTCGCAATCGACATTCCCAGTATCGAGCGCACGATCGATGTGCATGATCTCGGGTTCAGCGCTCCTACTGCGATCGCGTCATCACCGGCTGGCTCGCCTAGGCCGTCTTCCGCAACGTCCTCGTCAACATGCACACTTGGGTCGCGTGCGTGATGACCCACAAGTATAGGGGGTGTATCGTACTATTTTCGATAAATAAGAGTGTAGAAACCAACGATGAGCAGAAAGTGTTGACAACCAGGTTGGATAGAGGATTCACTGTAAACACTAGCAAACAGGTTTTTGGTGGTTTTTGATATAGCAAATAAATAAAGTGCGAGTAAATAAAAGATAGTAAATATAATTGCAGCGAGTGGCCCAATCCTTTTGAGAGCAAAATACAAGCCGGTTGTTCTACTTATGATTACCAAACATTCTCGAGGACACATGGGAATTTCGTCAAGCCCTTTCGTTTCATATAGTTGATTAATATTTATTGTTTTGATAGATGTTGTGTGGGTGAACCTATGCTAATGCACCGCTCAACTAGGACTAATACATACTTATGATTAAACCCCTTGCAAGCATCCACATATACAATAAAGTAATTAAGAGAAATCTAACCAAAGCCTTAAACTCTGGGATCCTACACTCTCTCGTGCATCGGTTTTCTAACGGGGTTTAGGTTTCTGTCACTCCGGCAACCCCACATTTAGTAGCCAAATATACAATGCATCCTCCTAGGACCATAAAGGTGAAGTATCATGTAGTCGACGTTCACATGACACCACTAGAAGAATAACACCACAACTTAAATATCAAACCACTAGATATTACTTCAACATAGTTCCACTACTAACATCTTGACTTCTCCCATGTCCTCAAGAACTAAACGAACTACTCACGAGACATCATATAGATCATAATCAGAGGTGATATAATGATGAATAAAAATCTGGTCATAAAGTGTATACATCGATAAACCTCACAAGCATCAACTACTAACAAGTAATCCACACCGGGAGAGAGGTCTAGTGAAGAACAACGATATAGAACCCTAATCGTTACAAGGGATGGAGATGAATGGTTCGGGTGATGGTTCGGGTGATGATGATGATGACGATGACGATCTTGATGATGCCCGGAGCAATGACGGTGATGATGGCGATGATTTCCCCTCTCCGGGGAAGAATTTCCCCGGCAGATTTCTCCCTGTCGGAGAGCTTTTCTCTCTCTGTTGTTTTCCGCCCCGAGGAGGCGGCGGAATATTTCCTAGATGGTTCCCTGAGGCTTAGGATTCCCGGGGGTCAAGTACGTGAAAGGAGGCGGCCAGAGGTGGGCCAGGGTGGCCACACTGTAACACCCGGGGGATTTTTCCCCAATTAGAAGTTGATTGTTTTTTCTTTTGGCATTGCATTGCATTGCATCATGCATGAAGTGCACTTGTTTGCAAACCAACTTAAAAATTCAAACCAATTTAAATTTTCAAACAATACACCTTTGTTTTCAAATCAAATTGTTTCCATAAAAAATTGAATTGAAATTAAAAATTGGCTTGGTTAATAAATTTCCTTTTATTAAAACCCTAATTTGAATTTCAAATTCAAATTCAAACACCAAATAAATATTTGAAATGTTGAAGAAAAAAAACCAAAGTTGGTGCATATAGGCATTTCCAATGTTCAGTGCAATCAACTTATTTTCATAATTTTATAAACCCTAAAACCCTTCTATTTCCTCTCTTATTCTATTTCTACAAAAAAAAAACGAAAAAAAACAACCCAGCCCGTGGGGAGGCAGGCCAAAAAGCCCACCTACGACCCACGGGCCAGAACCAGCCCACACAGCCTGGCCTTCTCCTTTTTCCGGTGACGTCCTCGTCACCCTGCCCACGCCAAAAGGCAGCAGGAGAGCACGAGCTCCACACCATACCTTCCCCTCCTCCACCTGCTCCCACCTTTCCCCCTCTACAAGGCAGCCCTCCCCCTTTCTTTCCCCAAAACCCTAGCCACCCACTCCCTCTCCTTTCCCCTCCTGCGCCGCCGGATCTCGTTTTCTTCCCTGTCCTCTTCTTCCCCCTTTTCTGAATTTCTGAACCCAAGAACACAACCACCATGGCCGGAAGGTGGAGGTGGTGGAGTCGGTGTTGTGGTCGTCTCCGGTCCCCGTTTCCTGCGGGAATGGAAACGGGGCATCACCCTCTTCGTCTGCGTCTCCTTGGTCAGCATGGGGAGGCAGCAGGAGCCCGGCGCCAACGACCTTTTCTCCCGGGCGTTGCTGTCGTCGCCCTGCTTCCCCGTCAGTGCAGCTGCACGCCATCGACGCCTCCGCGTCCCGCGCCTTCTGCATCGTCTTCGCCGTGGGTGAGCCCCGACCTACTGAGCCCTTGCTTCCTCCTCTTCCCCCTCATGCTCTGTGGCCAGCCTTCGCGCGGCACGTCGCCGAAACCCCGGCAGTTTTTCTCTCCGGCGCCGTCCCTGTTAACTGAAGAACGAATCGTTCTTCGTCAGTTAAAATGCCAGCGTGCCACAGATCCACTTCAAAAGGAGCGACGCACCGTTCCAATCATGAACGCTTACCCAGCCCAGTGGCACGGGCCTTCCAAGCGCAGCGCGAGGAGCGGGGTTCGATTCCCCGGGAGCGCACGGCGCTCGCTTTTTGCCGATTTCGCCGCGCATCTCACTGGGTCCACTTGTCATGCACGGTGAGGCCCAGTCAGTTCTTCACCCATGCCACGCCAGCGCCCCGTTGGCACGGCCCCACCTGTCATCCCCTCTGTGCTGTGTACACGGAGTGAATCTGGATCTGGAATCCAGATCTGGATTTTCTCTTCACACCCAAGTCCCTGGAAAATTACAGCAAGGTCCCTGAAATTCAAATGTCCATAACAAATTCATTTAAACTCCAATTTTGAAACGTAAAATATGTATTCCATTCCAAATTTCCTGTACTTTTCAAATATGCAATTTGTTCACTGTTTTTCCTAATTAAAATTGGAGTAATAATTCAATACTTTAATTACACCTTTTAAATTGCAAAATTCATAACTTGGGGAATTCAAATCCAATTCCAACATGTAAAATATGGTTTCCATGCAAAATTGAACAAGCTTTCCAAATATCACCTTTGTTTCCTGTTTTGGACAAATGAAATTCATGTCATTTTCTATACTTGAATTAATTCATTTAAAATTGCCTCAACCATAACTTGTTCATTTAAAATCCAAATGGGACAATTAAAATATGTTTGCATATCAGAAAATTGCCATTAACCTGTTCATGCCATTCGTATCCCTGTTTGCATCTTGCATTGTGTATCTTACCATTTTGCTATGCATGTTCACTAAATAACAACATATGGAATATGTTGGGGTATTTAATTCAACTGTTGCCCTATTCCATTTAAATTGCCTAGCTCATCTATTTTACTGTTTGCCATGCTCAACAACATTTAACATTGATGGTTAGCTAAACAACTTGAACCAATCTCTATTTGTCCGGACTCCGGTTCCGATTAAATTGCCTAAGTTGCATCTGGTGTTGCATCTTGCCATGTCATGCATATAAAATAGGATCATGCTGGATCTTTTGCCGTAGTAGTAATTGGTGCATCCGGTGATTGTTCTAGTTCGTTGCTTCTTCGCGGATAGGACGTTGAGATGATGTGAGCAACGACAAGTTCGGATGTACCTCTACTTGCTGGATCTCAGGCAAGTATACTCACTTGCTACCTATGGCTGCCTTTCATCACTTGTTACCGATTCTTCCCGTTGCCTTTATTCTAGCCTTATGATTCGATGCTTGTGTCTCGATCCTATCATATGTTTACCTTGCAACCATGATATAGCCTTCCTTCCACTTCCTATTACCTGTTGTTTGTTTACCTTGTTGGCCCTCGTGTCGTAGTTGCATGCTTAGTGTTGTTTGCGCACAAGTCTTGCTATCCGTCTTATCACCTGTTTAGTTTGATAGTTGGGTTTCAACTTAATCAACAACATGTTAATTCTTGGGATAATAATAATTTGATGATAAGGCACCGGCAGGAGGCCCGGCGTGGTTTTGAGGCCTGCTAGTGTCGACCTTAATTAGGAAAAGGGTCTTGTCCTCCGATCCATGATGAGCGCACTAACCGCATGTGGGAAGCGTGTATGGGCGCCCCCCGCAATTCTGATTCGATTCGCATCTCGTCCAAATCGCCACACTTAGTTCGGGCTTTCCATTTGATGGATGCATATGCAGGTGAGAGCCCTTGGCGCCAGGGTGGAACTTTTGTAGTCGGCATTTAGGGCGGCGTGGTCTTCCAGTGCTATGAGGGTCCCCCTTTTCTTCGTGGGGGCTCGATTAGCCGCGCACGCACAGCACGTGGTTCTTTGCGCTTGATGCGAAGAAGAGTTGGGTTGTGTTGAGTGCCTCGCTTGGTGGAAGGGCCTTTCCATCTAGCGGGTCATTCTTACGTGTACGGCCAAATTGGTGCATCCCTGCAGGGTTAAATCTTCTCGAGAAGCCGTGTTGTCTGCGGTTATGGATGACTTGGTGAAAGTGCTGGCTAACAAGTACTCAGACAACTTACACTTAACGATGATAACTTGATTAGTAATATAGATTACCTCCACCATAAAAATGAATGTCATCTTAATCAACAGTGTGAGTTTCCTTGGGGTTGCTTCCTTAGTAGGGGGTAACACTGGATGGGTATTGTTTGGTGAGTAGTTGTAGTTGGTTCTGATACGCTCTCTTATCCCTTTCTATTAGCCGGAAGTTGTAGCGCGTCTCTTTAGTTGTTAGTGCTGCCCGCTGCCGCTTCTTTGCAATAATCCCTTCCTTTCCGTTGTACCCAAAGTATTTGTATCTTGTGATGATTGGTTACGCTGGTATCTTGTGAGTATGGTTTATCCACTTGCCAGTACTTAATAGTACTGACCCACGAATCCATTTCGTGGCTGCATATTCCACATTGTAGTCAACAGGTTTGAAGTCTGACGACGTTAGCTTGGGAATCCCTCCGGCTTGGCCTGGGCAGGGATTGGACGCCATCGGTTATCTTCAGGACTCCTAGTCCAATTTGTATCTTGTCCGTAGTCGGACACTATGTTGTTTCTTCCGCTGTCATTTGGATCTTTGTATTGTATCAGTTGTATCCTTGACTCGTTTGAGTCATCTTGTATATACCTCCTATGTTGTTGTTGTGGATTATTCGTGAACTGTTGTAATGTTATCACAAGTGGCAACCTGAAATCGGTTATTATGTGGATTTTGGCGGAAATGCTGAAATCTGCATAGTGCCCGATCCCGGGGCGTCACACACACCACCCCTAGGAGCGGCCAAGGGGGGCGCCCAGGCATGGTGTGGGCCCCTGGTGGCCCCCCTCCGGGTCTCCTGGTGGCTAGCTCCCTCTTCTGGACTTCTAAGACTTCCCCGATGCCCCCCTTCCTCTTTTGATCTTCTGAAATAGGGTATCCCAACGGTGTTTTTTTTCATCATATGAAATAACATAAGTAATGCATAACAATATGAAATATATCGATGAATAACAGAAAATTACAACATAAAATAGTGATGCAAAATGGACGTATCAGTGCGCCGGAGCACTCTCCCGACAATGGCCCCTCGACACCCGACGCTGGGGATTCAGCGTTCCCAGCCGCGATATCTTCGTCGCCATCGATCGATGTTGCTTCAGGTCACGGGATGGTTGCCCGGCTGTGTGACCATGAACGACGTGAGAAGACGTATACCGATGGCACAATCAGATATGACTCGTTGTGCTTTCGCTGCTCCAATATCTCATCATGACGCCCTTCGCGAACCAGCCTGGCTCTCTGCTATGTCTGATGAATTCTCAGTGCTTTCTCAGACACATACATGGACCTTGGTTCCTCGCCCACCTGGCACGAATATTGTCGGCAGCGAGTGGACCTTGAAAACCAAGCATCATCCTGATGGTTCCGTCGAGAAGTACAAAGCTCGTCTCGTGGCTCGTTTTTTTACTCAGCATCAAGGTATTGACTATGGTGATACATTCAGTCCCGTTGTGAAGCATGCAACAATTCGCTTGGTTCTTTCGCTCGTCGTCTCCCGAGGATGGACGATTCGTCAGATTGACGTGAACAACGTTTTTCTCCATGGCTTCTTGTCAGAGGATATTTATATGGAGCAGCCCCCTGGTTTCGAGGATGCGCGATATCCCTCTCATGTTTGCAAGTTGCAGCGTGCTATTTATGGACTGAAGCAATCCCTCCGAGAGTGGTATGCTCGCATGAGTGCTCGTCTTCTTTAGATTGGTTTTGTCCCATCCAAGGCGGATACGTCCCTATTCGTATTCAACCGGGATGGTGTCCAAGTTTTCATGTTGGTCTATGTTGACGACATAGTTATTGCTGGCTCCACTACAACGGTTGTCGAGGGTCTAGTCTGTTCTCTTTGTGATACGTTTCCTATCAAGGATCTGGGCACACTTGAGTACTTCCTCGGATTGGAAGTGTCGTGCAATTCTGGGGGCATGACACTTGTGCAGCGCAAGTATGCGCTCCATCTGTTGCATCGAGTAAATATGGAGAATTGCAAACCCACTTCCACTCCTCTAGTTCCTACTGGACGGTGATACGTCTCGAACGTATATGTAATTTATGATGTTCCATGGTGTTTTCATGTGATTTGCTATATGTTTTCTATACACTTTATAGCATTTTTATGGATTTTCTGGGACTAATCTATTAACAAGATGCCACAGCGCCAGTTCCTGTTTCCTGCTGTTTTTGTTTCAGAAAAGTTGTTCTCGAAATATTCTCGGAATTGGACGAAACGAAAACCCAGGGTCCTAATTTTCTGTCATGTACACGGAGTACAGAGGAGACCCAGAGGGGGGCACAGGGTGGCCACACCATAGGGCGGCGTGGCCCCCCTTGGCCGTGCCACCAGGTGGTGTGGGCCCCCTGGTCACCCACCAACATCGCCCTTTCGCCTATTTATACTTCTTTTCGGGAAAACCCTAAATACCCGAGTCTCCATCCACGAAAAGTTTCGTAGCCGCCGTCATCGTCAAACCTAGTTCGGGAGGGTTCTGAAGCTCTCTCTGGCACCCTGCCGGGAGGGGAAATCATCATCGGAGGGCTCTTCATCACCATGCCTGCCTCCAGAGTGATGCGTGAGTAGTTCATCCTTGGACTACGGGTCCATAGCAGTAGCTAGATGATTGTCTTATCCTCTTTATGCCACCATGTTTAGATCTTGTGAGCTACCTAACATGATCAATATCATCTATCTGTAATGCTACATGTTGTGTTTGCTGGGATCTGATGAATATTGAATGCTATGTTGATGACGTGAGAACACACGCTCGTTGGGGGACCCCAAAAGGAAGGTATGAAGAGTACAACAGTCATTTTTTCCTCAACAAGAAACCAAGGTTTAATCGGACCAGTAAGAGAAAGAAATCACTTCTGAAGGTTGATGACAGCTGATGTTGGCAGGACGCACTACCAGGCTCAGCAGCAACATGGAATCTGCACTCAACACAACCAAGATACTTTGCCTCAATAAAACAGTGAGGTTGTCAATCTCACCGGTTTTGCTAACACAAAGGATTAGATGTATAATGTGGAAAATGATGTATGATTTCAGTGAGTGAGAGGAAAATTATGATTGCAGTAAAGAAACAGTGTTTGGAGTGGTTGTATTATTAGTGTAAAAGAATGAGCCGGGGTCCACAGTTCACTAGTGGTGTCTCTCTATAAAAGATAGATAACATGTTGGGTAAAAAAATTACAACTAAGCAATTAACATAACAAAGGCTGCACCGTAGTACATATTCAAGACATGATGATTACTATGAGTTTCATGCGAGCATTACAACATAATTCATAGACCGGTATCCAACTGCATCTATGACTAATTATGCACCCTCAGAACGTAATCCAATCAGATTTCGGGTATTAAGTTGCAAGAAACTGATTATTATATTAAGTAAAGTGTGTAATGTAAAGAATGAAAGCATTGTTGTTTTCTCCCTAATGGCAACAGCACATCCCCCATCCGTCATGTTTTAGTCATTCGAGCATATATGAAAGGGAGGCATGAACCCACTATCAAGCATAAATACTCCCTCTTGGAGTTACAAGCATCAACTTGGCCAGAGCATCTACTAGTAACGGAGAGCATGCAAGATCATAAATAGCACAAACATGATAGATTTATAATCAACTTGACATAACATTCAATATTCATCAGATCCCAGAAAACACAACATGTAGCATTACAGATAGATGATCTTGATCATGTTAGGCAGCTCACAAGATCTAAACATGGTGGCATAAAGAGGAGAAGACAACCATCTAGCTACTGCTATGGACCCGTAGTCCAAGCATGAATTACTCACGCATCACTCCGGAGGCAGGCATGGTGATGTAGAGCCCTCCGGTGACAAATTCCCCTCCCGGCAGGGTGCCGGGGAGAGCTTCAGAACCCTCCCGAACTAGGGTCGACGATGACGGCGGCTACAGAACTTTTCATGGATGGAGGCTCAGGTATTTTTGGTTTTCCCGAGAAGGAGCTTATATAGGCGAAAGGGAGATGTCGGTGGGTGGCCAGGGGGCCCACACCACATGTTGGCGCGGCCGCCACCCTATGGTGTGGCCACCCTGTGGCCCCCTCCGGGTCTCCTCTGGACTCCGTGTACATGACAGAAATATAAGACCCTGGGATTTTGTTTCATCCAATTCCAAGAATATTTCTAAAACAACTTTTCTGAAACAAAAAAACAGCAGAAAACATGAACTAGCGTTGTGGCATCTTTCTAATAGGTTAGTCCCAGCAAATCCATAAAAACGATGTAAAGTGTATAGAAAACACGTAGCAAATGGCATGAAAATAACATGGAACATCAGAAATTATAGATACGTTTGAGACGTATCATATGTCAAGTTGATTATCAACCTATCATGTTTATGTTATTTATGATCTTGCATGCTCTCCGTTACTAGCAGATGCTCTGGCCAAGTTGATGCTTGTAACTCCAAGAGGGACTATTTACGCTCGATAGTGGGTTCATGCCTTCTTTTCATCTGTGCTCGAGTGACAGAAACGTGACGGATCGGGGAGGTGTTGTTGCCATTAGGGAGAAAATAACAATGCTTTGTCTAAGGATAATATTATTGTTTACATTACGCACTTTACTTAATGCAATAATCTGTTGCTTGCAACTTAATACCCAAAGTCTACTTGGATTATGTTCTGAGGGTGGATTATTACACGTAGATGCAGTTGGATTACGATCTATGTATCATGTTGTAATGCCCGCACGAATTTCATAGTAATCATCATGTCTTGCATATGCACTGCGGTGCAGCCTTTATTTCTGTCAATTGCCCAACTGTAATTTGTTTACGCAACATGTTATTTTTCCTTTATGGAGAGACACCACTAGTGAACTGTGGACCTCGGTCCATTCTTTTACACTGATAATACAACCACTGCAAACACTGTTTTCCTTTCATTCACTGCAATCATACATCATTTTACACATTATACATCTAATCCCTTGTGTTAGCAAAATCGATGAGATTGACAAACTCACTGTTTCGTTGGGGCAAAATATCTTGGTTGTGTTGTGTGCAGATCCACGTTGCTGCTGATCCTGTTAGTGCGCTCTGCCAACATCAGTTGTCATCAATCTTCAGAAGTGATTTCTTTCTCCTATTGGTCCGATTAAACATTGGTTTCTTACTGAGGGAAAACTTGCTGTTGTACTCTTCATACCTTCATTTTGGGGTCTCCCAACGAGCGTGTGTTCTCACGTCATCAAGCGACTCACTCGTGACACTGGAGCATTGATACCCACAAGTATAGGGGATCGCAACAGTCTTCGAGGGAAGTAAAACCCAAATTTATTGATTCGACACAAGAGGAGTAAAAGAATATTTATAAGTCTTAACAAATGAATTGTCAGTTCACCTGCACCTGGAAATTGACTTGCTCGCAACAGTTTATCAATAGCAACAGTTTTATAGCAGTAGCAGCAGTGAAATAATAGCAGGGATGGAATAAAGACAACGGCAGTAATTGTAGTAGACAGCAGGATTAAAATACTGTAGACATATGGACAGATGAACGGACATTGCATGAGTAAGATAATTCATATAAAAATAAAGACATGGGCAATTGCAGGTAAATAATAATAAAGCATCCAAGTACTAAGTAACTGATACGTCCAAAACGTATCTATAATTTTTGATGGTTTCATGCTACTTTTATGCTTTTGATAATTGTTTTTATATTAAGTTTATGATTTATTTGGACTAACCTACTAATAGTTGCAAAAGTGTAAAATGTTCTTGTTTTACAGTTTGATGTGTAGGAATTATTAAAAATACAAGAGGAAACCTTGTTGGAGTCAAATTGGGACTTTCCTGAAATCTGTCTGAAAACTCTTTTTAAAGATTGTCATATTACGGGTCGAAGACGGTGTCAAGCGGAAATCTCCCTAAAGACACAGTTGTGGGGAATTTCACGAGGAATGTTCTAGGTATAAAATTCGGCCAAATCTACGTCCGGACGGCCAAGAAAAGTCCGATTTACCGTAGCCCTAAACGGGATGACGGAAATCCGTGAGGCTATATAAAGGGAGGAAATCTTGGTCGTGGAAGACACCCCATACCATGAATTTTTAGCCACCAAAGCCATGTTTTTTCCTCCCCCATGTATCACATCTCCATGGGGGAGGGATCCCAAGAAGCCATGAAGGAAGGGGGTCTAACGGGCGGTGCCCCCCATGATGCCGACGGCGCAGGGAAAGAGTCCCTGCTCCACCGCCCTGCGCTCCTCGTTGTCCCCTTCACCATCTTCACCGCCGTATCCATCGCCAATTTCTCCTTGTATACGGTAGTTCATCCTCTCACACACCTCAGTATCGCTCTATGTAAACATGTTGTTTGATGTTATAAGTTATAATCATATGATCCATGTCATGTTTGTGTAGTTTCTTTGTTCCTAAATTGAATGGTTTATTGTGTTTAGTTCATTAGAGTTGTATGTTGATATGGTACAGTCATTTGGTGCCCATTATATTTGTGTGGACATGGATCAACCATCATAGGGTTTGTAGTATTTGCAAGAGAAAGGGGGTAGTTCTGCCGGAGTAACAGAAACTTAAGGACTCGAACCGGGATGTTGCATGTATGGGAGTAAGAGGACCATTAACTTAATGCTACGGTTGGGAAACCTTAATGATTTGTTAGTATTCGTGTATGCTTTCTAACAATCCAATCATATAGTACTTTTAATCTCAATTAGTGGAGTGCATGTATATTTAGTCTCTCCCACATAGAAAACTGCATCGAAGACAATGGACCTATATATTCACTAGTTAGTTTTGTGCAAACCCATCAGAATTTCCATCACTTTTTCACACTCATGATACTATTAGTTTATAATCATTTAGTGTACTTTATTGCTGCAGCAACTAACTTTACTTTCATGTATTTATTATCCTGCAAAACTATCTTGTTTACCCGTATTGTTACTCTATTTTATTCCCTAAATATTGCAAAATGTTTAGTGTCCGTAGAGTTGTATCAGTGGTTGATTGAACTTGAGAGAATACGTATCCTACCTTTAGCTCCTCGTTGGGTTCGACACTCTTACTTATCGAAAAGGCTATACACGACCCCCTATACTTCTGAGATATCAGTAACCATAGGTATGTGTTCCGTAATTAGTCGTACGTACTCGCAATGAGAAACTTGCACAACATCTTTGTCCTACCAGCCCGTTTGCAGCGGGGCCTCAAGGGAAACTACTGATCATTAAGGTGCTTCTTTTAATAAAGTATTGGAGCAAAGTATTAACACTCCGTGAACACACGTGATCCTCACATCACAGCCATCCCCTCCGATTATCCCAATTGATGTCACTTTGGGGCCTCGGGTTCCGGACAACGATATGTGTATAAAACTTGCAGGTAAGATTAAAAACAATAATTATCCTCATGAATCAATAACATGTTCATATCTAAAATCATGGCACTCGGGCCCTAGTGTCAATCATTAAGCATAACAAGTTGCAACAATGTCAAAAGCACTAATAACGGATACTAGCCACCATGCCCTAACAATCTTGGCATCTATTACATGAATAATCTTATCCAATCCCTACCATCCCCTTCAGCCTACCACGGGGATTACTCACACATGGAGGGGGATCATGGATGGTTGATGGAGAGGCGTCGGTGATGATGATGGCAATGATCTCCTCCAATTCCCCGTCTCCACAGGGTTCCAGAACGGAGTTTCTAATCCCCGAATTGGGGTTTTCGGTGGCGGCGGAGCTATGGAATTTTTCGTGGAAGAACTGTTTGTCCCCCGGTGTTGTTAGATCAAGGGGTTTAAGTAGTTGAAAGGGGGGCACAATGGGGTGGCCGAGGCGGCCACACCATGCCACGGCGCGGCCTAGACGATGTTTCTTCGGTGTGGGGCATGAACCACTCGAAGGTTTCTACGTCGTCGTGGTGTTCGACCTCGATGTCGTGGTGGTGTCACGGCAGATGCCATGGGATGGCTAAAGATGTGGGGACGAAGGACGCTGGAGGTGCTCGGGGAGGGATCACGCGACAAGTAGCCGCGTGAGGTAAGAACTACACACTGCAAACAACACGATCTACCCAGGTTCAGGGCCCTCGTGAGGAGGTAAAACCCCTACTCCTGCCTTTCTTTCCGTATTCTGGTGTCTCACCGAGTAGCCACAGTACAATGGATCTTGCTACCGAGTAGCCACTCCTCTCTCTACGTGATGAATTAGGTCAAGAACCTAGGGTTTCCTGAGTTCGATCCCAACGTGCCTCTCGCAGGAGGCGGCGGGGCACCTTATATACCTGGTGCCCAGTCGGATACGTCCAAACCTAGACAAGTGTCGACATAGTGTGCACATCGTCCTTCTTCCGAGTTCCCGCTGACAGCTTTGGTTCCTAATCTTGGCTGCTTCTGTAAAGTCGTTGGGCAAAACCAAGGGGACAGACTGGTGTCACTGTGCCAAACACAGAGTAGGCCCCTCTTATCCTGCGACCGCCTGCTTCCATGCTGTCACTGTCAGGCAGGCCGGCCCCAGATGAACAGTAGTTCGAATAGTGCCAAGTACGGACCCAGGATACGCGGGATCCTGTGTCAGAACGGCTCCTTTGACTTTCTGGCCCGAGTAGGTTCCCGCCAGTTTTACTCGGGCCAACTCTTCTACTCGAATGAACAGAACTTGATTGATATCTCCTTCTGGTCATCTTGAGGTGAGACCGAGTAGCAGTCGACCGGGTAGCAAGTACCGGGTAGGCGGCTACTCGACCAAACCTCTCTTCTGTTAGTCGCCTTTACCACTTGCCTTTACCCTACTCGGGGGTAACCCCCCGACAGCAGTCCCCGAAGCTGGTTGAGTCTTGCGAACTCGTTCACTAGGCTCTGCCAGCTTAAAACCAATCTTTGCAACGTAGCCCTTGAACCTCAACATGCCGAGTAAAAACCTCCGAGTAGTACTTGAGAAGGTACCTTGAGTTTCCTGTCTTCCGAGTAGCTCCAGCCTTCTACTCTGCGTCCGAGTAAAAGGACTTAGAGAATTTCTCCTCTAGCGCCTCTGCAGCGCACAGCACTTATCCAGCCTTCCGTGCTGTGACTGGACACGTGTTCAGCATCCGTGACCCCGTCGTTTCGCTGCCCACGACACGACGTGCCACGCGCCCAGTTTTCACGGGGCGGGCCCACCGGCTCGTTATGTCCCATCAAGCGCAGTAATTGGCCACGATCTGGTAGTGGGATCAACTGCGGCCGTTACGCGCGCGCCTCGCGCGTGGGTGCGTTTCTAACCGGCCACAGACCCCACCACACGAGAATCCTGGCCACGATCGATCCCACTACCCCGATGGTAACGGTAATCCGCGGAGAGGGTATATATACCCCCATCGGTAACTTCCCCTTCTTCCTCCTCCGTGCTTTCCTCTTTCTCTGCCCTGTTCTTTCTTCTCCGCCGAGCTCTCCGCCGCCGCGCAACTGTTCGCGCCGCTGCGGATTCGTTTTCTCCACCCAATCTCTCCAAACTTCCACCATCCGCTCACCCCTTGCCATGGCTGCTCGCGCCGGCTGGGCTGGTTCGCACGTCACCGTCGATGACTGCTCCTGGCTCATGAACACCCGGAGGATTCCTCCTGGTGTTCAGTGCCGGCCGTCCGACGGCGAACTCGTTCCGGCCCCGCAGGAAGGCGAGCATGTCGTCTTCCTCGCGCACTTCGCGCGAGGATTCGGCTTGCCGGCATCGGATTTCCTCCGCTCTTTCCTGGATCACTTCGGTGTCCAGATGCACCACCTCCCTCCAAACGCCATTGTCTTCCTAGCCTATCACACCGTGGTGTGCGAGGCCTTTCTAGGCGTCCGCCCCACGGTGGATACTTGGCTGAAATACTTTCACCTCCGTCATCAGAGTAAGGGGAAAAAGGACGGCGCGGCCGGTGGCAGTCGGGTAACCGACACCGGCAGCGCCATGATGCTGCAGCGGGCGGGAACCAACCACCCTCGTATCAAGGGCTTGGATTCCGTCCGCATGTGGCAGAAATCCTTCCTCTGCGTCAAGAACATCCCCGCCACGGAAGGGGGACCGATAGCGGATCGCATCAATCTGCCCGCGTGGAGCAACCGAGCTCCAACCGGGCAGAATTGGAAGACGAAGCCCTCCAACGACCGCAACTCGACACAGATGGAGGAGCGGCTCGCCTACCTCATCGGCCAAGGGCTCAGGAGCGACGATCCCGTCGCTTGCTGGATCAAGAATCGCGTGCTGCCGCTGCAGCGGCGCTCCCATCCAATGTGCTACCTGGGAGGCCCTCGCGATTGCACCCGGACGACCACACTCGAGCTCAGCGACGCGGACGTCGCTGATCACGCAAGGTCTATTCTGACCACGAGCCTCCCCGACGACTGGGAGTATGGATTCACCCCCTTCAGCCGCACGAAGCCGATTCCCCGGGTACGTTCTCCTTATTCTGCTCTCAGCATACGCCATCCGACTAGAAAATCTTCTTTCTTGGCTGCGACTAGTAATTGCCTTCTGCACCGAGTAGATTATTCTATCGAACTGCCTAGGCTTAGTATGCTTGATGTTTGCACGCCTTGTCGAGTAGTATACCTGGATGAAATACTTAGGCTTACTGTGCTTGGTGTTTGCACGCCTTGCCGAGTAGGACACTTAGCAAATCTCTCTAGGCTTAGTGTGCTTTTTGCCCGCACACCTATTCGAGTAGACTACCCTTGCGCTACTCGGCTAATTCGTTACGATTCTTTGTTCTTCAGATCCTTGACCGCCAGATTGCCGAGAGCTGTGAGCTCTTTGAGGGCAATTGGTTCGCCGACCGGGAAGAAGATGATGTGGCCTCCCTCGAGACCCCGGATCAGATTAACCTCCCTCATTCTCCCACAATGGAGAAGCAGCGCGCAGGAACGTCTCTCCGCGACTGGTCCGAGGACGAGGATGCAGGTAATCGGATTTTTCCTGTTCTGTCCGCGAGAAAAACTAACCCTTTGCCTATTGTTTCTGAGTCTTTCTTTTTTCTTCTCAATCTTTATAGACGATGCCGATGCTGAGGACGGGGGAGAAGACGAGGATGAGGACGAGGCAACCTTGGTCGTCCGTCCTCTATCAATTGCTGCACCTGCTACCCGCAAACGGGCCGGCAGCGGTGCCCTAGAGCCCCCCGCCAAGAAGAAGAAACCCGCCGAGAAGACGACCAAGAAGACGGTCGTGAAGAGAACGAGACGAACGATCCCCTCCACCAAAGCGTAAGTTTTCTTCTCGGTTAATTCCCAATTTTGTACTTTGATGTTTCTCTTAATCTTCCTCTGCTTCCCTCTAATTTCTGATTTTTCCTTTCTCACCAGAGCTCCCTTAGATGCGGATGCTGCTCTCGCGCCTGACCAGGCCAAGAAACAAGCTGCCATCGACGTCGACAAGGTTGTCGACCTCGAGGTCGATGAGGCCGACACCACCAACACGCAAGCAGGGCCTGAGCAACAGTCCCGCGCCGCTTCAGATGCGCAGGACGCCGCTCACCAGGACATGCCCCCTTCTCCTCCGGCTAGCACCGCCGAGGAGAACCAAGATCGAGACCAGGAGATGCACGATGATGACGCCGCCGTGGAGCGGCAAGAAGATGAACATGAGCAGCCAGCCACAGGGGCTGCCGGACAAGAGAATCCCGCTGCCGAGCAGCGGGTAGAAGATACGATCATGACTGAGGAGTATCCCCTGAGCAGTGCGCAACCAGGCGCTGCGCAGAGTAGCGCCCAACCAGATGCTGCGCAAGGTGGCGGGTCCGTGGTGCCACCCATTGATCAAGGCACTGCACCGCCAGATTCCTCCTTGGTGCCGCAGACCAAGGACGCAGCCAGCCCTCCTGCTGAGCGAGTCACCAGGAAACAAACCCAAGACGCTGCCGAGAAGGAGGCAGCCGAGAAGAAAGCTGCCGAGAAAAGGAAAGCCGAGAAGCAGAAGGTCGAGGAGCCAGCTGCTTAGAAAGAGAAGGCGCAGAAGCGAGCTGCCGAGTTGATGCCGCCGCCCACATCGTCTGGCCAGCCCAGTCAGGTTGCTATCCGCCATCCTGGCACGGTTGCTGCCGCTGCTGCTGCCGCTGCCGCTGCAGCTGAGCAGCCCTGCTACCTGGACTACATGGTGAAGGTTAGCCAGCAGCACCAAATCGGCCTTTCCGGTACGGACCGGAAACTTGCTCTTACGAAAGGACGGAAATCAGTGGCAGTGAACTCCAGGCCCCCAGCCCCCAATCAAGACAAGTCCATCTCCATCACTTCCCGTGGACCTCAGGATCAGGCGATATCGTCCGAGAGCCTCGAGCAGGTACTCGACTTGGTTGGTTTCATCGATGCCAAGTGGGACAGCAATCTTCTCGGCAATACCAACTGGAATGGCACCACGCTGGGCGACATCGATCATATGCGGGTCGACTGGAACAAGGTGGACTTGGGCTACAAGCCCATGACCGTCTCCTCCAACGCCGCTACTCTTGCTGCCAAGATGTTCGTGCACCGCAAGAACGCAGAAGATGCAGAGTCAGATTCGGACTTGGGCTTCTTCGATTCTCCCTCTAGCGAGGCCGGGAAGGGGAAGGCTGCAATCGTCGCGAGTAGCGACGAGGAGTACGAGGAGATCGACACCGCCGCACTCGATTTCGGCACTTCATCAGGAGCCGCCCTCGACGACATGGTACGCCCCCAAGGCCAAGCTTCTGATTCTTCCTTGGCCACAGGGCCTGTCTCGGTGGCCACGACCACCTCAGACCCGGTAGCCACCGAGCACGACGTCGAGTTGGAGCAGTCCACCACCGTCCCCTCGGAAGCGGACACGACCAACGCCAGCGCCGAAGAAGAGGCCGCGAAGACAATGGATGCCAGCTCGGAGGCGGAGGCGACCAAGACCACCACAGAGAATGAAGCAGCCAATGCCAGCACCGACAACACCGCTTCCTCAACATGATTTTATCCTGCAAACTTTTTACTCAAACACTTATCAGATCCCCGGGATGCCGGGAGCAAATGTATCAGACTATTTATCTTGTTGCTTGCTACTCAATTTTATTCCCACTTATTATCTTTAATTTAATCAATTTGAGCAGCCCTGGCTAGATGCCGGGTTGCGTTAGTATACGAGTCCCCGAGTTGCATTTCTTATTCACTCTCTCTTTTCGTCTCAGCTCTACCCGCAACTTGTTGCTTTTCTGGTATTCGAGTCACAAGAGTCAAAGAGTAGAGTTGCAAATACTTAGCCGCTTAGAAACAACTATAGTAACGCAGCCCACCACTTAGCCGAAAAGATAAGACAGAGAACAGAAGTAACCAACATCCTACTCGGTTCCTGCACTTTTTCTTCCTTAGGGATTTTTCTTGTGCTCATTGACATTTTGCTTGTTCTCTTGCTTGCCATGAAGCCGGGTTTCGGACAGCAGCAGAGTCGAAGAGTTGGCATATAGGTTTAGACACAGTACTCAATACGCTTATGAATTTTGAAGTGGAGCAACCGAATAGGCAAACAGCAAAGCCGAGTAGAAACACTTGGAGCAAATTTGGGCGAGGGCAGTCCCCGAGTTTAATTTCAGATTGCAGAGTAGAATTAAGAGTACATACACATTTTTTGCTCACGAATGGAAACGACGGAGTAGAGCTACATTCCAGGGGCGCTTTGATTCCTCTCCAGCTTTATCTGCCCTGTTCGCCTGTGATGGGCGCACATCTACAAGGTAATACGCATCATTGTGCAGCGCTTTGCTCATGATGAAAGGCCCTTCCCATGGAGGAGACAACTTGTGCATCCCGGCTGTGCGCTGCACAAGCCTAAGGACCATGTCTCCTTCTCGGAAAACCCTTGGGTTCACCTTTTGGCTATGATAACGCCGCAGGTTTTGCTGGTAAATAGCCGAACGTGACAGAGTCAGCTCTCTTGCTTCTTCAAGCAGGTCAACGTCGTCTTCTCGAGCTTCTCTCGCCTCCACCTCAGTGTAGAGGGTTACTCGGGGGGAGTCATGCTCTAAGTCTATTGGCAACACGGCCTCAGCCCCGTATACCAAGAAGAATGGTGTGTAACCAGTTGACCGGTTAGGGGTAGTCCTTAGACTCCACAACACTGCTGGCAACTCGTCTAGCCAACACCCAGGTGTTTTCAGCAGTGGCTCAATCAGCCTTGGCTTTATGCCTGCCAGTACCATACCATTTGCTCTTTCAACTTGCCCATTGGAGGAAGGGTGCGCGACTGATGCAACGTCTAGTCGGATGTGCTTATCTCTGCAGAACCGCACCATTGCCCCCTCTGCGAAATTGGTGCCGTTGTCGGTGATGATGTTGTGCGGGTAGCCATATCTCATGATCACATCTTTCACGAATTTCACAGCTGTGACCCCATCGCACTTCCGAATAGGCTTCACTTCAATCCACTTGGTGAACTTGTCCACCATGACCAAGATATGTGTCATGTTGCCTTTAGCCGGCTTGAAGGGGCCAACCATATCCAGGCACCAAACAGCAAACGGCCATGTGATAGGAATTGTTTTCAGCTCGGAAGCAGGCATGTGAATCTTACTCGCGAACATCTGACAGCTATTGCACTTCCTCATGATGTCCTCAGCCTGCTGCAGAGCGGTGAGCCAGTAGAAGCCATGCCGAAAAGCTTTCTTGACCAATGCCCGAGAAGAGGCGTGGTGCCCGCATTCTCCTTGATGTATCTCCAACAGAATTTCTTCTCCCTCTTCCGGGCCCACACAACGTTGCAGCACGCCTGTGGCACTCCTCTTGTGTAACACCTCTCTGATTATGGTGTAGCCCTTGGATCTTCTCTGAATCTGCCTTGCAGTAACTTCATCTTCTGGTAAGGTACCGTCCTTTAGAAAGGATAATATAGGCATAGCCCAACTCGGTGTCTCCCGCGTGGTAAACACTGGTTCGTCCAGTTCCATTGGGACAGGCACTTGTGGTTGCTCAGGAGGATTAGGAGCGCTTCTCTGTAGCCCTGATCGGTTGGCGAGGACCTCCTCAATGAATGCGACAGCCTTCGGGTTAAGGACAGCAGTCCCCGAGTAAGGAGTGGCAGTCCCCGAGTAAGGAGTGGCAGTCCCCGAGCAAGGAGTGGCAGTCCCCGAGTAAGGAATGGCAGTCCCCGAGCAAGGAGTGGCAGTCCCCGAGTAAGGAGTGGCAGTCCCCGAGTAAGGAGTGGCAGTCCCCGAGTTTCCTGTAGCATTCTCCCAGTCAATATCCATGGGATCAGATTCCTCACTTGGCAGAGAAGGCACGAAAATGGATTCCGAATTGGGGGAAGGCTTGATGGATGGCTTCCTCAAATGCTCCAAGGCAATCCCTGCCGGGATGGACTGCCGAGAAGATCCTAACTTGGATAGCTCGTCTGCCGCTTCATTCTCTGCTCGGTGAATGTGCTGGAACTCACAGCCTTCGAAGAACCCAGTCATAGACTGCACCAGGAAGCGATACGATGCCATGTTGGCATCCAGAGCATCCCAAGTGCCCGAGACTTGCTGCACCACCAGATCTGAATCTCCATAGCATATGATGCGCTGCACTCCAACCTCCTTGGCTACTCGCAAGCCATGCACTACTGCCTCGTACTCAGCAACATTATTGGACGCCTTGAAATGAATCTGCAGCACATACTTGAGTTGATCTCGCTTGGGTGACGTAAGCACGACACCAGCACCAAGGCCTTCCTTCACTTTCGAGCCATCAAAATGCATCCTCCAATAGTTGGAAACTGGAGCAGGAGGTTCATACTGCACCTCTGCCCAGTCCACAAGAAACTCCGCCAGGATTTGTGACTTGATGGCATCTCTTCTCACATACGCAGGAGCGTACGCAGCTAGCTCGATCGCCCACTTGGCTACTCTGCCACTCGCCTCCTTGTTGCCCATGATATCCGAGATGGGAGCAGAACTCACGACAGTGATGGGGTGCTCCTAGAAATAATGTTTCAGCTTCCTGGCGCCTAGGTACACACCATAGGTCATCTTCTGGTAATGCGGGTAGTTCTGCTTGGAGCTGGATAACACCTCACTGAGATAGTATACTGGGCGCTGCACACTCTTGCCTTCTTCTTCTCGCTCCACCACTATCACCACGCTGACTACTCGGTTGGTCGCAGCAATGTACAACGGCATCGACTCTTTGGGTAGCGGACTAGCCTAGATGGGAGCGCTACCCAGCATTGCCTTCAGCTCGTTGAATGCCACGTCCGCTTGCGGAGTCCAGACAAACTTGTCACTTTTCTTCATCAGCTGGTATAGAGGCAGGGCCTTCTCGCCCATTCGGCCCAGAAAACGGCTCAGAGATGCCAAGCAACCTGTGAACTTCTGTACATTCTTCAGTGACCTCGACAAGGACATGCTCTCAATAGCTTTTATCTTTGAAGGATTGGCTTCAATGCCCCGACTAGAAACTAGGAAGCCGAGTAGCTTTCCTGCCGGTACACCAAAGGTGCACTTACTCGGATTCAATTTCATTTTGTACTTGCGTAGGTTAGCAAAGGTTTCCTCCAGGTCGGCAAGCAGAGTATGTGTTTTATTCGTTTTGATGACAATGTCATCTACGTACACCTGCACATTCTTGCCGAGCTGATCGTGCAAGCATTTCTGCATGCATCTCTGATAGGTTGCACCCGCATTCCTCAAGCCAAAACACATGACACGATAGCAATAAGCCCCGTACGGGGTAATGAAGGCAGTCTTTATTTGATCAACAGGATTGAGTGCAATCTGGTGGAAACCAGAGTAGGCATCTATGAAAGACAGCAGTTCACAACCAGCAGTGGAATCGATCACCTGATCGATGCGAGGTAGCGGGAAAGGATCCTTGGGGCATGCCTTGTTCAAGTCGGTGTAGTCGACGCACATACGCCATGCGGTAGCAGCCTTGGGATCCTCCTTCTTCTTCTCGACCATGACCGGGTTGGCTAGCCAATCCGGATGCAGCACCTCCATGATGAAGTTGCTTATCAGCAGATTGGTGATCTGGTCACCGATGGCCTTCCTTCTCTCATCTCCGAAACGGCGCATAGCCTGCTTCACGGGCTTGGCGTCAGGACGCACATGCAAAGAGTGCTCAACCAACTCCCTCGGGACTCCTGGTAGATCTTCATTGGTCCAGGCGAAAACATCCCGATTCTCACGGAGGAAGTGGATGAGCTCGCTTTCCTATTTCTCCGCCAACCCGGAGCCAATGATGGCTACGCGGTCGGGGAACTCGGGGTCGACCTGGATCTTCTTTGTCTCCTTGTCAGCCTGGAAAGCAGTGCCGTGCTGGGTACTCGGCACCCCTTGTGCGCCAGTTTGCGCAGATTGTGCCATGGACACCACCTCGTACATCTTCTTCTTCTCGGCCTCAATCACCATTGACTCTGCCAGCTTGGAGCTAGCTGAGGCACACTCTATGGACTTCTTGTAATCACCAGAGATGGTAATTATGCCATTGGGACCAGGGATCTTCATCTTCAGGTATGCGACATGAGTAGAGGCCATGAACTTGCTCAGAGCAGGCCTGCCGAGTAGGGCATGGTAGGGGCTCTGATGATCAACCACTTCAAACTGCAGGCGCTCTGTGCGACAGTTCTCCCTGGTGCCGAATAGCACATCTATCCATACTCGGCCAATCGGGTTGCATGAGATCCCAGGCACAATTCCATGGAAGGTAGTCTTGCTGGGCAGCATCGTGTTCTCGGCCAAGCCGAGCTTCTCGAGTGTGTCTTTGTACACAATGTTGATGCTGCTGCCGTTATCGATTAGCACCTTGCTGAACCTCACATTCTTCTCGGGACCCAGGAAAGTAGGATCCAGCACCAAGGCTGTCGTGGTGGTGTCACGGCAGATGCCATGGGATGGCTAAAGATGTGGGGACGATGGACGCTGGAGGTGTCCGGGGAGGGATCACGCGACGAATAGCCGCGTGAGGTAAGATTCACACAACACAAACAACACGATGTACCCAGGTTCAGGGCCCTCGTGAGGAGGTAAAACCCCTACTCCTGCCTTTCTCTATGTATTATGATGTCTCTCCGAGTAGCCACAGTACAAATGATATCGCTACCGAGTAGCTTCTCTCTCCTCTCCGAGTAGAGCTAGGTCAAGAACTTAGGGTTTCTAGGGTTCCCAGTGAGCAACTGTTAGCGTGCCTCGCGCAGGAGGCGGCGGGGCACCTTATATACACGGTGCCCAGCCGGATACGTCCAAATCTAGACAAGTGTCGACATAGTGTGCACATCGTCCTTTCTCCGAGTACCCGCTGACAGCTTTGGTTCCTAACCTTGGCTGCTTCTGTAAAGTCGTTGGGCAAAACTAGGGGACAGACTGGTATCACTGTACCTAGGCACAGAGTAGGCCCCCCTTATCCTGCCACCGCCTGCTTCCATGCTGTCACTGTCAGGGAGACCGGTCCCATATGAACAGTAGTTCGAATGCTGCCAAGTACGGACCCAGGATACGCGGGATCCTGTGTCAGAATGGCTCCTTTGACTTTCTGGCCCGAGTAGGTTCCCGCCAATTGTTCCCGCCAATTGTACTCGGGCCAACCCTTCTACTCGAAAGGACAGAACTTGATTGACATCTCCTTCTGGTCATCTTGAGGTGAGACCGAGTAGCAGTCGACCGGGTAGCGAGTACCAGGTAGTCGGCTACTCGACCAAATCTCTCTTCTGTAAGCTGCCTTTACCACCTGTCTTTACCCTACTCGGGGGTAACCCCCCGACAGCAGTCCCCGAAGCTGGTTGAGTCTTGCGAACTTGTTCACTAGGCTCTGCCAGCTTAAAACCAGCCTTTGCATCTCAGCCCTTGAACCTCAAGATGCCGAGTAGAACCTCCGAGTAGCTATCTGGAAGGTACCTTGAGTTTCCTCTTTCCCGAGTAGCACTTGCTTTCTACTCTGTAACCGAGTAAAAAGACTTAGAGAAATTTCTCAGATTGAGCCTCTGCTGCACAGAGCACAATCCAGCCCTTCGCGCAGCAACTGCACACGTGTCAAGCATCCACGACCTTGTCGCTTCGTTGCCCAGGACACGACCTGCCACGCGTCCAGTTTTCACGCAGTGGGCCCACCGGCCGTCATGTCCCATCAAGTGCAGTTATAGGCCACGATTCGGTGGTGGGATCAACTGTGGCCATTACGCGCGCAACCGGCGCTTGTGTGCGTTTCTAGCCGGCCACAGGATCCACCACACGCCACAATCGATCCCACTCCCAAGACGGTAACGGTAAACTCGCGGAGGAGATATAAATACCCCCGCCGGTAACTTCCTTTTCCCCTTCCTTCGCACTATTCCTTCTTCGTCTCCTGCTCTTCTCCGCCACCGAGCTCTCCGCCGCCGCGCAAGCTCTCGCGCCGCTGCGGACTCAATCCACCAACCAACTCCCCTCGAAATCTTCCACCTTTCCTACTCGCAACAATGGCCAAATCTGGCTGGGCCGGTTCCTCCGTCACTGCGGAGGATTGCGCCTGGCTCGTCAATACCCGGCGAGTCCCTCCCGGCGTGGAGTGCCGGGCGCCGGACGGTGAAATCGTGCCGTCTCCGCGGGAGGGAGAGCGCGTCGTCTTCCTGGCGCATTTCGAGCGCGGGTTCGGATTGCCCGCGTCCGATTTCCTGCGGAAGTTCCTCAACCACTTCGGCATCCAGATGCACCATCTGCCCCCCAATGCAGTCGTCTTCCTCGCCTACCACGCCGTGGTCTGCGAGGCCTTCCTCGGCATCCGGCCCACGTGGGAGACGTGGCTCAGGTATTTCCACCTGCGCCAGCAATCCACCGGGAAGAAGGACTCCGCGGGCGTCGCCCGCGCCACCGACACCGGCTGAGCCATGATGGTGCAGCGGTCCGGGACGAACCACCCCCGCATCAAGGGGCTGGACTCCGTCAAGCTGTGGCAGAAGACGTTCCTCTACGTCAGGAACGTTGCCGCCGCGGAAGGAGCCCCGGTGAACGATCGAATCAACCTGCCCGTTTGGTGCAATCGCGCTCCAATCGGGATGTACTGGAAGGACAAGCCCGTCAGTGACGACGACGCCATCGAGATGGAGAACAGACTCGGCTGGCTGAAGGCGCAGGGCCTCAAGAACGACGACCCGGTGGCCTGTTGGATCCAGCGCCGAGTGCTGCCCTTGCAGGAGCGGTGCCATCTCATGTGTTACATGGGAGGTCCCCGCGACTGCACCAGGACCACCACCATCGAGATCGACAACATCGACGTTCCCTGGCACGCAAGGAACATCTTGACGACGAATCTCGGCGACCACTGGCAATACGGGTTCGTCCGGTATAGCCGTACAAAGCCGATTGAGCGGGTACGCCTTTCTTACTTTGCTCTCTGCATACTCTTTCCGAGTAGATAGCTTCTCCTTCTTGCATCAACTAGCAATTTGCCTTGCGTTCCGAGTAGGTCATCTAGCCGAATCGCCTTAGGCTTAGTATGCTTTGTGTTTGCACGCCTTGCCGGATAGCCTACTCGAGAACGATTCTTAGGCTCGATGTGCTTTATACCTGCACGCCCTTCCGAGTAATACCTTTCGGCTAACATGCTTAGGCCTAGTATGCTTTGTGTTTGCACGCCTATCCGAGTAGAATGCTTAGTAAACTGCCTAGGCTTTATGTGCTTTGTACCTGCACGCCTGTCCGAGTAGAATTCCTTCCTGGTACTCGGCTAGTCTGTGATCCTTCTCTGTTTTTCAGGTCCTCACTCGCCAGATAATTGAGAGCTGCGAGGTTTTTGAGGGCAACTGGTCTCCTGACCGTGAGGAGGACGATGTGCCCTCTTTCGATGCCGCGGAGCAGCCCAACCTTTCTCGCTCCCCCACTACCGACAAGCGCGATGCTCTCCGCACCTGGTCTGATGAGGACTTTGACGGTAACTACCCTTTCATTTTGTTTGTTTCCGAGAATCACCGGTCCGTCGTTTGCTGTTTCTGATTCTTTTCTCTTTTCTCTTTGATTCTCAGATGAAGTTGCCGCGGACAAGGACGACGAGGACGAAGATGAGAACGAGGGCGATGCGCCCCTAGTCGTCAAGCCCCTGTCCGTCGCTGCTCCTGAGACCCGCAAACGGGCTGGCAGCGGAGCACCAGCGCCTCCTGCCAAGAAGAGGAAGCCCGCCGAGAAGAAGGTGGTCGTGAAGAGGTCCAGACGAGAGCTCAAGTGCACCACCGCGTAAGCCCTCTTCTCGGTCGCCTCCCTTCTCGCGCTGTGCTATTCTCCCCAATCTTCTTCTAATCTGTGATATCCTTTTCTCCGCAGACCTCCTATGGACGCGAACGCAGCTCTCGCGTCTGACCACACTAAGGAAAGATCAGTGCCTCTGGTCAATCTGGATGATGATGAGGACGACACCGCCAACGCTGCTGCCGCCAATCCACAAACCGCCAATGCACAAGGAGCAGCGTCAGATCCAGCGACGCAGGACGCTACCGTCCACCAAGAGAGACCCCCTTCTCCTCCGGCTAGCAATGCCGAGGAGAACCAAGATCAAGAGATGCAAGACAACACCGCCGCCGAGCGGCCTGAAGCAGAGCAAGAGCAGCCCGCCACAGGGGCTGCTGCACAAGAGAGCCTCGCTGCCGAGCAGCGAGTAGAAGACACCACCGCCACGGACGCCACCAAGAGAGATGCCTATCCATTGAGCAGCGTGCAGCCGGGCGGCGCACCAAGTAGCGCCCAGCCAGGAGCTGCACAGGGCGACGGATCTGCGGCACCACCAACTGCGCAAGGCCCTACACCACCAACTGCGCAAGGCCCTACACCACCAACTGCGCAAGGCCCTACACCGCCAACTTCCTCCTCGCCGCCGAAGACCAAGGATACATCCAGCCCTCCTGCCGGGCGAGTAACCAGGCAACGAGCCCTGGATGCTCTGAGGGGTGAGGTTGACAGAAGGGCAGCTGAGAAGGAAGCCGCTGAGAAGGCTAAGGCCGAGGAGGAAGCCGCCGAGAAGGCCAAGGCTGAGCAGAAGAAAGCCAGGGCTGAGCAGAAGAAGGCCGAGAAGCAAGCTGCCGAGAAGGCAGTCGCCGAGAAGGCGAAGGCCAAGACTGACGAGAAGACGACTGAGGATCCCGAGAAGCAGAAAGTTGAGAAGGAGCAAACGAAGAAGCGGGCCAGAGACCAGAGTACATCCTCAGGCGGAGCGCTCTTGATCCACGAGTCCGGCCCGATTCCTGCTGCGCTCTCCGCAGACGCTCTCGCTGCTGGCCAGCCCAGCTACCCGGAGTACATGATTGAGGTTAGCCAACAGCACTCAATCGGCTTCCCTCCCAAGGACAAAGCTTTAGCTATCCAGAGGGGAAGGAAGGTTGTAGCCATGAACTCCCCTCCTCCAGATCCAAGCCAACCCCAGTCTGTCAACATCGCTTCTCGTGGAGTCCAAGACAAACCAATAACTTCCAAGGGTCTTGAACAGGTATTGGACACCGTTGGCTTCATCGACGCCAAATGGGATAGCAAGGTTCTTGGCGTGGATAAATGGCACGGTCTTAGCCTTGGCGGCATCGACCACATGCGCGTGGACTGGAACAAGGTTGACCTGGGACGCAATCCCATGCCCGTCTCCACCGAGACCGCGACACTCGCAGCCAAGATGTTCCTGCACCGCAAGAACGCTGAAGACATCGAGCAGTCCTATGCAGTAAGTCCTTCTTGCCTTTTCCGAGTTGAATTTTCTTCTCTTCTACTCGCCTTTCTTCTTTCTTACCATCACCCTCTTTCTTACCATCACCCCCAGTCCCCGAGATTCGGGTCGAGTAGACGGATACTCTCCGAGTAGCCTCCTACTCGGGCTGAATCTACTCTGCTTTTTTCTAACTTGCTTCTTCTCGCTTCTCAGGATAGCGTCCTGAAGCGGACCAATTTATACCGCCATCTTCTCTGGAACCACTCTATCGCCAGGAGGCGAATTGCTGCTCTAGAGAAGGAAAAGGCAGCTGCGGAGGCAGCCAGCAAGAACGCCAAGGACAGCACCCAGCAACTGACTGAAGTGCAAGGTACGCTTTTAGCTGTGCGATTCATGCGTTTTTTGTTTACGCTCGCTTATGCTTTCTTTTGCGCTAACCTTTCCTTCTCTGCAGAAAAACTGAAGGCCTTAGCAGACGAACATGAGAAGTGCCGCAGCTTCGTCGAGAACTCCGAGGCCACCATCAAAAGGCTAGAAGGTGAGTTTGTTGTTTACTCGGTTTGACTTTGAATTTGTTTCTTCTCTGCTCCTCTGCTAACCTCATCTATCTCTTCGCAGAAGATTACAAGTTGTTTGCTGAGGCACACCAAGATTGTGTCAAGCCAGCAGAGGTGCAGAAGCAGCTGTCCGACCAGGCCGTTGAGCTGTTGAAGGACCACACCACGGAGACCGAGAAGCTGCAACTCCAGTTGCAAAAGGCACTCCAGGATGCCGTCAAGATTGGCGCCGAGAGGGACAAAGCAATCGCCGAGAAGGCCAAGGCCGAGACCACTTTCAGAGCCAAGGAGAGGGCCCTTGAGCAGGAATGCGAAACCTTAAAGAAGACCAACGCTGATCTCTTTGCTCAGATGGATAGCTTGCGCCTGATCCAAGAAAAGCACATTTCCAACGAGGAGTCCTGGAGGACCCAGCTGCAGCGGCTGCGCAACGAACTGTCCGGTAAGTCTTTTCTTCGCTGCTTCTTTTCTTCTCGGTCGTATTTCTTCTCGGTTTTCCTCTACTCGGTTCTTCTCTTCTCGGTTCTGAAGTTACCACATGTTATTTCAGAGATCTGGCCTCATCTTGATTCCCCTTCTGTGCCTATGGTGGCCAAGGCCCAAGCAGCTCGCCTTGCAAAAGGTGAGGCAGCAGATACCAGAGCCGGGATCGAGGACAGCTTGCTGGTGCTCAAAAGCTATTTCGAACAGCTGGCTGGTATCGGAACTGACTTGGTGCACGAGGGCTTTGAGCTCCACAGGCTGTTTTGGCCTCATGATGATCGTCCAACCACCATGAAGGGCCTAGCCTTCAAGCTGAAGAATGTGAAGAAGGAGCTGAAGAAGTGGCGTGCCTCGGGCGCCCGTGCTGGTGCAGACGTGATGCTTCTCTGCATAGCATCCTGGTATGAAAACCTCAACATGCAGCTCATCCGCGGGAAGCGCAACAATTCCAAGTGGGAGGTAGACCCCGAATGCGGGGCCACACGCAAGCAGATCGCCTACGAGGTCGCGGAGTGTGCTGAGACGGAGATCTTCATCGATGGCCTCCCCGAGCCCGACACCGAGTACGAGGAGGAAGAGGGAGAGGACGATGAAGTAGAATCCGACTTGGAAGGCCTCTTCGACTCTCCTGGGGGCAAGGCCGGGAAGGGGAAGAACGTCGCCGTCGCGAGTAGCGATGAGGACGAGTACGCCCACATCGACACCGCCACACTTGACTTTGGCACCTCCTCAGGTGCTGCTCTCGACGACACGGTGCCCCCTCCTGGCCAAGCTTCAGGCTCCTCTTCAGCTCCAGGACCCGTCTCGGTGGCCACGGCCACTTCTGAGCAGGCGGCCACCCAAGACGATGCCGAGATGAAGGAATCCGCCACCGTCCAGACGGAAGCGGGTGCCACCCATGCCAGCACCGAAGGAACAGCTGCCACGACCGCCACCGAAGAAACTGCTGCCAAGACCGCCGCCGAGGAAACATCAGCCAAGGCCAGCGCCGAGAACACTGCCTCCTCATCTTGAAGCAACCTGCACTCTCTTTCAAACTCGAACACTTATCAGATCCCCGGGATGCCGGGAGCAGATGTAACAGACTATGTTTGTTTTGCTTGCTACACAGTTTTTATGCCCACTCTGTTTATTTTGACATTAATCAATTCGAACGACACTGGCTTAATGCCGAGTTGCGTTTCCATGCGAGTCCCCGAGTTGCATTTCTTATCCACCCTATCTTTTCATCTCTGCTCTACCCGCGACTTGTCGCTTTTTTGGTATTCGAGTCACAAGAATCAAGTAGTAGGGCTGCAAGTACTTAGCCGCTAGGAACAATCATGGTAACGCAGCCCACCACTTAGCCGAGAAGACGAAAACAGGGAAAAAAGTGACCAACAATCTACTCGGTTCCTGCACTCTTTCTTCCTTAGCGATTTTCGTGTGCTCATTGACCTTTTGCTTGTTCTCTTGCTTGCCATGAAGCCGGGTTTCGGACAGCAGCAAAGTCGAAGAGTTGGCATATAGGTTTAAACACAGTACTCAATGCACTTGTGAGTTCGGAAGTGGAGCAACCGAATAGACAAAGGACCAAGCCGAGTAAAAACACTTAGAGTAAATTTGGACGAGGGCAGTCCCCGAGAACAATTTCAGATTGCAGAGTAGAATTTCAACTCGGATAAGAGGGTACATACACATCTTTGCTCACGAATGAAAACGACGGAGTAGAGCTACATTCCAAGGGCGCTTGGTTTCCTCTCCAGCTTTATCTGCCCTGTTCGCCTGCGATGGGCGCACATCTACAAGGTAGTACGCATCATTGTGCAGCGCTTTGCTCACAATGAAGGGCCCTTCCCATGGAGGAGACAACTTGTGCATCCCGGCTGTGCGCTGCACAAGCCTAAGGACCATGTCTCCTTCTCGGAAAACCCTTGGGTTCACCTTTCGGCTATGATAACGCCGCAGGTTTTGCTGGTAGATAGCCGAACGTGACAGAGTCAGCTCTCTTGCTTCTTCAAGCAGGTCAACGTCGTCTTCTCGAGCTTCTCTCGCCTCCACCTCAGTGTAGAGGGCTACTCGGGGGGAGTCATGCTCTAAGTCTATTGGCAACACGGCCTCAGCCCCGTATACCAAGAAGAATGGCGTGTAGCCGGTTGACCGGTTAGGGGTAGTCCTTAGACTCCACAACACCGCTGGCAACTCTTCTAGCCAACACCCAGGTGTTTTCAGCAATGGCTCAATCAGCCTTGGCTTTATGCCTGCCAGTACCATCCCATTTGCTCTCTCAACTTGCCCATTGGAGGCAGGGTGCGCGACTGACGCAACGTCTAGTCGGATATGCTTATCTCTGCAGAATCGCACCATTGCCCCCTCTGCAAAGTTGGTGCCGTTGTCGGTGATGATACTGTGCGGGTAGCCATATCTCATGATCACATCCTTCACAAACTTCACAGCTGTGACCCCATCGCACTTCCGAATAGGTTTCACCTCGATCCACTTAGTGAACTTGTCCACCATGACCAAGATATGTGTCATATTGCCTTTAGCCGGCTTGAAAGGACCAACCATATCCAAGCACCAAACAGCAAATGGCCATGTGATAGGAATTGTTTTCAACTCGGAAGCAGGCATGTGAATCTTACTTGCGAACATCTGGCAACCGGTGCACTTCCTCACAATATCTTCAGCTTGCTGCAGTGCAGTGAGCCAGTAGAAGCCATGCCGAAAAGCTTTCTTGACCAACGCCCGAGATGAGGCGTGATGCCCACATTCCCCTTGATGTATCTCCACCAGGATTTCTTCTCCCTCTTCCGGGCTCACGCAGCGTTGCAGCACACCAGTGGCACTTCTCTTGTGCAGCACATCTCGGACTATGGTGTAGCCCTTGGACCTTCTCTGAATCTGCCTCGCAGTCACCTCATCTTCAGGTAAAGTACCGTCCCTTAGAAAGGATAATATGGGCATTGCCCAACTCGGTGTCTCCCGCACGGGAAACACTGGTTCGTCCATTTCCATTGGGGCAGGCTCTTGTGGTTGCACAGGAGGAGTAGGAGCGCTTCTTTGCAGCCCTGACCGATTAGCGAGAACCTCTTCAATGAATGCGACAGCTTCTGGGTTGAGGGCGGCAGTCCCCGAGTATGGAGTGGCAGTCCCCGAGTAAGGAGTGGTAGTCCCCGAGTAGGAAACGGCAGTCCCCGAGTAGGGAACGGCAGTCCCCGAGTAGGGAATGGCAGTCCCCGAGTAGGGAATGGCAGTCCCCGAGTAGAGGACGGCAGTCCCCGGGTTCTCTGCAGCACTCTCCCAGTCAATCTCCATTGGGTCAGATTCTTCACTTGGCAGAGAAGGAACAAAGATAGATTCCGAGTTGGGGGAAGGCTTGATGGATGGCTTCCTCAAATGCTCCAAGGCAATCCCTGCCGGGATGGACTGCCGAGAAGATCCCAACTTGGATAGCTCGTCTGCTGCTTCGTTCTCTGCTCGGTGAATGTGCTGGAACTCACAGCCTTCGAAAAACCCAGTCATTGACTGCACCAAGAAACGATATGATGCCATGTTGGCATCCAACGCATCCCAGGTACCCGAGACTTGCTGCACCACCAGATCCGAATCGCCATAGCATATAATGCGCTGCACACCAACCTCCTTTGCTACTCGCAAACCATGCACCACTGCCTCGTACTCGGCTACATTGTTGGATGCCTTGAAATGAATCTGCAACACATACTTGAGCTGATCTCGCTTGGGTGACGTGAGCACGACGCCAGCACCAAGGCCTTCTTTCACCTTTGAGCCATCAAAGTGCATTTTCCAATAGTTGGAAACTGGAGCAGGAGGTTCATACTGCATCTCGGCCCAGTCCACAAGGAATTCCGCCAGGACCTGGGACTTGATTGCTTCTCTTCTCGTATACGCGGGAGCGTACGCGGCTAGTTCGATTGCCCACTTGGCTACTCTGCCACTCGCCTCCTTGTTTCCCATGATATCCGAGATGGGAGCAGAACTCACAACCGTGATGGGGTGTTCCTGGAAGTAATGTTTCAGCTTCCTGGCGCCCAGGTACACACCATATGTCATCTTCTGGTAGTGCGGATAGTTTTGCTTGGAACTGGACAACACTTCACTGAGATAATAGACTGGGCGCTGCACACTTTTGCCTTCTTCTTCTCGCTCCACCACTATCACCACGCTGACTACTCGGTTAGTCGCAGCAATGTACAGCAGCATAGGCTCCTTGGGTAGCGGACTAGCCAGGACGGGAGCGCTAGCCAGCATTGCTTTCAGCTCGTTGAATGCCACGTCCGCTTGCGGAGTCCAGACAAACTTGTCGCTTTTCTTCATCAGCTGGTACAGAGGCAAGGCCTTCTCGCCCATTCGGCCCAGAAAACGGCTCAGAGATGCCAGACAACCCGTGAACTTCTGCACATCCTTCAATGATCTCGGCAAAGACATGCTCTCAATAGCTTTTATCTTAGAAGGATTGGCTTCAATGCCCCGACTAGAAACCAGAAAACCGAGTAGCTTTCCAGCTGGTACACCAAAGGTGCACTTACTCGGATTCAGTTTCATTTTGTACTTGCGTAGGTTAGCAAAGGTTTCCTCTAGGTCGGCAAGCAGAGTATGTGTTTTATTCGTTTTGATGACAATGTCATCTACGTACACCTGCACATTCTTGCCGAGCTGGTCGTGCAAGCATTTCTGCATGCATCTCTGATAGGTTGCACCCGCATTCCTCAAGCCAAAACACATGACACGATAGCAATAAGCCCCGTACGGGGTAATGAAAGCAGTCTTTATTTGATCAGCAGGGTTGAGTGCAATCTGGTGGAAACCAGAGTAGGCATCTATGAAAGACAACAGTTCACAGCCAGCAGTGGAATCGATCACCTGATCGATGCGAGGTAGCGGGAAAGGATCCTTGGGGCATGCCTTGTTCAAGTCAGTGTAGTCGACACACATACGCCATGCAGTGGCAGCCTTGGGATCTTCCTTTTTCTTCTCGACCATAACCGGGTTGGCTAACCAATCCGGATGCAGCACTTCCATGATGAAGTTACTTATCAGCAGCTTGGTGATCTGATCACCGATGGCCTTCCTTCTCTCATCTCCGAAACGGCGCAGAGCCTGCTTCACGGGCTTGGCGTCAGGACGCACATGCAAAGAGTGCTCAACCAACTCCCTCGGGACTCCTGGTAGATCTTCATTGGTCCAGGCGAACACATTCCGATTCTCACGGAGGAAGTGGATGAGCGCGCTTTCCTATTTCTCCGCCAACCCGGCACCAATGATGGCCACGCGCTCCGGGAACTCGGGGTCAACCTGGACTGTCTTGGTCTCCTTGGCAGCTTGGAAAGCAGTATCGTGCTGGGTACTCGGCACACCTTGTGCGCCAGCTTGTGCGGACTGAGCCATGGCCACCACCTCGTACATCTTCTTCTTCTCGGCAGCGATCACCATCGATTCTGCCAGCTGGGAGCTAGCAGAGGCACACTCCATGGACTTCTTGTAATCTCCCGAGATGGTGATGATGCCATTGGGACCGGGGATCCTCATCTTCAGATAAGCCACATGGGTAGAGGCCATGAACTTGCTCAGAGCAGGCCTGCCGAGTAGGGCATGATAGGGGCTTTGATGATCCACCACTTCAAACTGCAGGCGCTCTGTGCGGCAGTTCTCCCGGGTACCGAATAGCACATCAATCCACACCCGGCCAATCGGGTTGCATGAGATCCCGGGCACAATGCCATGGAAGGTGGTCTTGCTAGGCAGCATCATGTTCTCGGCCAGGCCAAGCTTCTCGAGTGTGTCCTTGTACACAATGTTGATGCTGCTGCCGTTGTCGATTAGCACCTTGCTGAACCTCACATTCTTCTCGGGGCCCAGGAAAGTAGGATCCAGCACCAAGGCATAGGTACCCGGATTGGGCATCACCTTGGGGTGATCTGCCCGAGTCCACCTGATCTCCTGGTCACACCAATACATGTAGTGAGGGACAGCCGGAATCACTGCATTGACCTCCATGGCCCGCCTGTGCTGCGACTGCTTGTCGACTGCCTCAGAAGTGAAGATCATATAGCTCTCATGGTGCTCTTGGTACTGGTTGGAGCCATTGCCCCCATTGTTGCCATTGTTGCCGTTGTTGTTGCCCTGATAGTTGTTGTTGCCTCGGTTGTTGTTGTTGCGGTTGTAGTTGTTGTTGTTGCGGTATCTCTCATTGTTGAAGTTCCGGTTGGCTCCTAAAGCCACCTGGTTTACATTCTCTCTTCTCGGATAGACTGGCGGCCGAGTTGCGGGCGCGCGAGTAGGCTGAACAGTAGCATTGGCGGCTGGCAGAGGAGGAGGAGGAGGCAAGCCATCACTCTTGATCACATCCCACCACTCGCACTGCCGAGTAGTGTGGTTAGCGGGCCTCGAGGGATGATGAGTGTGAAAGCTGCATGGGCCATCCTTCATGTCGTCAAAGACAAACTTCTTCGGCTGCTCAGAGTTCCCGCTACCCGACTGCGCAGTGCGGAACGGTTTCTTGTTGCCCTGCCCCTGGTTCTGGTTCTGCCCGTAGGCTCCAGCAGGTTTCTGCCTTTGGCCACCACCGCCTCCAACATTCACTGCATTCACCTCTTCGGGATCATACCGAGTATCTACTCGGCGCTTGTTGCGGAACTCGTTGCGCTTGCTGCTGTTGAAGTTTCTTCTCGGCTCAGAGGAATCCATCAGTGGCTGAGTAGGATCACCGAGTGCGTACTGATCCGCAATCTTAATGGTCTCGGCCAGGGTGTTCGGCATCTCTCTCTGCAATCTCTGCCAAAGCATACTGCCATGTCGGCAACCCTGCGCAAACCAAGTGATGGCCTGTGCTTCATTCACACCCTCACAAGTGTTCCTCAAGGTGCTCCACCGAGTAAGGTACTCGCGGTCCGTCTCGTCTTCTCGCTGCCTGCAAGCGGACAGCTGCTGTGGCCTATTCGGCCTCTTGTAGGTGCTGGTGAAGTTGCTGACGAAGGCGTCCGAGAAATCCAGCCAGCAATTTATGCTGTGCTTGGGCAAGTTGTTGAGCCAAGTGCGAGCTGGACCTTCTAGCATCTGCGGGACGTACCGCACTGCCCATCTCCTATTGCCACCCACAATGTGGACCGCGGTGACGTAGTCATTGAGCCAATCTTCAGGTTTGGTGCTACCATTGTAGCTCTTGGTGCCTCTTGCGAGCTGGAAGCCCTTCACGGAAGGCTCGTTCATGATGCGCGGGCCAAAGCACTCGGGGCCGGGAGGACCCGTGCTCTCAAGCCGCGCCGACAAGCTGATGCGGTCCAGCTGGTGCCTTGCATCTCCAGGCGCCAACACACGCTCACCGACACGGTCATGGATGTCATAACCAGCCATTTCCATAGCCAAGTAGCCATCATCATACCTATCCACCTGCATAGCTGCGGGCTGCTCCACCGGGTTGGCGACTGGTGCCACTGGGCGCGGCTGCTGCCTCTGCCGAGTAGGCTGGGCTGCGGGTTGCCGAGAAGTACCCGGACGCGCGGCTTCTCGGGCACGGCTTTGAGCTTGATGGGCTTGAGAGCCTGCTCTTGCAGCGTTGTGTTCCTGCCCGGGCTGCTGCGGCACAGCAACCTGTTTCGCGGCAGCAGCCGGGTCATACACCTGCATTTGCCTGTCTCTACCCGAACGCCCGCTGCGGCTCTTCTCGCGGCTGGGATGCGGAGACGAGGCCTGATCGTTAGATCTAGCCGCGTGTGAGTGAACCACCTGCGAAGCTCCAGCTCCCGGGTTGGCCTTCCGGAACTCCTCGTTCTGCCTAGCGGCCTCCAACACCAACTCGTTGAGCCTCTCCTGCTGCCTGAGACGCGCCTCTCCATCTAGGCGCGGCAACTCGGCAGCCACGGCCTGTGCAGCTCTGAGCGTCTTGGCGGGTGTGCTGTACCTTGGCCTTGTGAAGGTGTTCGCGGTGGCGGACTGCGCGGGCACCTCCGCAACTGTCGCCATCTCGGCACCCAGGTTGCGCCGCGTAGCGCCTACCCTGCTGGGCCTCCTGGCGACCGGCGTGAAGCCGTGAGCCTTGTTGTACTCGAGCTGGTCTAAACTCAGCTCAAGCCTGATCTTCTCCAACTCCGCCTGCTCGGCAAGCAGTTCCTGGCGTTGCCGCTCGAGCTGCTCCCTCGCGGCTAGGAGCTCGATGTCGGTGGGAGTGGGCATGCCAGTTCGCGCAGCAGACGCGGGGATGACCGTAGACGTGGAAGGCGGCAGGTTGCTCTCCTTCTCGTAGGGCCGGTGGTTCCTGCCACCAGCAGGCGGGTCGTCAACCTCCTCGACGACGGCCGCAGCGCCAGTAGCAGCTGCCCCAGTGTTTGCCGCCAAACCCGTCACCATCACCTCAGCGCAGCATGCAGAGCTGCATGCAGGCCTTCCGCGAGCAGCAATCACCGCGGGAGGATCCTCCGCGTCATGCACCAGCTCGGGGTAGGCGCTGTTGGCGACGGTGGCGACGTAGACGAGGTGAGAGCCGAAGGAGATCACCGAGCCGCCCTCGGGCATGGCCATGCCGCCGAAACAGCCGGCGTTGTCGGTGACGAAGTCGAAGGAGCCGAATCTGTGGACAAGGCCACAAACTACGCGCTCCGCTGATGAAGATCCCGTCCGAACAGAAACTCCAGCCAGCGCCGCTGGTTGCCCCACGGTGGGCGCCAACTGTCGTGGTGGTGTCACGGCAGATGCCATGGGATGGCTAAAGATGTGGGGACGATGGACGCTGGAGGTGTCCGGGGAGGGATCACGCGACGAATAGCCGCGTGAGGTAAGATTCACACAACACAAACAACACGATGTACCCAGGTTCAGGGCCCTCGTGAGGAGGTAAAACCCCTACTCCTGCCTTTCTCTATGTATTATGATGTCTCTCCGAGTAGCCACAGTACAAATGATATCGCTACCGAGTAGCTTCTCTCTCCTCTCCGAGTAGAGCTAGGTCAAGAACTTAGGGTTTCTAGGGTTCCCAGTGAGCAACTGTTAGCGTGCCTCGCGCAGGAGGCGGCGGGGCACCTTATATACACGGTGCCCAGCCGGATACGTCCAAATCTAGACAAGTGTCGACATAGTGTGCACATCGTCCTTTCTCCGAGTACCCGCTGACAGCTTTGGTTCCTAACCTTGGCTGCTTCTGTAAAGTCGTTGGGCAAAACTAGGGGACAGACTGGTATCACTGTACCTAGGCACAGAGTAGGCCCCCCTTATCCTGCCACCGCCTGCTTCCATGCTGTCACTGTCAGGGAGACCGGTCCCATATGAACAGTAGTTCGAATGCTGCCAAGTACGGACCCAGGATACGCGGGATCCTGTGTCAGAACGGCTCCTTTGACTTTCTGGCCCGAGTAGGTTCCCGCCAATTGTTCCCGCCAATTGTACTCGGGCCAACCCTTCTACTCGAAAGGACAGAACTTGATTGACATCTCCTTCTGGTCATCTTGAGGTGAGACCGAGTAGCAGTCGACCGGGTAGCGAGTACCAGGTAGTCGGCTACTCGACCAAATCTCTCTTCTGTAAGCTGCCTTTACCACCTGTCTTTACCCTACTCGGGGGTAACCCCCCGACAAAGGCGTAGGTACCCGGATTGGGCATCACCTTGGGATGATCTACTCGGGACCACCTGATCTCCTGGTCACACCAATACATGTAGTGAGGGACAGCAGGAATCACAGCATTGACCTCCATGGCACGCCTGTGCTGTGATTGCTTGTCGACTGGCTCAGAAGTGAATATCATGTAGCTCTCATGGTGCTCTTGGTACTGGTTGGAGCCTCCGCCCCCATTGTTGCTGTTGTTGTTGTTGCCCTGGTAGTTGTTGTTGTTGCCTCTGTTGTTGTTGCGGTTGTAGGTGTTGTTGTTGTTGCGATAGCCCTCATTGTTGAAGTGACGGTTGGCTCCTAAAGCCACCTGGTTGACATTTTCTCTTCTCGGAAACACTGGCGGCCGAGCTGCGGGTGCGCGAGTAGGCTGCACACTAGCATTGGCCGCTGGCAGGGGAGGAGGAGGAGGCAAGCCATCACTCTTGATCGCATCCCACCATTCGCATTGCCGAGTAGTATGGTTTGCAGGCCTTGAGGGGTGGTGAGTGTGAAAGCTGCATGGGCCATCCTTCATGTCATCAAAGACAAACTTCTTCGGCTGCTCGGAGTTACCGCTACCCGACTGAGGAGTACGGAATGGTTTCTTGTTGCCCTGGCCCTGGTTCTGGTTCTGCCCGTAGGCTCCAGCAAGTTTCTGCCTTTGGCCACCACCGCCTCCAACAGTCACTGCGTTCACCTCTTCAGGGTCATACCGAGTATCTATTCGGTCACCCCTGCGCTTGTTGCGGAACTCATTGCGCTTGCTGTTGCTGAAGTTTCTTCTCGGCTCAGAGGAGTCCATCAGTGGCTGAGTAGGATCACCTAGTGCGTACTGGTCCGCAATCTTGATGGTCTCCGCCAGAGTGTTTGGCATCTCCCTCTGCAACCTTTGCCACAACATACTGCCATGTCGACAACCCTGCGCGAACCAAGTAATCGCCTGGGCTTCATTCACACCCTCACAGGTGTTCCTCAGTGTGCTCCACCGAGTAAGGTACTCGCGGTCTGTCTCATCTTCTCGCTACCTGCAAGCAGACAGCTGTTGTGGCCTATTCGGCCTCTTGTATGTGCTGGTGAAGTTGCTGATGAAGGCATCCGAGAAGTCCAGCCAGCAGTTGATGCTGTTCTTGGGCAAGTTGTTGAGCCAAGTGCGAGCTGGACCCTCTAGCATCTGCGGGACGTACCGCACCGCCCATCTCCGGTTGCCATTCGCGATATGAACCGCGGTGACATAGTCATTGAGCCAATCTTCTGGCTTGGTGCTGCCATTGTAGCTCTTGGTGCCCCTTGCGAGCTGGAAACCCTTCACGGAAGGCTCGTTCATGATGCGCGGGCCAAAGCACTCGGGGCCAGGAGGACCCGTGCTCTCTAGCCGCGCCGACAAGCTGATCCTGTCCAGCTGATGTCTTGCATCTCCAGGCGCCAACACGCGCTCACCAACGCGGTCATGAATATCATAGCCAGCCATCTCCATGGCCGAGTAGCCGTCATCATACCTATCCACCTGCACAGCAGCAGGCTGCTCCACCGGGTTGGCGACTGGCGCCACTGCACGCGGCTGCTGCCTTTGCCGAGTAGGCTGAGCTGCGGGATGCCGAGAAGGTCCTGGGCGTTCTCCATCTCGGGCCTGGCTTTGAGCTCTTTGGGCTTGGAAGCCTGCTCTTGCAGCGTTGTGTTCCTGACCGGACTGCTGCGGCACAGCGTGCTGTTTCGCGGCAGCAGTCGGGTCGTACACCTGCATTTGCCTATCTCTGCCAGAACGTCCACTGCGGCTCTTCTCGCGGCTGGGATGCGGAGATGAGGCCTGATCGTTAGATCTTGCCGCGTGCGAATGCACCACCTGCGAGGCTCCAGCACCCGGGTTGGCCTTCCGGAACTCCTCATTCTGCCTGGCGGCCTCCAACACCAACTCGTTGAGCCTCTCCTGCTGCCTGACGCGCGCGTCACCGTCGAGTCGAGGCAACTCGGCGGCCACGGCCTCTGCAGCCCTGAGTGTCTTGGCGGGTGTGCTATACCTGGGCCTGGTGGAAGTGTTTACGGTGGCGGATTGAGCAGGAACCTCCGCAACCGTTGCCATCTCGGCACCCAAGTTACGCCGTGTGGCGCCTACTCTGCTAGCTCTCCTGGTGACGGGCGTGAAGCCATGAGCCTTGTTGTACTCAATCTGGTCTAGACTCAGCTCGAGCCTGATCTTCTCCAACTCCGCCTGCTCGACAAGCAGCTCCTGGCTTGCCGCTCGATCTTCTCCCTCATTCTCAGGAGCTCAAGGTCAGTGGGAGGTGGCACGTCCACCCGCACAGCGGACACAGGGATAGCCGGAGTGGTGGAAGGAGGAAGATTGCAGCTCCTCTCGTAAGGCCTGTGGGTCCTTCCACCAGCACTCGAGCCAGCAAGATCATCGACGACGGCCACGGCGCCACCTGCACCCGCGCCGGCGTCTGCCGCCAAGCCAGTCACCATCACCTCGGCGCAGCCCTCAGAATAGCGTGCCGGCCTTCTGCGAGCAGCGATCACCGCAGGAGGATCCTCCGCGTCGTGCACCAGCTCAGGGTACACTTGGTCGACGACGGTGGCGACGTAGACGAGACGAGAGCCGAAGGAGATCACCGTGCCGCCCGCCGGCATGGCCTTGCCACCGAAATCTCCTGCGTTGTCGGTGACGAAATCGAAGGAGCCGAATCTGTGGACAAGGCCACGGACTACGCGCTCCGCCGAGGAAGATCCCGTCCGAACAGAAACTCCAGCCAGCGCCGCTGGTTGCCCCACGGTGGGCGCCAACTGTCGTGGTGGTGTCACGACAGATGCCATGGGATGGCTAAAGATGTGGGGACGAAGGACGCTGGAGGTGCTCGGGGAGGGATCACGCGACAAGTAGCCGCGTGAGGTAAGAACTACACACTGCAAACAACACGATCTACCCAGGTTCAGGGCCCTCGTGAGGAGGTAAAACCCCTACTCCTGCCTTTCTTTCCGTATTCTGGTGTCTCACCGAGTAGCCACAGTACAATGGATCTTGCTACCGAGTAGCCACTCCTCTCTCTACGTGATGAATTAGGTCAAGAACCTAGGGTTTCCTGAGTTCGATCCCAACGTGCCTCTCGCAGGAGGCGGCGGGGCACCTTATATACCTGGTGCCCAGTCGGATACGTCCAAACCTAGACAAGTGTCGACATAGTGTGCACATCGTCCTTCTTCCGAGTTCCCGCTGACAGCTTTGGTTCCTAATCTTGGCTGCTTCTGTAAAGTCGTTGGGCAAAACCAAGGGGACAGACTGGTGTCACTGTGCCAAACACAGAGTAGGCCCCCCTTATCCTGCGACCGCCTGCTTCCATGCTGTCACTGTCAGGCAGGCCGGCCCCAGATGAACAGTAGTTCGAATAGTGCCAAGTACGGACCCAGGATACGCGGGATCCTGTGTCAGAACGGCTCCTTTGACTTTCTGGCCCGAGTAGGTTCCCGCCAGTTTTACTCGGGCCAACTCTTCTACTCGAATGGACAGAACTTGATTGATATCTCCTTCTGGTCATCTTGAGGTGAGACCGAGTAGCAGTCGACCGGGTAGCAAGTATCGTGTCGAGACATCGTAGTAGTTTTCATAGACTGGGGTGCCATGAGACTACGGTAGAGACGTGGGGTAACGGGATAGCGTAGTAACACAGAACACGGGATTTTACCCAGGTTCGGTACGTCGCGACAGTACGGCGTACCTACTCCTGCACTTCTCACTAATTGGGACTAAAGCCCGTATAACAGGGTTACAGTGTGAGGGAATAGATCTAGCTACTCGACGAGGATGAACTTCTCGGCGAATTGCGTAGAGCTTGAACCTGTGTCTAACTTAACTTGTTTAATCTATCTCCCGTCCGGCTTTATATAATAGCCGGACTAGGGCTTACAGAGCAGGAAACCTAGAAGACTACGTTTAACTTGTAACTTGGAAAGTAAGGAATCCGTCTTCTCCTCCAAGCCAGATCACGCGGGCCGTGATCCGGGTTCTTCTAGAATCCGGCTTCTACGCGTCGGACTACTGGGCCGCCCAATGGACCTAAGCCCATTACCACGTAGGCCACCCTGGTAGTCCGGCTCTTTGTCTACCATCTTCTATACCCCTATTCGGTATATATCCGACAGTAGCCCCCAGGAAGGATCAAAACTCTGATTCTCCGTCTTTCATCAAATACATTTTGTCCGGGAAATCTTGATTCAGCAGTCTTGATTCTTTCTTCTTTCCTTTTGAAAGAGATGGTAACATAAAACTCGGAACTATGAAAATCCGGCTTTTCTTCTCGCGATCCTTCGCGGGAAAGGAACTTCTAACGTCAGCGCTTTAATCATGCTGACGCAGGCGACGCTTGGTTTCACGCGGGAAACCCTGCAACGTATCTCTGACAGATTCTCACGGGAAACGAGGAGATAGCCATCATTCCCCTGTCGTTATATTTCCCGTAGTTTCTGGCGAGCGACACGCGTCGAACATCCAACGGTCGAAAGAGCCGTTGGCACGTATCTAAACGGATTTCTGGCTATAAATAGCCGTCATCGTCCTCCTCCGAAACTTTCCTCACTCCCTCACTGCCCACGCCATTGCTGCGCACGCGAGCTCGAGAGCAAGTCCTTGTCCCAGGCGCATTTAGCATCAAACGCACCGAAACTCGCCACCAAAAGATGGCCTCCTCGCCGCCGCCATCGACGAGCTCGTCAGTGATCTGGATCCGCAGCCGGGATCGCAGACGCACACCGGCGGTGAGCCGGAGAAGACTACGGCTTCCGCGGCGGGCGGAGAAAACACTTCCGCCGCCGCGGACATTGCGGGATCGAGCTCCGCAGCACTCCCTCCGTTCATCCCAACGACGGTGAAGGCCAAGATTCGTTCCCGTGGCGATGAGTGCCTTGCCACCGGAGCCAACAGCGAAACAGAAATTGTCGGCAATTGGAGTCCGAGTAATACTTCTCTCGTCCTTCTTCGTCGGATGTCAAAGGAAGGATACATAGTCAAGGGCAAATGGCGAATCTCGAAAGATGAACCCGAGCCCAAGCCAGAAGTCGGAGAACGCGTCATCCTTACCTCTCATGTTGCGAGAGGTATGGGTTTTCCCCCTTCCGCCTTTTTTCTAGACGTCCTTAACTTTTATGGCGTCCAACCACACAATATTTCTCCGAATTCCATCCTCTACTTAGCCAGTTTCCAAGCCCTTTTCGAAGGATATCTCGGGATAACACCTGACCTAAATTTCTGGCAATATTGCTTTGAGGTAAAGCATAACATCACAAATGGCGTTTCTCCCATTTGCTGAACCGTATCTTTCATCCTCAGAAAATCTAGGGAGGAATGGTATCCAAAAATAGAAATGCCGGAACCTAACCAATCTTGGCTAGGTTCTTTCTTTTATCATCAGGACATTCCATTCCCAGGTAGGGCAACCGGGGTTCCTCCCTTTGTTAATTCTGCCGCTATTCCTCACGAGAGTTGGACAGCCGCAGTAGGGGAAAATTTGCCAGAAAACCTGATGAAGATAAAGCGGCGCATCGCCAAGCTCTCTTCCTCCCAACCTTCTTTGGTTGGGAAGGATACCGTTATGTGCTGGTTTGGACGCCGTATCCAACCTCTCTCTTTTCGTTCTCGACTTCTTTGCGAATACCAAGGACCAGAAGATAGCATGAGAGGAACAGATAAGGCCTTTACCAGAAAGGATTTTATAGGACGACTTCATGAACTGGTCGCCGTCAGTAATCAGATTGAGGAAAGTCTGGCGATTTATCACGTGGAAAATCTGGTCCCTAAGGTATTTATCTTTCCTTGTTTCCACGTTTTTCTTCAGATTATCTCCTCTCTCCGCTTTTTAACATATTGTTAACTCCTTCCCAGTTTGATGAACTTGGAGAAAATGATCTTGCTTCCGACGCTGAACTCAACAAATTACATGCCGAGTTTCACAACAATCGGAAGCGCAAAAGGCAATCAGCTACCAGAGAGGAATCTATTCCCAACCTGGACGATATCCGGATAAAAGAAGAACCATTCGACGAACTCGGATATATTCGTCCGGAGGCAAAGAAATTCTTTGCTCCTGCGCCTCTGATTCGCCCTTGGCCACAAAATGGATTAGTTATTCGCAATGATATCGCATTTTCGCCTCGTCAGGTTATACACAATGGCCTTCATCACGTTGGAATTCTCTTCGCAGAATATGCCAAAGAATTCAACGAGGTCTTGATCGATTTGCGAGAAATGAGCCAGGTAATACTTCTAGCCCCCAAGCATTAAGTTGAAATATGAATTCTTCTTAATGTTTCTTCATATGCCTGTTAAAACTTAAGCATCTGGCTTTCATTTCCATGTTTTAGCATTCCGCAGACGCCATCAACTTGGAAGTTTTTAAGAAGCTTAGTCTCAAGAGCAGAGAAGTAAAAACCCTTCAATCTGTTATTGAGTCTAAAAGCAACGAACTAGCGTCATCTCAGCGGCAACTATCAAAAGCCACCGGTATTTTATTTTGTACCATTTGTTTTCTCTGGAGAATTATTCGGAATTGTTTTGTAAACTCAAATGAATTTCTGCCCTCCAGCTGCTTTAAACAAAGCCAACAAATTAGCAGAAAACACTGTCCATGTTTCTCAGCTTCGTGAGGAAAACTCAAACCTCCGAAAGGAACTCTTGAAAGCTCAAGAAGACCTAGAAGCCAGTAATCTGGCCCTTGGGATTGCTCAATCCAAGGCCTCTTTACAGGCAGCGGAAGACAAAGTTGTTATCAATGATTTGGAAAGTATGCTACTCCCGCGCATGCAAGAAGGCGACGAAATTGACAAGGTTCTTGGTAAGTTAACTTCTTTTTACCAATGTCTTCATGTCTTATTTCTTGTATCTTTCCATGTAACCTTTACTTTTGTCGACAAAGCAGGAAATTTTCCAGGAATTTCTCGGACTGAAAAGATCCGGGCTTTTGGGGAAGTGTGGAATTCAATCAGGAATGCAGGAATGCAGCTGATTAATAAATTCCTTCCCACAAGTACTATATGCTTTTTGGAAGTCTACCGGCTTCCGAGTGCCATCACAGAAGTAGCAGAATCGAAAGAATCCCTCCTTCGTTCTGCCGCACGAGGTGGTGCACGCATGGCACTTGGCCTTATGCGTCTTCATTACCCTAATGCCAGATCTTGGCGCGTAGCATCCGGTATCCCTCAAGGATACACAGAAGCGCAACGAAATGCGATTTTTGATGAAGTTAAAGGGCACGCTTCCAAGATTGCCTCTATGGTCAACCTTTCCATTACTTATCCGGAAGAAGAAATGCCCGTAGCCCCCGAGAATGATAGCAGTGATGAAGACTCGGATGCTTGAGGGAATACACTCGACCCGAATGATGGATGTGTATAAGAGCATTTTTACAATGTAATTCATATTGTAATGCTTCTATATCTTTTGTCGAAACAAGAACTCCGCCTTTTGCAATTTAAAGTTTCCTGCAAAGTTTTTCCGGGTTTGACTGTTCCTTTATCTTCTAAGTAATCTGGCATCTGTGTTTTAACTGCTCTAGTGTTTAAAAATGGCTCAACTAGCAATATGTATCGTCATGTCGAGTAACTGGGGACGAACCAAACAGTTTTAAAACTCAGAAACATGGATCATGCTAGAAGCATTTTTACTGACTAGTTTCAGTAACCCAACACATACTCGATCAGATACAATTTAGAGAAAACAAGGAACTGCTCTGAAACTTGGGCACGCAGGCACAATCCGAGTTTCCTTTAACCTTTAACAGGCCGAATCATTCAGCTTTTAAACACCGAGCACGCAGGCACAATTCGGGTTAACATTGAGTATTTGTAAGATCATTGGGAAATAGATGAGGCGGAAATATTTTGTACTTATAATGAAATATGAATGACAACATTCCGACAACTTTATTTCATGATCTCAAAGATGTTTACATAGAAATTGAACTAAGTATAGAAGGGACGTAATTGCTGGATACTCCAAGGCCTCTTTGTCTCTCCTAGTTCATCATCTATTTTTTCTCTTTCTTTTGCGATTCGGCTTCTCGGGATCATCCTCCGTATCTCGAATGTCAACAAGATAGTATGATCCATTCTTCATGGCTTTACTGATGACAAATGGTCCTTCCCATACTGGGGCCAATTTGTGCTTCCTTTGCTGCACCAATCTCAGCACTAAGTCACCTTCTTTAAAAGAACGATGCCTGATTTTCCGACTATGATAACGTCGTAAACCTTGCTGGTAGATGGCAGATCTTTGAAGCACAAGTTCTCGTTCCTCTTCTAAGAGATCGACGGCATCCTGTCGTGCTTCTTCGGCATCTGAGTCGTCAAAATTCTGCACTCTTGGGCTATCATGGATCATGTCCGTTGGAAGAATAGCTTCCGCACCATAAACTAGGAAAAACGGGGTTTGCTCGGTTGACCTATTTGGCGTCGTTCGAATACTCCATAACACGGAAGGTAGCTCTTCTACCCACGCTCCAGCTGCTCTATGGAGAGGAGTTTCGAGTCTTGGGCGTATTCCTTGTAGGATTGAACTGTTCATTCTTTCAACCTGTCCATTAGACTGCGGGTGTGCCACAGATGCAAGATCTAAGCGGATTCCCGTTTGCTGGCAGTATTTTGCCAACTCCTCAATGGAGAAATTTGTCCCGTTATCAGTTATTATGCTATGTGGGACGCCATACCTCATTACTAAATCAATAATGAAATTTCTGGCAGTTGCACCATCCAGCTTTTTGATGGGTTTAGCCTCCACCCATTTTGTATACTTATCCACCGCTACGAGTAGATGTGTAAGTCCACCTCTTGCAGTTTTGAACGGTCCCATCATATCTAGGCCCCAGAGCGCAAACGGCCATGTGATAGGGATAGTTTTAAGTGCTTGGGCCGGCAAATTGGTCTGCTTGGCGTAATATTGACATCCTTCGCATGTATTCACTATGCGTTCGGCGTCTGACTTGGCTGTTAGCCAGAAAAACCCCGCCCGGAATGCTTTTTTGACTATGCTTTTTGATTGAGCATGATGTCCGCAATCGCCGGCGTGGATTTCTTCCAGTATTTCTCTTCCTTCTTCTGGTGAAATACACCGCTGAAAAATTCCGGAAGTACTGCGTTTATACAAGTGGTCATTGATCACCACGTATCCTTTGCACCGACGCTGTATTTGCCTTTGCAAGACTTCGTCTGCTCCTTCCGGGTACTTCTGATTGACTAAGAAGTTTAAGTATGGAATTGTCCAATCCGGTTTAACGAGCATGACCTCGATTGTTTCAGATGCCAGAGGGTAATCAACGTCTCCACCTTTTATGGATGGTTCATACAAATGCTGGACGAATACCCCTGGTGGTAAGGTTTTTACTCTCTCTGATCCCATGCGGGCTAACGCATCCGCATTCCAGTTTTCCTCCCTTTTTATGTGAAGGACTTCGAACCCGAAGAAACAAATGGCAAACTCATCCACCGTCCTCCGATATTCGGCCATTATAGGGCTTTTCGCGTCCCAGGTTTGGTTGAGCTGATGCTGTACCAAATCCGAGTCTCCGTAGCATAAGATGCGTTTTACCCCTATTTCTTTTGCAATATGCAAGCCATGAAGCAGAGCTTCGTATTCTGCCACGTTGTTACTGGCGTTGAAGTGTATTTGTAGTACGTACTCCATTGTGTCTCCCTTGGGAGATTTTAGGACTACACCAGCCCCACCTCCTTCCTTCATCTTGGATCCGTCAAAGTGCATGATCCAGTACTCGGATTCTGGCATCGGTGTATTTTCCATTGCTTCTGTCCAGTCTGCGACGAAATCTGCCAAAACTTGGGATTTTATTGCCGTCCTTGGCTGGTACTTAATGTCGAAGGCTGCCAGCTCGATGCCCCATTTAGCTACTCGGCCGGTTGCCTCCGCATTGTTTATAATATCCCCTAGTGGTGCTTTACATACCACTGTTATGGAATGCCCTTGGAAGTAATGGCGCAGTTTTCTGGATGCAAAAAATACGCCATATGCCAGTTTCTGGTAGTGCGGATATCTTTGTTTGGATTCGGAAAAAACTTCGCTTATGTAATATACCGGATGTTGATCTGGTATGCTTTGTTCTTCTTTTGTCCGCTCCACAACGATTACCGCACTAATAACCCGACTTGTAGCCGTAAGGTATAATAACATGGGTTCTTCGTCTTTTGGAGATGCCAAGATGGGAGCGTTCATCAAGGTTTCCTTCAACTGGGCCAACGCTGCATCAGCCTCTTCTGTCCATTCGAACTTGTCGGATTTCTTCAGCAGCTTGTAGAGTGGTAAGGCTTTATCCCCCAGCCGACTGATAAATCTGCTGACGGCTGCAGCGGAACCCGTCAATCTTTGGACATCTTTTACACATGTAGGTTTTGAGATGTTCAAGATTGCCTTGATCTTTTCCGGGTTAACTTCTATTCCTCTGTGGGAAACAATGAAACCCAGAAGTTTTCCTGAGGGAACCCCGAATACGCACTTAGATGGATTCAACTTCATCTTGTAAGTGCGCAAGTTTTCGAAAGTTTCTCGCAGATCCTCAAGGAGTGTATCTTTTTCCTTGGTTACGACAGCGATATCGTCCACGTAAACATGAACGTTTCTGCCAATTTGACTATGCAAACAGCGTTGCATGCAACGCTGGTAGGTTGCACCTGCGTTCTTCAGGCCAAAAGGCATGGTTATGTAATAGTACGTCCCATACGGGGTTATAAAAGAAGTCTTGATTTGATCTTCCTTTTTCATGCGTATTTGGTGGTACCCGGAGTATGCATCCAAAAAGCATAAAAGCTCGGAGCCTGCAGTGGCATCTATTATTTGATCGATTCGCGGCAAGGCGAACCTGTCTTTCGGACACAACTTGTTCAATCCTGTGTAATCTATACACATTCTAAGAGCAGTGGTGTCTTTCTTCGGCACTAATACCGGATTTGCGGACCAATCAGTATGGATTACTTCCTTGATGAAATCCGCTGCTAAAAGCCGGATAATTTCCTTGCCAATAGCCTTCCGTCTTCTTCCGTCAAATCGACGGAGACCTTGTTTGACGGGTTTTGATCCGGGAATAACCTTGAGTTGGTGCTCAGCAAGTTCCCTGGGTACGCCTGGCATGTCAGCTGGACACCAGGCAAAAATATCCCAGTTCTCACGGAGGAACTTGATGAGCTCGCCTTCCTATTTGTCAGTCATCCCAGTCCCTACGACGACGAATTTTGTCGGATCTTTGGGATCTAGGATTACATGTCTTGTATTCTCGGACGCCTTGAAGCTATCTGTTGGCTTCCGAGTTTCTTTTCCTGCCGGCATCTCTTTCGGCGATACCTCCTTGGCTAATTCCTTCAGTTCCTCCTTCGCTATAACTATCTGAGCGCAAAGGGCGTTTTCTTTCTCCAACTCGTTTGCCAGCTTGAAATCACCGGCAATGGTGATTACTCCTCCTTTGGGTCCTGGCATCTTCAGCTTGTTGTAGATATAGCAAGATCTTGCCATAAATTTAGCGAAAGCCGGACGTCCGAGTATTGCGTGATACACGCTTTCGAACGACACTACTTCGAAGGATACTTTTTCCTGCCGGAAGTGATCTTTATCTCCGAAGGTGACATCTAGGGAAATTTCTCCTAGGGATCGTGCTTGCCTGCCAGGAACAATGCCATGGAAGCGTATATTGCTGTAGTTGAGCTGGGACTCGGAGATCTTCAAGTGCTTCAGCGTATCCAGATACATTATATTGATGCTGGATCCTCCATCCATCAGCACTCTTCTTAGCCTAGTGTTTTGAACAATAGGGCTTACAACAAGAGCTTGTGTGCCGGGTTCAGGGATATTTCCGGGATGATCAGACTGATCCCATATTATTGGTGTGTTGGAGTACTTCAAGAATTTCGGGGTTGCCGGAACAACCGCGTTTATTTCTCGAAGTGTTCTTTTGGCCACCTTTGCTGACGGGGTTGCTAAGAAAGTTAACATTGCTTCTCCGTCAACTCTCGGAAATTTGGGTTCGCCTTTTCGCTGTTGTTCCTGGATTTTGTCATCAGTGTCCGATTCACTGTCTTCTTTTTCAGCTTCTGGCTTTTGTTTGGCAGGTTTCCTTTTGGAACCCTTCCCCTTATTTCCGGATCCTGCGTTGCCTTTCATATGCTTGTTTAGCCGGCATTGCGCGTTTGTATGGGTTGGTTTCCCAAATTGCGAGTGGTGGACGCAGGGTTCCGACTTAATTCTCTCCCATTCTTCGGGAGTATAATTGATTGGATCTGGGCTGCGGCCTTTCCACTTATTCACCTTTTCTCCTCCAAAGGCTATATTGACCTCCTTGGGCTTTGTCGTTGACTCTGGAGTTCCTTTTTTGTCAGAACGAGGGGTTTTCTTGGCGAGTATTAGTGACTCAATATTGCCTCCTCTTGCTCTGATATCATCTTCGGCTGCAGCATGCTCATTAGCGGTTGTAAGCATAGATCCGAGATCTTTGTGTTGTTTAGAACCAACCATGAACGGTACAAGTCCGGGTTTTAGGCCATTGACGAAAGCATGCATTGCTTGTACGTCAGTTACTCCAGAGCAACTATTCTTCATTGCAGTCCATCTGGAGATGAAATCCATGTATGGTTCGTCCTCAAATTGGGTGCAACGGTTCAGCTGGTTGATGCTATTTGGGCGTTTGTATGTTCCCCGAAAATGCTGAGTGAATACTCTCGCCATATCATCCCAACTGTCGACAGTTCTTGATGGTAAACCATTGATCCAATCTCTGGCTCCGTCTAGCAACATTAGGGGAAGAAACTTGACAGCTTCCAGGTCTGTCCCATTGTTGATTTGGACTGTTGTATAATAATCTAAGAGCCAGGTATCCGGGTTTGTACTGCCGGTATACTTTTGGTAGGTTGGACCAACTTTGGCGAAGCCAGAATGCAGGGTTATCCTTCGGATCCTGTCAGTGAAACACTTAGGACCAAAGTATAGGTCATCCTTTTCTGCTCTATCAATGTGTGCAGAATATCTCCCGGCTGAATGGACAGAAGGGGATCTACTCCTTTCTTTCCCATTGTTGCGCGGACGCGCTTTTCCGAGGTTATCTCTATCTCTTCCGTGTTCACGTCCTTTAGGCGGAGTTCTGCTTCTATGCCTTTCCTTATCCTTAGGAGGTGTCCGGGATCTTTCACGTCTGTGAGGTATATCGTATCTTCCAGCTTTTTCAGCTGGGTTTCTCGGAGGTGGCATTATTTTGCCGTCATTCCGGTGTTTGTCTTCCCGATCGTGTGGTTTATATCCATCTTTCGGGAGATGAGGTCCGGTTCTAGACGTTGCGTCCCGGTTGTCGGGGTTTTTCTTGTCTTTTCTCGGATCCTCTTTTTTATCCGAATCTCCGGGTTCTTCCGGTCCAGGTGCTCCAGCAGCGCAAGTATCTGTTTTACAGAGGGCGGAATTATCATGCAGCCTCCCTGATCGCTCTTGGCCTCGCTGCTGCTGCTGTAATGCTTTTCCTAGGAAGGCATACACCCCTTGGAGTTTTTCCCCGTTGGAGTACAGATCATTGTTTAGGATGGCGAACGCTGCTTCCGCGTTTTCTGCTGCGGTTTTGTATATTGGCTCGCCCTTGGCATCTTTGCCGTTTAACTGCTTTTGCCAAGATGGGTTATAAAACCTTTCTTTTGGCGGCAGTTCTTCCGGTTTTGCGATTCCGGGTAACCTAGTAGGTTTTAAGGCAGATCTATGCTTTCTCTCGTACTCCTCTATTTCTTCCTTCATGACTTTGATGTCATTATGGGTTTGTTGGAGATGTTGCCGAGATCTAAGTAGGTGTTGCTGTTGCCGTTGGAAAGCTTGTCTCCTGGCTTCCAGCATCTCAGGGGGTTCATCTGGTCCCACTGGTGTTTGTAATAGCTCTTGCTCTTCCAGTTCTTTCATTGGCGGAGCAGTGATTTCCTTAGATTTCTTTTCCGCGGGCTTTGTGCCGCTAATATCTCCAGCTTCCAGGTTTTCATCAGCGAGATCGGCTGATTTTTTCTTCCGGAGTTTGTATTGGAGTTTTTTAGAAGCACGGTGCTTTTTCTTGGAAGAGGGAGGTTTCTTGACAGGCTCATCTTCTGTCATCTCCTTAACATTGGGGAATATCGGAGAAGTTTCTCCGTCTTCTCTCTCTTCCACTGGCGGAGGGGTTTTAGGGCTTTCCTGGCTGTCGGCACCCGTTGTATCAGCTGGTTTTGCCATTAGAACTTCATGGAATCCCTCTTGAAAGGACTTAACCTTTCTTACGAAGGCATCCTCGTCTTCGTCTTCGGAGTCGAAGTTATCCGATCCGGTTTCCGACTCCAATCTCGCCTCAATGGCGGCAAGCACGGACTCTGCTTCCGAGTTCATCGTCTGGTTGACGGGTGTCGGATCTTCCGTCTCTGTGACGGGTACTTGTTCTTCCGTCTCTATGACGGGTAGGTTGTTATCTGCCTCTTGCACGGGATTTCCGTCATCCGTGTTTTCAGCGATTTCGGATTGCACCATGCCGATAAAGTGTGTATCACTGTTTTGTCGGCGATCTGAGCAGAATCCGAGATCATAGTCGTCTTCGACTGGGTATAGGGCGGGTGGGATAAATTTACTTCCACCGCAAAACCCCATTGCTTCTGCAGTTAGCCCGATAAAGATGTTAGCAGATCCAATCGGTAACACGCAGGCACTTACCAGGTGGTTTTGCGCCGGTATGTAGGATCCGTTGTCGAGGAAGCGCCCGACATCGTCATCGAATTCCAAGCTTCCGACAGTGATCGATCTTCCAATTCCGCCGAGTATCCCAGATCGGAATTTCACGCCTGACGTCGTTTGCCCCACGGTGGGCGCCAACTGTCGAGACATCGTAGTAGTTTTCATAGACTGGGGTGCCATGAGACTACGGTAGAGACGTGGGGTAACGGGATAGCGTAGTAACACAGAACACGGGATTTTACCCAGGTTCGGTACGTCGCGACAGTACGGCGTACCTACTCCTGCACTTCTCACTAATTGGGACTAAAGCCCGTATAACAGGGTTACAGTGTGAGGGAATAGATCTAGCTACTCGACGAGGATGAACTTCTCGGCGAATTGCGTAGAGCTTGAACCTGTGTCTAACTTAACTTGTCCGTCCGGCTTTATATAATAGCCGGACTAGGGCTTACAGAGCAGGAAACCTAGAAGACTACGTTTAACTTGTAACTTGGAAAGTAAGGAATCCGTCTTCTCCTCCAAGCCAGATCACGCGGGCCGTGATCCGGGTTCTTCTAGAATCCGGCTTCTACGCGTCGGACTACTGGGCCGCCCAATGGACCTAAGCCCATTACCACGTAGGCCACCCTGGTAGTCCGGCTCTTTGTCTACCATCTTCTATACCCCTATTCAGTATATATCCGACATACCGGGTAGGCGGCTACTCGACCAAACCTCTCTTATGTTAGTCGCCTTTACCACTTGCCTTTACCCTACTCGGGGGTAACCCCCCGACACTCGAGCTAGTGTTCCTGCTCGCCGGGTCGCTGACTAGGTGGTTCGCCTAGCCCGCATTGGAGGTGCTTTGAGTTGCGGCGGTGTCGTGGTGTTTTCACGGCAAGTGTCCTCATGTGAGAACTAGATTGCGAGGCCAGTGCTACTAAGCGAAACTTCGAAAGGGTAAGGTGGAAACGAGAGACGCGAGTTTACCCAGGTTTGGCCCCTCGATTGAGGGTAAAACCTACTCATGCCTTTTTACTATTAGGAAACAAGGTCTCGATTACAAAGGGAGATTCCGGATCTCGATGTCTCGAGCTACCTTTCTATTTACTTAGAACTTATCTATCTACGTCCCAGGGTCTCGCCTTATATAGTGGACGAATACTCCGGTTACAAGGGGATCCGGGTCGTCCCCGTCGTCAGAGTCCTAGCCTAATCCGGCTCCTGGTCGTCCCGTCCGGTTCTTGGGCTGCTCTCCAGGTCTTGGGACTCTGAGTCTCCTAGCCCGGATCATGGGCCGGTTCCTCTGTCCTTTCCGTTTTACGCTCATGATAAGCCGGATCTTCTTCTGCCGAGTGACTGCCTCTTTTCCAGCTCCTCTCGGTATAAACCGGATCGGGTGCTGTGAACCAGCTAAGGTAAACTCCGGTTTATGTGGGTGGTCGGTGAGCCTCCCCGTTACCTATTCCCCAACATTAGCCCCCAGGTTAACGTGAACACTTAAGTTAAAACTTACGATGTTCGCGTTAAGTTGTTCCTGAAACAACTTAAACATAAATCGTTTGTTCTGAGAAAACAACCTTCCAGAATATCTGATCCGGATTTCCCGGGTTTAATCATTATAAGCAGGATCATATCTTTCTGTTTCTTGAAAAATAACTCCGTGTCTTTATCTCCAGAATCTTAGGAACCAAAATACTTTGGTTTATCCTGGATTCTTCTCCGCGTATTTAATGTATTTTTCTCAGAGAATATTCCTTTGTAGATCCAATCTCTTCATATCTTTTGTGAAAAAAGATTAATCCTGAGAGTCTTTTGTGCAAAATCACCAATTAACCCTAGGGTTTAGGCCCCCCGCCTATAAATAGTCTCCTGGGATGGCCCCAGGATCATTCGCACCCCGCGCCCTCCACTTCTTCTTCTTCCTCCGGAAAGAGCTCGATAGCTCCATTTTCTTTCTTACGCCGGCGTTCATCGCAAGATGGTGAAGGAGAAAAGCCTGACGACCAAGGCCGGGGGAACCGGAAAGAAGAAGAAGACCGGGGGTACTTACGGTTCTATAGTAGCCAAGTCCGGGAGAGGCATGTTGCAAGTGGATTGGTGTAAGTAGGAGATGAACCAAGGTCGGATTATGGAGATTGAATATTCCGGTTTACTGCCGAAGAACCTGTCTTGGCGTGCCCCTGGGAATGAGATCCGGACTGAACCTGGGCCGGATGAGGTAATAATATTCGAAGCCCACATTCTTCATGGGTTTCGCCCTCCCGGGTATCAGTTTTTCCGTCGGCTTCTAAGCTATTATGGTCTTCATCTTCAAGACTTCCCCCCCCCCCCCCCCAATTCCATATTCAATGTCAGAAACTTTGTTGTTCTTTGTGAGGACTATCTAAAAATAGAGCCTAACCTAGATATTTTTCTTGAGTACTTCTAATGTAACAAACACCCGGAAGTAGCCGGGGGTGAGCTGATCCACTACGGTGGTGTCTCGTTTTAGAGGCGGAAAGACATCGCTTATCCGCGTATCCCCTTGCTAGTCATCCGAAACTCTGGCAGAAAACTTTATTTTACATAAAAACTACCTATCTTTAAGGTGAACTGGCTCTTTCGGGTTATCGTCCAGAGCGTCTCGTTTACACTAGTACCATGAACTCTAACGTCAAACCTGCTGATCGAGTTAAAATCAAACCCCTCCTCAAGCGTGTAACTTCCTTGATAGTTCACGGGCTAACTGGCCTAGACCTGACCAAGACTTGGGTGGATTGGCGTATCCAACCCCTTAGCATTAGGAACCGGCTATTCCATGAATACACCGGTTTATCAGGTCCTATGCGATATTCCGAGTCTTAAGTTTCCAAGTCTAACATGGTGGCTGCTCTGAAAGATTTGGTTGGAATAAAAAGGGACATGTTCTTTGATGTTGTCCTTGCTGCCTTTTGTACTTCTAACCCGGCTCCTCCTATAAGTCTCATATTTTTATAAGTAATTTCCATTCTCATTCAAAGGTTATGTAAATGCGAACCCTGCTTTTTTCCGGTTTACAGCCTTCGGATGCTTTCTGGGTTACGACCCAAGAACCTGCTTCCTCTCTTAAAGATGATGAACCGGAAGAGCAAAGTGACGAAGAGGATGAGGTTTCTGAATTTGACTCCCTTGGTCACTCGCAGGATCGATTTGCTGACGCTGGTTACTCGCAGGATGAACCGGTAGAGCAAGAGGGCGCCGAGATAGGCCAAGGAGGTGCCAGTCAAGAGGCCCCGGATCAGAACGCTCTGGATCTTATTCCCACCACTCCCATTACTGGTTCCAATGTGGTGGTTGAGAAGGATTCTCCTGTGGGCAATAAGAGGACCCGACAATCCATTGCAAAGGTGCCTATTTTAGACTGTCCAAAAAAACCTTGAACCCATCCTTACATATGGAGAAAACACAAGATGACGAAGATACCAACAAGAGAAGGCGGACCCGGAGCTCCGGGTCAAGTGACTTAGAAGCAGGTTTGCCTGAGAAAAATCCTCTCCGCCGGGTTTCCAAGGCTCAAGTTTCGCCTACCCCTTCACACCCTTTGGCAGGGAAAATTAGGCCTGAGTTGAGTCGTCCTTTTAATTTAGATTCCCCCAATTCCGGCTCCTCCCACTACAACGGAGCTAGTGAATTCTCTATTAACTCCGGGTAAGTGATGACCCACAAGTATAGGGGTTGTATCGTAGTACTTTCGATAAATAAGAGTGTCGAACCCAATGAGGAGCAGAAGGTGTTGACAAGCAGTTTCGATGAAGGAATAACTGTAAATACTGGAAAACAGATTTGTAGGGGTTTTTGATATTGCAGATAAATAAAGTGCGAGTAAATAAAATGCAGTAATAATAATTGCAGTGAGTGGCCCAATCATTTCTTCAGCAAAGGACAAGCCAGTGAGTTTACTTATAATTAACAAACATTCTCGAGGACACACGGGAGGTTTCTGTCAAGTGCTTTTGTTCCATGCAGCTGAATAATGTTAGGTGTTTTGATAAGTGTTGTGTGGGTGAACCTATGCTAATGTACAGTCCCATCCAAGACTAATACATACTTGTGATTATACCCCTTGCAAGTATCCGCAACTACAAGAAAGTAATTAAGAAATAAATCTAAACACAACTTTAAACTCCGGGATCCTACGCTCCCTCGTGTAATGGTTTCCAAACGGGGATTTAGGTTTCTGTCACTCCGGCAACCCCACAATTAGTATGAAAATACACTATGCATTCCCCTAGGCCCATAAATGGTGAAGTATCATGTAGTCGAGGTTCACATGACACCACTAGAAGAATAACACCACAACTTAAATATCAAACATTAAATATTATTCAACATTACTTCACTACTAACAACTTGACTTCTCCCATGTCCTCAAGAACAACATGAACTACTCACAACACATCATATGGATCATAATCAAAGGTGATATAATGGATGATAACAATCTGGTCATAAAGTCCAAACACCGATAAATCTCACAAGCATCAACTACTAACAAGTAATCCACACCGGGAGAGAGATCTAATGCAAAACAATGATAGCGGCCCCTAATTGTTACAGAGGGATGAAGGTGGATAATGAGGGTGATGGTGCTGGTGGTGATGATGATGACGATCTTGATGATGCCCGGAGCGATGAAGGTGACGATGGCGGTGATTCCCCTCTCCAGAGAGGAATTTCCCCGGCAGATTTCTCCCTGCCAGAGAGCTTTTCTCTCTCGGGTGTTTTCCGCCCCGCAGCGGCGGCGGAATAATTCTTCGAGGATGGAATGAGGCTTAGGGTTCCCTCGGGGTCAGGGGCCAAACATGACCCCCGGAGGTGGGCCAGGGTGGCCACACCCCTAGGTGGCGCGGCCAGGGGCACGCCACCCCTAGGTGTGGGCCCCTAGTGGCCCCCCTCTGGCTCTCCTTCTGGCTGTGTTCCTCCTCGGACTTCCAGGAACCCCCGGATGTCTCCCTTCTTCTTCTGATCTTCTGAAATATGGTATCTCGACGATGCTTTTTCCATCAGATTTCTGGTCCCGATGTTTATTCTCCAAAAATTATAAAACATGCAAAATAAGATAAAATAACATAAGAGATGCATCATAACATGAAATATATCGATGAATAACAGAAAATTATGATATAAAAGAGCGATGCAAAATGGACGTATCAGCAAGCTAGCCTTTCAGTTTTTGATTTACAATCATAACCATTTCTTATCTGTCCGGTTTATAACCCTTCTCCCGTTGCAGGGCCCAAGCTGTGCTAAAGGTTACTCCTCTTTCAACTGTTGCTCCTGCTGAAATCTTAGAAGAGAAAGTTCCTGAAGAGACTAAAGAAGAACCGGCTGCTCATTCGTCGGGTCTTATTGATGACCCCGCCCAGGCCAACGACCAAGAGGTGAATCCGGTTGATAACACTCCGGATAATGATCCTCTTGTTGATGACATGAATATATCAGACCCAGAAGTGGAGATTACCGGTTCTCAGCTAGTAAAAACCGTTGGGACTTCAACTGTGATGTCCAAAGTTATGGAAGATTTGAATCCAGTTCCAGAAGAAAACACAGCTCCTTCCAAGCTTAACATTGAAAGCCAGGATTTCGACACTCTGGTTCAAGAACTCGGTGAGAACCGGTGTCGTGCAGATGGGATCTGTCGTGGGATAATCACGGCAGATGTTACCAGGGGTAACTGATCTTGGGGCAAGTCGACACAGGCGTTCGGGAGAGGGTTTAGCTCAAAGGAAGACATGATACAACTTGATATGACAGCTGGCAATTGAAGTCGCCGGATCTCTATTCTCGATACAATAACTCGATTAGGGTTTACACTGGATATTCGATACCACCCGATACTGCTAAGGTTCTCCGATCTCTATCTATACCCGGGGGTCGGTTTATATAGCTCCCGTACCCCCTAACTTACTTTACAAGGCACACCCGGGTCCTTCCCAGACACGGCGTGCTAACCCTAAATTTCCTTTACAACACCCACAATCCGGGTCACCAGGCCCACGAGCTTGGGCCTTCCCAAACATCTTTATTCCTAACCGTATCCTACTCACTGTCTCTGGGCCGGGTTATTCCTCGGATCTTGGCATACCGGGTTAACATCCCCCCATCAGTAGTCCCCAGAATAGCTTGGGCTTCACGGATCTCCTTGAAGCGCTTGCTATTCCCTGCAAAGATACCGACCATACGGGCGTACGAAAACTGAGTTAAGATATCATGATATTCAGCTAGGCCTCACTCCATGGCGGCCATACAATAACCCGGACCTTTCCTCCGTATACTTGGGTCCAAATCCCTAAATCCAAACCACAACAAGAAATAGCAAGATCTCATGCTTGATGACCAGTCCTGTCATTACGGGCGAATCCCTTCCTTCCTCTGTCACGATGCCTTGCCCAACACTTGACGCACATCTTGCGAAATCTTCGTAGATAACCACCACTCCACGATTCCCGGCTCCTAGCCGTTAAGATAAGCTCTCCCTTGCCTTATAAATAGCGCCTAGAGGGTAACCCTAAGCCCATCACCACGCCACAACTTCTCCTCTCTCTCATTGCCCCAAACACCTTCGCAGCACCATCGTGGAGAACTAGCGCTCGTTACTGACGCAAGATTAACAGCGGCCGCGCCTGCCCTTGAATCGCCTCGCGCCGCCGTCAAGCGCCACCTTGGTACCTCCATTCCTCCCATCCGAGCCGCACCGCTCGTTGCCACCACGCTAAGCCCCAATCTTCTCGGTAAGCTCTTCGCAATCAATCAATTCAGCCTCACAGATTTTAATCCATCCAAGGTCAGATCTAGGTCATCCCGCGAATTACTTGTCCGATTGCACCAGATTAGATTGATTCAACACTCGCCAACCCCTTTAATTGCCTGCCTGATAGTCGCAAATGATCTTCCACCCATCACTGATCACCAATTTTACTTAAAAGCCATCCGCGAACCTCTCCATCTAGATCCGTTCCTCCGCTGTTTTCCGCTTATTGCATTAACACCCGGAAAAACCCTCCTTTTCCAGCTATTTCATTTGCGGTATAAATATGGGCAACCATCCGTCATCCCCAAATACCTTTTCCTACGTAAGTGACCAGCAATTTCCACAAGTGTGATCAATACCCGGACAGTTCTCAACTTCGTACTCTCTTGATACCTTATACTCGGATATTTCAACTTTCCCGGGTCTTATTTCATACATCCTTCTCTTTTTGTGTTTCGCAGGCTGACCCCATGGCTCCCAAGCGGCAAGGAAGACATCCGGCTCAAGCAAGGACCACCCAAGCCATATCCGCCAATTGGGGGCGCTCCACGACCACTTAGGCAAAATTGGACGAACTCACCGAGTTAGGCACCCTCCCCTCTCAGAAAGATATCCACTGGAGGGTGCCAGGTAACGAAACTCATCCCACTCCCGCAGAAGGCGAGGTGATCTGCTTTGTAGAGCACGTGACCCGAGGATTTCGCCCTCCGGGTCACCCTTTCTTTAGAGAGGTCTTAGATCACTATGGACTCCGGGTGTTCGACATAGGGCCTAACTCTATGTTGAACATCACCCACTTCATAGTTCTATCTGAATCGTATTTGTGCATGCCACCAAACCTGACTCTTTTCACTGAGTTATTCCAATGCAAACCGTGCCGCGAAAGCGGCGACGGGGCGCTTCTTACTTGCGGCGGGGTATCCATCCAACGCCGTAGGAACTCTTTAATGCCAACCCTCAACCTGCAATCCTGTGCCAAACATTGGCAGTTATCCTTTTTTTACTGTCGCGATACCTCCCCCGACAGCGAGAAGAAGCTGCCGGGTTACTCAGAGACCCCCCTCAAACCCTCTGAGTCTTTCAGTGCCTTCGCACCAGACTCGGACAGGGAAGCAATCCTTCCTGCACTAGCCAAAATAGCCATTCTCTCGGCCCAAGGCCTCCTAGGGCTCAATTTGATAAAGACATGGGTCGACTTCCGAATCCAACCTAATTCCATCCGCACCAAATTGATGTGCGAGTATTCAGGTCACACTACAGATGCACTTCGCTATTCCTCCAAAAGCTTTGCGACTGGTGACACTATCAAGACCATCAAGAGCCTCTTGGCAGAGAAGCTGGATGTGATAAAGGGCATCTCCGGGTTACCTCCGTTTACTCGGGAAAATCCAGCTCCAACGGTAAGACCCGGTACTCATAACTTGTCTCCACATTTCAACTCGATACTGCTTCTAAACATTAACTTTATCTTTTTACCTTAGGCTGATGACCCCTTCTGGAGAGTGGACCCCCTCCCCCTCTCCAGAGACCCGGAAGAGGAGGACGAGACGACTGACGACAGCGAAGGTACTTACCCAGGATCTATATACTTTTGCTTGTATTATTTTCCTTTCGTATGTCTTTTTCCCAATGAATTCACATCTGGCTCGCAGGGCTGGAGGACGAAGGCGGAAACAACGAGGATGACCCGGAGAGAACCGAGTCTGACCCAGAGGCGACAGCCGGGGCCAAGAGGAAAAGCAGGGGGACAATATCCAAGGTTCCTTTTTCCTCACTATCTTCCGAATCTTACTCCTTTGACGCCATGCGAAGACTTAACCATCAATTATCAAATTCGCCGTGCTTGAAGGAACCTTTCCCCGCCAAGCGCAGGGTAACTCGGAGCTCCCCGGGTGAAGATCCCCTTAACCCGGGCATCTCCACCCCTTTAGTCCCTCGTGGCAGTGCTCCTCCATCTCGTTCTTCCAACTCTCCTCAGCGCCACCCTTCTCCTAATCACCCACGTGCCGGGCAATTCCGGGTTCCATTAGTGGTTCCTGCGAACACCTCATCTACTTCAAGTGGCGAGCTCCCATCGGATTACACCGTAAATACCGGGTAAGTTTTTGCCTTACTATTTCTTTTTGCCTCTTAGCGAACTTTCATTCGAGCCACCGTCATCATCAATAACTGCCTTTTTTCATCTTTCTTTCAGTGCTCAGGTCACCGTCAGTGACCCGGAAAACACAGAAACGGCTAACATTCAGGTGGAGAAGCCGACTGACGATGCAGACGCCGCAACCGGAGGTGATGCAGCCATTAACCGGGAACAAGGCCCTCTGAACAAGCCACTTTCCCAAACCGTCGGATCTCCTTCCTTATCGGAGCCAGTAGACGAAGAGATAGAAATTTTAGATACGAAGATGAGCCCTCCCAACCCGGACACTCAGACTGTCCGGGTCTTCACTCCAAATGCAAGGAAAACCCCCCTGCCTGACGACCAAGCTGCCGGCACTTCCCGGACTCATTCCGATGAGTTAACGTTTGCCCAGATGCTGGAAACCCTGCGCACCTTACGAGCTAACGAGGAAAACATCCTGGGAGCCTTAATAACCAAACATGAGGTAAGTTGAACTAATGTTGCTTGTACCTTTGTCCAGTCCCCAAGTTCCGAGTGAGTTCATTCATGACTTGCTCGGGACTTTATGATACCATTGACTGATAACCGTGCTCTTCTATCCGACTAACACTTTTTAACACCCATGCAGTCTTTCGTGACTCAATATGAAGAGAAACTTGCAAACGCCACCAAGCTCATTGAAAAAGAAATATCTTTACGCGAAGCGGCCGAGACTGAAGCCAGAAGGAATAGGCAATTAATGAAGAAGTACCGAAGAAGGGCTCACCGAGCCGAAGACGACTTGACAAGCCTTTCTGTCGAAATTTCTGATACCTATCGTTCTTTGCTTGGTATGCTTCCTTCTCCGAGTTTATCCCTTTGACCAACAGCAAAAAATGCTTAGCTGATATATTCATTTTACTCCAGGCCCGGATGAAACCATGCCTGATGAGGATGATATTGCCAAGCTGAAGACCATGAAGAATGTTATCCGACAGCTGTGTGCCGGAACCAGATGGATTTTGGAAGAGTTACGGTGGCCAGGTAGAGGACATGTTGACCTGAAGAGGATGCTGGACGCCTTCTCCACGATTCCTGAGTGGATTTGGCACTGGAAGCGCTCGTCCTGCCGGGTTGGGATGACCCGGGGGCTATCACTCGCCAAGTCTTACCTCCCCAAGCTCGATCTGGCAAAGCTCATGGGCGGCTTCCCCGAATTCAAGCTTGATGGTTCAAAGTTCTCGCGGGAGGATTTTCAGGCTGTGCAGAAGGAGGTCCGTTACCCGGCTAGCGTGATCGCTGATGAACTGGATGTCAATATTCTTGTCCCTGCTTATGATGCTGCTGGTGTGGCAATTAAGTCAGATCTTCCCGAACCATATGACATGATGGCTCGGTGGAAGGAGGAAGCTGCTGCGATAAGGGCGGAGGCTGCCAAGAAACAAGCTGAAGCCGGCTCTGCTCCTGCTGCCTCAACATCAGCCGTTCCGCCTCCTGCGGGAGCTGGCGCCGCCGATCCGGGTGTTGCCGCCACCAATGATGGCAAGGGTAAGGCCAAGATGAGCGCCGAGTGATATATGGTTTCCGATGCCCCTTCTTAAGCGTCAATCGGTCGACATACTTTTTGAAACAGTCATTATTTAGGTGGTGCGCCTGTGCACCTTTGATATTTTTTCACCAGTATTTTGTAATGCACACTAAGGCCTTGATATACTCGATGCCTGCTCCGACCTTTATAAGTTTAAGCTCATATGTTCTCGATATCTGGTTTTATTTATTGCTTCCTTTGTGAAAACTCGATTTCCGGGTCTCATGGGTATTGACGGGCGGATTTTGCTTCAAAGTCCCCAAGTCCCCAAGACTCGGATTTTTGGATTGTTGCAACTATACAAGTAAGCCAGTTCTTTTCAAGATTTCAAGCTACCGGGCCCGGATTGCCGAGCCTAGGACACTTGATCTTGAAAAGGCAACAAAATGCTTACTGCTATTTTCACAAAGATCCATGAGTTGTTTCACATTGGTTTTGAAGTTATGCTTAATAGTCATTGAGTTTCCAGCTATTCAGCCTTGTACTCTGCATAACTTGTGGTTTAGATGACCCTTTTGACTGTCTTGTACTGTAAGCCGGCTTTCGCGTGGATACCATGTTGTTACATCAATACGAAGACGTAGCCAGCCAATCCCCGTCGGGTTTTTATGACTAACTGCCATCGTAAGCGAACAAATCATGCCACTTAGGTGCGAGTCACATCGAGCTTAAGTAAGAGTAGCCAAGAAATTTGGACTTCTTTGTCCGGTTATAAGATTGCAGCCGTACTCGTTTGCGAGTAATCGGCCCTTATAACTCATAGGCATCATGGCCGGGTCTTTGAGTTTGTAACTGTGCTATTTAAGCGATCAGCCCCCAAGACCTAGATATACGCATCGTACTGAGAATACATAACCTGATAACAACCATCTCTTTTCTTGATAACCATCTCTTTACTTGATATGAAAAACTGATAACAACTATCTCTTTTCTTGATACCCATCTCTTTACTTGATATGAAAAATGTAGGTCAGCAAGCCGCCTCATTAAAAACCCGTCCAGTCCCCAAAGGTGCCCTGGATAGGAAAAGAGTACGTCAGAAAACCTGCTGCCTATTACATCGTGCGATTCCACTTGCCAATATAGTCTTTACTAAGTATAATACGGACGCAGCTGAGCCACGTTCCATGGTCTATCTCTTTCTTGCATAGATGAAGTGGTGTGTGCGGTGTCATTGACTGTAGCCGACTCTTCCCTTGCATCTATTAAATAATATGATCCGTTATGTAGGCTCCGGCTTACGATAAATGGTCCTTCCCATGGTGGTGATAATTTGTGTTTTCCTTCGTTTGACTGTACCAGACGCAGAACCAAGTCTCCTTCCTGGAATACCCGGGTCTTCACACGCCGGCTATGATACCTCCGTAGGTCTTGCTGATATATGGCTGATCTTTCCAGGGCTTGTTCTCTTTGTTCTTCTAACATATCTACGGCGTCCTGCCGGGTTTTTTCGTTCTCCACTTCGACGTAAGCTGATACTCTGGGCGAATCGTGAATAATATCACTTGGCAACACTGCTTCCGCACCATAGACCATGAAGAAGGGTGTCATCTGAGTGGATCTGTTAGGTGTAGTGTTGATACCCCAAACCACGGAAGGAAGTTCTTCGACCCATGCACCAGCTGCCCTGATACAGGGGACTCGCAATCGTGGTTTTAATCCGCGAAGCAATTCTTGGTTTGCCCTCTCCACTTGTCCATTGGCCTGCGGATGAGCCACTGATGCAACATCAAGCCGGATTCCATTGTTACCATAGAATTTCTCCATCTCGCCAAGAGACATGTTAGTTCCGTTGTCGGTGATTATGCTGTGAGGATACCCAAACCGGTAGATAATCCTTTTCAGGAACTTGACTGCCGTAGCCGCTTCGCAATTAGTAACTGGCATAACCTCAACCCACTTGGTAAACTTGTCAATGGCCACCAAAAGATGCGTCTTCTTGCATGGTGACATATGGAAGGGACCAACCATGTCCATACCCCAAACGGCGAACGGCCAAGTTAATGGGATGGTCCTTAATTCCATAGCCGGTACGTGTGTTTGGCGAGCGTACCTTTGACATCCGTCACATCTTGCTACCAAACGTTCTGCATCCGATAGAGCCGTAAGCCAGAAAAATCCGTGTCGATAAGCTTTAGCCACCAGAGACCTTGTAGATGCATGATGCCCACAGTCGCCTTCGTGTATCTCCTTGAGAATTTGTCGGCCTTCTTCTGGTGCTACGCAGCGCAAGAAGACTCCTGTTGCGCTTCTCTTGTATAATTCTCCATTGATGATTGAATACCCCTTTGCTCGCCTCAGAATTTGTCTTGCTAATACCTCCTGTTCTGGTAACTCGCCCCGTGATAGATAGGCCAGGTATGGCTCTGTCCACTCGGGGATGGCGTGTACTGTGGCCACGTACTCCAAATCCGGGTCTTGGTTTGCCAGTTCTTCCTCAGACTCAGCTTTAACTGATGGTCGCCACAATTCATCCAGGAACACATTAGGTGGAACCGGCTCTCTACGCGAGCCGAGTCTAGCGAGTGCGTCTGTTGCCTCGTTTTTTCTTCTGTCTATGTGCTCCACCTCATACCCGGAAAAGCACCCGGCAACCCTGTCGACCTCCCTGCGATATGCTGCCATAGTTGCATCCTTTCTGTCCCAAGTTCCCGATACCTGTTGTACCACAAGATCCGAATCTCCGAAGCATCGTATCCTTCTAATGTTCATTTCCTTAGCTACCTTTAAACCATGCAACAGGGCCTCATACTCGGCCACATTGTTTGAGCAATCGAAGTGAATTTGCAGTACGTAACTCAATTTGTCTCCCCTGGGCGATGTCAGTACTACTCCAGCTCCTGATCCCTCATATTGCTTTGACCCATCGAAGTGCATGGTCCATGACTCGGACTTTGGAACTGTGGTAACCATACATGTATGTGTCCAATCGTTAACGAAATCAACTAAAGCTTGAGACTTGATTGCTGACCTGGGTTCGTAGTTGATATGATAATCTCCCATCTCTATTGCCCACTTGGCTATTCTTCCCGTAGCGTCCGAGTTTCTGATAATATCCGACATTGGTATTGAGCTGACCACCGTTATAGGATGTTCTTGGAAATACGGCTTCAATTTCCTGCTGGCCATGAAGACTCCGAACACCAACTTTTGCCAATGTGGATAGCGCTGCTTCGCTTCTGATAATACTTCACTGACGTAGTAAACCGGCCTCTGAACCGGGTAACCTTTCCCGTCCTCTTTGCGTTCCACGACAACCACCGCGCTAACGGCTCGGGGGCCAGCTGCCACGTATAGCAACATAGGCTCTTTAGGACCCGGCGCCGCTAGTACTGGTGCTTCAGATAATTGCTTCTTTAGTGCTTCAAACGCTTCATCTGCCTCTTCGTCCCATACGAATTTATCCGATTTTCGCAAGAGCCGATACAAGGGTATTGCTTTTTCTCCGAGTCTAGATATGAACCGACTCAAGGCTGCTACACAGCCCGTGAGCTTTTGAACATGCTTCAAGTTCTCCGGCTTTTTCAAGCTCTGGATTGCCTTGATTTTATCTGGATTTGCCTCAATTCCTCTCTCGGACACTATGAAGCCGAGTAATTTCCCAGCCGGAACTCCGAACACGCACTTTGTTGGATTAAGTTTCATCTGGTACCTCCTCAGGTTTTTGAATGTCTCCTTTAGATCATCGATAAATGTCTCCGCCTTCCTGGTCTTGATGACCACGTCATCCACATAAGCATGGACGTTACGTCCGATTTGGTCCTCGAAGCACTTTTGAATACACCGTTGGTAAGTTGCGCCAGCGTTCTTCAGCCCAAATGTCATAGTTTTATAACAAAAGGCCCCAAACGGGGTTATGAATGATGTTTTCTCCCAATCCTCCCTTTTGAGCTTAATCTGATGATACCCGGAATATGCGTCCAGGAAGCATAACAGATCGCTTCCAGCTACTGCGTCTATAATCTGATCTATCCTTGGGAGCGCAAATGGATCCTTTGGGCAATGCTTGTTAAGACTAGTGAAGTCAATGCACATCCTCCACTCGTTGGTCTTTTTCATCACCAGGACCGGGTTAGCCAACCAATCCGGGTGGAATACTTCCATGATAAAGCCGGCTGCCAGTAGCCGGGCGATTTCTTCGCCTATAGCTTTCCTTCTTTCCTCATTCATTTTCCTCAAACCTTGTTTCACGGGCCTGGACTTGGGATCCACATGCAAACTGTGCTCAGCCAACTCTGTAGGGATACCCGGCATGTCGCTGGGTGTCCAGGCAAACACATCTGCATTCGAGCGAATGAACTCCACGAGCGCTCCCTCCTGCTCTTTCCCCAGGTTAGACCCTATGGTAAACTGCTTAGTGGAATCCCCTTCGACAAAATCTATCTTCTTGGTGTCTTGCGCTGCCTTGAATTTTGCTCTCTCATCCTCAGTATTCGGCTTTTTCAAGGCTGTTCTATCGTCCGGGTTTACTTGAGACCGGTAATATTCGAGCTCTTCCTTCCTGCATGCCTGCTCGGCCATAACTGAATCTCCTTCGTCGCACTCGGCCGCTATATCCCGGCTCCCATATATAGTGATGGTCCGTTTAGGACCCGGGATCTTCAGCTGCAAATACACGTAGCATGGCCTAGCCATGAATTGGGCGTAAGCCGGCCTCCCCAACAGCGCATGGTAAGGACTGCGCAACTTGACTACCTCGAACGTGAGCCACTCCACTCGATAATTGTCCGTCGATTCTCCGAAAGCAACTTCCAAGGTGATCCTTCCCTCGGGGCTTGCCGAGTGACCCGGTACGATCCCGTGAAAGATTGTTGAACTTTTCTGCAGCTGGGACTCTTTGAGACTCATCCGTAAGAAGGTCTCCCAATAAAGGATGTTGATGCTGCTTCCACCGTCCATCAGGACCTTCTTCAGCTCGTAACCATTAACCTGTGGAGCAACCACCAACGCCAAGACTCCTGGACGCTCCACCTTTTCCGGATGATCTCTTCTACTCCACGTTATCTCTTGTTCTGCCCATCTAAGATATCCCGGCGCGGCTGATGAAACCGAGCTTGCCGCTTGCTTTGACGCCTCTTTGTTCCTGCTAGAAGTTCCTGTAGTATGCACATGATATTGTCCCTTTAAGTTAGTTGTTCGTACCGTGTCGACGAAGATATTGATCCGGCCGATCTTCAATATAAATCCGGACTCGAGGTAATCCGATTCTGGCCCCCAGCCGGGATCGTCCGCCAACTTTTCTTCTTCGTGGTCGATGTAGGTTTCGCCAATGACAAGATTCTCCATGCCCTTCCGAGCTTCTCCCGTGATGTAGACACCTTTGGACGCAGGCCCCACGGTGGGCGCCAACTGTCGTGGGATAATCACGGCAGATGTTACCAGGGGTAACTGATCTTGGGGCAAGTCGACACAGGCGTTCGGGAGAGGGTTTAGCTCAAAGGAAGACATGATACAACTTGATATGACAGCCGGCAATTGAAGTCGCCGGATCTCTATTCTCGATACAATAACTCGATTAGGGTTTACACAGGATATTCGATACCACCCGATACTGCTAAGGTTCTCCGATCTCTATCTATACCCGGGGGTCGGTTTATATAGCTCCCGTACCCCCTAACTTACTTTACAAGGCACACCCGGGTCCTTCCCAGACACGGCGTGCTAACCCTAAATTTCCTTTACAACACCCACAATCCGGGTCACCAGGCCCACGAGCTTGGGCCTTCCCAAACATCTTTATTCCTAACCGTATCCTACTCACTGTCTCTGGGCCGGGTTATTCCTCGGATCTTGGCATACCGGGTTAACATCCCCCCATCAGGATCATTGATTTCCTGAAGAAGAGATACGAGGTAACCTTGATAGCCATAACATGTAGCCCTCAATATTCTAGTTTATATCTGTAGAATGAACTTGAAGATTTATCGTTGAATTTGAACTGAAATGTTGTAGCCCCCAAGGGCCGGTTTACAAATTTATTGTGAACCGGGACTTGTTCTGCTTTTACACTTAGGAATTTAAATTTAAACTGAAATATTGTAGCCCCCAAGGGCCGGGTTGCATGCCTGCAGCTACTCGGGACTTAATCATAGCCGACAATCAACTTTCTGAAACTGAAATAGTGTAGCCCCCAAGTGCCGGGTTGCAAGCCTGCAGCTACTCGGGACTTTGAATATATTCTTGAGTAGGCTAAAAATCTTTGCAAGCTCCCAATCTTCCTGGTTATGTTGTAGAACCCGAAATTTTCTCAACTTATAATTTGAATTTGTCGATAACCTATGTTTTTATGTAACCAACAATTATGCATAGCCTTGAATCTTCCTTGCAAAAGGAGATTTCAAATTTGAAGAGTCTGCTAGCACAAGAGGCTCAGAAAACTGAGGAGGCAAGGAAATCTTTGCAAGCTCCCAATCTTCCTGGTTATGTTTTAGAACCCAAAATTTTCTCAACTTATAATTTGAATTTGTTGATAACCTATGTTTTTATGTAACCAACAATTATGCAGAGCCTTGAATATTCCTTGCAAAAGGAGATTTCAAATTTGAAGAGCCTGCTAGCACAAGAGGCTCAGAAAACTAAGGAGGCAAGGACTCTGCAGCAAGACCTGGAGAAACAAGTTACAGAAGCAACCAAAACCTTGTCTGTTCTTCAGCAAGATTTTGAGAACCGGGAAAAGACTCTTATTGAGAGGGCAGAAAATGCTGAAAAGAAGTTAGAGGAAACCCGGAGAAATTTTGCCAAGGTGAAGGATCTGCTAGGAGAAATTACTTGCAGTGTATTTGGTAAGTTTGCCCCATATGTAGCATATTTATGCAATTCTTGCCGGCTTATGATCTCCTTTGCCTGGTTATAATAATCCAGTTTCTAAACAAAGTGCTCTTGTGATTGACAAGTAGAATGCGTGGTAATAACCTCCAGCCTCCGGACATGAAATTGAAGGCTCTATTCACCTTGATCCGGCAGCCATATGTTGGAGGAGGGGAATGCTTTAAGGCCGTCAGGAACTGGGACAATGCGCCTAAGAGACTCCATGAGATGCTTGTGGAACTAACTCAAGTTCCACAATGGATAGAAGAACACAAAATTTCAGCCTATCGTCGTGGAGCCATCAAGGTCATGTCCCTGGCCAAAGCATATCACCCGGAAATGAATCCGGATCTCCTAGTTAGAGGTTTCCCAGAGTATCGGGCAGATAGGACCAAGTATGAGAGGAAGGACTTTGCCAAGATCGAAAAGGAGTGTCGGTTCCAAGCTTGCTCTATTGCGGAAAAAGTAAAGCTGAAGGAACTCTGTCCGGGTTATACTTCCTCGGGTGAGCGCAAACCGGCTTTCTCTCCCCAAGTTATAGTTGCCGTCTGCCAGGCTCCGCAGAAGAGTCGGCTTTCCGCAGCCTCTTCATCTGGTGCGCCTCAATCTATCACTCCTTTGGTTTTTGCTCCACCGCATCCCTTATATGAATTGGAGGATACCAATGATGCTTTGGCTTAGCTGGAGTGGAAGTATGTTTCCGTGGTTGATCTTGAAGAAGCGGAAAACGTCCAAGTTGATGATGAGGATCACCCGGGAGCTCAAGACCCGGATTCTGGCGTCGGGTTATACGATGCCCAATAGAAGGGAAAGTCCATTGCAGAATGAACATTTGGTTCGTTTAATAATAATTTAACCCTGATGGGTTTGTAATAGGCTAGATAAACTGCTTTATTTCTAGCTCTATTTTCTGAAAGTGCGCATGTGAACTTATGCTACATTTGGTGTGTAATAACTCGGTTATCTTGCTAAGTTATGCAAAAAAAAACGGGTTACCTCTTATTCGTAACTTTGCAACATCTTTGATTTGTATTCGAAATTTTTCTTGACTTGGTTTTTCTTTGCTATCTAGCTCAGCCGGTTTATCGCATGACATATTCTAGTGTTTCTAACTCTGGCGAGTTCAGGGTCATAATAACCAGGTTTTGCCAGGTTATAACATGATTGACTCGCCCATGTTAAACATCTAGGTCATAAAATTGCGTGTAACCATTGACTGGCAGGCAAGTATAACCAATATAGTTTGGCGTACGCAGATTCTTGAGATATAGACTGTGCTCTAGCATCAGCCCCCAAGTAATCATATATGAAAATTTTAACTCCCTGTAACAATGATAAATTTCTGGAACAGGTCTCAATAACTTAGATTTTCCAAGTCTATCCTTTATTGCAATTATAACATAGTGATTACAATGATCCTATGTATAATATGGTCTCAAGTGGGTTATGTTCATGGTCTTCCAGTTTCTTCCTCAGATGTTCGTGATTTATCAACATCAGGCATATCAATGAGGTAATATGATCCATTATGTAGTTTCTTGCTTACTACAAATGGTCCTTCCCATGGCGGACTTAGCTTTTGCATCCCATCCTTTTTCTGGCTCACGCGTAACACCAAGTCCCCTTCCTGAAAATTTCGAGTTTTAACCCTGCGGCTATGATAGTGACACAAGTTCTGTTGGTATATGGCTGACCTGGATGTTGCAAGGTCGTGTGCTTCTTCCAAAGCATCAAGCGAGTCTTGACGAGCTATCTCATTCTGGGTTTCCACATAAGCAGCTACTCTTGGTGAATCATGACAAATATCACTTGGTAAAACTGCCGCAGCTCCGTAAACCAGAAAAAACGGTGTGTAACATGTTGATCTGTTTGGGGTAGTTCTTATGCTCTACAAAACAGTAGGTAACTCTTCAACCCAACAACCAACAGTCTTTTCTAATGGGACCTGGAGTCTAGGTTTAATACCTTTGAGCAATTCTTGGTTAGCTCTTGTTGCTTGTCCATTAGACTGCGGATGTGCCACTGAAGCAAGGTCGAGTCGTATATAGTTCTGTTCACAGAACTTTTGCATTGCTCCTTCTGAAAAGTTTGTCCCATTGTCCGTTATAATGATATGTGGGTAACCAAACCTGAAAATCAGCTTTTTCAAAAACTTGACTGGTGTAACCGCGTCACATTTACTAATTGGTTCTGCTTCTACCCACTTTGTAAACTTGTCAACTGCTACCAATAAATGAGTCTTTTTATCAGACGACTTTTTAAAAGGTCCCACCATGTCAATCCCCCAGACCGCGAATGGCCAGGTTATGGGAATCATGCGCAGATCCTGAGCTGTCATAAGATTCTGCCTTCCATACCTCTGACACCCTTCACATATTCTCATTATTTTTTCTGCATCAACGTTGGGAGTTAGCCAGAAAAATCCATGTCTGAAAGCCTTATTGACCAAAGATCTGGAAGTTGGGTGATGACCACAATCTCCTGAGTGGATTTCCTTCAAAATCTGACACCCTTCTTCCGGAGAAACACATCTCTGAAAAATTCCAGTCACACTTCGCTTATGTAACTCACCATTGATAATTGTATATGACTTCGATCTTCTTATAACCCGACGAGCGATAACCTCATTCCGTGGGATCTTGCTCCTCGTAAGATAATCCAAATATGGTTCAGTCCACTCTAGGATTGTACGTAAAGCGGCTACCAATTCAGATTCAGGATCTGGATTTGCCAGGTCTTCCTCTGTTGGAACTTTAACTGATGGGCTATGAATTTCATCTAGAAAAATGTTGGGTGGAATTTGTTTTTTTTAGAACCTAGATGAGATAGTGCATCAGCTTCTTCATTGAGACGTCGATCAATATGATCAACTTGATATCCTTGGAAATGTCCTGCCAGCTGGGTAACTGCTCGCCTATAAGCTGCCATAACTGGGTCTTTAGAATCCCAGGTTCCTGTAACTTGTTGAGAAACAAGGTCTGAATCACCCAAACGTCGAATCCGGGTTATACTCATCTCTTTCGCAATTCGAAGCCCATGAAGTAAAGCCTTATATTCCGCTACATTATTAGTGCATTTAAACGAAATTTGCAAGACATATCGAAACTTATCACCTCTTGGGGATGTTAAGACCACAACAGCTCCTGACCCTTCTAGTTATCGTGACCCGTCAAAATGCATAGTCCAATATTTAGTGTCTGGCTTATCTGGCAGGACCTGTAACTGTGTCCAGTTGTTTATAAACTCGATAAGGGCTTGAGACTTTATTGTAGTCCTTGGCTCTTATTTGATATGATATGGCCCCATCTCAATAGCCCACTTTGTAACTCTCCCAGTTGATTCTCTATTCTGAATAATATCAGACAAAGGTGTTGAACTGACCATAATAATGGGATGTTCCTGAAAATAATGTTTCAATTTACGGCTAGCCATGAACACCCTGAAGACCAATTTCTGCCAATGTGGGTACCGCTGCTTTGACTCTATCAGGACCTCGCTCACATAGTAAATCGACCGCTGAACGAGAACCTCTTTTCCTTCCAGTTTACGTTCCACAACCACTACTGTACTTACAACCCTATTGTTGGCCGCAATATATAATCACATGGGCTCTTTCTTCTCTGGTGTAGCCAGTATAGGTGCGTTGGAAAGTTGTTTTTTCAAGGCCTCCAATGCCTCATCAGCTTCTTGATTCCACACAAAATTGTCAGTTTCTTCAAGAGCCGGTATAAAGGTATGACTTTTTCACCCAGTCTACTTATGAACCGTCTCAGGGCAGCAACGCAACATGTCAACTTCTGAACGTCCTTCAGACAAACCGTTTTTTTCCAGGTTATGTATGGCCTGAATTTTTTCCAGGTTTGCTTCAATTCCTCTCTCTGAAATAATGAAAACCAATAATTTTCCAGCTGGTACTCTAGAAACACATTTTGTTGGATTTAGCTTCATGTGGTATCTGCGTAAGCTGGCAAACGTTTCCTCCAGGTCTGAGATCAGGGTGTCACCTTTTTGAGATTTGACCACTATGTCATCCACATAAGCGTGCACGTTTCGTCCGATCTGGCTTTCCAAACAATTCTGGATACACCTTTGATAAGTTGCTCCTGTATTTTTCAGTCTGAAGGGCATTGACGTATAACAAAATGCTCCAAAGGGTGTAATGAATGAGGTCTTCTCTTGATCCTCTTCCTTCATTTTGATTTGATGATAACCTGAGTAAGCATCTAGGAAACATAGCAATTCACAACCAGCCGTAGAGTCTATAATCTGATCAATATGGGGTAAGGCGAACGGATCGTTAGGACATGCTTTGTTCAAGTTTGTGTAATCTATGCACATTCTCTAGGTTCCATTTTTCTTTAAGACGAGAACTGGATTGGCTAACCACTTTGGGTGTAACACTTCCACTATGAACCCAGCTGCGAGAAGCCTAGCTATTTCTTCTCCGATTGCTTTCCTCCTCTCATCGTTGAAACGACGGAGGAACTGATGAACATGTTTCAGGTTAGGATCCACACTCAAACTATGCTCAGCAAGTTCCCTTGGAACACCTGACATGTCAGAAGGTTTCCATGCAAAGATGTCTCAATTCTCACGGAGGACCTTGATGAGCGCGCTTTCCTATTTTTCCGTCATGTGAGCCTCCACGTTGAACTGCTTAGATGAGTCACCGGGGGTAAAGTCCACTAGCTTGGTGTCTTGAGCAGACTTAAACTTCAATTTGGAATCAGCTGATGGTTTCTTGAGTGAAGTCATATCCTCTGGGTCAACTTGCATCTTATACAATTTTAACTCCTCTTCTGCACAAGCTGACTCTGCATAAGTTGCATCACCTTCCTCACACTCTAAAGCTATGTCTCTATCACCGTTGACAGTGATATTTTCATGGGGACCTAACATCTTCAGCTTAAGATATACTCCCTCCGTTCCTAAATATAAGATGTTTTAGCCCTTTTCCACATTCACATATGTCTACATGTATTTAGACAACTTTTAGTATACATGTTCACTCATATTAGTGTGTATCTAGTCACCATGAGAAATAGTTAGAACATCTTATATTTAGGAACGGAGGGAGTACATAGCAGGGTCTTGCCATAAATTTGGCATAAGCCGGTCTTCCAAATAAAGCGTGGTACGGGCTTTTGAATTTGACCACTTCGAATGCTAACATCTCTGTCCTGTAATTTTCAAATACTCTGAGAGCAACTTCAAGATATATTTTTCTGATAGGTTGCGCGGACTTACCGGGTACAATCCCATGAAACACGGTTGATGATGGATGAAGTTGTTTCTCTTGCAGGTTCATCCTCTTGAACGTATCATAGTAAAGTATGTTTATACTGCTTCCTTCATCCATCAACACTTTGTCTATCTTGTATCCTTCAACCTGTGGAGCGACAACTAGAGCCATGATTCTTGGATTATCAACTCGCGTAGGATGTTCTGCCCGACTCCATGTTATGGGTTGTTCTGGCCAATTTAGCCATCTAGGGACAGCAAGAGTTATTGTATTGACTGCACGCTTCTGCACCTTTCGTGCTCTCTTGCATGAACTAGTGGTAAATACATGATACTGGCCAGAGCTTAATTGCATCGGATTTGTTTGAAAACCAGAATTTCCTCCTTGGTGACTGCCACCCGGGTTAGTTCCTTGGTTACCATGATCATGATGACCCGGATTATGATTTCCAGGTCCGGAATTGCTAGCTCCCGTATGTCCACCTCCCATATTACCTGAGTTGCCACCTCTATTGTTTCCTGGTCCATAGTTATTATTTCCACTAGGTCTGAAGCCCTGCATGATGAAACAATTTTCCCAAGAATGATTTGCTAACTTTCCATTTTTGCTGTGTCGGGGACATGGTCCTTTCAGAGCCTGTTTAGCCTGTGCAAAACTGTTTGGTCGAAAGTTTTGATTTCCTTTGAAATTATTGCCCTGACGCTGGTTTCTGTAACATGTATTTGTATTCGCCACCAGATCCGAGGTTCCTTCCCCGTTCTTGTGTTTGTTATTATTCTGGTTCTGGGAATTGCTGTTACTCTGATTCGGGTTCTGGATACTCTTGGTCCCAGTTTTCTTCCCCTTTGCAGTCTTCTCATCATCTGAGTCTGTATCCTTTGTTTTGTCAGACTCTGCATACTTGGTCATGACATCCATCAGTTCGCTCATATCGCTCACATATCGCTTAATGCGTCCCAGCTTATGTTGCAATGGGTCAAATCTGCAATTTCTCTCCAAGGCTATGACTGCTTGCTGGGCAGTGAGTCTGACAGATGAATGAATAATTTCTGCGACGCGCCGAGACCAATGTTGGGCAGACTCCCCTTCCTTCCGAACGCGATTTTTCAAGTCTGTAATAGTCGTTGGACGTTTACACGTTCCTTGGAAATTTTTGATGAACTGATCTTTCAACTCTTGCCAGCTATTGATTGAATTTGTTGGCAAGTTTTCTAACCAGGATTTTGCAGGCCCTTCTAACATCACACTCAGGTATCGTGTGCACACCACATCGCTTACTTCCAACATCTCCATGGCCATCTCATACCCTTCTATCCAGTCCGCAGACTCCATGTCTGGGGTATAGTTTACAACTCTGCGAGGTCTTTTAAAATCAGATGGTATTCTCTCGTTCCTGATTGCCGGACCAAGGCATTGAATTCTAATTCTGCGAGACCCGGTTGGAGCTAGGTTTGAAACTGTGTTCTGAACCGAGAACTGAACGTGAACCAGATTTCTGTTTTCTGGTTCTGCAGCCCTATGTCCTATATATATAACTCCAGGTGCATGGGACATAATCTGCCTGGGTGGAATAGGTTGCTGCCGGTTTGCGTTGCTAGAGCCAGCTGGAACCGGTGAATTTCATGACGACTTCTCGGCAAAGAGTTCCTGTTATTGCAGGGAGTTCAATGTATTTTCTCCTGGTTACTATAATTCATCTGCTGAACCACTGCTGTTTGCAACATCTCAATTACGCTCCGGGCTTCAATTCCTACAAGATCATTTAGGTTGACTGGAATTCGTGCCACACTGTTCGTGGCTGCCCAAATGTTATCCATTGGATTGTTGAAATGACCTGGTGGCGTATGGAACCTTTCCTGTAAGGGTTGTTCCTAGACCAGAGCTGGATTCGGGTTACCGTGCAGCTAGATAGGCGGTTGAAAACGTGCCGGCTGAACTGGAACGGGGAAAACTGGTGGGTTCATAGGGTGAACCGGCCCAACCGGGTTTGGTGCTCCAGGCGTCCCAGCCGGAGACGCGAATAGATTCTGAAGGTTGGTCGGTCCAAGTCCTGCGCCAAATTCATTATTCAACCGGGTATGGTGACGCATGTTCTGTATTGAGGCTAGCTCCCTATGTCTGAAACTCAGATGAATCCACTCTATTTCCAGACGTGTTGCTTCCTCCAAGACTTCTGACCGAGCTTTATGTATACATGTTATCTCCGTCTCGATCTCCCGACGGCGCGACTTAGTTCCTGTCGAAGCCTCTCGATCTCTGCGTTACGGTGCACCAAGTTCTCCGGGGTGATTGAAGTAGCCAAGATTTTGTTTAATGAATCCATCGTGGCTATTAGTTCAAGCCTTGGGTTATATGGCGCGGGCTCTGTTAAATCAATCACTGGCTCTGCAGGCCCAGAGCTCGCCGGCCCAGGTCCTGTTAGAGGTGTTGCTGTTGGCCCAACAGGGGTTGCCGTTGACCCAACGGGTTCTGTCCCTGAAACACCCGGTCCTCCTGGAACCAGATTTGAAGTTGAAGTAGTATTTGTAATCAAATTTCCACTGGCATCGTACCTGGGTTCCGCAGGTCGCGCCGGTCCCGCCATGTAGACAGTTGCATGATGAGCCGTTTCAATCAGACTTTGAAAATCTGGTTCAAGGCCTCCGCCTAGTCGATCTTCAAAGAGCCGGTGGATAGAACTTGTTTCATCGCGGTCATCATTGTTCCCAACTGAGGATTCACCATCAGAGTGTATCATCGTGACTTCTCCAGAGAATGAACCTGACTCCTGATCTGGGTCTGGGCCTGTTCCTCCTACGAAGCCGATGAAAACGTGGATTCCACCGAAGGGGACTTAAAACCCTGATTCCACGAAAGCGAACTCTAAACTCCATGTGTCATGGTTATTTTAGTTTCCACGCCGACTCCTCCTGAGCCGGCCTATCGCGAGCTTCTCGATCCCAGGTAACGCACCTTCCGCAAAGACGACGCTTCCGCGAGCAGGCCCCACAGTGGGCGCCAACTGTCGTGGTGTTTTCACGGCAAGTGTCCTCATGTGAGAACTAGATTGCGAGGCCATTGCTACTAAGCGAAACTTTGAAAGAGTTAAGGTGGAAACGAGAGACGCGAGTTTACCCAGGTTCGGCCCCTCGATTGAGGGTAAAATCTACTCATGCCTTTTTACTATTGGGAAACAACGTCTCGATTACAAAGGGCCATTCCAGCTCTCGATGTCTCGAGCTACCTTGCTATTGACTTAGAACTTGTCTATCTACGTCCCAGGGTCTCGCCTTATATAGTGGACGAGTACCCTTGTTTACAAGGGGATCCGGGTCGTCCCCGTCGTCGGAGTCCTAGCCTAATCTGGCTCCCGGTCGTCCCGTCTGGTTCTTGGGTTGCTCTCCAGGTCTTGGGCCTCTGAGTCTCCTAGCCCGGATCATGGGCCGGTTCCTATGTCCTTTCCGGGTTACGCTCAAGGCAACCCGGATCTTCTTCTGTCGAGTGTCTGTCTCTTATCCATCTCCTCTCGGTATAAATCGGATCGGGTGTTGTGAACCGGCTAAGGTAAACTCCGGTTTATGTGGGTGGCCGGTAAGGCTCCCTCTCACCTATTCCCCTAACAGGCGGCCTCCAACGCTCGTCGACACCCCCAATAGCATTGCCAGCAATGCACTGCCAGCCATCATATTGGGGACATCGGTGGAGATGCTCGGTCAAAACGACATTTTTTAGAAAGCATGCGGATACTCGTACAAACGAACGTTCCGCAAACATCTCCCTCACGGCAAAATGGACTACAGTGACCATGAATTGAAACAAATTCATATACTGCACCCTCGGCGATTTTTTTTCGAAATCTAACCTCTTTCTGTAGCGCCCAACAGCAAGGCGCTACACTCTGCTGTGTAGCGCCTGCTAGCTAGGCGCTACAACCCTGCCTGCATGGCGCATGTGGGGCCTGCCGCCTGCGACGCAACTGCCTGCGTGGCGCATGGCAGGTGGGCCAGAGTCGGGGAGTGTAGCGCCTAGGCACAAGGCGCTACATATTAGAACATGTGAGTCACGCGCGACCCCCTCTCCCCCGCCCCCAAGCAACACTTCTCGGTTTTTGGAGGAAGAGAAAAGCTCCCCGGTGGCTCCCCTCCCTCTCCTCTCAAATTCTCCGATTTGAAGGTTCCTTCATCGAATCTTGCCCCCAACAAGTTCCTAGAGGTAGTGTCCTCCATTTCCCCTTGTTTTCACCCATTGGAAACTTATTTGTTTTGTTGATTCTTGTTTCAATCTTGGAAACCCTAGAAATTCAATTTGACCCCAATGATGCATGGTGTTTTTGGTTTTATTGCCTAGTTGGTGGCTTGTATGGTTGCCTAAATGTTAGGGTTAGGGTTCTTATATGTTAGGGCTTGATATTTGTTAGGGTTAGGGTTAGATATTTGTTAGGGTTAGGGGTCTTTTGTTTGGGTAGTATGTTAGGTCAAAGATTAGGAGTAGGAATATAAGTTAATATTGGCATGAGTAGAAATGAATTGTTTTAATTTTCCACAATATTGTCTTCATTATTTTAGGAATGTCGAGAATTGTTTATGTTCATCATGTGGACAAGGATGCATTCATGAAAGGTTATTTGGAACCGGATCCAGATGAGATATCCTTGGTCTTCGAGCATAGTCCTACCTACGCGGAGGTTTTGGAACAAGTTAGAGTTGAGTTGAATTGGATGGGCCGAACTGATGAAGTAGAGTTAGAGGGAAGACATAACGCGGGTCATGGACTGCACCTTCATTGGAAGTTTTTTCGTATCAACTCCGAGCTACGTTGGGTTGCATACAAGGAGATTGTGGCCGAGTCACTAGACAAGTCTCTCAAGTTATTTTCCACTAAAAAGGTTTATGCTCGTATGAACTTGGACTTGAACCGTTGTGCCTCCCCATTTCATGGTACGAGTCCAACACTCACGAACCTAGACGTAGTCTTTGAACCTCCTTCCACCCAACATGAAGTGAGGAAAACTTTGAGCCCCATTACAAATAACCAAGATGAGGCATTGAGGAGAAATAATGAGTACGGGGATGATGAGTATGAGGATAATGAGAATGGAGTCGAACTCCATGACAACAATCTTGGAGATTTGGATGCATATTATGTGCAGGAGACTATGGATCATGACATACCTTATTATCGATGTTATGCATCAGGGTCGGATGACGAGGGTCCGGATGAAGAAGTTGATGAGGAGGGGTTCACGACGAAGGAGGCGGAAGCTTTCAAGAAGGTATTGGGACGGGATCATCGGATTCCGTTGTTTCGTGATGTTAGTCTTGCAGATGAAGCCATGGTGGACGGCGGAAAGGGTATAGTTCTTAGATCTGTACCAACTTCTTACCGGGATATGAATCACGTGGAGAGTGGGTTATATCCCAGTTTGAAGTTTCCAACGTTGTTGGAATTTCATACATGGATCAAGGAGTACTCGGTGAAGTACCATCATCCGTTTAGAGTTGTTCACTCGGACAGAACGAAGCGTTACATGGTTGCTTGCTTGGAGGATGGATGTCCATGGATTGTGCGTGCAAAACCATTCAAAAAAAGGGCCCAAATGGCACATATCTAGTTGTGTGGCAACTCACATGTGTTGAAGAAAGAAGCTTTTGATGGAAAGAGTGTCGATGGAAAGAAAGTGAATCAAGACCACCGACAACTCACCTCCGAGTTCATCGCTTATAGGCTTTCCAACTCCATCTCGTCACTTCCAACGATGAGTATTAAGAGTGTCATGGAACTTGTGGAGAACCTTTTTCACTACAAGGTCAAGTACGGAAAGGCATGGAAGGCGAAGAAAACCACATTCAAGATGTTGTACGGTGACTGGGAGGAAGCATACAACTGAATCCCTAGGTTGTTGGGAGCCATGGCCGCCAGTAACCCCGAGATGGTTCATGTGGTTGAGCCTTTTGGGGAAAAAACTAGGACCCTCAACGAAAATATTGTCCGGGTATTTGGCTGTGCATTTTGGGCATTTGAACAATGTGTGAGTGCTTTTTAACATTGTATACCGGTCATCTCCGTTGATGGCATGTTTTTGACCGGTCCATACATGGGCACTCTATTAGTTGCAATAGGAAATGATGCCAATAACCGTTTAGTGCCATTGGCTTTTGCTTTGGTGGATGCGGAGAACAATGTTAACTGGGCATGGGTCTTTCATCTGTTGAAGACAAAGGTATTGTTGCCTCAAAGGAAAATATGTGTCATCTCGGATAGTCATCAAGGAATTCTGAATGCGGTTGACATTGACATTCCCGGCCATGCTCCTTTGCACCATAGATGGTGCATGAGGCATTTCTGTTCAAACTTCAATAGGGCATGTGGGAGCAAGGAGTTGACCGATGATTTTCAAGATTGTTGTATGGCTTTCTCCAAAATGTAGATTGCAAATTGGTACAATAAATTGTTGGCTAATAGATCCCTCAACACCGGTGGCCAAGAGTGGCTGAATAGGCACATTCACCTTACCAAGAAGTGGGCAAGAGATTTTGATGAAGATGGCCGTAGGTACGGTAAAATGACAAGCAACATGGCAGAATGCTTCAACAAGGTTCTGAAGGGTGTGCGTGCTTTGCCTGTGACCGCAATAATTGAGTACACACTCACCAAGTTGAATGAGTATTTTCTGAAATACTCGGAGGAAACAGATAAGCAGATTGTGGGAGACAACAAACACAAATAGAAGTATGAGTTTCCTCCAAAGGTTGATAGTTTCATGCAATTTGAATCAAGGAAGGCAGACTCCCAAATAGCAACAAATTATGATAACGAGGAGTTGATTTACCAAGTTAACGAGCCCGGAGGAACCACGGACGATGGTGTCCAACATGGAGGTCGGGCGTTCAAGGTCTCTCTCAAGAATTGTGACTGCACATTTGATGGCTAGGTTGAGACTCCAAGTGCAGAGTGTGTAGCTAGTGGCAAGCCTTCTTCCCCACGAGGGTGACTCGAGGGTTTATATCGAACTCTTGGGGAGCCAGTATTTCAGCAGTTGTCTTCCAAGCTTCCTCCAGGATCCTGCAAACAAATAGAGAGTTTTGTGCCATCAACCTCACCAAGTGGTTGTCAAGCACAAGGTGTGAGACTTCTAAATTGCAATGCTAAACTGAAAGTAAATGTGCAATAATTAAATCTACTACTAAATGCAAATGAGAAAATAAATATGCAATGGATTGTTTTTGTATTTTTGTGATGCAAGTGGTGATGGAGATAATGTAAATTCGAATTGGAGATTCAAGTAAAGTAAAGTGCAAGTAAAGTAAATTGCAGCAAAATAACTAGAGTGTTTTCTTATAATTAAAATAGGACCGGGGTTCATGGTTTCACACTTGCATTCTCTCAAATAAAGTGGTAGATGGTGGACATAAAGAATTACATGTGAGATTACAATAACATGTTTAACATTGAGTAATTTCATATGGGCATCACGTCCTAGCATAGAGATCTCTACGGTCATATTGATCCCTCTTATACTCCACCAAGATGCGAAATAAATCATAACACCTCGATAATTAAGGAAAAACCAGAGTATAGCTTTAAGCAATGTGACATGAAGTTGAAGTAAGAACTTGCTAGATCTAGTCATGGAGATTGATTAGTGTCACTTCAAATCCCCGGTAACAAGGTACTCCTTTTTATCCCTAGTGAGGTAACTAAGAAAGGTTTAACAAAACCTAAGTGGATCGCTGAACTTCTGTCACTTTCACAGCACTAGCCACCCCCCGTTACTCCAACTAATGCACCCATCACCCACACACGCTCTCAAGAACTAGATTGATCAAAGCTAGCAAATAAGAACGGGGTACATAAGATACATCTACTCAAATAACTCAAGAGAAACAATTGCAATATCAGATTCAATAACTCATAGAAAAGATCCACCACATAGGAATTACAACGGTGCCCGTAATCATGTGAGGCAGCTCATACGGATCTAATTAGTGAAGCACATAGAGAGAGAGATACAAGTGCTACTTCCACAAACCCATAGCCCTGGGGTGGACTACTCCCTCTTCATGGAGATGTCGATGGAGACGACGTTGGAGGGGTAGGAGATCACACCGGCGGCGCCCCACCGGAGTTTTCCCCCTCCAATCTGGAACTTCTGGTCTCTGTTTCGGTGTTTCGGCGGCGCTCCTCTCCGTAAGGGTACGGGGACCCTTTTTATAGTCGGTTTTAGGTCAAGACGGAGTCGGTAAGTCGAAGATGGAAGGAATTGGGGCCACAGGGGCCAAAAGGGGGCCTCTCACGCGGCCAAGGAATCTGGTCGCGTGGAGGGTCCTCTTTTGGGCCTCCTTGCCCAATTCTCGTGGATCCTTCGCCCGCAAGTATTATCCTTCCAAAAAAAGACCCCCGCAGATTTTCAGGTGATTTCGCGGAAGTTTGCCCCCTGAAACGTCAAAAATATAGAAAACGGGGTTTCTGACAGGCAGGGTTAATTCCATAAAAGTTGGGGGACTTTGTAATTTAACCCCAAAATACTATAAAACATTGAATTATACCCTTATATGATGCAATATGTAATAGAAAACCATGTGAAAATATGCAAAATTCATCTATGCATTTTACATGCATCAACATCCCCAAGCTTAACCCATGCTCGTCCTCGAGTATGAAGGTGATAAAACTAAGATGGGTTTTGCATAATGAAACAATCATGGGATATCAAGGGGGATTATTCATGCTACATATAATCAAATTATTAATACTAGAAATGAGTAGCAATATACAATTCATGTTGTAAGAAATATCAAATATGCAAGCAAAGATGCTTCATGAAAGTTCACAAAGTGTATAATGAAATAAAAGCACTATGGACCAAATGCATACACAAAATGAAAAATAAAATCCTATATTGGTCAAAGAATAGCATAATGGAGAATAGAAAATATGGTGGACACTTTGGAGAAAATTGAGTAGAGGTAAAACATGATCAAGTCTTATTTAGCCTCTAAATTATTCAACTAAAATTATTAATTGAAATGTGGTATCCATTGATCTAGGACTCTCATTGCCCCTTTATCACTAGCACCTTAAAATTGTGAGTATTAAAGTAATGAGAATGACAAGGTGGTTGAAAGCTGTAACATCCCAAGTATGAAAAATAGCCATTAGAATGTTTTGCTCTCTGTTATTTTATGTTTTGCATCATGACATCATGTTCATTGCATTTGTTTTGCTTGTTTTCCATTTGTTTTCCTCTGTTTTCCTTTGTTTTCCTTTGTTTTCTATTTGAATTTCAAATCAAATTTCAAACCTTTTGTTTCATACTTGTGCTGTTACAATTTTCAAATAAAATTATCCAAATCAAAACATCAAGTTGTTTCCATTGGACTATAAATTTCAATCCATCAAATTGTTTAAGTTTCAATAATTCATTTAATAGCAAATTCACTTAATTCAAATTCCTTTCAAATTCAATTAATTTTCCAAATAGCACCCCTTTTGAAATTTATGAAAATTACAAAACTCTCCTTTGTTTCAAGTTAACTTGAAATCAAAAACTTTAAATTGCTTAAGTCACTATTATTCACTTAATACCAAAATTACTCAATTTCAATTAAATTTACAAACAACAACTAATTTTGAAATTTTTGGAAAACCAAAGTTGCACTAAGTTGATGTTACAATAAATAAGCACTACAAAATTGTTCCTAATTTTTCTACTCCTAAAAACCCATCTATTCTTCTCTTATTCTTTTCTACAAAAAAAAGAAAGGAAAAAATTAAAAAGGAAAAAAAACAAAGGGAGAGGGGCAGGCCAGCCAGGCCCAGCCCACCATCTCCCCCTCAGGCCTGCTACCCCTCCCCGTTATCTTCTTCCTCGTACGGCTGGCCATCGAACCTGTCCACGTTGACAGAGAAGCAGCAGCAACGGCTGAGCAGCTCTCCTCCTCCCCTATAAACCCTAGCCCGAGCACCTTTTCCCCCTCGGTACCCTAGCTCCCTCCTTCTCCCTCTCCCCCGACTCCATTCCCTCTTTCTTCCACCTCCCTCCCTGCATCTCTGTATCTCTGAAACTCTCACCGAACCACCACCTCCTGCATCTCCGTCGATCGCCGGCGACGTGATCCCCCTTAGCACGGGCTAACGGTGGGAATGAATTCCCCTCGGCGCCGCCTTCGTCCTCGACACCACCGCGGGCCCAGGGAGTAACCGGAGCGCCGCCGCCGTCCACGACATCGCCGGCCACCTCCCTGCACCGCCACCGTCTCCTTCTCCTTCGCCTCCCTCGCGGTGAGCCTCCCCCTCTTCTCCCCACTCTCTCTTCCTCCTCTCTGCTCACTCGGTAGCCCTAGCACGCACACGTCCTCCGGCGAGCAGCAGCCACTGCGAGCAACAGCGAATCACCGCCGGCGGCCTTCCTCCCTGTCGAGTTTCAGGTGACTGAATTTCAGTTCAGTTAAAAACGCGCACGATCTGAAGGTTAACCCCCCCCCCCCCCCCGTTGCCTTTCCTGTCAACAATCGCAACACCACCGCAGTGGCAGTGTCTCACTGCGCGCAAGCAGAGGTGGTGGGTTCGAATCCCACCACTTGGGATTAAACCCCTTTTTCTCCACCTTATTTTTCCAGGCCCTGCACAAATCCCAGAATCACAAACCAGTCCTTGTTATTATCTTCTAGGTCCCTGCAATTAAATTCTAAGTCCCCGGATATTGTTTAAAATGGCAGAATAATACCTAATCTTCGAAATTGCTTAAATAATTCATTTTAACTCCAATTTCAACATTTTAAATATGTTTTCAATACCAAATCAAATTCTCTACCCAAATATAATTTTTGTTTACTATTTTGAATATTTTAAATTGGTGAAATATTTGAAAACTTGTTCAATTCATTTAATTTTGCAAAATTCATAACTTGGGCATAAAAATTCCAAATTAAACAAACTAAATATGTTTTCCATTCAATTTTTCATGTACTTTGCAAATATCAACTTTGTTTGCTGTTTTAAATAATTTAAATTGCTGAAAACAACTGTTTCCTGATTAATGCATTTAAAATTGCCAAATTAATAACTTGCTCATTTTAAATCCATTTTCAACAAATAAAATATGTTTTCCATGATAAATTAAACCACCTTTTCAAATATAAACTTTGTTTCATGTTTTGAATAATTAAAATTGGGTAAACAATTTAAACCTTGTTTAAATCATTTAAAAATGCTAAATTCATAACTTGGTCAAATTAATTTCTTTTGAACACATAAAATATGTTTTCAAACCATAAAAGTATAACCTTTTCAAATATGCACTTCATTTAATGTTTTGCACAAATAAAAATTCAAATAAGTTCATGCTTGAATCAAATTCATTTAAATCTTGTTCAAACTTGTTTAATCCATAAGTAATTCATCTTAATTCCTTTTTCAATAAGTAAAACATGTTTTCCACCTAAAATCTTGTGTTCTTCCTACTTATGAACTTTGTTATCTGTTTTGAACAATTAAACTTGGTGAAAACCACAAATGCTTGTGTAACACCTTTAAGAAGCAAAATTTCATAACTTCATAAATAAAATTCCAAACTTGGTAAACCTTATTTCAAATTGATCCTATTGTTGTTTTCTTTCTGTTTTCCTCATCCATGCATCATACTAATCCACTTTCACCTATTGGTTAGTTGTAGAACAATTATCTCAACCTTAACTCATGGACCTTTCCATATGCAATCCAATTGCATATGGGTCCATTTAAACATGTTATCTTGTCAACTAGTTTATTTTGATGCATCAATTAAATTGACATGCATCATCCCATGTTTGTGCATTATGCAATGTTATTGATTGTTTGTCTCTCTGCGTTGTTTGTTTGCTTCTCCTCGGATAGACGACGACGTTGAGACAGACGATACTTACGACACCCCTTCAGAGGATTTAGCTCAGTACCAGGCTGCTGAGTTTGCAGGCAAGTATTCACTCACATGAACCATTGTGTTCCTTTCCACACTGGATACCGATACTTTCCTTTGTCTATTCTGCTAGCCTTATGAATCGTTGCTGGTGTTCCGAACCTATCACATGTATCCTTTTAAACCCTGATATTGCCTCACCTCCACTCCTATAACCCCATTGATTGTGCCTGTGTCTTACTAGCATGCTTAGGGTTGTTTTTGCTCGAGTCTGCTGTCAGTTACTTTCCGTTATCATATTCTATTATGTTCTGGGGCTCGATGTTAAACAATCAACCTGTTAATGTTTGGGTAATAATAATTTGCTGATAAGGCACCGACAGGAGGCCCGGCGTGGCAAAAACATGCATGCGGCAAATGGAAAACACGAACTAAATGAGGCGATTTGGACGAGATGCGAATCAGGTCAAGTTGAGGGGGGCGCCCATACTCGCTTCCCAAATGCGGGTAGTGCGCTCATCATGGATCAGTAGACAAGACCCTTTTCCTATTAGGGTCGACACTAGCAGGCTCCAAAACCACTCATGGGCCTCCTGCCGGTGCCTTATCATCAAATTATTATTACCATTAGCAATTAACAGGATTGATTGATTAATAACGAGCCCCGGTACAAGATAATAAGATAGTAACAGTAGTAACCGACAACAGACCCGAGTAAAAGCAACCCTAAGCATGCTAGATAATACTAAGGCACAAGCAAAGGCTGTAGGTATGGAGATGCTGGCAATATCATGGCTCAAGGTATCATGTGATGGGTTCGGAGGACAAGCAACGATACATAGGGCTAGCAATAGTAGACAAAAGATAGTATCGACAACAAGTGTGGAAAGGAACTCAATGATTCATGTGAGTGATAACTTGCCTGGCAGCTCAGCCTCGTACTGGGCTAGGTCCTGAGTAGTGGTGTCGTAAGGCTCGTCGGTACCAACGTCGTCGTCTAATCGAGAAGAAGCAAAAACAACAACGAAGGAAGACGGGCAATCAATACATGGCATAGGTGCACAAACATTGGATGATGCATGTCAGGTTTAATAGATGCACCAAAATAACTTGATTGACATGAAACACACGTTTAAATGGATTCCATATGCAAAGGGGTGCATATGGAAGCCCATGCTTGGAGTTGAATTAATTGTTCTATCACTAGGCATTAGGTGTAGTTGAATTAGTATGATGCATGCATGATGAGGAACAATAAGATAACAAGTTAATTGCAATTGGATTGATAGTTAATCATTTTAGAAAACATTAACAAGTTTGGAATTATTGGTACCTAATGGTGTTGAACAAGTATTGATTGTTTCCAACAATTTAAGGTATGCAAAACCAATTACAAATTTTATATTTGAAAAGTTTATCAAATTTTAGTTGGATTACATGTTTCACAATTTGAAATTGGACTTTGGATTAATTAATTATGAATTAAACAATTTTAAACAATTTTTAATTGAATTAAACAAGAATTAAATAGTTTGGGCAATTTAATTGTTCAAACCAGAAAACAAAATTTATATTTGAATAGAGCATTCAAAATGGTGTGAAAAACATATTTTATTTGTATTATTTGAAAACAGTATGAATTAGTTATGAATTATTTCAATTTGCATTTGAATTATTCAAATTTGAAATTTAAATGAATTTTGAATATTCAAAACAGAACACAAATTGCAAATTTGGAAAGATTACAAAATTTGGATCAGAATAGACATCAAATTTGCATTTGTTGGGTTCATATTTTAAAAGTTATTGAATTTTGAAGTTTATAGTTTATTCTGCCCATTTAAAAAGATTTTGGAAATTAACAGATTGCGTTTTTACTTTTGCTACCGAGAGGGCATACACCCGCTGCCACTGACGTGCGGGTCCAGGCCAGCGTGGCAGCCACGCAGGCGCCAGCGTGGACGGGGAAGAAAACCAGCAAAAGAAGGGGCTTTGCGTCTCCGGGGGTTCGACCCCGGGACCTCCGGGCCCGAGCGCAAGGAACGAACCACCTGCGCTGCGTTCGAATCGTGACAGTAACGGGGAGCGAGGGAGGATATGCTTCAATGTTCGCTAACTGAATTTTTGCACACGAAGTCTGAACTTCTGTCAGACACAGAGATCGTCGCCGGAGAAAAACAGAGCTGCGCCGCGGCTGATCGTGGTGCAGGGACGCTGCGGCTAGCGGGGCGTTTGTGCGTGAGGTGCTTGTGCTACTGGGGTGAACTAGGCGTGTTCGGTGCGTAGCAGAGAGGAAGAAAAGGGCGAGGTGATCACCGGGATGCTCACCGTGGGACTGCAGCTGCTCGTCGGAGAAACGAGGACGGCGGCGTGGTTCTGGATCCCCTCAAGCCCCACTCGGGTGTCGATGATGAAGGTGGGGGTGAGGCCTACCAATTCCCGCGCTTGGCCATCGTCGTTCGTCACCGGAGACGGCGCGCGCGGCCGGGGTTCAGAGAGGTTGCCCTCCGGCGAGATTCAGAGAGGGGAGTGGAGGTGGAAGCGATGGCGGCGATGGAGGGTAGCTAGGGGGGTGGCTAGGGTTTTGCGGAGGCAGGAGGAGCACGCGGTGCTTATATGGACTCGGAGGATGTGTACGGCGGCCATCGGGAGCTCCTGGAGGCGATCAACGACGGAGCTCAGCTCGTACAACTCTGACGTCACGAGAGGAGGACGAAAGCGACGGGGGAGAGGGAGTTAACGGGCCAGAGGGGAAAGAAACGGGCTGGGCCCTTAGCTGCTTAGCTGCTGTTGATCTCCTCTATGTCCTGTTTTTTTTTTATTTTTTTTTTGCACTGTTTTTTTTTTGTAGATTTGCTTTTGGATAAATTAGATAGGTTTTAGTGTAGATAAAAATTTGGGAAAAATTAGGTGAGCTTATTAAGTTAAAAGAAACCATTTGGTAGTTTAGGTTTTCAAAATTTCAACTGTTTTATTGCTGTTTCAAAATTGAACCAAAATAAATGAATTTTGCCATATTAATTATTATTTAGAAAATAGGTTGTTTTCAATAGGGTTTACCCTATAGTTTAGAATGTTTGATGAATACCAAAATGTGTTGAACACTAAGGATTCAAAAGGATTAATGAATTGAGATTTGTTTTGAGTTTGGAAAATACTTGGAAATAAAAGATTAACTTGGTTAATTGCTTTTAAGCAACAACTTAAAAGGTGGATTAAAAGGGATTGCTTGGAAACAAAGAGGTTTTTAAGTTTGCAATTCTTTAGTTGAAAGGCTGTAACAGACAAGTGTGAAAACAGTAATTGAAAACAAGTTTGAAATTCATATGAAAACAATGCAAACAGAAATGAATATGAGGATGATGATATGATGCATTGCTTAAATTAAACAAATAAATAAAAACAACTAAGGTTTTCATACTTGGATGTTACAAAACGCCCCCCCTTGAAGGAATCGCGCCCCGAGATTCCCTACTGAGAAATGAACAGGTCCGGATACTTCTTGCGAAGATCCTCCTCGGTCTCCCACGTTGCCTCTTTATCAGAATGATGCGACCATTGGACTTTCAAGAACTTGGTGCTCTTGTTGCGAGTCTTACGCTCGGTCTCATCGAGAATACGAATAGGGTGCTCCTCATAAGATAGATCATCTTGCAGCTCAATGGAATCATGATCAACTGCACGATCTGGATCTTTGAAACACTTCTTGAGTTGTGACACGTGGAACACATCGTGCACCTTGGAAAGTTTTTCTGGAAGTTCAAGACGATAAGCATTCTCTGCACGTCTTGAGAGGATGTTGAAAGGGCCAATGTATCTTGGTGCAAGCTTTCCTTTCACACCAAAACGATGGGTGCCTCTGAGGGGAGTTACACGGAGATATGCCTTATCACCAGGTGCATAGACCATATCCCTGTGCTTGCTATCATAATAGCTCTTCTGACGAGACTGAGCAATTCTGAGATTTTCACGAATGATACGAACTTTCTCCTCGGCTTCCTTAACAATGTCAGGGCCTAAAAGTGAACGTTCACCAGCTCCAGACCAATTGATTGGACTCCTGCATCTGCGACCATACAGTGCCTCAAATGGTGCCATGCCTAGGCTTGCCTGGTAGCTGTTGTTGTAGGAGAATTCAGCATATGGAAGGCAATCCTCCCATTTCATGCCAAAGGAGAGACCACATGCTCTGAGCATATCCTCGAGAATCTGATTGACTCTTTCGACTTGCCCCTGAGACTGAGGGTGATAAGCTGTGCTGAACAGAAGTTTAGTGCCCAATGCTTCTTGAAAGCTTTTCCAGAAATGAGAAGTGAAGATACTTCCACGGTCTGAGCTTATTTCCAATGGAACACCATGAAGGGGAACAACCTTTGCTGTATAGAGCTCTGCTAACTGGCTAGCTGAGATAGTTTCCTTTACAGCATAGAAGTGAGCAACCTTAGTGAGACGATCAATAACAACGAAGATTGCATCGTTGCCCTTTTTGGACTTTGGAAACCCAGTAACGAAGTCCATTTCAATCATGTCCCACTTCCACTCAGGAATTTTCAGAGGTTGGAGTAGACCTGCTGTCTTCTGATGGACTGCCTTAACACGTTGACAAACGTCGCATTCAGAAACGTATTGAGCAATTTCACGTTTCATGCCAGGCCACCAATACAGAGTCTTGAGATCCTGGTACATCTTTGTACTTCCAGGGTGAATGGATAGAGGAGTTTCATGAGCCTCCTTGAGAATGATATCCTTGAGACTTTGAATCTGAGGGACTGCAATGCGTCCTTCGAAGAACACAGTTCCCTTGTCATCAATTGAGAAGGACTTGAACTTATCATTGCCCTCCTTGATGTGATCCACAATCTTCTTGATTTCATTATCACGAAGTTGTTCAGAACGAATCTTGTCCTCGAGAGTTGGACTGGCTGTCAAGCTAGCAAGGTATCCTTCAGGAACAAGACCAAGGTTCAGCTTCTGGAATTCTTCATGAAGTGGAGGTTGGCTCTCCCTGATCATGAGATTATTGCAATAGGATTTGCGACTGAGAGCATCGGCCATAACATTAGCCTTGCCTGGAGTGTAAGAAATGGTGAGATCAAAGTCTTTAATCTTCTCAATCCATCTCCTTTGCCTGAGGTTCAGATCTGGCTGAGTGAAGATGTATTTCAGACTCTTATGATCGGAAAAGATTTCAGTTTTGTTACCCAACAAGTATTGTCTCCATTTCTTGAGGGCAAACACAACTGCTGCAAGTTCAAGATCATGAGTGGGATAGTTTTGCTCATGGGGGTTCAACTGACGTGAAGCATAAGCCACAACTTGACGTTCTTGCATAAGAACTGCTCCTAGTTCTTGGAGAGATGCATCACAGAATATCTGGAAAGGTTTGGTGGTATCGGGGCCAACTACAACAGGTGTGGAAGTGAGTTTAGTTTTCAGAAGGTTGAAACTCTCATCACATTGTGGAGTCCAAACGAACTTTTTGTCCTTCTTTGTGAGATCAGTGAGAGGTTTAGCAATCTTAGAAAAGTTTTGGACGAAACGACGGCAATAGCTAGCCAAGCCAAGAAAGCTTCTAACTTGTTTCACCGTCTTAGGGGGTTTCCAATCAACAATTGCCTTAACCTTTTCAGGATCAATGGCAATGCCTTTGGCAGAGATGATATGACCAAGATATGCAACTTCTGGAATCCAGAACTCACATTTGGAAAACTTGGCATACAAACGATGCTCGCGAAGTTTCATGAGAGTGAGACGAAGGTGTTCTCCATGCTCTTCCTCGGATTTGGAGTAGACTAGAATGTCATCAAGATATACCACAACGAACTTGTCGAGGTATTCATGGAAGACAGAATTCATGAGTCTTGAGAACGTTGCCGGTGCATTGGTGAGACCAAAGGACATGACGGTGTATTCATATAGACCGTAACGAGTGGTGAAAGCTGTCTTAGGAATATCTTCCTTTCTGATCTTTATCTGATGGTAACCCATCCTCAAGTCCAACTTTGAGAATATTGAGGCTCCAGCAAGTTGATCAAAAAGATCATCGATACGAGGAAGTGGATACTTGTTCTTGATGGTTTTCTCGTTGAGAGGACGATAGTCAACCACGAGTCTCTTAGTTTGATCCTTCTTGGCAACAAACAGAGTTGGGCAACCCCAAGCGGAGGAACTAGGCTGAATGAAACCTTTGTCCATATACATATCGATTTGCTCCTTCAACAATTTCAGTTCAGGAGGAGCTATCTTGTATGGATGCTTAGAGATTGGAGCAGTACCTGGCTCAAGCTCGATCACGAACTCAACTGCTCTGTCCGGGGGCATCCCTGGCAACTCTTCTGGAAAGACGTCAGGGAAATCACAAACCACCGGAACATTTTCAATTGCCGGAAGGGGTTTGGCATCAAGGCTGAACAGCTGAGCAGAAGTTGATCCATATGGAGAATAGACTATCTGGCCTGAAGTGTGGGAGAGAGTTATTGACTTTTGAGCACAGTCAATTTTAGCTTTGTGGGTCTTCAACCAATCCATACCCAGAATGACATCAATGTCTGAATTTCCCAGCAACATGAGTGAAGCAAGGAATACACGACCTCCAATTAGGATCTGATTGTCCATGCTTATCTTGGAAGTAATCATTTTATTTCCCGGAGAGTGCACATAGATTTGATTGCTTAGCGGAACCAGAGCTAAATTGTACGTTGTAGCAAAGATCTTTGAAACAAACGAATGCGATGCTCCAGTATCAAACAACACTTTAGCTGGAATAGAGTTTACGGGTAATATACCGAGAACGACGTCAGCAGCCTCTTCGGCTTTGTCGGCCTTGATATGGTTCACCCTCGCGTTCCTCCCGACAGGCCTATTGTTGGAGTTGAAGGCTTTAGCCGGAGGAGCACGAACCATAGCCTGGTTGGTGTTGGGGCGAGGAGGTAGGGGTAGCTGCTTCTGAGTGCACTTATCAGCATAATGTCCAGTATCCTTGCACTTGTAGCAAGTGACGATGCGAGAAGGACCCGGCCTTGGCTGCCCCATCGGGAACCTCTGACCCTGCATCTGAGATGGGTTGGGTGGGCGGGGACCAAAGCCTGGAGAAGCTTGGGCATTTGGAGCCCGAGTGACAGCACCATTTGGCACCCAGATGCGGCGCTTCTGCGGAGGGGTGGTCATGTTGGAGGAGGAACCACCCTCACGCGAGTGCTTGCGGGACTCTTCGAACGCCTTGCGCCCATTCTCCTCATTGAGCGCGGTGTTCACAAGCTCGACGAAGTCCTTGCACTTGATGTTGGTGAGAGCGTACTTCAGTTCCGGGTTAAAACCTCGGCGGAACCTTGCCATCTTCTTGGCTTCGGTGGACACTTCGTCACCAGCGTACCGAGCGAGACGATTGAACTCGTTCTGGTAGCCGAGAACGTCCAGCTTGCCCTGTCTGAGAGAGCAGAATTCCTCACGCATCTTTTCCATGAGACCATCCGGGATGTGGTGCTTCAGGAAGGCATCCTTGAAACATCCCCAGTTGATAGGAAAACCAGCCCTCATGGCCTGGTAGTTCTCCCACCAAGTAGCTGCCTGACCCTTCAGTAGGTAGGTGGCGTACTTGACCTTATCCTCTTCAGCAACATGAGCTATCTCCAGAGCTCTTGCTACGTCACGGATCCAGTCATCAGCATCCAGGGGCTCACGTGTTGCCACGAAAGCTTTTGGGCCCAAGCTGAGGAAGTCCTTGATGGTGACCCTTGGAGCATTCTGGTTGTGTTGCTGGTTAGCCTGGATCTGGGCCATCTGTGTCACCACTTGGGTCATCTGAGCCAACAGCTCCCCCATTGGTGGTGGCGGTGGCGGGTTGTTCCTGGTTGGAGGCATCCTGAACAGAAATTCATTTTAGCACAACAGCAGAAAAGGATAGACTTGGTAACCGAAAGACAGATTATTCCGACGCATGAATAGATAACCAACAGGTACATCATCACATGTTCAAATACATCAGAATATCCAACAGACCAATACATGGTTCGAAAACGAAAGGATAGACTAGACACAGCTAGTAATGGATACAACGGTACTCCCATGCTCATCACGCAGGACGGCGGTGAGTAGTACGACGAGAGATACGGTGAGGAGGAATCCCACGGAAGTAGGTATCACGACGATCCATGTAGATAGGAACTGCTCTGAGAGCAACTCTCGGTGTCGTGAAGTAGGAAGCGTCGTATCCCTGTGCTCCATAGCGGGGAATCCCTGTGTAACCAGCTCCGAGGTCGAGAAGTGGACCTCTGATCGGCTCGTAACCTCCAGCATCTGGCAACGGAAGACCAGCTGGCTGAACGACACGTGCGAAGCGCTCGTCTCCAACAAAGTCTGTGGTGTACGTCGCCAGACGAGTGAGAGCAAGGTGGAGCTGCTCCCTGACTGAGGCTAACTCCTGAGAAAGTGCGGAAGCAACGGCATCACTGTGACTAGCGAACTGGGCAGTGATCTGGAGCCTGGAGCTATCAGTCTCGTAGGTATCCATGTCGCGGTGGACAGTGAAGTGAACTCCCGCTGCCGTGATGTAACCACGGGGGATGTGACGAAAACTGGACTTATCAAACCCCCAGTAGTCAGCACGGAGAACGGTGATACTCACGTACGCTGCCTGCTGCACTGCCATATCCACTGTGGACCCTACTGCCTCGTACTGGTGTGCAATGCTCCTGCCATCATCCGACAGAATGTAGACGATAGCCCGGTAACAAGTCTGGTCAAACTCTCGCTGGTGCTCGTAGACCTGGTACTCTGGTGCCCAATGGAACCCTAGATAGGTAACCATGTCTCTCAGCAACTCCGGAAAACCGGCGGTGCTCTCACAGCGAGTCATGCGAACCACCTGCGGGTAGTAGCTGAGACCCATCTGCAGATGATTTGGAATGTTTTGATTAGACTCCGGTAGATGAAAAGGATGTGGAAAACAACAACAAGGTTCAATGGACGAAAAGGATGTTGAAAAGAACATGATATTGAAGCAACATCGGGAAAACGAGACCAAAAGTCCTGAGGTACTACAGAGAACCCAAAACACGTGAAATCCTAACTTGAAAGTTTAGGGGAGAACAGAAAACAACGTTGCACTTCCTTACCAGAAAAGGGTGGGTGGGTGGGGAAAGAAGAAAAATGGCAGAATTCCTACTCTCACGTTTCATTTTTTCCTATATAGCTACAAAATAGTTTCTAGACTCAACTGCGACCAGTAAAAAGGGATCCTACAGGCAGACAGGCTCTGATACCATTTGTCGCACCCTGGGTTTCTAGAGGATACTCTCCGCACGAACTGGAAGTCAGGTGCTTGGATTATGGGGCAAACATGCTCCCACGTCCCAGCTTCCTGGTAGGCCTGCGCTTATGCGCGACAACACAAGCCCTGCTTCCACCGTCGAAGTAAACTATCCGCTAGGAACCTAAAGGCACTACTGTCGACGTACTTCATAATCAAACACGCACGGTACGTCAACAGTTTGGTACGAATGATAACACAGAATGTCTCTAAGACACAAAAGAATGAAACAAGTGCAACTGGCCTTCACTAAGGCAGAAAATATCGAATACAGTCATCCAGAGGACACATGTCCCAACATATCATCCATTACAACAGCGGAAGCAATCAAAGGGGTCTGAGTACAGACAAATCCATGGCTTAAGAAGCCTGAGAACATAAAGGAAAACGAAGCCCATCCACGTAGGTCTGGATCCTGCCCTGGTCCAGCTAACTACTCGTCTGCAGCGTCATCGAACTCCACAAAGTAGCCATCCTGGGAAGCATCGTAGTCGTAGTAGTACTCTGCGTAAACCACAGCCCCAACGGGGTCAGTACATCCAAGTACTGGCAAGCAAGACTCACAGTTCATCACGGAGTTACCCGTCAACACAAGCTTTGATGCTTGGGATCAACGGAAGAAAGGGGTGATATAAAAGTTGCTGCTGGCTGCACTAACCAACTACAGAAATATCTACAAGTTCCGGCTAACAGAAAAGATAAGATCGAGGATTGTAACCAACTGAAAGATAACTTCAACCAAACCCATCCTGGATCTCGCCCCTTATCCAAAGAAGCAATCCGAGGATAACTCACACAGTTGTGATAAGGTGAATCAAGTTATTGTGTGAATAACCTATTACTAGTCAAATTATTAATCATTGGGTGAAACATGATTGATCATTATGTTGAAGTTGTCCTGAGTACTTGTTAGCCAGTACTTTCACCAAGTAATCCATAACCGCGGAAAACACGGCTTCTCGAGAAGATTATCCCTGCAGGGTTGCACCAATTTGGCCGTACACTCATGAATATCCCGCCAGATGGGATGCCTCCCACCAAGCGGGGCACTCAACACAACCAACCATTCCTCGCATCAAGCCCAAAGAACCTTGGGCGCACGGCTAATCAAGCCCAGAAGAAAATGGACCATCATAGCACTCTAAGACCGTGTCCCCCTATATGCCGACTACGAAAGTTCCACCCTGCGCTGGGCTCGCAAAAACATGCATGCGGCAAATGGAAAACACGAACTAAATGAGGCGATTTGGACGAGATGCGAATCAGGTCAAGTTGAGGGGGGCGCCCATACTCGCTTCCCAAATGCGGGTAGTGCGCTCATCATGGATCAGTAGACAAGACCCTTTTCCTATTAGGGTCGACACTAGCAGGCTCCAAAACCACTCATGGGCCTCCTGCCGGTGCCTTATCATCAAATTATTATTACCATTAGCAATTAACAGGATTGATTGATTAATAACGAGCCCCGGTACAAGATAATAAGATAGTAACAGTAGTAACCGACAACAGACCCGAGTAAAAGCAACCCTAAGCATGCTAGATAATACTAAGGCACAAGCAAAGGCTGTAGGTATGGAGATGCTGGCAATATCATGGCTCAAGGTATCATGTGATGGGTTCGGAGGACAAGCAACGATACATAGGGCTAGCAATAGTAGACAAAAGATAGTATCGACAACAAGTGTGGAAAGGAACTCAATGATTCATGTGAGTGATAACTTGCCTGGCAGCTCAGCCTCGTACTGGGCTAGGTCCTGAGTAGTGGTGTCGTAAGGCTCGTCGGTACCAACGTCGTCGTCTAATCGAGAAGAAGCAAAAACAACAACGAAGGAAGACGGGCAATCAATACATGGCATAGGTGCACAAACATTGGATGATGCATGTCAGGTTTAATAGATGCACCAAAATAACTTGATTGACATGAAACACACGTTTAAATGGATTCCATATGCAAAGGGGTGCATATGGAAGCCCATGCTTGGAGTTGAATTAATTGTTCTATCACTAGGCATTAGGTGTAGTTGAATTAGTATGATGCATGCATGATGAGGAACAATAAGATAACAAGTTAATTGCAATTGGATTGATAGTTAATCATTTTAGAAAACATTAACAAGTTTGGAATTATTGGTACCTAATGGTGTTGAACAAGTATTGATTGTTTCCAACAATTTAAGGTATGCAAAACCAATTACAAATTTTATATTTGAAAAGTTTATCAAATTTTAGTTGGATTACATGTTTCACAATTTGAAATTGGACTTTGGATTAATTAATTATGAATTAAACAATTTTAAACAATTTTTAATTGAATTAAACAAGAATTAAATAGTTTGGGCAATTTAATTGTTCAAACCAGAAAACAAAATTTATATTTGAATAGAGCATTCAAAATGGTGTGAAAAACATATTTTATTTGTATTATTTGAAAACAGTATGAATTAGTTATGAATTATTTCAATTTGCATTTGAATTATTCAAATTTGAAATTTAAATGAATTTTGAATATTCAAAACAGAACACAAATTGCAAATTTGGAAAGATTACAAAATTTGGATCAGAATAGACATCAAATTTGCATTTGTTGGGTTCATATTTTAAAAGTTATTGAATTTTGAAGTTTATAGTTTATTCTGCCCATTTAAAAAGATTTTGGAAATTAACAGATTGCGTTTTTACTTTTGCTACCGAGAGGGCATACACCCGCTGCCACTGACGTGCGGGTCCAGGCCAGCGTGGCAGCCACGCAGGCGCCAGCGTGGACGGGGAAGAAAACCAGCAAAAGAAGGGGCTTTGCGTCTCCGGGGGTTCGACCCCGGGACCTCCGGGCCCGAGCGCAAGGAACGAACCACCTGCGCTGCGTTCGAATCGTGACAGTAACGGGGAGCGAGGGAGGATATGCTTCAATGTTCGCTAACTGAATTTTTGCACACGAAGTCTGAACTTCTGTCAGACACAGAGATCGTCGCCGGAGAAAAACAGAGCTGCGCCGCGGCTGATCGTGGTGCAGGGACGCTGCGGCTAGCGGGGCGTTTGTGCGTGAGGTGCTTGTGCTACTGGGGTGAACTAGGCGTGTTCGGTGCGTAGCAGAGAGGAAGAAAAGGGCGAGGTGATCACCGGGATGCTCACCGTGGGACTGCAGCTGCTCGTCGGAGAAACGAGGACGGCGGCGTGGTTCTGGATCCCCTCAAGCCCCACTCGGGTGTCGATGATGAAGGTGGGGGTGAGGCCTACCAATTCCCGCGCTTGGCCATCGTCGTTCGTCACCGGAGACGGCGCGCGCGGCCGGGGTTCAGAGAGGTTGCCCTCCGGCGAGATTCAGAGAGGGGAGTGGAGGTGGAAGCGATGGCGGCGATGGAGGGTAGCTAGGGGGGTGGCTAGGGTTTTGCGGAGGCAGGAGGAGCACGCGGTGCTTATATGGACTCGGAGGATGTGTACGGCGGCCATCGGGAGCTCCTGGAGGCGATCAACGACGGAGCTCAGCTCGTACAACTCTGACGTCACGAGAGGAGGACGAAAGCGACGGGGGAGAGGGAGTTAACGGGCCAGAGGGGAAAGAAACGGGCTGGGCCCTTAGCTGCTTAGCTGCTGTTGATCTCCTCTATGTCCTGTTTTTTTTTTTATTTTTTTTTTGCACTGTTTTTTTTTGTAGATTTGCTTTTGGATAAATTAGATAGGTTTTAGTGTAGATAAAAATTTGGGAAAAATTAGGTGAGCTTATTAAGTTAAAAGAAACCATTTGGTAGTTTAGGTTTTCAAAATTTCAACTGTTTTATTGCTGTTTCAAAATTGAACCAAAATAAATGAATTTTGCCATATTAATTATTATTTAGAAAATAGGTTGTTTTCAATAGGGTTTACCCTATAGTTTAGAATGTTTGATGAATACCAAAATGTGTTGAACACTAAGGATTCAAAAGGATTAATGAATTGAGATTTGTTTTGAGTTTGGAAAATACTTGGAAATAAAAGATTAACTTGGTTAATTGCTTTTAAGCAACAACTTAAAAGGTGGATTAAAAGGGATTGCTTGGAAACAAAGAGGTTTTTAAGTTTGCAATTCTTTAGTTGAAAGGCTGTAACAGACAAGTGTGAAAACAGTAATTGAAAACAAGTTTGAAATTCATATGAAAACAATGCAAACAGAAATGAATATGAGGATGATGATATGATGCATTGCTTAAATTAAACAAATAAATAAAAACAACTAAGGTTTTCATACTTGGATGTTACAATGACTTGGTGAAAGTACTGGCTAACAAGTACTCAGAACAACTTACACCTAACTAATGATAACTTGACTAGTAATAGTCTTACTGACACAATAACTTGAACCATCATTAATCCAACTGTGTGAGTTATCCTCGGATTGCTTCTTTGAATAAGGGGCGAGATCTAGGATGGGTTTGTTTGGAGTTAGTTGTTAGTTGGTTCCGATACGCTATCTTATCCCTCTTCTGATAGCCGGAAGTTGTAGCATGTTTCTGTAGTTGGTGAGTGCAGCCTGCTGTCGCATCTTTTGTACCACCCCTTTCTTCTGTTGAACCCAAAGCATCTGTACTTGGTGTTGCCGGGTACACTTTGGTGAATTGTGAGTCTTGCTTGCAAGTACGTTTATGTACTGACCCCTTTGGGGCTGTGGTTTCCGCAGACTACGTTTCCGAGGATCCCCATGGTGGCTACTACGTGGAGTATGACGAGGCTGCTGACGAGTAGATAGCGGACCCAGGCAGGATCCGAGACTTCGTGGATGGGCTCCGTCTTTTCGTTTCCGGCCTCTTAGGCCTATTTGGATCTTGTCTGTACTCAGACATGTTGGATGCTTCCGCTGTGTTGTAATGATGAATAGTTGGGACATGTGTCCTCTGGATGATTGTATTTGCTATCTCTGCTCTAGTGAGAGCTATTTGCAACTTATTTCTATTTATTTGTGTCTTAGAGATTTGTTGTGATATCACTTGTTCAAATGCCGTTGACGTACCCTGTGTGTATGTTTTGAAGTACGTCAATGGAAGTATCTGGATTTCTATGGGATGGTTTGCGCAGACGATGAATAGTAGAGAATGGTTGTCACACGTTTACGTGTTGGCCTGCTCATATTGAGATGCGGGTGCCGGTATGCCCCGTAAGCCATTCATCTACTGTTTAACGGATTGTGAGTATCCCCTAGAAGTCCGGGTGCGACAAATGGTATCAGAGCCTGTCTGCCTGTAGGATCCCTTTTACTGGTCGCAGTTGAGTCTAGAAACTATTTTGTAGCTATATAGGAAAAAATGAAACGTGAGAGTAGGAATTCTGTTCTTTTTCTTCTTTCCCCACCCACCCTCCCTTTTCTGGTAAGGAAGTGCAACGTTGTTTTCTCTTCTCACCTAAACTTTCAAGTTAGGATTTCACGAATCCTGGTTTCTCTAGGATGGTTATATCTACTAGACCATAGGAATGGAGGTGGTTGTGACATGATTTATCATGTTGCCTACTCACGATTGAGAACGGAGGCATGTAAGCCCCGGAAGCAGATCCTCTATTCCTTGAGCAGTAGATATTGATCCTTTAGAAGCCCGGATGGGTTTTTCCGTAGTACCTCAGGAGTGTTTTGTTCTCGTGTTTCCCTAATGTTGCTTCGATATCCTGTTCTTCTCAACATCCTTTTCGTCCGTTCAAACCTTGTTGTTGCTTCCCACTTCAGTTCTGCTACCGGCGTCTAATCAATAACGCTGTTTCACCCTTCTGGCCAGATAGTCTATTCTCCAAATGAATCAAATTCTATTCAGCTATACACCCTCAATGCAAAACCTCTACCTTTACTTGAAAATGTTCCGATGGTTTGCGAATTCCCTGACGTCTTTCCAGAAGAGTTGCCAGGAATGCCTATCGTCTTGAACGTCCAGAAAACTATCCAAGGTGCACGATGTGTTTCACGTGTCACACCTCAAGAGGATCTTCGCAAGAAGTATCCAGACCTTTTCTTTTCTCAGTAGGAATCTCGGGGCGCGATTCCTTCAAGGGGGGGCGTTTTGTAACATCCCAAGTATGAAAAATAGCCATTAGAATGTTTTTCTCTCTGTTATTTTATGTTTTGCATCATGACATCATGTTCATTGCATTTGTTTTGCTTGTTTTCCATTTGTTTTCCTCTGTTTTCCTTTGTTTTCCTTTGTTTTCTATTTGAATTTCAAATCAAATTTCAAACCTTTTGTTTCATACTTGTGCTGTTACAATTTTCAAATAAAATTATCCAAATCAAAACATCAAGTTGTTTCCATTGGACTATAAATTTCAAACCATCAAATTGTTTAAGTTTCAATAATTCATTTAATAGCAAATTCACTTAATTCAAATTCCTTTCAAATTCAATTAATTTTCCAAACAGCACCCCTTTTGAAATTTATGAAAATTACAAAAATCTCCTTTGTTTCAAGTTAACTTGAAATCAAAAAAATTAAATTGCTTAAGTTACTATTATTCACTTAATACCAAAATTACTCGATTTCAATTAAATTTACAAACAACAACTAATTTTGAAATTTTTGGAAAACCAAAGTTGCACTAAGTTGATGTTACAATAAATAAGCACTACAAAATTGTTCCTAATTTTTCTACTCCTAAAAACGCATCTATTCTTCTCTTATTCTTTTCTACAAAAAAAAAAGAAAGGAAAATTTTAAAAAGGAAAAAACCAAAGGGAGATGGGCAGGCCAGCCAGGCCCAGCCCACCATCTCCCCCTCAGGCCTGCTACCCCTCCCTGTTATCTTCTTCCTCGTACGGCTGGCCATCGAACCTGTCCACGTTGACAGAGAAGCAGCAGCAACGGCTGAGCAGCTCTCCTCCTCCCTTATCAACCCTAGCCCGAGCACCTTTTCCCCCTCGGTACCCTAGCTCCCTCCTTCTCCCTCTCCCCCGTCTCCATTCCCTCTTTCTTCCACCTCCCTCCCTGCATCTCTGTATCTCTGAAACTCTCACCGAACCACCACCTCCTGCATCTCCGTCGATCGCCGGCGACGTGATCCCCCTTAGCACGGGCTAACGGTGGGAATGAATTCCCCTCGGCGCCGCCTTCGTCCTCGACACCACCGCGGGCCCAGGGAGTAACCGGAGCGCCGCCGCCGTCCACGACATCGCCGGTCACCTCCCTGCACCGCCACCGTCTCCTTCTCCTTCGCCTCCCTCGCGGTGAGCCTCCCCCTCTTCTCCCCACTCTCTCTTCCTCCTCTCTGCTCACTCGGTAGCCCTAGCACGCACACGTCCTCCGGCGAGCAGCAGCCACTGCGAGCAACAGCGAATCACCGCCGGCGGCCTTCCTCCCTGTCGAGTTTCAGGTGACTGAATTTCAGTTCAGTTAAAAACGCGCACGATCTGAAGGTTAACCCCCCCCCCCCCCCCCGCTGCCTTTCCTGTCAACAATCGCAACACCACCGCAGTGGCAGTGTCTCACTGCGCGCAAGCAGAGGTGGTGGGTTCGAATCCCACCCCTTGGGATTAAACCCCTTTTTCTCCACCTTATTTTTCCAGGCCCTGCACAAATCCCAGAATCACAAACCAGTCCTTGTTATTATCTTCTAGGTCCCTGCAATTAAATTCTAAGTCCCCGGATATTGTTTAAAATGGCAGAATAATACCTAATCTTGGAAATTGCTTAAATAATTCATTTTAACTCCAATTTCAACATTTTAAATATGTTTTCAATACCAAATCAAATTCTCTACCCAAATATAATTTTTGTTTACTATTTTGAATATTTTAAATTGGTGAAATATTTGAAAACTTGTTCAATTCATTTAATTTTGCAAAATTCATAACTTGGGCATAAAAATTCCAAATTAAACAAACTAAATATGTTTTCCATTCAATTTTTCATGTACTTTGCAAATATCAACTTTGTTTGCTGTTTTAAATAATTTAAATTGCTGAAAACAACTGTTTCCTGATTAATGCATTTAAAATTGCCAAATTAATAACTTGCTCATTTTAAATCCATTTTCAACAAATAAAATATGTTTTCCATGCTAAATTAAACCACCTTTTCAAATATAAACTTTGTTTCATGTTTTGAATAATTAAAATTGGGTAAACAATTTAAACCTTGTTTAAATCATTTAAAAATGCTAAATTCATAACTTGGTCAAATTAATTTCTTTTGAACACATAAAATATGTTTTCAAACCATAAAAGTATAACCTTTTCAAATATGCACTTCATTTAATGTTTTGCACAAATAAAAATTCAAATAAGTTCATGCTTGAATCAAATTCATTTAAATCTTGTTCAAACTTGTTTAATCCATAAGTAATTCATCTTAATTCCTTTTTCAATAAGTAAAACATGTTTTCCACCTAAAATCTTGTGTTCTTCCTACTTATGAACTTTGTTATCTGTTTTGAACAATTAAACTTGGTGAAAACCACAAATGCTTGTGTAACACCTTTAAGAAGCAAAATTTCATAACTTCATAAATAAAATTCCAAACTTGGTAAACCTTATTTCAAATTGATCCTATTGTTGTTTTCTTTCTGTTTTCCTCATCCATGCATCATACTAATCCACTTTCACCTATTGGTTAGTTGTAGAACAATTATCTCAACCTTAACTCATGGACCTTTCCATATGCAATCCAATTGCATATGGGTCCATTTAAACATGTTATCTTGTCAACTAGTTTATTTTGATGCATCAATTAAATTGACATGCATCATCCCATGTTTGTGCATTATGCCATGTTATTGATTGTTTGTCTCTCTGTGTTGTTTGTTTGCTTCTTCTCGGATAGACGACGACGTTGAGACAGACGATACTTACGACACCCCTTCAGAGGATTTAGCTCAGTACCAGGCTGCTGAGTTTGCAGGCAAGTATTCACTCACATAAACCATTGTGTTCCTTTCCACACTGGATACCGATACTTTCCTTTGTCTATTCTGCTAGCCTTATGAATCGTTGTTGGTGTTCCGAACCTATCACATGTATCCTTTTAAACCCTGATATTGCCTCACCTCCACTCCTATAACCCCATTGATTGTGCCTGTGTCTTACTAGCATGCTTAGGGTTGTTTTTGCTCGAGTATGCTGTCAGTTACTTTCTGTTATCATATTCTATTATGTTCTGGGGCTCGATGTTAAACAATCAACCTGTTAATGTTTGGGTAATAATAATTTGCTGATAAGGCACCGGCAGGAGGCCCGGCGTGGTTTTGAGGCCTGCTAGTGTCGACCCTAATTAGGAAAAGGGTCTTGTCTACTGATCCATGATGAGCGCACTAACCGCATGTGGGAAGCGTGTATGGGCGCCCCCCTCAATTTGATTCGATTCGCATCTCGTCCAAATCGCCTCATTTAGTTCGGGTTTTCCATTTGCCGCATGCATATGCAGGTGCGAACCCTTGGTACCAGGGTGGAACTTTTGTAGTCGGCATTTAGGGAGACACGTTCTTAGAGTGCTATGAGGGTCCCCTTTTCTTCGTGGGGCTTGATTAGCCGTGCGCTCGATTGCACGGGGTTCTTTGGGCTTGATGCGAAGAAGAGTTGAGTTGTGTTGAGTGCCCCGCTTGGTGGAAAGGCCTTTCCATCTGGCGGGTTATTCTTACGTGTACGGCCAAATTGGTGCACCCCTGCAGGGTAAATCTTCTCGAGAAGCCGTGTTTTCCGCGGTTATGGATGACTTGGTGAAAGTACTGGCTAACAAGTACTCAGAACAACTTACACCTAACTAATGATAACTTGACTAGTAATAGTCTTACTGACACAATAACTTGAACCATCATTAATCCAACTGTGTGAGTTATCCTCGGATTGCTTCTTTGGATAAGGGGCGAGATCCAGGATGGGTTTGTTTGGAGTTAGTTGTTAGTTGGTTCCGATACGCTATCTTATCCCTCTTCTGATAGCCGGAAGTTGTAGCATGTTTCTGTAATTGGTTAGTGCAGCCCGCTGCCGCATCTTTTGTACCACCCCTTTCTTCCGTTGAACCCAAAGCATCTGTACTTGGTGTTGCCGGGTACACTTTGGTGAATTGTGAGTCTTGCTTGCCAGTACGTTTATGTACTGACCCCTTTGGGGCTGTGGTTTCCGCAGACTATGTTTCCGAGGATCCCCATGGTGGCTACTACGTGGAGTATGACGAGGCTGCTGACGAGTAGATAGCGGACCCAGGAAGGATCCGAGACTTCGTGGATGGGCTCCGTCTTTTCGTTTCCGGCCTCTTAGGCCTATTTGGATCTTGTCTGTACTCAGACACTTTGGATGCTTCCGATGTGTTGTAATGATGAATTGTTGGGACATGTGTCCTCTGGATGATTGTATTTGCTATCTCTGCTCTAGTGAGAGCTATTTGCAACTTATTTCTATTTATTTGTGTCTTAGAGATTTGTTGTGATATCACTTGTTCAAATGCCGTTGACATACCCTGTGTGTATGTTTTGAAGTACGTCAATGGAAGTATCTGGATTTCTATGGGATGGTTTCCGCAGACGATGAATAGTAGAGAATGGTTGTCACACGTTTACGTGTTGGCCTGCTCATATTGAGATGCGGGTGCCGGTATGCCCCGTACGCCATTCATCTACTGTTTAACGGACTGTGAGTATCCCCTAGAAGTCCGGGTGCGACAAAAGCCTCATGCCCCGTGAGTGTGAAAACCTACTCCATGATTACTCAACTTAAGATTCCTAATAAGATTTGTACAATCATAATAAGTATTAATGACATCATAGAGAACCACAAAGAGGTACCTCTTGCCCCATGACATGGAAACAAGCCCGTGTTACAATGACAAGATAAACAAACGGAGTAGACTCATCATCCTTTTTATTTTCATTCACTATTATGCATAGCTTCTTATTTTATTATAGGGTGTGTTGTAGAGTCACTCAAGTTGTAAGTAAATTTTCACCATGATAAGGCATGGCTTGGGTTAGCGGCCCAATGCGTTTCTCTAGTCATATAGATACTTACTCATCAAAACTGACTATTCCTCTATTTCATTTCGGCATGGCAGGAGTCCAAAAACAAAAGTACATGATATCAACCAAATGTAAAAAAAATTGTGCAATGTTGAAAGCTTTCCGGTGATACACGTTTATAGCTAGCTCCCAACCACACACTTGTCAAACGCAAAACTTGTGGCTCCCATTATTGGGTCATGTTTATTAGATGCATAAAAAGTAAAGTGTGCCTTCAAAAGTTCGTGAGAGTCCTATCCCAAGTTCAACCCATGACAATTAATAAAGTGAATATCTTAATTTAGAACATAAATAACACAATAACATGGTAAACATACTCGGAATAGAAATGAAGCTAATGGGAAGATATGGTGGACTCACTGGAAATACTTGGCTAAGGAGTGTTGGAAACAAGTTTTTACTTGTTGGAATTTTTAAATTTTTGGGCTAGCAAGAGGGAGATAGTTGACCAGCTACTATGCATGCATATGTCCATAGAACTACTCATTTCATGACAAACTAAATAAACCAGCAATTAACATCAAGGACATGAATAAGAGATAGCTCAAGACAACATTATTGCAAATTTCTACACATAAAAAGCCTATAAATCATGCAAACATATGTAGCTCTTCAAATCAACCATGGCATCCCTATTCCAAGTCATAATACTAGCATCCAATACATTCCAACCCCAAACTCCAGTAGCTCAATCTCATATAAAATGATGGTGGTGGTCTTATCGAAACAAAAATAAAAACAAAAACTAGACGCTTCAAGTCTCTACGATAAATGCTTTGCTTAGAAAAACAGAAAGTAGACGTGTGCTAACCAAAAGAGTGTAGCTCCAGTGGGGCGTTCATCACATCCCCAAGCTTATGGATTTCACCATTCTTGGATGTCTTGAGGCGCAGCTCCTCTATTCCCTGTGAAAAAACTTCACAAAACATGTTTCTCCCGTTCTTTTTCCGTGGGGTGAGATTAGCAAGGACAAACAAATCACATGCTTGCTGTGAAAAATTTCAAATCAAATGCTCCAGTAGATAGAAAATAAGGTTCATTATGTTGTATGTTCACTCTCTTGCTTGAAAGAATCATGGAAATTCGATTCCCAAGCCCAAAGAGTGCATAAAACAAAAGAAGGCAGAATTTGTCCAGAAAAGCAGCAGCAGCAAAACGAACGTTTTTCCCTAAGCTAGACTCGTCAAAAAATTAAGCCAATTTTTGTGCTTACAGAGGACGAAAAGTTGGAGAACATACTAAAAAATTATCTCAATCCGACATAAACGTAAAATCATACGGTGAGCAGACTCGTGCTGAAACAGAAATTTCATGCACTAGGATGGCAACTTATAAGTCCAAATGGGTTTGACTTGACTCTTTATTGAAAACTCCAGAATTAAAACAAAAAAACTAATCTCTTGAGACAGCAAGAGGAAACTAGGAAAATCCAAACAAAAACAACCGGGTTGCCTCCCGTAAAGCGCTTTCTTTATAGCCATATAGCTAGGCTTTACTTACTTGATAATCAAGAGGGATAAAACTCATGAGGGAGGTTGTTCTTCAGCGTGCCCCTCTTCCTTGGGAAGTGATCCATGCTTTTCTTGTGAGGGAATTGAAACTTGACATTCCCTTCCTTGTAGTCTATGATTGCACCTGTAGTACGAAGAAAAGGTCTACCCAAAATAATAGGACTAGGGGATTTATCCCCCATATCCATAATAATGAAATCAACGGGTACGAAAGTCATGTGCAATTCAATCATAACATCTTTTACTTGTCCTATAGCATATTTAGTAGAGTTATCAGCAAGTACAAATTCACTTGGGCACTTTTCTAAATTTTCTAGTTCTAGCAATTCATATAATTCTTTAGAGAGTATCGATACACTAGAACCTAGATCTAACATAGCATGGTGAATTTCTTTTCCAATTGAAACTAGCACCTTGGGGATCCATGCATCCCCAAGCTTAGGAGGTATCGTGGCCTCATTTGTGTACCTAGCAATTTTTTCTTGCAAGACATGATTAGCAATATAAGATCCAAAGCCAGGTTGATTAACATTTATAGTGGGATCACTAGCAAATTTTTGTAGAGTAGCAATAAGTTCTTGCAAGCTACTTTTTTCTAAATCAAGCAATGGATCCTTAATTTCAGTAAGCATCATAATTTCATATACTTTACTCTCTAATTTAGCTAGCATGCTTGATTCATGTGGACTAATTTCATCTTTGCTAGCAAGATAAGACATATATGGAAGTAAATATTCAGGGTACTTCACTATTTCATTCAAAGTTTCTTCTAAGCTAGTAGGGACATGCTCACTTGTATTCTCAGCAATATGATCAATATTTTCAATAATAGGAGCAGCAATAGTAATAGAATTCATTCCTACACTAGGTTGTGCTTGTGGATTTCCTGCTGACATGCTTAATAGAGTTGCTTGATTATCAGCTAATTTTGACAATGATTTATCTAAATTCGAAGATTGAAGTTGCAATCCTTTAATATCACTACTAATGGATGCAATAGACTTATTTAACTCATGTATCATAGCATTGTGACTAGCAATTTGTTCCATAAGCAATTTATTATATTCAAAAATTTCACTAGAAGGCTTCCACTTATTTTCATTAGCATTAGGATATGGAACAAAAGGTTTATTTGGCACATAAGGAGGTTTACTATATGAATTGTAAGAATTACCAAAACCATTGCTACCATAATTCCTAACAAAATTAACATCCACACTTTCAGAATTACTACCAACTAGCTCCTGCAAAGGCACATTCTCCATATTTTGTTTATTAATAAAAGCAAGAATAGTGTCCATTTTGGAAGACAAATCATTGGTTTCTTCAATTGAGTTAATTTTCTTAGTGGGATTGGGTGCTCTTTCAGTATTCCATTGACTATAATTTTGCAATATGCTTTCTAATATGCTCTTAGCCTCACCTACAGTTTTACTCATAAAGGCACCTCCAGCAGCATAATCAAGTATATTTCTAGACATGTAGTTTAGACCATTATAAAAAGAGTATAGTATGGTCCATTCATTTACTCCATGTGATGGGCATGTTCTAATTATTAATTTAATTCTATCCCATGCCATGGCTACATGTTCATTATCATTTTGCCTAAATGAGAGGATATTATTCCTATTTTGCAAAATTTTAACGGGAGGATAATATTTCTTAATGAAAGTATCTTTTAAATCATCCCAAGAATTTATACTAGTTGTAGGTAGTGAAATTAACCATTCTTTAGCCTTTCCTCTAAGTGAAAAAGGAAATAATTTCAGTTTTAAAACACTACTTTCCATATTTTTAAATTTTTGCATATCACATATTTCCATGAAATCATGAAGTTGCATAGAGGCATCCTCCATAGCACTACCACCAAATTTCTCTCTAGTAATTAAATTCAATAAACTAGGACTTACTTCATAGCTTTCAGCTTGTATTTCAGGTGTAGTAATTGGCCTAGCAATGAATTGGTCATTGGGTGTATTTGTGTAGTCACTTAATTTAGTTCTATCACCCATTTTAACAGTTTTTATGTAATTTTTTATTTTTTATGCAAAACTGAAAAGTAAAGTAACTAGGCAAATTCGAAATACTAAAATAAACTAGATAACTAAATGCAAAACTAAAATGCAAACTAAAATAAAATATGCAAGACAAAACAAAAACAAGAACAAAAACAAAACAAAAACAAAAACAAGACAAGAAACAAAACAATCTACTTGAAAGAAGGTGGAGATAGAAAGGACGGTACTCACGTAGGTGCAACCTCCCCAAGCTTAGGTGTTTGCACACCTTGTTGGTGATGAAGACTTCTTGTGAGCTCCCTTGGACAACTCCTTCACCTATGAATCCCCGGCAACGGCGCCAGAAAAACGCTTGATGGCTAGGTTGAGACTCCAAGTGCAGAGTGTGTAGCTAGTGGCAAGCCTTCTTCCCCACGAGGGTGACTCGAGGGTTTATATCGAACTCTTGGGGAGCCAGTATTTCAGCAGTTGTCTTCCAAGCTTCCTCCAGGATCCTGCAAACAAATAGAGAGTTTTGTGCCCTCAACCACACCAAGTGGTTGTCAAGCACAAGGTGTGAGACTTCTAAATTGCAATGCAAAACTGAAAGTAAATGTGCAATAATTAAATCTACTACTAAATGCAAATGAGAAAATAAATATGCAATGGATTGTTTTTGTATTTTTGTGATGCAAGTGGTGATGGAGATAATGTAAATTCGAATTGGAGATTCAAGTAAAGTAAAGTGCAAGTAAAGTAAATTGCAGCAAAGTAACTAGAGTGTTTTCTTATAATTAAAATAGGACCGGGGTTCATGGTTTCACACTTGCATTCTCTCAAATAAAGTGGTAGACGGTGGACATAAAGAATTACATGTGAGATTACAATACCATGTTTAACATTGAGTACTTTCATATGGGCATCACGTCCTAGCATAGAGATCTCTACGGTCATATTGATCCCTCTTATACTCCACCAAGATGCGAAATAAATCATAACACCTCGATAATTAAGGAAAAACCAGAGTATAGCTTTAAGCAATGTGACATGAAGTTGAAGTAAGAACTTGCTAGATCTAGTCATGGAGATTGATTAGTGTCACTTCAAATCCCCGGTAACAAGGTACTCCTTTTTATCCCTAGTGAGGTAACTAAGAAAGGTTTAACAAAACCTAAGTGGATCGCTGAACTTCTGTCACTTTCACAGCACTAGCCACCCCTCGTTACTCCAACTAATGCACCCATCACCCACACACGCTCTCAAGAACTAGATTGATCAAAGCTAGCAAATAAGAACGGGGTACATAAGATACATCTACTCAAATAACTCAAGAGAAACAATTGCAATATCAGATTCAATAACTCATAGAAAAGATCCACCACATAGGAATTACAACGGTGCCCGTAATCATGTGAGGCAGCTCAGACGGATCTAATTAGTGAAGCACATAGAGAGAGAGATACAAGTGCTACTTCCACAAACCCATAGCCCTGGGGTGGACTACTCCCTCTTCATGGAGATGTCGATGGAGACGACGTTGGAGGGGTAGGAGATCACACCGGCGGCGCCCCACCGGAGTTTTCCCCCTCCAATCTGGAACTTCTGGTCTCTGTTTCGGTGTTTCGCCGGCGCTCCTCTCCGTAAGGGTACGGGGACCCTTTTTATAGTCGGTTTTAGGTCAAGACGGAGTCCATAAGTCGAAGATGGAAGGAATTGGGGCCACAGGGGCCAAAAGGGGGTCTCTCACGCGGCCAAGGAATCTGGCCGCGTGGAGGGTCCTCTTTTGGGCCTCCTTGCCCAATTCTCATGGATCCTTTGCCCGCAAGTCTTCTCCTTCCAAAAAAAATGACCCCCGCAGATTTTCAGGTGATTTCGTGGAAGTTTGCCCCCTGAAACGTCAAAAATATAGAAAACGGGGTTTCTGACAGGCAGGGTTAATTCCATAAAAGTTGGGGGACTTTATAATTTAGTCCCAAAATACTATAAAACATTGAATTATACCCTTATATGATGCAATATGTAATAGAAAACCATGTGAAAATATGCAAAATTCATCTATGCATTTTACATGCATCAACATTCGAAAAGCCACGGTTGTTGCATCTTGCTTGCTCTCACTTTCTAACGGTGGCTTGTACTCGAAATGTGGATATTAATCACCCACTCATGGTGAGACATTCCGAATTCTCTATTGTGACGACCAAGAAAACATGGTCTCCTAGATTTCATCCAGACCTTGACCGATCACAATGGCCGGAGTATCATGGAATTCAACTATGTCCCGATCTGATATGGAAGGTGATCAAACAGGGAAGACGGAAGACAAAGCGTTTTAGGGGTGACATGGACGGTTGGGGCCGTGGTGGGAGAGAATGTCGCAACGACCAATTCCAATAGCCTCGTGAGAGAACACGTTGTGGGAAGTGCAATATTGTGGGGCACAACTCAAGAACATGCACCCAAGGAAAGAGAGCAAAGGGAAATGAAGCAAGCACAAGCCAACATGTTGGTATCCAAGCAAGAAACATCCAACATGGTACTCCTAGACAACCTTGTGGTCCTATCCAACAAGCTTCTAGTAGCCAACAAGCTTCAACACAACAAAGAGTGAGCCAACAAGCTTCTAGTATCCAACAAGCTCGAACAACACAAGGTTCGACCCAACAAGCTCCAACACAACATAGAGTGAGGCAACAAACTCCTAGACAACACAGAGGGAGGCAACTTGGCCTTCCGATAGGCCATGGTGCTTTTAGAGGACGTGGTGGCTATGGAGGCCATGGCGGTGGTAGAAGAGAGAGTATAATAGGATACCTACGTGGACCATATCCGTATGTACATTATTTTTAGTTTTGCATTAAAACTGTTTCTACTTTTGCCTTCTTACTAACTCATATATTTTGTAGGTATGGCGGCGTCTCAACCCAACAAGGCACCAATGAAATAGGTGGATGACTCGGACGACGAAGGCGAGAAGACGAACTTTTTGGAGGTGGGTTTGAGGAGGGTGAAAGAGCAATATGCTAAGGAACGTGCGAGTAAGGAAAAGGAAGATTTTTAAGAGAGGATGGAGAGCAGGTTCCAAATGAGATTGTATTGGGACCGTGAGAAGAAAAGGAGGGAAAAGCAGCAAAGCAACGTCAGAAAGATGCTGAAGAGAGATGGAAGAAATCCCTGGCTTTGGAGGCCGCAAGGAGAGAGAGGGAGAGCAACATATTTAGGGAGAGGGTGCTTCGAGAGGCTCGCCTTGCAAGGGAAGAGGAGGAGGAAAAATAATGCACTTCTAAGAGGAAGGAGAAGGGAAAGGGACCTTCCTATACACAGTAGAGCTATGCTCTATGTGAGCTTGATGTGTTTTGAACTATGTGTAACACCCCAAAATTTGCTAACAAAAGTGTGTGGTGTTGTGTTCATTCCATACATGCATGAAAACAAAATTGAAACCAATTTAAATTATGAATTTAAATGGTTTGAGAAAAATCCCACAAATAGTACCTCTTTTGGTTTCCAAAATCTTGTACTGAAAAATAATTCAATTTCACCAAAGAAAAACATGGCAAGATTGGAAATTTTGTGAGCTTTCCAAAAAAAATTGCCAAATTTTATTCTTTCAAAAAGGCCCCCAAATCTTCTTTTTCTGTCTGTTTTCAGCCCCAGGAGGACCTCTCTGCAAATTTCCAGATTCCATAGGGGGTTTTCGGGAATTGTTTTCTTTTCTTCTTTCTTCTTTCCGTCCGGCCAGAAGGACGAGGAAGAAGACGACCGTCGCGCCAGCGCCACCTCCGGCTTCCGACGTGGAGAGAGGGTAAGGACCCCCTCAGGAGCCGTCCGGATCGTGCACACGCCGCAGAAACCCTCGCTCGCACGCCTCCTCTCTCTCTCTGCTCCTCTCTGCAAACCCGAACCCTACCCGAAACCTTACTGCCCGCCGGCCGCCGTCGTTTGCCGCCGTTCCCGGCCACGTCCGACCGATTGAAGGTGACCAGGAGGAGCGCCTGGTCCTTCTCTAACTCTCCATCCACCCTCGCTTGGCGGGATGCCTCCAGGCGCACGGATCGACGGCTTCTGTCCGAGCTCCGGCCGCCGCGGAAACCTCACGCCGTCGTCGATTACGGCCCCATCTTTCTCCTTCGAGCATCCCATGAGCTCCGCAGTGAGCTGGTGAGCCTCCCCATACCCTCTAATCGCTCCCTCTCCCTCTGGTTCAACTCCCCGATGAGCTCCGCCGTGCGCCGCCGCAGTTGGTGGTCGCCGGAGTAGCTCCGGTGACCTTATGGTCCTCCCGCCGCCACCCCTAAACTCCCCTTGACCCCCTCAACCGAATGAACCACGCCCCGCGGGCCAATTCTTGCTCGATCGAGCGAATTGCTCGCCAGCAGAGCCTCTGTGACCATGATGACTTCATCCCGATGTCATAATGACGTCATATCTCTGCTTTGTCTGTTTCCAGAAAAATGAATAATATTGTTTATTTAATAACTTTTGTTATATATCTCAGAAAAATAAAATGAAAGTATGGGAATGTTCAGAAAAATGTAATCTACCCAAATATGTCATATTCAATCATGTTTGAGAAATTTGAAAAATGACCTCTATTTAATGTTATTTAATTCTTTTAAAATGGAGAAATAAGTTTTTATTCAATAAAATTAGAAAAATAAAAGTTATATACCATTTTGCTCAAAATGACAAATGCAATATGTTTATGATGTTTTTAAACCCATTTGAGCTTTTAAAATGCTACCTACTTCCACAATCGTCCGAAGTACCCCTCCGGGGTCTATTTCGGGTTAATTTCAGTAAAAATGTTTAACTCACATACGAACCCTAGCAACCCAACGAACATGTTTAGGGCTTTATTTCAGTGCATTAACTTGCTCATGCATACATATTGCGCATTGCATCGATGCCATGTTTGATTATTGTTTTTCTCTTTCGGTGTTGTTTCCCCCTCGGTAGAACGTGACTCCGAAGAGAAGGCCAGCAATCAAATGGTGAATACTTGATCCTAACCGACAAGTCAAGCACTTATTCCAGAAGATCTTTATCTGGTTTTCTTATAACCAAGGCAAGCATAACCTCTTATCTGCTCATATACGTTTTCCAACAACATTTGATCTCGTATTTTGCATTTTGATCCCAAAGTATTTGATGCTAGTAGACATAGTTCACCTATATGCTGCATTGCCTCAATATCCTGATCCACTGCTCCTAGCCGCCATAGAATTGCTTGTGCGCATCGCCAGAGCCTCATATCTGCTTCGCTTAGTCATACATGTTTGTTTACCTCTGCTCCATCCGGTTGATGAATCAGAGTTGGGATAACCTAGTATGATATGATGACGTGGTGAGATGAGCATTGTGTGGTTAACTTGACTAAGGCTTGGATGGCAGGCCACTTGGGAAGTGGTTCTTTGTCCTGTACTTGCCAAACCTAGGATTAAGGTCTCGCCGCGGAAACCAAGACTGAGCGTGCAACCACACGCGCGAGCCAATGAACCTCGCTCGACTAACTAACTTGTTTGGCCACATCCATGAGTCACGTAGTTTGCTATTTCCATCTGCGTGTGAGTCAGAAAACGATTTGGAGAAAAACTAGGGCGTGAACGGGACAAGTGATGTACGTACACGGATCTTGATCCCGACTCACAGAATAGGTGCCGTCAGGAGGTGGCCAACTCCCTGTTGACGGGGTGGCCCTGTTTGGGTTGACTCATGGATAGGGTCGAGCATGGTAAAGGTCGGAGCCAGCCACCCTCTGTCGCGCTCCATGGAAGAGCGTACATGTGGCGCTAAGAGTCGGAGGGTACGTGTGGGTAAAGTGTACCACCCTGCAGGGATAAATCTTTCGGAAAGCCGTGTCCACGGTTAAGGACGACTTGGTGAATGTCACGAGGTCATAGATAACTTGAACGTGGCATAAAATATGTTGGCAATGATTGAAGGGTGCCTCCTCGGAGATGCCGAGAGGGGTGATCCTTGTAGCATGTGAGATGCTGGGAAATAATGTTGGTGGATTCAAAAGATGGTGATTTCAGTAGTTGAGTAGTCTTCTCATTTGTTTTGAAAACCCTCTCCGAGACGTGCTATTCTTCCTCGATTTGGAAAACAAAGACTGCTTTACGCAAAACAGCCTTCATAAAACCTTTCTGAAGATAGCAAATATATAATAGGTTAATTAAGTCTTGTTGAGTACCACCCGTACTCAGGTTTGCTTAATTTGGTTCAGGTGGAGTTCGTCACTTCAGTGGTGGTTCAACGTGGACATCGACGAGTAGTTTGGGGTTCCCAGGTAGCATCCTGGAATCTATGGGCTGGGACGTCGCCTTATGTTGCGGCCTCTTAGGCCTTTTTGGTTCTTGTTGATTAGCAACATAATTTGCCTTCCGTTGTCTGATGTAATGTTGGGTCGTGTGACCTCTGTTTGTAAACTATACTCTAGTAACACCTGTTTAATAAAGCTTCATGTTTAGAGTACCGCTTTGATCGGTTGTTGGTTTCGAGCTCATTGTTATACAGTTTTGGCTATGCCTGCATAGTTGTCGCAGTCGAGGGGTTGTGGAGCCGATGATCCATGCCCGAGCCCGCCTGCCGATGTGATCGGCCTGGGGCGAGGTAACCCTAGTAACCCTCGATTGTTGTTGCACTTTCTGGACACATAGCATCTCTGTATAGCTTTGGTCCCGTTTCCTTCAGTTTCATACGATTCGTGGACGCTTTGATATGCATAGTTGGTTATGACTAGCATGGATACAAGGAGTAGTAGACTGGGGATCCGGACTACGTGCCGATGAATCCAGTCTGCCTGTCGTTGTTTGTTGCGGTCGGGGCTAGTAACCCTGAAGCCCTTGTGAGTCCATGGCTAGGAGCACATAACAGTATGTATATCTCTGGGTCCGAGGTCGCGACACTATGCTCCCTAATGTGGTTGTGAACTATGTCTATTTATTTTGAACCTTGTCGCATATCGGCCTATTTTCCTTCGTGTTGTCGTGAACTATGTGAAACTATGCTCGTGGACTATTGATACGTCCATTTTTTATCACTATTTAATGTCATAATTTTCTGTTATTCATCGATATATTTCATGTTATGATGCATCCCTTATGTTGTTTTATCTTATCTTGCATGTTTTATAATTTTTGGAGAATAAACACCGGGACCAGGAAATTGATGGAAAAAGCACCGTCGAGATACCATATTTCAGAAGATCAGAAGAATAAGTGGGACACCGGGGGTGTCCTAAAAGTTCAGAGGAGGAACCCAACCAGAAGGAGAGCTAGAGGGGGTCCACCAGGGGCCCACACCATGGGGTGGCGCGCCCTCCCCTTTGTCGCGCCACCTAGGGGTGTGACCACCCTGGCCCACCTCTGTAATATCCAAATTTTGTTACCAAAGGGTTGTGGTGTTGTGTTCATCCCATACATGCATGAAAACAAAAAATTTAACCATGGTTGAAACAATTTAAATGGTTTGAGAAAAATCGCACAAATAGTACTTGAAATGGGTTTCAAAAATGTTGTACTGAAAAATAATTCAATTTCACCAAAACATTACATGGTGAGATTGCATTTTTGACAAGCTTTCCAAAACTTATTTTTGCCAAATTTTTAGTTTGCAAAAGGGCCCTAAAAAACCTTGTTTCTTCTCAGTTTTTAAATAGAAAGGGGTTACTTTGTAATTTTTGGAAACATCCCGGGGGTTTTCACAAAAATGCTTGTTGTCTTCTTCCTCTACGTGAGGCAGACAGGCAGCTCGTCGGAGATGCTGCCACGCAGCTGCCTGTTCCCCTACTCGCGCGGGTGACCCCCAGGAGAGATGGCGTGCCCCTCCTCTCGCTCTCCCTCGCCGTTACTCTCTCCCTCTCTCTCTGTAACCTCCCTCCGAAGCAAACCCTAGCTCGCCGACGGGCCGCCGGTCGCCGCCGTCGTTCCCGGCCGTCCCCAACCCACCCGCACACACCACCGTCCTCCCCTAGACCTCCTCTATCTCCTCAAGCTCGCGGAGAAGCAGGGAAGCCCGGGGAAGGCCCAATTTCGTTGACGTTCACCGCCATGGCCGCCGGCAAAATCCGGTCATCGCCGTCGATTGCGGCCTCCTCTGACTTCAACGACCACCTCATCATCCTCAGGGTGAGTTCCCGGTCCGAGAGGGCCTCCTCCAGTCCTTCCCCGTGCTCTGAGGCGAACTGCCATCGAGCGCCGCCGCCGGTTGCCGCTCCACCGCTTGTCAGCGACTCCCTGGCGACGCAAATATAGCGGCGCGGCTACCAGCATGTTCACCTTCACCTCCTCCATCCCGTGGTTACCTCCAATCGCCGAACCGCGCGCTCATTCAATCAATTGGACGGGATCAGAGCCGGTTGGGAATCACTGACGTCACAATGACGTCATCCAGACGTCATATTTCTGTTTTCCTTTTCAGCAGAAAATATTTAATAATTCCAGAAAAATGATTAAATTTAGTAGTTGAATAGCTATTAAAATATTAATTAGAAAAATAAAGTAAAAATATGGTTTTGACCAGAAAATGTAAGTTACCCAAATATAACATTTTCACACATGTTTGAGAAAATCCAAAAATGAGCATTTATTTAATGTTGTTAATTCATTTAAAAATAGAAAATAAGTTTTTATTCAATAAAATTAGAAAATTAAAAGTTATATACCAAAATGCTTAAAATGAAAAATGCAACCTAGTTATGATGTTTTCAAACCCAATTGAGAACTTTAACTTGTACTCATGTTCATAATCACCCGAACTGTCCTCCGGGGTCTATTCCGGGTTAATTTCAGTAAAATTGCATAATTTTCATACGAACCCTAGCAACCATATCTTCATGGTTAGGGTTTTATTACAGTGCATCAACTTTCTCATGCATACATATTGCACATTGCATCGATGCCATGGTTGATTGTTCTTCTTTGTTTCGGTGTTGTTCCCCCTCGGTAGAGTCCGACTCCGAAGTGAAGGCCAACAACTCCAATGGTGAATACTTGATCCTAACCGACAAGTCAAGCACATATCCGAGAAGAAATATCTATTGGTTTTCTTATAACCAAGGCAAGCATAACCTCTTATCTTCTCATATATTTTTTCCAACGTCATTTGATTCTCGTACTCTGCATTCGATTCCAAAATATTTGATGCTAGTAGATATAGTTCACCTATATACTGCATTGCCTCAGCATCCTGATCTACTGCTCCTAGCTGCCATAGATTTGCTTGTGCGCATCGCCAAAGCCTCATATCTACTTCGCTTAGCTTTACATATTTGTTTACCTCTGCTCCATCCGGTTGATGAATCAGAGCTGCGATAACCTAGTATGACGTGGTGAGATGAGCATTGTGTGGTTAACCTGACTAAGCCGAGGACGGGAGGCCACTGGGGAAGTGGTTCTTTGTCCTGTACTTGCCAACCCTAGGATTAAGGTCTCGCTGCGGAAACCAAGACTGAGCGTGCAACCACACGCGGGGCCTAACAGACCGCGCTCGACTAACTAACTTGTTTGATTCTATCCGTGAGTCACGTAGTTTGGGAGTTCCATCTGCGTGTGAGTCAAAAACCTTTTGGAGGTGTTTAGGGCGTGACCGAGACAAGTGATGGACGTACACGGATCTTGATCCCGACTCACAGAACAGGTGCCGTCAGGAGGTGGCCAACTCCCTGTTGACGGGGTGGCCCTGTTTGGGTTGAATCATGGATAGGGCTCGACAAGGTAAAGGTCGTGGCCAACCACCCTCTGTCGCGCTCCATGGACGAGCGTACATGTGGCGTTAAGAGTCGGATGGTACGTGTGGGTAAAGTGTACCACCCTGCAGGGATAAATCTTTCGGAAAGTTGTGTCCACGGTTAAGGACGGCTTGGTGAATGTCGTGTGGCCATGGATAACTTGAACGTGACGTAAAATATGTTGACAAGGCATGGAGGCAATAGATGAAGGGTGCCTCCTCGGAGATGCCGAGAGGGATGATCCTTGTAGCATGTGAGATGGTGGGAATTGATGTTGGTGGTTTGAAATGATGATGATCACAGTAGTGAGTTTCTCATCTGTTTTGAAAACCTTCTATGAGACGTGTTGTTCCTCCTCGATTTGGAAAATAAAGATTGCTTTACGCAAATCAACCTTCATAAAACCCTTTACGAAACCAGCAGATATATAATAGGTTAACTAAGTCTTGTTGAGTACCTCCCGTACTCAGGTTTGCTTAAATTTGGTTCAGGTGAAGATCTCACATCGGTGGTGATTCAAGGTGGACATCGACGAGTAGTTTGGGGTTCCCAGGTAGCAGCTTGGAATCTATGGGCTGGGACGTTGGTTTCGAGCTCATTGTTATACAGTTTTGGCTATGCCTGCATAGTTGTCGCAGCCGAGGGGTTGTGGAGCCGATGAATCCAGTGTGCCTGCCGTTGTTTGTGGCGGCCGGGGCTGGTAACCCTAAAGCCCTTGTGAGTCCATGGCTAAGAGCACATAACATTATGTATATCTATGGGTCTGGGGTCGTGACAAGTCATGGTATCAGAGCAGGACTGCCTGTAGGAAAACCTTACTGGTTGGTCGATGTTGAATCTAGAGTTTGTGAAAACTATTTGAAACCCCAAATGTATTGTGAAAATCTTCTTAGGATTCTTTTTGTTCCTTATCTGGTATCGCTCTAACTCTGGGTCACCTTACCTGTTTTGGTTTGAAAAGGTTTTGCTATCTCTTCTAGTCATTCAAAACTTAGGTGCCTTCTTTGGCAAGGACGTTGTTATCCAAGTTGACATAGTGTTAAAAAGTTTCTAGAGTCGTGTGTGTTCCTTAATCCGTTGTTATCTCTTAAACTGAGAGATTTCCTTTCCATCATAATCTCTCAGAGTTGTGTGGGTTCCACATACTCCTGTTCTAAAGTCTCCAAATCCTGAACCTCGAGATTTGCTTTCCATCTCGAATGTTTTCCTTGTCTTTTGATCAGATACTCCCGGAGCTAAGTATGGTTTCTGGAGGATACTTAGTGATTTCTATTCGTAGTGTCCTTCAAGGCACTAAGATAGTAGTTACGCCTTCCTGTGAATTTCTAACCCTTGGACTTGAACCGATGGTCCCGGAATGTGCTGGATTGAAGTGTGTTGAACCATGTGGTTTCTTAATCATGTGATGTGAATGATACCAGCATAGGATGCTGACCTTTAACCTAAGTTATGTTTCTTTAGATCCTGAGGAACATGTTCTAGCTCAGGATGGTTAGGCAATTCCAACTCTCGTAGTCGTAGGCTTTCCTTTGGAACCAAACGAGATCACAACAAGAGTGTTCTTTATGATTCCCATATCCTTGTTCTTGACTCTGATATACCTTTCGTCTTGGCATGGGTTTTACAAATGAGTATTACCCCGTGCAACCAACGTGATCCTAGGATCTTCCCTGAGCATGATTCTACCCTTTAGTTGCTCTCAGATCTCCATCCGTTGTTTTGGACACCAAGTTGCATATGCGTGTTGGAGTCTTTCAATGTATTTGCTCTTGTTTTTCGTCAGAAAAATTCACCTTTGGATGTCAGGAGAAACAAACTCCAGTACCTCGTTCATCTCTAGAACTAGGTCAAATTTTTGTAATTCACAGATTAAAGAAGTTTCATCAGCTTCAGTTCTGTTCCACCTTCGAGTGCCACACTCTTACATATCAAGAGGTTGTGTTGAGTTTCATGGCTTTATTGATGAAGTGATGCTCTTACACATCTTCACCCACCATTTCTACAAGCTTGAATGCTTGAGTATGATGGGTATGTGCTTTGAGGTGTGTATCAGATATTCCTAGGAATTTTTATTGCTTTGAAAAATCTAAGGAAACATCTGTATCCTTCTTAGCACTACCGGTCACCCAGACTCTGTTTGAAGTTGACTGTGTTACCAAATTCGTTGATCCTGGTGAACAATTCATGGTCAGAGAGTTAGGTTCATGTCGAAGCTCTCAAGATCATATCAGTTACTTTGAAAAGCAAGGTCCCTTTCGAACTCCAAGACATACCGGTAGGTTGTGATGTTCTGGTTGTCTTACTAGAAGTATCACCAGGTTGTTACCTGATCGTGATGTTTAAACAAGGGGTACTTTGAACTACTCCCCTCTCCAAGAAAACAGTGTTGGATATCCTGGACTAGTTGGTTGAGCTTAAACAACAACTTGGGGAGTTGAAAGGCAAAATCTCCGCCAACTTGATCCGCTGTTAAGGGATGTCTATTTTTCATCATGTTGAAGCATGATAGAATCTCCTCAATGGACATGTTGTCATTCTACCTTTGATTTGATTTGGGATATCGTCAGATCAAGTCCAGATTCAAGGACTATCTTGATGTTGTTTTCACTCATGGTGTTTGGCCCGAGTACACCTCATGTCCTTTGGTCTGACCAATGTCCTGCCTTGTTCATATATCATATGAACCCCCCTCTTCTTGGAGTGTTCTGATAAGCGTGTTGTCGAGCCCATCGATGACATCCCTAGTTTCCCAAGTTGCAAGAGGTTCATGTTGAACACTTGGCACTAATGTTGGAAACTTTCGAGAATCATCTTTGTGTCATCACGAACTTGTGTTCTCGGGGTTCAAAGTAACTTACCCCGGTTCATGTTCTTATGGTGAAGGATGTTGCCATGGATCCGAGTAAAGTTTTCGTTTTCCTTCGGGAATAATCCCTCGGTCATGCATGTGTGGACTATCCTCGAGATGGTAGGTTGTTACCTCCATTACTTGAAGAAATTTGCATTCACACCAAGCCATTGGCTGATTACCCGTGAAAGAGAAGAAGTCCAAGAAATTCGTTATCTTTGTTATCATCTTCCCAACAAGGACTCCGATGTGTTCTGTTGCAAGTAATCCATGTAGGTGCAACCATCTTCCACAAGTTGCTAATACATGAGTTCTGCAATCTTGCTCATATTTTTGGAGTGTGGCATCATAGCCCATACCTTGAGAATCCAGTAAATGTATCTCAATTGTAACCGGTGCAATTCTGCTGATCAAACATACTGAGTCTTGTTTATCAATCCACTAACCAGAGCTGAATCTCAAGCAGCAATGATAGTTGGTGTCTCCTCAAGGGTATTCAAATTAGGTCCATTTGAAAATACGGCATGGTTGATGTTGTGGTTGACGCAATTAGCTGGAATGCCTAGTGTCATATATCTTTGAATCTGTAAGAACAACCACTCCCCGTGAGGATTTCTGTGATGCCTATTCTAGAATTTCCTCTCACCGTCCTTCCAAACCAAAGTTTCACTTTCACTTGATGACATATTGAAGGCTTAACGTAAGCTTGATATCGGTATCTATAACGTCGAGGATAACTTGGAAGTTGATCTTTCCAATCTCTCTCTCTACTAATCCTCCAATCTTCCTTCCAGTGGAAACAAGTTCATCGTGAGAACATCTCGTGGTGTTTTGTAACCGCCTTTGATCAATTTCCTTTCACAAGTTGTTTATACTTGAAGTTCTGTTCATCTCACACATTGTGTGAATTTGTTAGTCACTTCAGCCATGGGATCTTAACCATGTGGTAAACGTATTGCTACGGATAACCCATAATAGGAAAGATATTCCCTATTCCTTCTGGTGTTTCAACTCCCGATGGTTGCTCATCTTTATGGTGTGACCAAGAAATTCCTCCCTAATTACGGTGTTTCAACATTTTTTTGGTTATTCATTCACCGTTGTGGAGTAACATCATGACCTTTGACAAGATCTCGGCAAACTTTGACGGAATGGTTGAAAGTTTCATTATCTTCCGTGTCCACTCCGAAGAGTGAGCATGATTCTGTATCAAATTCTCTCTGACATATGAATTACAGTGTTTTCTCGTGTTCTTCCTCGTCTACGGATATTACATTGTGATATTCAAGACCATTCCCTCCATCTTGGTATTCTGTTTGAAGAAACCTCGATGTCATAAGTTGTTCAAACTTTCTTTTCCAAAAGGATTTAAAGTCTTGTGCAAAGATCATATTCTAAATCCTTTCAAGGACCATCGTCCACAAACTTGAAACCTTCCCCTTCCCCCCCCCCCCCCCCGTTATCTTGTCGTGTTTCATGCCTGTTAACTCAAAAGTTCTTTACCAACATCCCTGTCATGAGTTAGCCATGAGATACTCGATCTCCGTGAAGATCATTCCCTACGAGTTTTCCCCTACTTAAGGTGTAGCCGCTGGATATCTTCACAAGTGCTACGGATCAATCTCTACAAGAAGAGAACCGTAAGGTTCGAGAAGATCGTTCAAAATCGGTGTTCCTTCTTTCTTTCTCCTTCAGGAATCTCGGGACGAGATTCTTGTAAGGGGGTAGATTTGTAACATCCCAAATTTTGTTACCAAAGGGTTGTGGTGTTGTGTTCATCCCATACATGCATGAAAACAAAAATTTAAACCATGATTGAAACAATTTAAATTGTGAATTTAAATGGTTTGAGAAAAAACGCACAAATAGTACTTGAAATGGGTTTCAAAAATGTTGTACTGAAAAATAATTCAATTTCACCAAAACATTACATGGTGAGGTTGCATTTTTTACAAGCTTTCCAAAACTTATTTTTGCCAAATTTTTAGTTTGCAAAAAGGCCCTCAAAAACCTTGTTCCTTCTCAGTTTTTAAATAGAAAGGGGTTACTTTGTAATTTTTGGAAACATCCAGGGGTTTTCACAAAGATGCTTGTTGTCTTCTTCCTCTACGTGAGGCAGACAGGCAGCTCGCCGGAGCTGCTGCCACGCAGCTGCCTGTGCCCCTGCTCGCGCGGGTGACCCCCAGGAGAGATGTCGTGCCCCTCCTCTCGCTCTCCCTCGCCGTCACTCTCTCCCTCTCTCTCTGTAACTCCCTCCGAAGCAAACCCTAGCTCGCCGACGGGCCGCCGGTCGCCGCCGTCGTTCCCGGCCCCCCCGCGCACACCACCATCCTCCCCTCGACCTCCTCTATCTCCTCAAGCTCGCGGAGAAGCAGGGAAGCCCGGGGAAGGCCCAATTTTGTCGACGTTCACCGCCATGGCCGCCGGCAAAATCCGGTCGTCGCCGTCGATTGCGGCCTCCTCTGACTTCAACGACCACCTCATCATCCTCAGGGTGAATTCCCGGTCCGAGAGGGCCTCCTCCCGTCCTTCCCTGTGCTCTGAGGCGAGCTGCCATCGAGCGCCGCCGTTGGTTGCCGCTCCATCGCTTGTCGCCGACTCTCCGGCGACGTAAAAATAGCGGCGCGGCCACCAGCACGTTCACCTTCACCTCCTCTATCCCGTGGTTACGTCCAATCGCCGAACCGCGCGCTCATTCGATCAATTGGACGGGATCAGAGCCGGTTTGGGCATCACTGAAGTCACAATGACGTCATCCAGACGTCATATTTCTGTTTTCCTTTTCAGCAGAAAATATTTAATAATTCCAGAAAAATGATTAAATTTAGTAGTTAAATAGCTATTAAAATATTAATCAGAAAAATAAAGTAAAAACATGGTTTTGACCAGAAAAATGTAAGCTACCCAAATATATCATTTTCGCATATGTTTGAGAAAGTCCAAAAATGAGCATTTATTTAATATTGTTAATTTATTTAAAAATAGAAAATAAGTTTTTATTCAATAAAATTAGAAAATTAAAAGTTATATACGAAAATACTTAAAATGACAAATGCAACCTAGTTATGATGTTTTAAAACCCAATTGAGCACTTTAACTTGTACTCATGTTCATAATCACCGGAACTGCCCTCAGGGGTCTATTCCGGGTTAATTTCAGTAAAATTGCATAATTGTCATACGAACCCTAGCAACCCTATCTTCATGTTTAGGGCTTTATTCCAGTGCATCAACTTGATCATGCATAAATCTTTCTCATGCATACATATTGCGCATTGCATCGATGCCATGGTTGATTGTTCTTCTCTGTTTCGGTGTTGTTCCCCCTCGGTAGAGTCCGACTCCGATGTGATGGCCAACAACTCCAATGTTGAATACTTGATCCTAACCGACAAGTCAAGCACTTATCTGAGAAGACATATCTATTGGTTTTCTTATAACCAAGGCAAGCATAACCTCTTATCTGCTCATATATGTTTTCCAATGTCATTTGATTCTCGTACTTTGCATTCGATTCCAAAGTATTCGATGCTAGTAGATATAGTTCACCAATATACTTCATTGCCTCAACATCCTGATCTACTGCTCCTAGCTGCCATACATTTGCTTGTGCGCATCGCCAGAGCCTCATATCTGCTTCGCTTAGCTTTACATATTTGTTTACCTCTGCTCCATCCGGTTGATGAATCAGAGCTGCGATAACCTAGTATGATATGATGACGTGGTGAGATGAGCATTGTGTGGTTAACCTGACTAAGGCGAGGACGGGAGGCCACTGGGGAAGTGGTTCTTTGTCCTGTACTTGCCAACCCTAGGTTTAAGGTCTCGCCGCGGAAACCAAGACTGAGCGTGCAACCACACGCGAGGCCTAACAGACCGCGCTCGACTAACTAACTTGTTTGATTCTATCCGCGAGTCACGTAGTTTGGGAGTTCCATCTGCGTGTGAGTCAAAAACCTTTTGGTGGTGTTTAGGGCGTGACCGAGACAAGTGATGGTCGTACACGGATCTTCATCCCGACTCACAGAACAGGTGCCGTCAGGAGGTGGCCAACTCCCTGTTGACGGGGTGGCCCTGTTTGGGTTGACTCATGGATAGGGCTCGACAAGGTAAAGGCGTGGCCAACCACCCTCTGCCGCGCTCCATGGACGAGCGTACATGTGGCGTTAAGAGTCGGATGGTACGTGTGGGTAAAGTGTACCACCCTGCAGGGATAAATATTTCGGAAAGCCATGTCCACGGTTAAGGACGACTTGGTGAATGCCGTGTGGCCATAGATAACTTGAACGTGACGTAAAAGATGTTGACAAGGCATGGAGGCAATAGATGAAGGGTGCCTCCTCGGAGATGCCGAGAGGGGTGATCCTTGCAGCATGTGAGATGCTGGGAATTGAATTTGGTGGTTTGAAATGATGATGATCACAGTAGTGAGTTTCTCATCTGTTTTAAAAAACTTCTATGAGACGTGATGTTCCTCCTCGATTTGGAAAATAAAGATTGCTTTACGCAAATCAACCTTCATAAAACCCTTTACGAAACCAGCAGATATATAATAGGTTAACTAAGTCTTGTTGAGTACCTCCCGTACTCAGGTTTGCTTAAATTTGGTTCAGGTGAAGATCTCACATCGGCGGTGATTCAAGGTGGACATCGACGAGTAGTTTGGGGTTCCCAGGTAGCAGCTTGGAATCTATGGGCTGGGACGTCGCCTTATGTTGCGGCCTCTTAGGCCTTTTTGGTTCTTGTTGATTAGCAACATAATTTGCCTTCCGTTGTCTGATGTAATGTTGGGTCGTGTGACCTCTGCTTGTAAGCTACACTCTAGTAACACTTGTTTAATACAACTTCATGTCTAGAGTGCTGCTTTGACCGGTTGTTGGTTTTGAGCTCATTGTTATACAGTTTTGGCTATGCCTGCATAGTTGTCGCAGTCGAGGGGTTGTGGAGCCGACGATCCATGTCCGAGCCCGCCTGCCGATGTGATTCGGCCTGGGGCGAGGTAACCCCAGTAACCCTCGATTGTTGTTGCACTTTCTGGACACATAGCATCTCTGTATAGCTTTGGTCCCGTTTCCTTCAGTTTCATACGATTCGTGGACGCTTTGATATGCATAGTTGGTTATGACTAGCATGGATACAAGGAGTAGCAGACTGGGGATCCGGACTACGTGCCGATGAATCCAGTCTGCCTGCCGTTGTTTTTGGCGGCCGGGGCTGGTAACCCTGAAGCCCTTTTGAGTCCATGGCTAGGAGCACATAACAGTATGTATATGTCTGGGTCCGGGGTCGTGACAACCTCTGGGGGATATTTTTGGCGTGCCTGTCCCCCAGGAAACCCTAACACTCATACCATCGTCGAAGAATTATTTCGCCGCCGCCTCGGAGCAGAAAACACATGAGAGACAAAACTCTCTGGCAGGGAGAAATCTGCCGGGGAAATACCTTTCCGCAGAGGGGAAATCACCGCCATCGACACCGTCATCGCTCCGGGCATCATCAAGATCGTCATCATCATCATCATCATCATCATCATCATCATCATCATCATCATCATCATCACCACCGGCACCATCACCCTCATCATCCACCGTCATCCCTTTGTAACAATTAGGGGTCTCTATCGTTGTTTTGCATTAGATCTCTCTCCCGGTGTGGATTACTTGTTAGTAGTTGATGCTTGTGAGATTTATCGGTGTTTACACTTTATGACCATATTTTTCTCATCCATTATATCACCTCTAATCATGATCCATATGATGTCTTGTGAGTAGTTCGTGTTGTTCTTGAGGACATGAGAGAAGTCAAGTTGTTAGTAGTGAAGTAATGTTGAACAATATTTAATGTTTGATATTTAAGTTGTGGTGTTATTCTCCTAGCGGTGTCATGTGAACATCGACTACATGATACTTCACCATTTATGGGCCTAGGGGGATGCATCGTGTATTTGGCTACTAATTGTGGGGTGATACGTCATAAACATATCCCTAATTTCTGATGCTCCATGATCATATTATGCCAATTGCTACATGTTTTCTCCCTTATTTATAGCATTTTTATATGTTTTCCGGAGTAACCTATTAACAAGATGCCACAGAACCAGTTCCCTGTTTTCTGCTATTTTTTAGTTTCAGAAAAGTTGTTCTGGAAATATTCTCGGAATTAGAAAATTCGAAACCCAGAGGTCCTATTTTCCCCGGAAGCATCCAGAAGACCGAAGAGGAGCCGAAGAGGGGCAGCAGGGGGGCACACCATAGGGTGGCGCGGCCCCCTGGCCACGCCAGCTATGGGTGTGGGCCCCCAGGCCTCCACCGCCTTCACCCTTTCGCCTATTTAAGCCCCCCGGATGGAAAACCCTAAACACCTGATCAAAATCCCCGAAAAAGTTCCGCAGCCGCCGTCACCATCAACCTCAGATCAGGGGGGTTCTGAAAATGTTTCCGGCACCCTGCCGGAGAGGAGATGATCACCGGAGGCCTCTTCATCACCATGCCTACCTCCAGAGTGATGCATGAGTAGTTCATCCTTGAACTACGGGTTCATAGGTGTAGCTAGATGGTTGTCTTCTCCTCATATGCCTTCATGTTTAGATCTCATGAGCTGCCTATCATGATCGAGATTGATCTTATGTAATTCTCTGTGCTGTGTTTGCTGGGATCCAATGAATATTGACCTTATGCCAAGTTTATTATAGTCTTTATTTGCATATGTTATTTTTGATCTTACATGCTCTCCGTTGCTAGTGGTTATTCTGGCCAAGTAGTTGCTAGTGACTCCAAGAGGGGGTATTTATGCTCGATAGTGGGTTCATGCCTCCTTGTTGCCTTGCTCGAGTGACAGAAACGTGAAGGGGGAGGATGTGTCGTTGCCATTAGGGAGAAAACGACGGTGAGAGTGCCCGCGTGCATAATCATTGCTTACATTACACACTTTGTTTAATGCAATTATCCGTTGCTTGCAACTTAATACCTAAGGGGGTTCAGATGATAACCTGAGGGTGGATTATTAGTCATAGATGCAGATGGATGTCAGTTTATGTATCTTGTTGTAATGCCCGCACTAAATAGCATAGTAATCTTCATGTCATATTGTGAACTATGGTGCAACCTTTATTTGTCAATTGCCCAGTTGTAATTTGGTCACCCAGCATGTTATCTTTTATGGAGAGACACCACTAGTGAAACTACGAACCCCGGTCCATTTTCCACACTGTTAAACAAACCACAACAATTTCCTACTTTCTTTACTTTATGCAAGCATACACTGTTTTTCCGCACTATACGTCTAATCTTTGTTTTCAGCAAGACCGGTGAGATTGACAACCTCACTGTACCGTTGGGGCAAAGTATTTTGGGTATGTTGTGTGCAGGTTCCACGTTGTTGCTGACACCGGTGAAGCGCCAGCACCACCGTCAGTGGCATCAACCTTCCAAAGATTCTCTTTCTCCTACTGGATTGATAACCCTGGTTCTTAACTAAGGGGAAAACTTCCTACCGCTGTGCTCATCACACCCTCCTCTTGGGGTATCCCAACGAGTGCAAGATCTGCACCATCAAGGACTTTTTCTGGCGCCGTTGCCGGGGAGAAGGAAGTGTTCTGGCAAGGGGAGTCTCTCACTCTCAATCTCTTTATTTTGTTTATTGTCTTGTTTTTATTTTTGTCTTGTTTTTATTTCTCTATATCAAAAACACATAAAAATTAGTCCATTTCTCTATATCAAAAACACACACAAAAATAGTTTACTTCATAGCTGCTATTTATTTGCTTGCTTTTATTCTGCTAGAATGAGTATTCCTAAAGTAGAGGTTCGTTCTTTTAGGCAACAAGGGGGAGAAAGTTTAAAAGATGCTTGGTATAGAATAAATAATGCTCATAAGAAATGCACAAAAAAATATTCCACCTTGATACTCCTGAGAATTTTTTATGTTGGTATTTCTGGCTGGTATAGGCATGTGTTAGATACTCTTACGGGTGGAAATTTTCTAGGAACTCCTGCTTTGGAAGCCTGTAATTTGATTGAAAGTTTAGTAGGAGCACCTCCCATTACAACTGTTAAAACTGAGATCACTTTGGAGGATGTTATTGATAAACTAAACTCTTTGGAAATGAACTTATCAGTCTTCCTTGATAATGCTAGCAAAGTTAATGAATTATTAGTTACTATTGATAAAAGAATCACTGCTCTAGAAGCTAGCAACACTCATGATAATCAAAGTGTTAGGAGTGGTAAGCTAGAGGATGCCATGGAAGCTTTAAGCTCAACCTTTTCATCTCTTAAATTCAAAAAGGAGAAAGCCTTTGTGGGAAAGGAGCAAAGATTCATGTATGCTCCTAAGATGGCTAAACCCAAATCTCAATATGTGCTGAAAATTGCTAAAACAATTAATGAGACTAAGAGTGACCATCATGTTGAATCTTCAAAAACTTCTAAAATTCCTATTGCTACAAATATGGTTTATAGGAAGGTATGGATGATGCTTCTTCACTTGAAAACACTTGAGTTGATTTTTCTATGTCTAGCTGAAAGGCGTTAAAGAAAAGCGCTACCGGGAGACAACCCGTTTTATTTCTCTGTTTTATTTCAGTTTTCCTTTGTTTTCTTTGGTGTGCTTGCACCTGGGTGTTTTCTATCTCCTTAGAAACCCCTCTGTATCTTTTATTTTGAGTTTTTTTAGAAAATTAAAACCACTAGTAGAAAGTTGAGCTTATATTTCGGATTTTTGCGCAGGAAACAGATTTCTGCTGTCCACTGTAAATTCTGTTACAAATCACAGAAAATACAAAATGCCCTGAGCTTTTTTGTTCTTAATCCTGATTTATAACGCAACTTTTTCTAGAATACCACTTTTTTATTTGAGCAACATAAGATTTTTTAAAAAATCGATCTTTACCTGCTGTTCTGTTTTTGACAGATTTCTGCCATTTATCGCATTTGCATCTTCATCTCTTTCTTTTGGTGTTCTTTTGAGAAAAAGAGTTCTGAAAGAAGTTGTGACAGTAGATAATGTGTTTTTAAGTGTTAGACTTGTGTTGAAACTGAACCATGTGGATTTATTATTTCAATTGCACTAAGTTGTAATGAAGATTGTGAGAATTTTGATGTGAAGAAAGTTTTCAAGGGTCAAGAGAAGAGGATGATATGATGTGATCAAATAGAGTGAAAAGCCTAAGCTTGGGGATGCCCCGATGGTACATCCAAGCAAATTCCAAGAATACTCAAGCGTCTAAGCTTGGGGATGCCCAAGGCATGCCCTTCTTCATCAACAAATTATCACGTCACCTCTAGTGAAACTATATTTTTATTCGGTCGCATCTTATGTGCTTTACTTGGAGCGTATTTTTTTTTTGTTTTCAGTTTGTTTTTGTTTTTTATTTCGTTTTTTTTATTTTTTGAATAATCTTGGTTGGACCCCATCATTCTTTTATTGGAGAGTGACACGCTCCGCTTTTTCATGAGAATACTTTGTATTCTTAATCTCTGTCTAGCTGCTGCATTTATTTAGCTCCTGTTTTGCATGCATCTCTTATTAGAGTTGTTAGTTTTAGTAGTATTATGTGAGTACTCTCATGTTTTCTTGCTGTATCATAAAGAGTTTTTTTGTTAAAGCATGTTTTGTATGGTGCTTGTTGGGAGAAACAAAAGAAAATTGCTTCTTGAAGTAGAATTTATAACAGTGCTAGTAGAAGCTTGTATAGACTGTGGCTAGAACTTTTTCATGTCATGCTAAATGTTATTTTAGTTTTAAAGCCTTGTGGTTATTGAGTAGAATGATTAGCCTCAAATGTCTGAGAGTGTTTAATATGTATTGAAAGATTCATGAGTTGTTCTTGTCATAGTAAAGCATCAATATATGGTATTTTGTTTCGAATGTTTTATTTGGTTGACTTGGCGCATGCTCACACCATGTTTATGACTACAAACTAGTCACGAATAGACTCCATGACCACTTAGTTTTTGAATTTTTGATACTTCTAATGTTTTAATTAATGATGCTTATGTCGCTATGCATGATTATGTCTCTTATGCTCTCTTGATTTGTCGCTCCCAGTCTTTTGCTAGCCTCCACCTGTACTGAGTATGAGCTCTACTCGTGCATCCAAACTTCTTTAAGCCAAAGTTTTTCCCATTGTGTCCACCATACCTACCTACATGTGGTATTTAAATGCCATTCCAAAGTAAATTGCTCATGTGTTACCTTTAAAACCTTCAAAACTACTCTTGCTTTACGTTCCTGTTTTTGCTCATGAGGACGTAAATAGAGAATCTTTATCTCACTTGTTGATTGGATTTCACACCCTGGACTAGTGGCTTCATCCTCTTATCCAAATGATAGAACATCTGGCAGCGGGGTGCCCAACCCCAAATTAATGCATACAAATTCTCTCCACTATTTTTGCCCCTGATTTATCAGTGAAAGTATATTTGTGTAAACAAAAGAGAAAGATGGATGACCTTCTACACCAGTTGCGTCCTTCACCATGGGAGCCGCTCTTGTGAATCCAGTTGACTTGTGACGTACTGTATTTTCTGTTTACCATTCGTTGATATTAGCATACATCTCCCAAAATATAGACATTCCTCCACAAATGTCAAACTTTTAATACCTCTGTTTAATAAAATAAAAGCTCTAGCACATGAGTGATCCCTATTTCCCTCTGCGAAGGGCCTTTCTTTTACTTTTATGTTGAGTCTCCATCTTCTAACGCTATGCACAGTTGAGAAAGCATTTTTGCCATTCTGAGTTCTATGTGCATTTGTCCCATAAGCATCAATAATTACTTCATGATGTGATATAATTTATTCTTAAATTATTTTTTCTAGTCTTCCTCTTGAACTTTGAAGGTGTCCTGGCACTTGTATTTTGCCCCACTCTTAAGGACTAGCGAAATATCACTTTGCCATGCTTTCTCTATACCTGAAACAAACGTTTACCTTTCTTTGCATTATTGATGATCCTTTATTTGAGTTACTCCTCGTGATGCAAAGTAATTTCTATACTTTATTATTAAAGTTGTATTTATCATGCATGTGTTTAAATTCTTATGATCTCAGCGTGCATATGCTTTTACATTAGATTGATCAAGTTTATGTTAGTAGCATGTCACCTCAGAAATTATTGTTTTATCATTTACCTACTCGAGGACGAGTAGGAACTAAGCTTGGGGATGCTTGATACGTCATAAACGTATCCCTAATTTCTGATGCTCCATGATCATATTATGCCAATTGCTACATGTTTTCTCCCTTATTTATAGCATTTTTATACGTTTTCCGGACTAACCTATTAACAAGATGCCACAGAGTCAGTTCCCTGTTTTCTGCTGTTTTTAGTTTCAGAAAAGTTGTTCTGGAAATATTATCGGAATTGGAAAATTCGAAGCCCGGAAGTCCTATTTTCCCCGGAAGCATCCAGAAGACCGAAGAAGAGCCGAAGAGGGGCAGCAGAGGGCCACACCATAGGGTGTCGAGGCCCCCTCGCCGCGCCAGCTACGGGTGTGGGCCCCCCCGGCCATCACCGCCTTCGCCCTTTTTCCTATTTAAGCCCCCCGGATGGAAAACCCTAAACACCTGATCAAAATCCCCGAAAAAGTTCCGCAGCCGCCGTCACCATCAACCTCAGATCAGGAGGGTTCTAAAGCTATTTCTGGCACCCTGCCGGAGAGAAGATCATCACCGGAGGCCTCTTCATCACCATGCCTGCCTCCGGAGTGATGCGTGAGTAGTTCATCCTTGGACTATGGGTTCGTAGATGTATCTAGATGGTTGTCTTCTCCTCATATGCATCCATGTTTAGATCTCGTGAGCTACCTATCATGGTCGAGATTGATCTTATGTAATTCTTTGTGCTGTGTTTGCTGGGATCTGATAAATATTGACCTTATGACAAGTTGATTATAGTCTTTATTTGCGTATGTTATTTGTGATCTTGCATGCTCTTCGTTTCTAGTGGTTATTCTGGCCAAGTAGTTGCTAGTGAATCCAAGAGGGAGTATTTATGCTCGATAGTGGCTTCATGCCTCCTTGTTGCCTTGCTCGAGTGAAAGAAACGTGAAGGGGGAGGATGTATTATTGCCATTAGGGAGAAAACAGCGGTGAGAGTGCCCGCGTGCATAATCATTGCTTACATTACACACTTTGTTTAATGCAATTATTTGTTGCTTGCAACTTAATACCTAAGGGGGTTCAGATGATAACCTGAGGGTGGATTATTAGTCATAGATGCAGATGGATGTCGGTCTATGTATCTTGTTGTAATGCCTGCACTAAATAGCATAGTAATCTTCATGTCATATTATGTACTACGGTGCAACCTTTATTTGTCAATTGCCCAACTGTAATTTGTTCACCCAGCATGCTATCTTTTATGGAGAGACACCACTAGTGAAACTACGAACCCCGGTCCATTTTGCACACTGTTAAACAAACCACAACAATTTACTGCTTTCTTTACTTTCTGCAATAATACACTGTTTTTCCACACTATACGTCTAATCTTTGTTTTCAGAAAGACCAGTGAGATTGACAACCTCACTGTACCGTTGGGACAAAGTATTTTGGTTGTGTTGTGTGCAGGTTCCACGTTGTTGCTCACACCGGTGAAGCGCCAGCACCACCGTCAGTGGTATCAACCTTCCGAGGATTCTCTTTCTCCTACTGGATTGATAACCCTGGTTCTTAACTAAGGAGAAAACTTCCTATCGTTGTGCTCATCACACACTCCTCTTGGGGTGTCCCAACGAGTGCAAGATCTACACCATCATGGGGTTGTCGGAGTGACAAAAACCTAAACCCCCGTTAGGAAACCATTACACGAGGGAGCGTAGGATCCCGGAGTTTAAAGTTGTGGTTAGATTTATTTCTTAATTACTTTCTTTTAGTTGCGGATGCTTGCAAGGGGTATAATCACAAGTATGTATTAGTATTGGATGGGACGGTACACTAGCATAGGTTCACCCACACAACACTTATCAAAACACCTAACATTATCCAGCTGCATGGAACAAAAGCACTTGACAGAAACGTCATGTGTGTCCTCGAGAATGTTTGTTAATCATAAGTAAACCCACCGGCTTGTCCTTTGCTGAAGAAAGGATTGGGCCACTTGCTGCAATTATTACTACTGCATTTTATTTACTCGCACTTTATTTATCTGCAATATCAAAAAACCCTACTAATCTATCTTTCAGTATTTACAGTTATTCCTTCATTGAAACTGCTTGCAAACACCTTCTGCTCCTCGTTGGGTTTGACACTCTTATTTATAGAAAGTACTAGGATACACCCCTATACTTGTGGGTCATCAAGACTATTTTCTGGAGTCGTTGCCGGGGAGTGAAGCGCTATTGGGAAGTGGAATTGATAAAGGAAGCTTTTGTTGTAAGTGTTGTTTTTTATTACTGTCTACTGCTTTATTACATTATGTTTGGGTATCCTTTTGAGTCCTTATTTGCGGGCACTGCTACCACTGCTAGGGTAGTAAGTGACCCACCGCTTTATGATTTGGATCCTTATAAAATAGCTATAAAGATTGCTAAACATGTTAGGGATAACTGCTATTCAGGTGATGAAACTATCCATCCTTGTGATGATTTGCTCTTTTTACATGAATTATGCGAGTTGTTCAAGTGTGCAGGTATTACAATGAGCCAAGTGAAGAGGAAATTATTCTCTATATCGTTGACAGGATGAGCCGCTGAATGGTTCAATCTGCTGAAAAATAGCCAGACTATTGGATGGGAGGAAATTGTGCCTCTCTTTTATTCTAAATTCTATCCTCTAGTGAAATTCATAGAGATCGGAATTATATATATAATTTTTGGCCTCATGACGAAGAGAGTATTGCCCAATGATGGGGGAGATTGAAGTTACTAATGCTCAAATGCCCCATTCATGAGCTCCCCAGTAGTATTGTTATTAATAATTTCTATGCAAGGCTTTCTCTTCATGATAAGGATTTATTGGATGCTTCTTGTTCTGGATCATTTACACGTATGAAAGATGAGGCTAAATGGGATCTTCTTTACCGTATTCAAGAAAACATTAAAGGATGGGAGAATGACAAAGGTATAAAGTCAGGTATAAATTATGACTATGAATGCATTAAAACTTTTATGTCATCCGATGATTTTCATAATGTTAGTATTGTTTATGGTCTTGATTCTCAAGTTGTTGCAAACTTATATAAGGCTTCTGCTTCCTATTTTGACATTCCTAAAAAGTAATGGGACAAGTACCATGCACCTTATAAAGATACTGTTAATTGTGTTCCCGCTAGAGATATAGAAGTTCATAATGTTGATTCTATTGTGCCCGAACCTTATATTGAGAAAATGCCTTTCCCTGCTAAGGTAAAAGAACATTCTATGTTAGCTAGTGTGGTTAATAAAAGTGCAAGGAAACCTATAGAACCCGAGGAACAAATAACTATAGAACCTACAGTAGCAATATTAAAGGACCTTGTTTCTGAAAATGTAGAAGAGGGACACATTATATTTTGTGAAGATGCTTCTAATATTGTCTCTCGTCCTAGTAAATCTAGGAAACCTAGTGTTCCTATGCTATCTGTTAGGATAGGTGATCATTGCTATTATGGTTTGTGTGATATTGGTGCTAGTTCTAGTGTTATTCCTTATGATATTTATAAAGAAATCGTGCATGAAATTGGTTCTTGTGAACTTGAAGACATTGATGTGATTATTCAACTTGCTAATAGAGAAACTATTTCTCCTATTGGTATTTTTAGAGATGTGGAGGTCTTATGTGGTAAAACTAAATATCCTGTTGATTTTCTAGTACTAGGCACTTCTGATAGTGATACTTGTCCTATTATATTTGGTAGACCTTTCTTAAACACTTGTGGTGCTGTTATTGGTTGTAAAAAGGAGAAAATACTTACAAAGTTTGATGGGGATTCTTATGAATTTAATTTCTCCAAATTTGCTAAAGCACCTTATGAAGCTGAATTGCCTAATGAGAATTATAGAGTTGAACAATTGGCTGCCGTTGCTCTTGCTCCTAACAATCCTTTGCAACAATACATGGAAGACCACGAAAGTGATATCTTTATGGAAGAAAGGAATCAAATTGACGAGATTTTCTTACATCAGCCATCGATGTTGAAACATAATTTACCGGTGGAAGACTCGGGTACCACATTACCACCCAAGGAGGATCATGTTTTTGATTTAAAGCCTTTGCCTGATAATCTTAAATATGCTCATATTGATGATAAGAAATTATATCCTGTTATTATTAGTTATAAACTTTCTAGTAAAGTAGAGGAGAGATTATTGGGAATATTGAAGAAACACAGAGGTGATGTCGGTTATACTCTTGATGATTTGAAGGGGATTTCTCCTACTATATGTCAGCATGCTATTAATATTGAACCTGATGCAAAGCCAGTTGTTGAGCATCAACTTCGTTTAAATCCTAAGATGAAGGATGTGGTAAGAAACGAGGTATTAAAACTCCTTGATGATGGCATTATTTATCCTATTGCTGATAGTAGATGGGTTAGCCCGGTGCATTGTGTCCCTAAGAAAGGAGGGATGACTGTTGTGCCAAATGAAAATAATGAACTTGTTCCTTAAAGAGTAGTGGTTGGTTATAGGATGTGCATTGATTTTAGGAAGGTTAAAGAAGTTACTAAGAAACATCATTATCCTTTTCCCTTTATTGATCAAATGTTAGAGAGGTTGTCTAATAAAACTCATTTTTGCTTTCTTGATGGTTATTCTAGGTTCTCTCAAATTGTTGTTAGAAAGCTTGATCAAGAGAAAACAACTTTCACTTGTCCTTATGGAACCTATGCTTATAGACGTATGCCTTTTTGTTTATGTAATGCTCCTGCTACTTTTCAAAGATGCATGTATGTTATCTTTCATGGTTTTTTTGAAGAAATTATGGAAGTCTTCATGGATGATTTCTCGGTCTATGAAACTTCTTTTGATAATTGTTTGCAGAATCTTGATAAAGTTTTGCAGAGATGTGAGGAGACTAATCTTCTCCTTAAGTAGGAGAAATGCCACTTCATGGTTAATGGAGGAATTTTTCTTGGACATAAAATTTATGAAAGAGGTATTGAGGTAGATAGAGCTAAAGTTGAAGCCATTGAGAAAATTCCCTGTCCCAGGGATGTCAAAAGTATTCGTAGTATTCTTGGTCATGCTGGTTCCTATAGAAGGTTTATTAAATATTTCTCTAAAATATCGAAGCCTCTTACTAATCTTCTTCAAAAGGATGTACCTTTTGTTTTTTATTAAGATTGTAAAGAAGTTTTTGAAATTCTAAAGAATGCCTTAATATCTGCCCCTATAGTTCAACCCCCTGATTGGAATTTGCCGTTTGAAATTATGTGTGATGCTAGTGATTATGCTGTAGGTGTTGTTCTTGGACAGCGAATAGATAAGAAGTTAAATGTTATTCATTATGCTAGTAAAACTCTTGATTCTGCTCAAAGGAATTATGCTAGTACTGAGAAAGAATTCCTAGCTGCAGTTTTTGCTTGTGATAAATTTAGGCAGTATATTGTTGATTCTAAAGTTACTATTCATACTGATCATGCTGCTATTAAGTACCTTATGGAAAAGAAAGATGATAAGCCTAGGCTTATTAGATGGGTGCTTCTCTTACAAGAGTTTGATTTGCATATTGTGGATAGGAAGGGTGTTGAAAATCCTGTTGCTAATAATTTGTCTAGCTTAGAAAATATCTCTGATGACCCTATTCCTGTTAATGATAGTTTTCCTAATGAACATTTAGCTGCAGTAAAAGTGAGCTCTCAAGAGAGTCCATGGTATGCTGATTATGCTAACTTTATTGTTTCGAAGTATTTGCCTCCTACCTTTATAGCTCAACAAAGAAGAAAATTCTTCTATGATTTGAGGCATTATTTTTGGGATGACCCACACTTATATAAAGAAGGCGTTGATGGTATTATGCGAAGACGTGTTCCTGAAAATGAACAACAAGAGATATTGAGAAAATGTCATAGTAGTGCTTATGGAGGACATCACGCTGGAGATAGAACTACACATAAGGTTCTACAATCAGGTTTTTATTGGCCTACTCTCTTTAAAGATTCTAGAAAGTTTGTTTTATCGTGTGATCAATGTCAAAGGGGTGGAAATATTTCTAGACATAATGAAATGCCTATGAATTATTCTCTTGTTATTGAACCGTTTGATTGTTGGGGTTTTGACTTGATGGGTCCTTTCCCTCCTTCAAAAGGCTACACTCATATTCTTGTTGTTGTTGATTATGTTAATAAATGGGTAGAAACTATACCTACTAAAAGTTCTGATGGTGAAAACTCATTAAAAATGCTTAAATACATCATTTTCCCTAGGTTTGGTGTACCTAGATACCTTATGACCGATGGGGGTTCTCATATTATTCATGGTGGTTTTAGAAAGACTCTTGCTAAATAAGACGTTAATCATAGAATTGCCTCACCTTATCATCCTCAAACTAGTGGGCAGGTAGAATTATCAAATAGAGAAATCAAATCTATCTTGCAAAAGACTGTTAACAAATCTAGAAAAAATTGGGCTAAGAAATTAAATGATGCTCTGTGGGCTTATAGAATTGCTTATAAAAATCCCATGGGAATGTCTCCTTATAAGATGGTTTATGGAAAAGCTTGTCACTTGCCCCTAGAGTTAGAACACAAAGCTTATTGGGCAGTGAAAGACCTAAATAGAGATTTTAAACTTGCTGGTGAGAAAAGGTTGCTTGACTTAAGTTCTTTAGATGAATGGAGGAGCGAAGCATATGAAAATGCTAAGCTTTTCAAAGATAAAGTTAAAAGGTGGCATGATAAGAGAATTATTAAAAAAGAATTTCATGTTGGTGAGAAAGTGCTATTGTATAGGTCTCGTCTAAGATTTTTTGCAGGAAAATTACTCTCGAGATGGGAAGGGACTTTTGTTATTGAAGAGGTATATCGTTCGGGGGCAATTAAAATTGTTTCCCTTGAAGACAACTCTTCACAAGTGGTGAATGGCCAAAGACTCAAGCATTATATTTTTGGAGATCCTTATAATGAAAATGTTGATTGTATTCGAGCCATGATCCCAGAGGAATTTATTAAGAAGTTTCAGAGACTGTAGAGTCAGTTATCGAATAGGTATCAGTTTTGGTAAGAAAACGTTCGCGAAACATCTTCCAACTTTTATTTTTACTATTTTTGGAAAATATGAAAAATTATGAGCCGGAAACGATGCAAAGACGGATCCCGGAGGCTCCACACCATGGGGTGGCGCGGGCCCACCCTGGCCGCGCCAGCCTATGGTGTGGGGGCCCTGGATCCCCTCTCCGACTCGTTTTCGACCTGGGCTTTCCTTTCGTTATGAAACTTTTTGCTATATAATCCCCCGGATCCCCCAAGGTCCGTATATCGTTTTCTCGTCGTGTTTCTGTTTCAAGCTGTTTCTGCCAGGATTTGTTTTCGGTTTTAGAAGCATCATGGTCTCCGCCAACGACAACAGGGGGAAGGGACCAGAGGAAGATGATGTCCAAGACCTGAAGCCGGAGGAGGAGATCGAGAGTGGAGCTGAAGGAGATGTGGAAGAAAACCCTCGAGTTCATCCACGCACCACCATCGCAAGCATTGGAGTGGTGGCTAATCCCTTGAAGCTCAAGAGAAGCGCGCGGATGAGCACTGGAGGGAAGGTTCCACTTCACTCCTTAGCTTCGAGGACACCTGCTGCAGGCGTCAAGAACTACCTCCACTCATTAATTCATGATTATCAATACAAAAAGGTGCCCAATAGGGATTTGCCCTCTATGTGGGATATCAATCATTCTAACCGTGCAGATGAAGTAAGCTCTCAACCTAAAGAAGAGTGGGGGGAATCTTGGTGGCTGAGATTCACAGTCTGACAGACATGCAAACTGTGTTGATCGCAATACGGAGGTGATGCGTATGCTTATGTTTGCTATTGAAGATATGAAGAAATCAGTTGATAACATCATCGAGAAGGATTCACCGCCACCACCTAATAATTGATTCGTCATTGGTTTTGGCATCCCCTCGTCTTGTTCCAAGCTTGGGGGAGTGCCGCGGTATCACATCACTATCTTTCATCTTTGTACTTTTTCAATAGAGTCATATCATGTGATGGAGGGATAATAACCCGGTAGGCCAACTCCAAGGTATAACCCAGCCCAAAGGACGCTGCGCAGGATCCGGCTAAGGATAAAGAAACTTTCGGAAGGCCCAAGTTTGTAGGCCCAGTAACTCGGATTGTGGGTTACGGTAAAGGAAGGTTAGGGTTTGTATGCCGTGTCCGGGTAGGATCCAGGGTGCGCCTTGGAGAGTAAGCCAGGGGGTACAGGTGCTTTATAAACCGACCCCTAGGATTATTTGAGAGAGATCTAAGAACCCTAGCAATATCGCTTGATATCGAGCATCCAGTGTAACCCGAGAGTCGAGTTATTATATTGAGATCGGAGACTCGGCGACTTTGATTGCCGGCTACCAGATCGATTATCATCATGTTTTCCTCTGAGCTAAACCCTCTCCCAAACGCCTGTTTCGTCTTGCCCCAAGATCAGTTACCCCCGGTAACGTCTGCCGTGATTATCCCATGACAGTTGGCGCCCACCGTGGGGCCTGCGTCCAAAGGTGTTTACATCACGGGAGAAGCTCGGAAGAACATGGAGAATCTTGTCGTCGGCGAGATCTACACCGACCACAAAGGAGAAAAGACGGTGGACGATTCCGGCTGGGGGCCAGAGTCGGATCGCCTCGAATCCGGATCCATCATGACAATCGGCCGGATCAGCGTCTTCATCGGTATGGTATGTACTTCCGGTTCGATCCCTGACAATTTTGGATCTGATTCTGTGCCAGGGGAGGCCGCTTGTATCCAATCAGATGAAGAAGAGTCAGTTGGAACGACATATCCGACAGAAGAACCCATCGCGAAGTGGGAACAGCCGGAGGAGCCGGCATGGACCCCGCGCGACCGGGTCGAAAGAGAGGATGATACCGAGTCCATCCAAGATCTGCTGGAAAATCGGTATGAGGAGAATAACAGCGAAGAAGAACAGCATGAATTCGCGCCAAGCATCATACGCCGAGTTGCGGTTTACACGGCTCCCGCGACCAATCTCAACCAAGAGAGCGTAACCGTGGCCGCGGCCGGATCAGCACAAGCGTTAATCCGGCAACAGGGGCCGGCTAACGGAAACCCGGTTTTGGCCCAGGTTGACGGAGAGTCGGCATCGGTTACCAGTCAAGCGCCAGAAAACGAGCTACACGCGAACACGTTCGGATTCCTAGCAAACCGGACACCAGGAGCGGGTCCTTCCAATCCACAACACCCGGCCTTGTTCGACAACAATCTGATCCTAGATCCGACGGTTCTTGCTACAGTTATCACTCCAGAGAACGCGGCGGAACGTGTTAGGGATTTGGACGTAGCCCGTCGTGCATTGGAGCAGCAGAGGAGGCAAGTAGAAGCAGAAAGGTAAGGGATGGCTGCACGGCAACGTGAGCTGGATGCACTGGAAACCCGGCTCCGAGAGGAAACGACTAGAATACATCAAAGGCACCAAACTAGATTACCAGCATTGGGAGGAGTCATAAACCCGGCCGCACTATTTATCACGCCTCAGGATCAGCCGATTCCAGCGGCAAATCCGGGAACCGCCCCTCAGCCGACAACCAGAGGAGTACAACCGGCAGATATGCAGGCCGGATTACCTGCACCACAGACTGGAGTCACTGCCGGCAACACTGTACCACCACCACCACCATCGCGTTTTCGCACACCAATGGGTCATTACAACAATCCCATGGACAACGTGTACGCGGCAACGCTTGCACTAAATCAAATCCCCGTGAGAGAGTCACCCCATGCAGAGGAGACCCGACGGGCGATAGATATGCTGCGCACCGCGGTGGCGCAACAGGTTAATTATCCGGATCACAGAAGTGGAATGCATGGGACGCCATATGTCATCCAACAACAAGGTAACGCTGGAAACATCCAAACAAGTTCGGCACGACGGAGGGAAGAGCAGCAGCAAATGCCGCCTCCTCCACACATTCAGGCAGTACCAGCAGCATCAGCAGCACAGGCCATCGTGGATAGTTCCAGAGCCAGGAGAGCCGTGGCCGGGTCTGCGGCACATGGGCCACCACCGGTACCGCATCCAGCTGTACCCCCTGCAGGATCACACGTTTCCCGAGTAAGACCAGATTCAACCATTCTGGCAGGGCCTAAGTGTCTTTCGGATAGCATCAGAGCTGAACCTTACCCGGAAAAGTTCAAAGAACCGGGTAAAGTGGTGAATTATGAGCCAACTATGGATCCGGAAACATGGTTGAGCAGCTATGAGATGGCCATGTCGATTCACAATGCATCCGAGAATCTTCAAGCCAAATTCATGTATCTAATGATGTCAGAGGGAGCAGCAAAGTTATGGTTCGTCAATCTACCGGAAGGATCTATTAAGTCATGGGAAGAATTGAAAACTGCGTTTATCAAGCACTTTCACGGGACGTGTAGAAAGTTATTCACTATTGACGACTTAGAGCGATGTGTTCAGAAGAAGGGAGAATCGGCGCGCAGCTGGGTGCGCCGGGTTATGGAAATTCTTCATTCATCCACGGATATTCAGCCCAAGGATGCGTTGCAAGCTATGGCAAAGACCTGCAAGTACACACCTTTAGTACAAAAGTTAACTCGCATGAAATCTAGTCGGAATGCTTCAGAGGTTACAATGGGAGAATTGATGGATGCATGCAACAAACATGCCGCAACGGACACTACGGAAGAGGAAACCGATGATAAAAAATCAAAAGCAAACGCAAGTAGTAATGGAAGAACCGGCAACGGATCAGCACCGGGTAACCACAGCCAGAACAAGCGTCCGTTTGAAGGAGGCTCCGAGTTTGTCGCCAATACCGAAGCTGGATCTTCCAGACCCAGGGCAGAAGGAAATTTCAATACTGGGAATCACAATGGAGGAAACTATCAAGGACCACCAAGTCCGGGTAATAATTGGGACATATTCAGAATGGCATGCCCGAAGCACAGCAGGAACGGTAGGCCAGCTAACCACTCCTTGGAGCAGTGCGCCGACCTACAAAGATGGAAAAATGAGGAAGTGCACAGAGCCATGCGAGGTGCAGGGCGGGGAGGAGGACCGGGTCCAGGGGGAAACCCGGGCAACGGCCCACCCCCAGCCGGTAACCCGGCAGCTGGAAATCAAGGTAATAACCAAGGGGGAGCAGGAGGTTTCCAGGCTAACCCCAAACAGTTGGGTCAATATCATGTGCATACCACAGGAGGTTCTAACAAGGACAAAAAGATACTGAAGCAAGCGGTCAATTCAATTTCTTCGGCTGTCCCGGGATACCTGAGATGGTCAGAACAAGATGTAACATGGAGCAGAAGGGACCACCCGGAAAGAGTAGAACACCCGGGAGTCTTGGCATTAGTTGTCGCGCCGCAGGTCAATGGGTATGAGCTGAAAAAGGTTTTGATGGATGGTGGAAGTAGCATCAATATACTGTATTGGGAAACCTTCTTACGCATGGGCCTCAAGGAGTCTCAGCTACAAAAAATCACAACAATTTTTCATGGGATAGTGCCGGGTCATTCAGCGTGCCCCGAGGGGAAAATCGCATTGGAAGTAGCTTTTGGGGAATCAAAGGATAACTATCGAGTTGAGTGGCTCACTTTTGAGGTGGTCAAATTGCGCAGTCCTTATCACGCGTTATTCGGAAGGCCGGCTTATGCCAAATTCATGGCTAGGCCATGTTACGTGTATCTACAGCTAAAAATCCCGGGTCCTAAGAAGACCATTACCATACATGGAAATCGAGACATAGCAGCTGAATGCGACGAAGGAGACGCAGCAATGGCCGAACAAACCTGTAGAAAAGAGGAACTCAAGCATTACCGGTCTCAAGCAGACCCGGAGGACAGAACCACATCAAAAAGGCCGAGTGCCGAAGGCGAAAGAGCAAAGCCCAAGGCAGCACAAGATGCTAAGATGGTGGCTTTTGTCAAGGATGACTCCCCCAAATAATCTGCCATAGGAGAAGAAATTGCACGGCCGCTTACAACCAGCCACGTTATGGGAACACCTCACCCGGGTTGGCTAGTAAACCCGGTACTCATCATGAAAAAGTCCAACAAGTGGAGAATGTGTATCGGCCACGTCAGCCCGGGACCGGTTCCCAAGAAGAACTAAACAATGTAACGGGCAGCAGGTTTCAGACGCGCTCTTTTCCTACCCAGGGTACCTAAGGGGACTGGAAGGTTTTTAATGAGGCGTCCTGCTGATCCAAACTTTCTCGTATCAATAAAGAGACGGTTATCAAGTCCTATCTTGTTACGGCCTTTACTCCGATTACAAGTAAGTAGTATCCATTGCTATCAATACATCAGTATCATTAAGAATGTTGAATATATATAGGTCTCGGGGGCTGGTTGCTCAAGTAGCGCAGCCACAAACCCAAAGACCCGGCCTTGATGCCTATGAGTTATAAGGGCCGATTATTCGCAAACGAGTACGGCTGCAATCTTATAACCGGACAAAGGAGCCAAATTTTCTTGACTTTTCTTACTTAAGCTCGATGTGACTCGCACTAAAGTGGCATGATTTGCTCGCTTACGATTACAATCAGCCATGAAGCCCAATGAGACTTGTCTGACCCTGTTTTCGTATAGATGTAACAACATGGTATCCACGCGAAAGCCGGCTTACAGTACAAGATAGTCAAAAGGGTCATCTAAACCACAAGTTGTGCAGAGTACAAGGCTAATAGCTGGAAACTCAACGTTTATCAAGCATAACTTCATTATCTATATGAAAAAATTCCGGGTTTCGGCTTAGCAACAACAAGTTTGTTCTCTTCGAAAAAACCACACACCACATACTCGGAAATTCGGGCCTTGGGGACTGTGGGTTTCGAAACAGAATCAAGTTGTTTCGTCGCTAAGCTCGAAAGACCCCAACGTCCGAGTCGTGGGGACTTGGGGACTTAAAGAAAAGTCCACCTGTCAAAACCCACGATACTCGGAAATAAAGAAGGAAATGAAAAGAAAGTCGGATATCAAGAATAAGTCCAAAAATAGACAAGTATCAAGTTCATCAAAAGGACTAGAAAGGCACGAAGTGTATCACAGAATTAAAGTGCGTTACAAGTTGCGACACTGGTATCAAGGGTGCACAGGCGCACCGTCAAAAGAATACTTGTTTTGAGTAAAAACATCAGATGATTGAAGTATTTTTATGGCGTTTGCTCATTCGGCTTCCTGAGTAGAGTCCACATCTTTGCCCTTGCCCTCCGGGTCTTGCTCCTGGACTTGCTCTTTTCCGGCATCATCACCCGGATTCCTTGCGGCAGGACGGACTGGTGGAGGAACAACTGGTGTAGAGGTGGTTGGCCCTGATCCTAACTCGGCCTCTCTCTTCGCAGTTGCTTCCCTCTTCCTAGCCGAATCAGCAGCCCATTTCTCCAAAATATCAAAGGGCGGGGGTGCTTCCTCTGTAACAATTTTTCCTTCAGCGTCGTATGCACTCATAATCGTGTTCAGATCCATACTATCGGCCAAAGTGGTGGCCGAATGACGCACTGCGGACTGTACGACCTTGAAGTCCTTGGGTGTAAACTTGGAGCCATCCGCTTTGAATTCTGGAAACCCGGATATTATCTTTGCCGGATCAAGCTTCGGAAAGTAAGCCTTAGCCAGAGTAAAGGCCCGGGTCATACCAATCCGGCATGCCGAGCGTTTCCATATTTCAATCCAGCCAGGCACGGTGGAGCAGGCTTTGATGAGATTTTCTTCACCCGTGTATACTTCAGTAGGCCACTTCACGGCGTCCAGTATAAACTTTGTGCCGGCAAAGAACGTCCGGAGCACAGTCTTTAAAGTTTTAGCCTTTGCAATGGCATCCTCTTCTGGGGCCGCAAGGTTGGCACCTGCAGTTGAAGCAAAAGAAGGACGTATCAGTAATCCCGAGTATCATATAATAAAGTAAAGGCATGAAGACAGTCGGCGGCAAAAACTTACTAAGCAAGATCTGATAGGTATCGGTGACCTGGTCCAATAGTTTCTTCAGTGCGGTTTGAGCAGTATTGCACTTCTTCTGGTATTTAGAAACATCCTTCTTCAAGGTTTCCACGTCGTCCTCGAGGGTTTCTCTCCGCTTTACCTCGGCAAGAAGAAGTTGTTCGGTCTTGAGAAAAATTTCATCAGACCGGGTAATCTGCGCCTGTAAGTAGCAAGGAGCACAAGTATCAGTCGGATATTATGGCAAGCTGAGTATTGCGTAAAGTACCAAGCACAACTTCAGCAAGTCATGCTCGGAACTTGGGGACTAGGCATACATTACGAGGTATCAAGTATTATTACCTGGTGCTCTGCGGCCATGCGCTCCAGAATGTTGCTCTCTGAAGTCTTCATAGTGAGGAGAGTGCTCATTAGTTGATCAAAACTATCATTACCCGTGTCAGAGGACCCGGGGTCTTGGAAATTCCGAGAAGGAGTTTTCTTCTTAGCAGGGGGCGGCACCCGGGTCATCCGAATGTCGGGATCTGATGCTCCCTCTCCCGCACCCAAAGTGGCGGCTCTTTTCTTCTTGCTTGCATGAGAGGCTATCGGATACTCGGCTTCTTGTCTGGCCGGGTTTATTGGTGACGCTTGTTCTTCGCCGCTAGACGCGGCTGTTGTCTTATCAGCCGGGTTCCCTTTACCCGGGTCATCGGTCACCATGTCCTCTTGGTCGCTAATAACGACAGTGGCCCTATGGATAGTGAGAGTGAGCAGTCAGTGTGCAATCAGGAAAGGGTGATGAAAATGCGATAGAACGTCAGAAAAGGAACTTTACCCGGGATTCACCGCAAAGTCTGAAGGGAATTCGTTGCCAGACCCGGGCGAATCTGAAAAATATCAAGCGAGATTTCGTAAGGGAATGGTTCAGGAAGATTGTTTCCTCCGAGAAAGGATAAGGTAAATACCAGTGCGCCGAGCCGGAGACGATGGAATACCCGGGTTAAGAGCGTCATCACCCGGGTAATTCCGAGTCGCTCTGCGCTTGGTCATGGGCGACTCCTTTAAATACGGCCAGTGGAATAATATCAAGATAGCTCATGTATATCATCAAAGGAATACGAATTGAATACAAGGAGGCGATATGAAACCTTGAAGACGACCCCTCGGGGTTTTCTCTTAGATCCGACTTTAATTGCCGGCTCCACTTCATCTTCATCACTGGCGGATTCCACGTTGCCATCAGTTTCTTCTTCTTCGTCATTCTCCTCTTGTTCTGGATATCATCAAAGTTATAGTTAGAAAATGAAGGAGTTACGACGAACTTAAAGGAACCGAGTAAAATCCAGAGAGCACCTTCGTCCGAGTTAACGGCCTCTTCTTGTTCCTCTGGACTCTCGGAGCTAGGAGAAGTGTTGATCTTCCAAAAATCATCATCAGCCTCAGATAAAAGTATCAGTACAAGGGTTATCAACTGTATCAAGTGGAAAGAGCAAAGGTAAAGACGTCAAAATCGGATCTTCACCTTGGGGGCTGGGTTCTCGAGTGTGAAGGGCTCTAATCCGGCTATGTTCCGGATTACCTCAAGTTTTTCTGTCAGAAAACCCTTGATAGTTTTATGGGTGTCACCAGCCGCGAAGCTGTTGTCAGAGTACCGGAGCGGGTCCGTGGTTTGCCCCGAATACTCGCACATTAACTTTGTGCGGATGGAATTGGGCTGAATCCGGAAATCGACCCAAGTTTTCACTAGGTTGAGCCCGATGAGACCTTGGGCCGCGAGAGTAGTGATTTTGGCTAGCAAAGGTTGAATTGCCTCCCTGTCCGAGTCAGGGGCAAAGGCATTAAAGTTCTCAGAGATGTCAAGAAGGCCCTCTGAGTAACCCGGCAGTTTCTTTTGGCCGGGTGGGGAAGTGTCTCGGCAGTAAAAATATGAGAGCTGCCAGTGCTTGACGTGGGAGTTAAGGGTAAGAGGCAGCATGAGAGAATTCTTGCGGCGCTGGATAGAGACCCCGCCGCAAGCGAGAAGTGCCTCGTCACCGCTTTCGCGGCACGGTTTGCACTGGAAAAGATCGACGAAAAGAGCCAAACTTGGCGGAGTGCACAAGTATGACTCGGAAAGGACGATAAAGTGGGAGATATTTAACACAGAATTAGGACCTATGTCAAATATACGAAGGCCATAGTGGCTCAGAATGTCGCGGAAGAAGGGGTGACCCGGAGGACGAAAGCCCCGAGTCACATGCTCTACAAAGCATATTACCTCATCCTTTGCCGGTGTAGGCCGGGTCTCCTTACCCGGCACCCTCCACTGGATATCCTCTTGAGGAGGAAGAACTCCTAGCTCGACCAGTTCTTCTAACTTGGCCTTGGTGACCGTAGAACGCGCCCAGTTGGCGGATATGGAGTTGGTGGTCTTGGCCTTGGTCGGTGTTTTTCCCTACTTCTTGGGAGCCATGTGGTTGACCTGCAAAGCACGAGGTAGAAGGATACAAAGAATAAGATTCGGAAGCCGTGAGCTGGCCGAGTATCGGCGAGTGATATCGAGACAACATGGAAATTGCATACTATCCGGGTATCAATCTGCAGAGTAAGGTTCGAACTATCAGGGTATCGAGCATCATAATAAAAGTTATGAAGGTCTATGCATTGAAAGAGCCTTTGAGGACGATGGATGGTTGCACATGCACCTATTGCGAATAAAAAGAACCGGAAAGGGGAGGATTTTCCGGGTGACAGAGATAAGGGCGGAAAATCTGAGTGGCCCGAGCCCAGATTGGAGATTCCATTTCTAGATTTATGGCAAAATTAGCAGTTGTGGGCGGTAGGGAAGTGAATTAAAGCCAGTATCCAATCCATTGGATGAGCTAGAGTGAATACAAGTAACTTAATTCGGCATGACCGGGAAAATGACCGGCGGGTTGACCTAGATCTAATCTGAATAAAATCAAGAAATTGCGGAGGCTAATTAACGGGTATGGGAGGCTTACTGGAGGAGATTGAAGTGAAGCTCGACGGAGGCAAATCGCGCAAGATTGGTGCCCTTTTGCGATTCCCGACGGGCCGGTTGGGGGTTTGGCGGCGGATATTGGCGGCGGTGCAGAGTGAGCTGTGGTGGAACGCAGTCGCCGGCCAATAGGCTCCGGAGATGCACGCGGGATTTCCGTGGTGGCGCTCTGTGAGATTGAGCACGGAGGAAGAAAGGAAGAGGAATGGGGGGAAGTGAGCCGTTGGGGTTAGGGTTACCCCTATGAGCATATTTATAATGGTTCATGTGGATAAGTTTGGTTCCACGAGCGGGAGCCGGGGATTACGGAGTAACGGCTATCTGTTTGAATTTTGCGAAATACGCTTTAAGTGTTAAACGTGATATCTGGGCAGAAATAAGAAGGAGATATTCTTCATAATATCAAGATCAATTATCGAGTAAAGTGCAGGATCTTGACACTTCTATCAGGGCTTAGACCCGGAAAGCTAAGCCGGGTATTTGGAGAGGAGCCGGGTTACCATATGGCCACCGTGGAGTTGGGCCTAGCTACTTATCAAAGCATCTTAACCCGGCCTCCATATACTCGTGAGTTTGGTATTTTTGCAGGGAATAGCAAGCACTTCAAGGAAGAATCCGTGAAGCCCAAGCTATTCTGGGGACTACTGATGGAGGGATAATAACCCGGTAGGCCAACTCCAAGGTATAACCCGGCCCAAAGGACGCTGCGCAGGATCCGGCTAAGGATAAAGAAACTTTCGGAAGGCCCAAGTTTGTAGGCCCAGTAACCCGGATTGTGGGTTACGGTAAAGGAAGGTTAGTGTTTGTATGTCGTGTCCGGGTAGGATCCAGGGTGCGCCTTGGAGAGTAAGCCAGGGGGTACAGGTGCTTTATAAACCGACCCCTAGGATTATTTGAGAGAGATCTAAGAACCCTAGCAATATCGCTTGATATCGAGCATCCAGTGTAACCCGAGAGTCGAGTTATTATATTGAGATCGGAGACTCGGCGACTTTGATTGCCGGCTACCAGATCGATTATCATCATGTTTTCCTCTGAGCTAAACCCTCTCCCAAACACCTGTGTCGTCTTGCCCCGAGATCAGTTACCCCCGGTAACGTCTGCCGTGATTATCCCACGACATCATGGGTAGAGAAGTTATCGTATAGGATGGTTTGCAGTATGGAAGTGTCTCTCCCTAGTTGGTTATCGTTGTATCCGTTGGTGTGACTGGCCGGTTTGAAATATTAATGAGAAGTTTCATCATTTACTTTCTGTGCACATTATTTCAGTTTTCAATTTCTGTCATATGGTCGAGCTTGTTATTAGTATTTGGTATCACTCTAGGGATCATCAAGTTAATCTAGTTGGTTTTGGCAAACTTAGCTTGGGTCAGCAAATATAATAATTTGAGATGCTAGTATAAGAAAGAGAAATCTGCCTTTTAGCTCATAAACTTAGTATTCACAAGTTAAGATCGCTTGGGCTTTCAATGAAGATTGCATGATTGGTTTCATCATATGTATATTTGTTTGTTTTCCTTCAACTCTTATGCTTGCTACCCAGCCTTGCTAGCCAAAAACCCTGTACTGAGAGGGAATGCTTCTCGTGCATCCAAACCTTAAACCCCAAAACCTTGCCCTCTGTGTCCACCATACCTTCCTACATGTGGTATTTCACCGCCACTCCAAGTAAATTGCTCATGTGCTACCTTTAAAACTTTCAAATTACTCCTGTTTTGTGTTCCTGTTTTAGCTCATGAGAACGCAAATAGATAATCTTTATCTCACTTGTTGATTGGACTCACACACCTGGACTAGTGGCTTCATCCGCTTATCCAAATGCTAGAAGAGCTGGCAGCGGGGTTCCCAGCCCCAAATAATAATACAAATTCTCTTCACTCTTTTTTCCCTTGATTTATCAGTCAAAGCATAATTGTGTAAACAAAAGAGAAAGAGGGATGACCTTCTATACCAGTTGCGTCCTTCTATGGGAGCCGCTCTTGTGAGTCTAGTTGGTTTCTGACGTACTGTATTTTCTGTTTGCCATTCGTTGACATAAACATACACCTCTCAAAATTTAGACACTCCTCCATGGTTTGTGATTGTTGGCAGACACCCGAGGAGTCGGCTAGCCATGGTTTGTGTAAGATGGATGGGAGGAGTGTCATGCATTTTATACCTCTGTTTATTAAAATAAAAGCTCTAGCACATGAGTGGTCAATGCTTCCCTCAGCGAAGGGACTTTCTTTTACATTTATGTTGAGTCAGTAAACCCACTTCCTTCCGTCTCCAGCAAGCATTTGAGTTGTTGTGATCTCATCATCTATATGTTGATTTATTCAATCATGTTTTCTATCCTTCTTTGTTTAGCACATGCTTTATTATCTGAATGAATATTACTTTCAAAGCTATGAATCACTGTAAAAGAGTTGTTATAATTAAACATGTTAAGATCTACAATATAAACCTTGTTATAAAGACTTCACCTAAGATAAGTATGATTTCATTAAATGTTCTCTGACCAAGAACGAAGTTTGCCATTACCAATTTCGATTTTCTCTTTTGCATCTTTGTTTGTGACTCCCATTACTTGTTTCAAGTTAGGTCATATGAGAGGAAGTTGTTGTCTATAATGATTGGTGCATAGATAGATGTGATGCTTCTTGTCCGTATTTTATTTATCGACTCTTCACTCCATAAACCCGTGGCCATGTTTTCTGAGTTCAGTTTCGCTTGGGGACAAGCGAGGTATAAGCTTGTGGGGAGTTGATACGTCCATTTTGCATCACTATTTTATATCATAATTTTCTGTTATTCATCGATATATTTCATGTTATGATGCATCCCTTATGTTATTTTATCTTATTTTGCATGTTTTATAATTTTTGGAGAATAAACACCGGGACCAGGAATCTGATGGAAAAAGCACCGTCGGGATACCATATTTCAGAAGATCAGAAGAATAAGTCCGACACCGGGGGTGTCCTAAAAGTTCAGAGGATGAACCCAACCAGAAGGAGAGCCACCAGGGGCCCACATCATAAGGTGGCCCCCCCCTTGGCCGCGCCACCTAGGGGCGTGACCACCCTGGCCCACCTCTGGGGGATATTTTTGGCGTGCATGTCCCCCAGGAAACCGTAAGCCTCATACAATCGTCGAAGAATTATTTTGCCGCCGTTTCGGGGCGGAAAACACCCGAGAGAGAAAAGCTCTCCGGCAGGGAGAAATCTGCCAGGGAAATTCCTCTTCGGAGAGGGGAAATCACCGCCATCGTCACCGTCATCGCTCCGGGCATCATCAAGATCGTCATCATCATCATCATCACCACCAGCACCATCACCATCACCATCCACTGTCACCCCGCTGTAACAATTAGGGCCCTATATCGTTGTTTTGCATTAGATCTCTCTCCCGGTGTGGATTACTTGTTAGTAGTGGATGCTTGTGAGATTTATCGGTGTTTACACTTTATGACCAGATTGTTATCATCCATTATATCACCTCTGATCATGATCCATATGATGTCTTCTGAGTAGTTCGTGTTGTTCTTGAGGACTTGGGAGAAGTCAAGTTGTTAGTAGTGAAGTAATGTTGAATAATATTTAATTTTGATATTTAAGTTGTGGTGTTACTCTCCTAGTGGTGTCATGTGAACGTCTACGACATGATACTTCACCATTTATGTGCCTAGGGGGATGCATCGTGTATTTGGCTACTAACTGTGGGGTTGCCGGAGTGACAGAAACCTAAACCCCCGTTAGGAAACTATTACACGAGGGAGCGTAGGATTCCGGAGTTTAAAGCTGTGGTTAGATTTATTTCTTAATTACTTTCTTATAGTTGCGGATGCTTGCAAGGGGTATAATCGCAAGTATGTATTAGTCTTGGATAGGATGGTACATAAGCATAGGTTCACCCACACAACACTTATCCAAACACCTAACATTATTCAGCCGCATGGAACAAAATGACTCGACAGAAACCTCCCGTGTGTCCTCGAGAACGTTTGTTAACCATAAGTAAACCCACCGGCTTTTCATTTGCTGAAGAAAGTATTGGGCCACTTGCTGCAATTATTAATACTGCGTTTTATTTACTCGCACTTTATTTATTTGCAATATCAAAAACTCCTACAAATCTATGTTTCAGTATTTACAGTTATTCCTTCATTGAAACTGCTTGCCAACACTTTCTACTCCTCCTTGGGTTTGACACTCTTATTTATCGAAAGTACTACGATACACCCCCTATAATTGCGGGTCATCAACTATGTGAAAGCGCATGGTGCTCCCATATGTGGTTTTGGTAATTAATGACAATCCTTATGGACTAATGTTTGCATTGAGTTATCCTTGTAGATCTTGTCCATAGGAAATAATGGAGGTCATGTGTTGAACTCTATTAGCTTCCTTGATGGCCATTGTTACATCCAAGGATTTATATGAAGAATGGTCATTGTTTGAGTTGAGATTATTGCTAGTGTGTCTTGAAGAAAAGTATTAAGTGATCTTTCATTATTATCTTCAATATATCATCATTTGAAGTGATAAGAAAAGATACAAGGTTGATCAAGCTAGTGATCAACACACAAAGCTACAAGATGTACCAAGTGGGATTGTGTATCTCATGGCATGGTAAGCAATTGTAAATATAGCTTTGTGAACTAACCCATGATATGTGTGTGTGTGGCATATCTATGTATGGTTAGGTATCTTTCCATGGGCATGAACCAAAAGGAAGATTTCATATAGCCCATGGTCTATGTCGTCGTCAAGCGGTGTTCGTCATCTAGCTTGACGTGGAAGTTCAAGTGAAGAATCTAGAAGATATCCTATTCTTGATGCTTGCCACCCTTTTGGAGATTGTGGCCTTGTGAAGATTTGCCGAGAATAGTCTCTCCCATAATGGTGTATGGGGGAGCTAGTCTCTCCCATAATGATGTATGGGGGAGAAACTTGCAAGTCTTCATCAAGCGGAGCTTGTGCTAGCAAGCTCAATCAAGAAAGAAGATCCAACTTGAGAGAGTCATGATCGTCATCATCTAGCTCAAGTGGAATGCTCAAGGCAAAGGTATAATCTTGATAGGTTTTCTATTCTACCGGTCTCGTGTCTTTGGGAGACCGGGTTATAGGATAGATAGTCGTACTATCAAGAGGGGCTCTCAAGTGAGTAACTTGATCGAATCGTTATAGAGTGCTCAAACCTTTGCATACTTTGCATATCATCTTTCTTAGTTCTTATTTGGCTTTTGTCTCCTTTGGGTTTTAGTTCTTGTTGTGATCTTCATGACAAGCCTTGGTTTTCTCGAAAACGGATTTTGTAACAAAAACTTGTTGCGTTTTCGGTGGTGAAAATATTCCGCTCGTCTTTGAGAATGTTCCTACACATTCCATGCGTGGTAACTTCTCCATACTTTTATTTGGATACTCCTTGCTATTATCTTTCTAATGCAATTGGATTTACCTCGTTCGGAGTTCATTCGCAAAAGTTATGTGCATTTTCGTGTAGGAGGTTTTTCCGGTTGTTCCTTTTTGAGAGGCCAAAACCTTTCCCCGTTTGGTTTTATATTCCATTGCTGTACAATGATGTTTCTCTGCATATTATTGTAGTGCTCGTTGTAGTGATTTCAACGAGCCCAAGATCATCAAAAATGGAGTCCGGATGAAAAAGTTATTGCAGTTTTCGTATTGTTGTTTTTGTTAGTCTTGCGAAGAGGGGGGAGGGGCGGAAATTCCGGTTCAAGTTTGAACCGGAATATCCGGTTGGCATCTGTCCCTCCACTCCGAAGTTCTCAGCCGAAAACGGCTAAGGACTGGAGTTAAAACTGACAGAAGTGAATCGGATTATTTGTACCGGATTATTCCGGAGGAGCCGGAATATCCGGTTCAGCTGCCTGTTCGGGACAGAACCCAACCGGATTATTTGCACCGGATTATTCATCTTACACCGGATATTCCTGTTGGACCGGAATATCCGGTCCAGTTTTGGACCGGAATATCCTGCTTACTCTGCACACAAAACGGCTAGTTTTTGTGGGGACCTATTTAAGGGGGTCTTCTTCCCCATTGGTCCCCAAGTCTCCAAGCACGAAATTTCCCCTCTCCCCACCATTGTTGACCTTGGATAGCTTGCCCCTCTCCCAATCCCTCCTATGATTCTTGCATATCTTTGAGGGAGAAGTTAGAGGAGATATAGATCTACATTTCCACCAATCCATCTTCCTTCTTAGTGAGGGAAACTTAGTAGATCTTGATCTTGGAGTTCTTGGTGTTTCTCCTCCTTTGTTCTTCCTCTATTATTCCCCCATAAGCATTGGTTGCTTTGTTGGAATTTGAGAGTGAAGGATTTAAGCAATTGTGTTCTTGCCATTTGCATCGGTTGCATCGGTTTGCTCTCTCTCCACGAGGATTCGTGGACATTGAAAGTTTGTGAGCTTGTTACTCTTGGGTCTTGGACCCTAGACGACTTGTGGTGTTCTTGGGAGCCTCCAATTGAGTTGTGGATGTGTACCCCAAGATTGTGGTGACACCGAGAGTCTCAATTAAGTTGTGGATGCGTGCCTCGGGTTTGAAGGTTGCCAATAGTGGAAGGTGAACTAGGCCTTTGTGGCGGGGTTCATCGGAGAATAGGGTGAGTCCTTTGTGGCGTTGAGTAGGCCTCTTATGGCGAGCTCACACCCCTCCAACGAGATGTACTCCCCTTGTGGGAGGAACTCGGAAATACATCATCATCTCCGTGTGCCTCGGTTATTTCTATACCCGAGCTTTTTACTTATGCAATTTACATTGTGATAGCCTTCGAGCTTGAAGTTATATAACTTGCTATCACCTTGTTACTTGTCTTGCTTAGCATAAGTTGCTGGTGCACCTAGTTGACCCTAGAATATTTAGGTTGTTGTGCTTGTTAATTTAAACACCTAGTTTATTTCCGCATTTACCAAGACTTAACCGGAAAAGTTTTAATCGCCTATTCACCCCCCTCTAGGCGACATCGTTGTCTGTTCACTATGTAGAACTATGCTCTATTAATCTTGTTGTGGAACTATGGTCGTGGACAATGTGAGACTATGTTAAATTTGGTGTTGTTTTTGTCGAATAGTTCATATTTGCGCCGAATCAATCTGTCAAAATTTGTGCTGTTTTTTGTGCCTGTAGCGTCTAAGCGCTAGGCGCTACATGCATTGAAATTACAATCACCCGAGAGCAGACAGTGTCTGCGTCGCTGCGATTATATGAGTGCATGTAGCGCCGAGAGCTTAGGCGCTACAAATGCTTACATTTTTTGCACACCGAGAGGAGGCACGAGCAGGCGCGCCCGAAAACGCTAAGTCGTTGTACTGAAAATTTGCACATGTAGCGCCTAAGGAGAAGGCGCTACACATGAAATTTTATCGGCAGGAAACAAATTTCACTAAACCCAGATACAAATTCATTAAACAAGTTCCTCACTAAACCCAGTTACAAATTCACTAAACAAGTTCTCGACATAATAGGGGAGGTTCAAACAAAGTTCAAATATAACAAAGAAGCTACAAGTCCACTAAAACAAGTTTGAACATAACACCATACGTTGAGATGCAATGTTACTACTAGTTCAAATATAACAAGTAGACTATAACAAATTCCGGACAAGTCTTCTACTTTCGTGCACGACCCCTCTTCGTAGGAATCTTGTCCCTCCTCACCGGTGTCGGCTGCTCTTCTTCCTCATCGTCCTCATCCTCATCATCGTCATCCTCGATAAGACTCATCCTCCTAACTGTAGCTGACCTCCGTGGCCTTTCCTCCTCAACTCGTCGCTCCTTTCCTTTGTTGACCCAGTCATCTGGTGTGTACCGGTGAATTCCGGTCTTCTTCCTTAGCATGTAAGCAGACCGTTGCTTAGCCTTCCGCAATGTCATGTCATCCGGAATTCTCGCCTTCGAAACAAGTAAAAGTATATTGTTAAGGTTAAGAAAAAAAGACTTGCACACAATATAGGTAAAAAAAGTGTACGTGCTTAAGGTCATACCCCTTCAGCAGAGGTAGTCTCGTCCTCAAGCTCATTGTCCGTACCAACCGCGGGGTCAGAAGGAGACTTGGACCTTGATTGCGACAGTGAGCTTTACTCGGGGTCACGTCAACCAATTAGGTTCGCAAGCCGGCGTAAGCGTTGGCCGGAACGCTGAATGGTTGTGAGGGATATGTCAAACAAAGCATTGGAAAATAAGCATGTAAGCCGTCTCGTGCTAGTACAGTCATTTTTTGTACCTTAACAAATGCTCGAAATATACTTTCGCCTTTTTCTCCACCCGGCGTGGTGTCCAACAAATCTTCACTTTCACTAGCTTGTTTCTTTATCTCCGCGCGCTATAGGTATAAAGAAAAACACATTAGAAAAATATAATTAGTAAAGGTGGAAAGAGAACGAGTAAGTTAAAATTACCACAAAGTTGAGCATATTAGAAAAATATGTTAGGTTTCCCTCCCTAACGATCTTGTTGTATTGGATTTGGGCAAGTTCGTCAAACACTATGAGCTCGTCCAATATCTCCTCCTGGAAAGCCGGTGGGCATATCTCCACGCGAGTATTCTCAAGAAACCAGCGAATGTAGTTGTTGAAAGCAATTGGGCAATGCTCCTTCAGCATGCTCCTGCCCCATCCAGTCTTGTTAGCTTCCTCCACACATAGCTCGAATTCGGTTATATATTTCTTATGGTGTCTCGCCCAATTTGTCACATTCCTCTGTTTTCTCCGGTCCAACCTGCATGTCAAGATACCAACACGGGAGTCATATCAACAAATAGAAACCAAAAAAAGAGTTGCGAAGGCAACATATGTCATTCAATCTTACTCATGAAGCAGCTTGTCCGTGTCCTTCCACTCTGGCGGGTGAGCCTGAAACAACCCAAACTGCCTCATCACGCGTGTGGCAAATGAAACTCAATCGCCCAATTGGATATCAACGGGCACCGCATAAACCATAAACCCTGTTCCGCCATGCACATTGGGTTCAAAGCGTAAGAACGCAAGACACCAAAATTGTCCCCCTCCCATAAGGCTCCCAATCCACCTGCATCATAGCACTCCGACATCAATTAGAAGGAAGATAAAAAAAATGCGAGCGAGTCATTTGAGGATAAATACTTATTTGCTCGGTAGTAAGCGCATCCAACTCGTTCATGTACAACCTATACATGTTTTCTGTATCGCTGTGAGTTTCTGATACAATATCGTACTTGTAAGCCCAAGTTGCGCGGCGCAGAGGGTGGTTCCCAATCAACATAATTTACTTATCTCGGACGTCCAACTGGTATACGATCCCAGCTCCACACGAAGAGTAGAAGCATAGAACCACCAACTCCGCATTGGGCCGTAGTCCTACGACAAGCATCGTCCAGCTGCACATGATGGCAAACAAAGTCGGTACATGTTCAAAATGGATATCAACAAACACATTATAATGTACCAAATTATTACCTGCCGTTACAAGTAGGCAAGTGCAACATTCCCCCAGCTCCATCCATAGTCAAAGACCGTCAACGCCTTTAGCCAGATCTATGGAGCGTTTCTCCCATTGTCGTCAGCAAAGAGACACCTACTAATAACATACCACATGTACACGCGAGCGTACGTCTTGATCAAGTCCTCATCGGCTCCTTCAGGGCAATGTTTGTAGTTCTGTACTATCCATGAGTAAGGAGCGCCGGCTGAGACTCTCGCTTTACTCGGGTCAGCAGGCTCCGGTGGAACATTACCAATAAGATCAAACATCTGCTGACGCCACCCTTCATAATCGGTGTCCATAGCTACATGCTTCCCCTCAATAGGAAGTGCAAGGATCATGGAAACATCCTGAAGTGTGATAGTCATCTCGCCGGTACGGAGGTGGAAACTGTGTGTCTCCGGCCTCCACCGGTCGATGAGAGCGGTAAGTGCACCCGCGTTGAAGTCTGGGGTCGACCGACTAACAAGTTGGATGAAAAGGAGGAGCCCGGCCATCTCGATTGTCGTACCCTGATTTCTAGGGGATACTCATCGGGCCGAACTGGATAGCAGATGCTTGGATTATGGGGCATAACTGCTCCCACGTCCCAGCTTCCTGGTAGGCCTGCGCTTATGCGCGACAACACAAGCCCTGCTATTCCATCGTCGATGTAAACTATCCACTAGAGATCAAAGGCACTACTGTCGACGTACTTCATACCAATCACACATGGTACGTCAACAGCGTTAAACGAATGATAATCACAACATATCTCTAAGACACAAAAAGAGTGAAATAAAGTTGCAAATAGCTCTCATTAGAGCAGAGATAGCAAATACAATCATTCAGAGGACACATGTCCCAACAATACATCAGTACATCACAGCGGAAGCATTCAATATGTCTGAGTACAGACAAGAGCCAAATAGGCCTAAGAGGCCGGAAACAAACAGACGGAGCCCATCCACGAAGTCTCGGGTCCTGCCCGGGTCCGCTATCTACTCGTCAGCAGTCTCGTCATACTCCACGTAGTAGCCACCATGTAGATACTCGGAAACGTAGGTCTGCGGAAACCACAACCCCAAAGGGGTCAGTACATAAACGTACTGGCAAGCAAGACTCACAGTTCACCAAAGTGTAGCCCGTCAACACCAAGCACAGATGCCTTGGGTCCAACGGAAGAAAGGGATATAAAAGATGCTGCAACTGGCTGCGCTAACCAACTACAGAGAACTACAACTTCCAACTAACAGAAAGGGGACAAGATCGAGTATTGTAACCAACTGAAAGATAACTTCAAACAAACCCATCCTGGATCTCGCCCCTTATCCAAAGAAGCAATCCGAGGATGACTCACACAGTTGAGTTAATGATGGTTCAAATTATTGTGTCAATAAGCCTATTACTAGTCAAGTTGTTAATCATTGGGTGTAAGGTTGTTAATCATTAGGTTTAAGTTGTCCTGAGTACTTGTTAGCCAGTACTTTCACCAAGTAATCCATAACCGCGGAAAACACGGCTTCTCGAGAAGATTTTCCCTTCAGGGTTGCACCAATTTGGCCGTACACGCATGAATAACCCGCCAGATGGAAAGGCCCTTCCACCAAGCGGGGCACTCAACACAACTCGACTCTTCTTCGCATCAAGCCCAAAGAACCTTGGGCGCACGGCTAATCGAGCCCAGAAGAAAATGGACCCTCATAGCACTCTAAGAACGTGTCCCCCTATATGCCGACTACAAAAGTTCCACCCTGGCCTGGGCTCGCAAAAACATGCATGCGGCAAATAGAAAACACGAACTAAATGAGGCGATTTGGACGAGATGCGAATCGAATCAAATTGAGGGGGGCGCCCATACTCGCTTCCCACATGCGGTTAGTGCGCTCATCATGGATCGGTAGACAAGACCCTTTTCCTATTAGGGTCGACACTAGCAGACCTCAAAACCACACAGGGCCTCCTGCCGGTGCCTTATCATCAAATTTATTATTAATAACAATAACATTAGCATGATTGATTGATTAAACATCGAGCCCCCACAACGTAATAGAAATAGTAACAGAAAGTAACGGGTAACAGACTCGAGCAAAAGCAACCTAAGCATGCTAGTAAGACACTGGCTCAACCAAAGGGGTGATAGGAGGGGAGGTGAGGCAATATCAAGGTTAAGGGATTCATGTGATGGGTTCGTAACAGAAACAACTACTACTAAGGCTAGCAGAAAAGAACAACGGAAAGTATCGGTAACCAAGGTTGAAAGGAACACAGTGGTTCATGTGAGTGATAACTTGCCTGCAAAACCCAGTAGCCTGGTACTGAGCTAACTCCTTAGAAGGGGTGTCGTAAGGATCGTCGGTCTCAACGTCGTCGTGTATCCGAGAAGAAGCAAACAAACAACGCAAAGAACAAACAATCAATAACATGGCATAGGTGCACAAACATGGGATGATGTATGATAGTTTAATTGATGCATCAAAATAACTAGTTAACAGGGTAGCACAATTTAAATGGATCCATATGCAATTGGATTGCATATGGAAAAGGTCCATGAATTAAGTGGAAACAAATGATCTATAATTTATTATCATGTGAAAGTTGTTAGCATGATGCATGCATGATGATAACAACAAAATAACAACAATAGAATCAAATAGAAATAAGGTTTAACAAGTTTGGAAATTTGTTTATTAAGTTAAGAAATTTTGGTTACTTAAAGGTGTCACACAAGCATTTGTTGTTTTCATCAAGTTAAATTGTTCAAAACAGATAACAAAGTTTATATTTGAAAAGAGCACCAAATTTTAGGTGGATTACATGTTTCACTTGTTGAAAAAGGATTTCAAATAAATTATTTATGAATTTAACAATTTTAAATGATTTAAACAAGGTTTAAATTATTTAACCAATTTTAATTATTCAAAACATAAAACAAAGTTTATATTTGGAAAGAGGGTTTAATTTTGCATGGAAAACATATTTCATTTGTTGAAATTGGATTTAAAATGAGCAAGTTATTATTTTGGCAATTTTAAATGCAATAAACAAGAAACAGTTGTTTTCAGCAATTTAAATTGTTCAAAACAGCAAACAAAATTTATATTTGGAAAGTACATGAAAAATTGATTGGAAAACATATTTAGTTTGTGGAATTTGGAATTTTTATGAACAAGTTATGAATTTTGCAAGTTTAAGTGAATTTGACAAGTTTTCAAATTTTGCACCAATTTAAAATGTTCAAAACAGTAAACAAATTTTATATTTGGATAGAACATTCAATTTGGGACAGAAAACATATTTAAAAAGTTAAATTTGGAGTTAAAATGATTTTATTATGCAATTTACAAAATTGAGGTGCAATCTGCCATTTTTAGTGAAACAGGGACTTGGAAAATAATTTGCAGGGGCTAGAAATAAGTTAGAAGGGCCTATGTGTGATTACTGAAAATGTGCTGTATCAAAACCTTGCAAAAAATAAAAAGGTGGTTTATTGGTGGGAGGTGGGATTCGATCCCCCCACCTCCTGGCTGCGCAAGGGGACCTGAACCAGATGGGCTACTGCTCTAGTTGTGACAGAAAAGGGACTCGGGGGGGGGGGGGGGGGGGTAAGTACTGTTGGCTCGGGATGTTAACTGGATTTTCCTGCACGGTTCAGTTCGCTGCTCTGCGAGCGGACAGAAACGCAGGCGATCGGATCGCTGGGCTCGTCGGAGGCGCTGGGCGTGGGGGAGCTGTGGGGTGTGGGTGGCCGGATGCGGAAGGGAGAGGAGGAGGGTAGCGAGAGGGGAGGGAAGCGAGGGAGCGGGCGCTCACCTTGATCGGCAGGGAGGAGCAGGTCGAGTGCAGGGGCGAACAGGGACAGCAGGTGGCGACATGGACATGGCGGCGGCGCTCGGAGGCTCTCCGGCCAGCGCCGAGGGCACGGCGAGGGAGATGGAGCCGTGGCGGTTCCATTCCCGCCGCTTGCGCGGCCGGAGGGGCCCCGGACGGCCGGCGACCACCGGAGGAGGAGCCTCGGTTCCGTTTGGTGCAGATACAGGGAAAGAGAGAGCAGAGGGAGGAGAGGAAGAAGGTGGCGGGGAGAGGGAAGAAGGAGGGAGAGAGATGGAGGGGAAAACCCTAGGGTTCTGGGTCGCTATAAGGGGGAGGTGGAAGGAGGGGCAGCCGTTCGTGCTCTGCTCTGCACTACGTGGACAGTTGCAGATGCATCCGTACGAAGGAAGAAGACAGGGGCTACGGGGGTACGGGCCAAAAGGTGGAAGTGGGCTGGGCTGCTGTGCTCTCTCTCTCCCTTTTCTATTTTGTTTTTCTTTTTTTTTTGTAGCAAAAGTAATTGGAAGGAAAGAGGGGTTTTGAGGTTATCAAAAATCATAGAAAATTTAGGGTGAGCACATTAGGTTGATTAAAACCAAAACCAATTTTTGGAATTCAAAAACATTTGAATTTTTTTGGTACTGTTTGAATTGGATTGTGTGATTGAATCTTATTATTAAAGGGTTATTGACAATATTTTTAAGAATAGGGTGATCAAAGCATTTAATTGGAAACAAAGAGCACAAAAAGGTTTGGATTATTTTTATAATTTCAAAAGAGGTGATGTTTAGTGAGTTGGTTTGAATTTGGGTAATTTGATAATTAAATGATTATTGATGGAAACCATGTTTTTATTAGGGTGACCCCTATTGATTAAATAGAGCAATTGTGTTTATAAATTGTTTGGTATTTTTATAATTTTCAAATGAGGTGCTGTTTGAAGATGCTTTGAATTTGGAAACAATTGATTGATTAAACCCAACCTTTTAATAAGTGATCAACATGGAATAAAATGGAACAAATTGGTTGTTTTTATTTGTGATTATTATTCCAAAAGTTGTAACAGAGCAAGTATGAAAACAAAGCATTTGAAATTGTTTGAGTTTTATTGTGAAAACAATTAAGAACAGTTGCAAAACAAATAGTAAACAAGGCAAACAAGGAAATAAATATGATGACATGATGCAATACTTTAATAACAAGAAATCAAACATTCTAAATGGTAGGTTTTCATACTTGGGCTGTTACATCGATGTACGGAGTGTATCGCTCATCATACGACATCTCTTTAGAGCCGGAGACCCCATGATACCGAATCTTCAAAGGGTTAAATTGCTACAAACATACAAGTTAAATAGTTAGAACATATCCAACACATTTGCTAGAGCACGACATTTAAAACATTAAAGTGCATAAATAATCATCTTACCATCCTCTTCTCCGATAGCATATAGGACCGGTGTTTAACATCATAGAAATCATCGAGTAACCACACCATCCTACACATTTCAAATCGTAGTAGTATGTGAGTATCCCACAATTCAAACATTTAATTTCACAAAAAATACACACATGTTCATACTAATAACTAAATAATCTAACATATAAATTTGGTTTCTTAACTAAAATAACCTACTAAATTGTTACCAATGGAAACTATAGCCACCCTAATGCTAAATATAATTGTAACAAGGCATTATTCCATACCAAAATCAAATCAAACTAAAATCTAGGGTTCCACCGAAATTGGCCAAATGTGACAGTTTATGGATGAAAAGAGGGGGATCGGAGGGTAATACCTGGGCAAAGTACTTGGGAAGCAAATCCCTCAAGTTTCCCATCAGATTCGGGATGGAGTTGAGCAAGATCTAGAGAGGGGAGGAGAAAACGCCATGGTGTTCTTCTTTTCGTCTCTTGCTCTCTTTCTTTCGGGTACTGGATACAGAGAGTCAGGGAGCGCCGCGCGCGACTTACTGAAGTCGATGTGCCTAGGCGCTGCACATCCACGACTCGGGCCCACCTGCCAGGTGCCATGCAGGCATGGGCCGGGCCCCGCAGCGCCACGCAGGAAGACGTGTAGCGCCTAGCGCTACATAGAAGGGTGTAGCGCCTAAGGGCATCTCCAGCCGTTCGCCCCCCAGGTTTCAGTTCGGCGCTTTTTAGCGATAACGCCGCCCCGCACCAAAACCTAGGGTGAGGGGGGCGATTTTACCAGCCGTTCGGCGACCCAGAAAACAGAACGGCGATAATATTTGAAAGTTTCTCTTCCCGCCCCAAAATAGAGCCCGAGTTCGGCGATCACATCAGCCATAGTTTGGACAATCATATTACAAAAAACGCCACAGTTGGGCGATCAAATAGTCTCGATCGAAGCAAAGTCGGGCGCGCGCGGCGTGGGCACAGGTGGGCGATCAGGCATAGGCGTCAGCCGGTGTCGGAGCAGGCGACGAGCTCGACGAACCACGCAGGCGTCGGGTGCGGCGATGGGTGCGGTGACGGCGATGACGACTTCTTCCATCCGGCGAAGATGGGACCGAAGCCGGTCTTCCGCTTGGCGAGCGGCACCGCGGATGCGACCGGAGTAGGCGGCTCATCCAGCGCCTCCTCCTCCTCCTCATCCTCCTCCCCCTCTTCCTCGGCGGCGGCCTGTTCCTCCGCCTGCAGCTGCGCCATCAACTGCCTCTGCCGCTGCGCCGCCTCCCTCCCCGGCGCTTGACGTTGGCCGTTGCCAGACGGGTCTTCTCGGCGATCCAGTCCTTGTTGGTCATGCTGGGCGGCCTCTCCTTCGGCGCTCTCGGCTTGCGCGGCTTCTTGCCGAGCTCGGAGGTCGCGGGAATGGCTACGACGACGACGGCGGCGCAGGGTCCTGTGAATCGGGCGGGAGCCATGGCGACTAGATCTCGGGGTGGGGGGCAAATGGCGGGAATGGAGTGGGGGAGAGGTACATATGGGGGGAAAAGTGGAGGGGACCGCTGAAAAATGGAAGGAAATCGTCTTCCGTCGCCGACAAGTCTGGCCCACGCACGCATTTCGCCCCCCAAGCCGAACCCAGCACGCTGGATTTGGGCTGGGTTCAGCGGCGCGAAACGACGGAGAAAAGGGCGAAAAGCGGCGCTAAACCGCGTCCTGGGGGCAACTGGTGAATTTTCGACGCTTTCAGCGCTAAAAAGGCCGCTTGGGGGCTCAGGGGGACGGCTGGAGATGCCCTAAGTGTGGGGCGCTACACAATAAGATTATAGTTTTCGAAAAAATTTCACCGGAGTAGCAGAGTAGCAGTCCGTGAATTTGTTTTGACTTGTGGTCAGTGTTGTCCATTTTGCACTCGCTCACCGCTCCAAAACGAACGTTCCGGATTACACTGTACGCTCACAGCCGGTAAAAGTAAAACTGAATCTCCCTCACCTCTCCAAAACATCTCCCCTCCTCCTCAAAACGAATTTCAAATTTCGAACCCGGTAACCCTACCCTCACGTTCCCCACACTCACGCCTTCCAAATAAAACTCCCCACACACCCACGCTCCCCACATCCCACAAATCCGCGCCTCCATTTCCCCCTCCCCCTCTTTTCTCTCCTCCAAAACCTCGCCGGAAACCCTACCCCCTCCGCCGCCGCCACCATGAGAGAGATCCTTCACATCCAGGGCGGCCAGTGCGGAAACCAGATCGGGGCCAAGTTCTGGGAGGTGATCTGCGACGAGCACGGCATCGACCAGACCGGCAAATATGCCGGCGACTCCGACCTCCAGCTCGAGCGCATCAACGTCTACTACAACGAGGCCAGCGGCGGCCGCTTCGTGCCCCGCGCCGTCCTCATGGACCTCGAGCCGGGCACCATGGACTCCCTCCGCTCCGGCCCCTACGGCCAGATCTTCCGCCCCGACAACTTCGTCTTCGGCCAGTCCGGCGCCGGAAACAACTGGGCCAAGGGACACTACACCGAGGGTGCCGAGCTCATCGACTCGGTCCTCGACGTCGTCCGTAAGGAGGCCGAGAACTGCGACTGTCTCCAAGGTATAACCTCCGCCCGGATCTGGAAGTTTTGCTTGAAATGGTCATGAGACATCGTATGATTTTGGGGCGCGTAGATCTAGTGCGCCTTCTGGGTTTGAGCCATTCGATGGGATGCTGTGATTTTAGGGTTCTCGTGTCGTAGATCTGGACGTTCCCCCCCTTTTCCGTCCGAGGTGGTTCGCCTGATTCTGAAGTTGTAGATCTGGCCTGTAGTACTTGTGTGGCGCGGTAAGGATGCATTCTTCATTCTAGTTGTGCTCTTGTCAGGGGAGGCATTTTTGATGTTATGTGGTTCTAACTGCCGGGATCCGGCGAAATTGTAGAATGGATGCGGTTTATGCCTGTATGATAGACCCAGTGCGTCCATTTTCTCCCGCATATGTTGTAGATCCACTGCATTCCATTTGTTTTCCTTGTTTTGGTTGCAAAAATGGATTGAGTGACTTATATTTATAAGTAGCTGCTCACTCGTCCCTGCTCTACTGTGTAAAGTAACAGTAAATTCCGGCAAAAGTTCAAAATATCACTACAATAGCATGCCTGATGTTGATTTCTCGTGCACCCTGTGCTTATGATTCTGCTTAATTTATTCACTCTATTTCAATTTGTTTATGTGTGGCTTGCTTCACATTTGAGAACCCAACAAATTTTGAATTGTCGGCTATCATTTTTATTTAGTTCTCAACTGAATTTGAGATCCAAAATAACATATGATTGTTGGCTACCCTAACATTCGAATTTACCACAGGGTTTCAGGTCTGCCACTCCCTGGGAGGAGGAACTGGTTCTGGTATGGGTACCCTGCTCATCTCAAAGATCAGGGAGGAGTACCCAGATAGGATGATGTTGACATTCTCTGTCTTCCCATCGCCAAAGGTGTCTGACACTGTGGTGGAACCCTACAATGCTACATTGTCTGTACATCAACTTGTTGAGAATGCTGATGAGTGCATGGTCCTTGACAATGAGGCTCTCTATGACATCTGTTTCCGCACCCTGAAGCTTGCTACACCCACATGTAAGTTTGAACATACTATGATCAGTCTACTGTGCTTGTTTCCCATACTCTTGTCCTTGTAATTAGATATGTACTCCCTCTGTGTGATAATAAGTGTCGCTTAAACATATGTATTTAGATGTATTTCAAAACTAGATACATTCCATGATACTAATCAACAGAAATCTTTATTAGGATGTGGTTCTTGTTTCTGTTGTTTGTTTAGATCAGTGGATATGTCTGGCACAAGATCTCCCCTATAGTTTTGAACTTTTGTTACTTATGACGCAAGCCATCTTTTATTTATACTCGTCATACTCGTACCTGTATGATCTCATATACATGCATTCTGCATTTCTGCTCACCTAGTTTTTTCCAATTCTTTTTGCAGTTGGTGACCTGAACCATCTTATTTCTGCAACAATGAGTGGTGTTACTTGCTGCCTGCGCTTCCCTGGCCAGCTCAACTCTGACCTCCGGAAACTCGCAGTCAACTTGATCCCTTTCCCTCGCCTCCATTTCTTCATGGTCGGCTTTGCGCCACTGACCTCAAGGGGCTCCCAACAGTATCGTGCTCTCACTGTTCCTGAGTTGACCCAGCAGATGTGGGATTCAAAGAACATGATGTGTGCTGCTGACCCCAGGCACGGTCGCTACCTAACAGCCTCTGCTATGTTCCGTGGTAAGATGAGCACCAAGGAGGTTGATGAACAGATGCTGAATGTCCAGAACAAGAACTCGTCCTACTTTGTTGAGTGGATCCCCAACAACGTGAAGTCGAGCGTGTGTGACATCCCTCCCACGGGCCTGTCGATGTCATCCACCTTTGTCGGCAACTCGACCTCAATCCAGGAGATGTTCCGCCGTGTGAGCGAGCAGTTCACAGCTATGTTCAGGAGGAAGGCCTTCTTGCACTGGTACACCGGGGAGGGCATGGACGAGATGGAGTTCACTGAGGCCGAGAGCAACATGAACGATCTCGTGGCAGAGTACCAGCAGTACCAGGATGCCACAGCCGATGAGGAGGAAGAGTACGACGAAGAGGAGGAAGAGGAGGTTGCTGCCTAAGCCACCTGACCTCGTCCAGCTGTCTTGCTGTCTGGTAGATGTGCCTTGTGTTTACAATTCAATTTGGTGCGGCTTGTGTTGCGGATAGATCTTTAGGTGGTTCATAACACTTATAGACGCTTTATTGCTGCTGGACCGATTTTTTTGAACTGTTTTTGTGTATGGTTGATGGTGCTGCTTTGACTCTGCGAATTGTGGTATTAGCGTAACTGTGGACGTAATACTAGTAAAATTCTGGAATTGTTTTTTACTAGCTGGTCATGTGCACTGTGATTTGTGCTACATGGTTACTGCATATCCTTTGCAATGTGATTATTTGATGATTGTTCTCCTGCCTACTTAGTCGTATTTTTGCGTCGTCTGTACTGAAATCTAGTCGCTGAGAGCTATAGTTTTGCTCCATGTTCTATGGTAGTTCACTTGTTCGCCAAATTTGTATCAGCACCTTGTGCGGAAATGGCGTGGAGCTCGTGCTGGCAGAACTCGTCATCTGTACAGACTATGCAACTAAGAATCTTGCCTCTTTATGCATTAGGCTAGTACTACTTCCGTTCCGAAAAATAAGGCGTATTTCGCTTCGTTTGATCGGGACTTTGATCAAGAATTACATATTTAATATGCGACGTATGTGATAAAACTCATAACCACAGTGAAGTACTTTTGAATAGGAATACAATGATATTAATTATATGTCAGGAAAATTATATAATATTAATTATATGTCAGGAAAATTATATATAAATAGACTAATTATTGGTCAAAGCAAACAAAATATGCCACAAAATATGCTTCTTTTGCGGAACGGAGGTAGTATTAATTCTTGTACAGGTATCCCTAGATGCCGGTGAGGGAGTCGTAAGCCAACCTTGGTCCTGATGTTTCAGCGATCGGCTTTGATCTGAAGACATAAACTTGATGTTACCTGCGAGTTGCAAGTTCTTTCTTCAGACTGATCAAACTACATTCTGTTACAAATCGTAGGCGCTTAGTCGATCTACCGAGGCCAAGCAATCACAGCAAACATGACACCGAGATTTGGTAACGCAGTTCTGCGCTCAACGCCTACATCTGCGGGGCATGACTACGGGCGCTCCTCCCCATTGATACCGCTGCACCGGCCGCCTTGGTCGCCGGCAAAGCCGTCGGCTCCCCTTGCGCGCCTGCTGCTATCAAGTCGCCATCGACGACAAGCCCGCCGAGGCAATACAGACGCACCAGATCTCAACGCCACGCCGGTCCGGCCGCCCCTGCCACGGGCGCCGGACCGTCCCCTCGTGATCTTGTGTCTAGCCTACCAGCTTTCGTCGTCTCTCTTTGGGCTACTCCCGGTGCCTTTATATATTAGGCCAGGTTACACGTGTTCGACTCTAACACCTAACCTTCCGTTTAATTACAAGTCCTAGCGTAGCCCTACTCGTACACATATTCGACATATATTCCAACAAACTCCACCTTGGCGAATATGCCCTCGCCATCTTGAAGCCGTCATGCCGAATCTATGTATACCTGGACTTGAACCATTAATCATGAGCTCCGTTGCTACTCCATTGACTCCATATGACTCCACCTGCAACCGTAGTACCTTCCTTGTTTCACCACAGTCAATGCTCCTACGAAAATTAAGTTCTTTCCCACTCTTGTCTTGTGCTCCCAAATCTCCGGAGAATCCGTCCACCGCCATCACACAACGATCATAAAGTCACCATATCGATAACGCCGTTGCATCGTCACCTTGGTAGCCTCGTTCTTTATCCATGTGAAAGTGAACAACTCACATATTAGGTGTCACAAAGAAGAGTTACCTGAACTCATCATTCTCGCTATTGTTGACTGCATCTCTGAAATCTTGAAGAAATTTCGCCGTTGCTAAGTCATCTCCAGTCAAATTCACAACTGTCTCATCACCGCTTTCGCAGATTCTCCATGGCCGACTCATGTCCATCACTTGATGTCAATCCCGATAGACCCAGTCACCAACTCGAACCTGGTACTCGCCAACACTACTTCAGAACCCCTGCACACATGTCAAACCTCATGTCCGACCGTCCGTGCCCTGGTCCATCGCCGTGTCCCGTGCTTACCGCACACCTCGCCGCTATTACCGCGTCGAGCATCCACAATCTTGGCCAAGATCTCAAGGGATGCTAACCCACACCATCTCAGGCCCCACTGCAGATAACCATCAGTCTACCCGACCGGTGCCGAGTTCCACGTATCTCTCGAACCTTGACGTCCAGTCCGACCAACGTGCTTCTCGCCTTCCCACTGACTGGGCTTCGACTCTCTGTACTTACGCCGTAGCCCCTCCATCAGCCGAGTGGAATCTTCCGCAGACTCCAGCTCCACCTTCAACATGCCTCCACGGTAGATGATCAGTCCACCCCGCGCCCTGCCGACCTCAAGATATTACATGTGCGCCATCTTGAATCAACCGCGCCGCCGCATGTCGAACCACGCAAGCCCTCAGGCATGCGCCACGTGTTTCCACGCCATAGAATTCGGACACCATCTGATACGGGCATCTACTGGTTAGCACGCTAGGACAATAAACTACGATGTATAATGTCTAAGGCCTGCGAGCCGCATGTGTTGGCCGAGCCTTCTAAATGGGTCGGTTTGTATCCAGTTTGAGTCCAACTAGGTTTAGGTTCGAGTCAGTTTCGGTTGGGGTTTGTCCAACCGACTAGGGGTTGGCCTCTTATATAAAGAGAGCCAAGGCCTAGGGTTTGAGGAGGTTGAAAATTATGTAGAACTAAAAGTTCCAGGTTACCACCGTCCCTAGGGGATCGGCGTGTAGGCGGCGTCTCGGACGTTCGTCAGTTATCTTTGAAAATAAAGGTGCGAGTGTTCTTGGATCTGCCAAGGGAGTTCGTTCGTGGCTAGGGGGCTCTTGGATCTGCCTAGAGTTGTCTAGCTTGGCGTGAAATAAAGGTGCGAGTGTTCTTGGATTGCCAAGGGGGTTTGTGCGTTTCTCGCCTAAATCTATCCATGTTCTTCAGGTTACGTGTATCGCTCACGTGATTAGGAGAATAGTTATCTCGGTGGTTCTTGCGGTGAAAGATCGGGCAAACGTCTACATCATGTGGTATCAGAGCGCTAGGTTGATTACCGCAAGAGAGGTATGCCCAGTTGAAGATCGATCTGCTGGTTTAAAGATTGGCAGATTTATTTTTGATGGGATTGTTTGAAGCAGTTGGTATCGTCAGGATGGTCATTGGCCGGTTGGACGGCGCGTTGTGGTGGTTGGCATATTGGTTTGTAGGTCGCCGAAATTCTTGATCGCAAATCGTGGCTGACGTGTCAACGCAGATCGGCTTCTGTTGGAATCCTGCCGCGGGAGGAGTTCGGATCGGATACAGCTGACCAGTTGGGCGTGGTTCCGATCAAGAAAAAAAGTGATGGTCTTGCGCGTGGAGTACGTACGAGCCAAGGAACGTAGTAATAAAAGTCAAGGAACCTCGTGGTACGGTGGCCACGATTTTTTTTTTCATTTAGTGTGATGATACGTGAGATTCTCTTGGGAGCCAAGAAAGGAAAGGAAAGGTTGGGTACAGATTTCGTTTAGTGTGCCGACTGACCACATAAAAAATGAGAAAAAGAAAAAGTTTGCTTCCGGTGGTGTACAAGGAAGAGGAAAGAAGTGGATCCGGATTTTCAGGGAAGGAGCCATTTTTTTGGATTGTCCTTCGGCCATGGGTGTGCGTGCAAGGAAAGGGCACTATTTCTTCCATGTACGTACAAGGAAAGCATTGGATAATTGGATCGGTTCTTAAAAGTGCAAAGTACTTCCGCATAGAGGGCAAGACAGAATTTGTTACGTCAGTTCCGGCCGTGCGACATGGAGACAAAATAAAAGAGACACTATTTTATATTTTCACCGGAGGAGAACTTGGTTCATTTGGATTCAAGGGGTGCAGGAATTTGTCCTGTTTGTCTTGGGTGATGCACTCAGTTGACCTCCACTATTTCAGATTGCATCCGTGAGCATATTCAGCTTACTTGGATCCTTGGGGTACAGGAGTCTGTCCTGCTGTGTCAGGGGTGGTTTGCATGGTGCGTTTACAGATGCAATTTGACAGATTATGTGTCTAAATCATGTTGGTGGTGCCAAACATGGATGGCACCAAGAACAAGTCTAGCTAGCTGAGAGGGAGGATGTGGTGTGGCACGCAAGCAAGACTTGAGGATGTAGAAGCGTGGCGATATGATAATTTGACGCCACAAGCGCCGGAGAAGACCTTCTGGCGTTGAGGACAACGCCTTTTGAAGAAAGGGAGGATGATACGGGCATCTACTGGTTAGCACGCTAGGACAATAAACTACGATGTATAATGTCTAAGGCCTGCGAGCCGCATGTGTTGGCCGAGCCTTCTAAATGGGTCGGTTTGTATCCAGTTTGAGTCCAACTAGGTTTAGGTTCGAGTCAGTTTCGGTTGGGGTTTGTCCAACCGACTAGGGGTTGGCCTCTTATATAAAGAGAGCCAAGGCCTAGGGTTTGAGGAGGTTGAAAATTATGTAGAACTAAAAGTTCCAGGTTACCACCGTCCCTAGGGGATCGGCGTGTAGGCGGCGTCTCGGACGTTCGTCAGTTATCTTTGAAAATAAAGGTGCGAGTGTTCTTGGATCTGCCAAGGGAGTTCGTTCGTGGCTAGGGGGCTCTTGGATCTGCCTAGAGTTGTCTAGCTTGGCGTGAAATAAAGGTGCGAGTGTTCTTGGATTGCCAAGGGGGTTTGTGCGTTTCTCGCCTAAATCTATCCATGTTCTTCAGGTTACGTGTATCGCTCACGTGATTAGGAGAATAGTTATCTCGGTGGTTCTTGCGGTGAAAGATCGGGCAAACGTCTACATCACCATCCGCCGTCACGCTCCTACGTCGTCATCGCCGATCTTCACCGTATTCTGTCCCGACCGACTTCCCGCCGATCCGCTAGACTGTCTAGTCCAACTCAGCCGAACGCATCCGACCGCAATCATGCTCCACCTTACGCCTAGTACACCCGCCAAATTGCCGTGCACTGTCCGGCGCTCGTATATGCATGATCCACTGCGACGCCTTATGCGCAGCTCGCCAATCTGACAACCACCTGGTAGTATCTCCTATGCAATTAGCAACGTACGCAAAAGAATTTTGCTTCCCTGGTAGCTTTCCATGGGTGCACCTAGCCTCCACAACTCCCAATGCCTATTCCCTTGATTACGTTGCTCCTCCATGCATAAAATACACCATGGTGCAAATTGGTCTTTTTTTTTTTAATACAAATCTCGGTACGCGTGCCATCATGTCCAGCTTTCCTTGGCCTTCTTTCGTACGTTCACTGCCATGCACTTGGAAGTGCAAATCAGCCCGTGAAACACCGCACGCCAGCTTTGACCCGTCATGCTGAGCCTTGCTTCACGTGCGAGGCCACTGCCTAGTCAGGCCACGTACCATCTGTATGTACGCTGCCAACCGTGGCCAAATTCTGAACCTCTTGCTGTCTCCGATCGCCATACTGCTGCCTTGATCACGATGTTCCGTCCGCTTCAATCGTGAATGATTCCGATCAGTTTACGATCATCGCTTCTAACGAAAAACAGCGAACCACCTCCGCTCGATCTTGCAGCACCCTCTAGCTCGATTTCCAGCGCGTCCGAACCTTGCTCTGATACCACTTGTTACAAATCGTAGGCGCTTAGTCGATCTACCGAGGCCAAGCAATCACAGCAAACATGACACCGAGATTTGGTAACGCAGTTCGGCGCTCAACGCCTACATCTGCGGGGCATGACTACGGGCGCTCCTCCCCATTGATACCGCTGCACCGGCCGCCTTGGTCGCCGGCACAAGCCGCCGGCTCCCCTTGCGCGCCTGCTGCTATCAAGTCGCCATCGACGACAAGCCCGCCGAGGCAATACAGACGCACCAGATCTCAACGCCACGCCGGTCCGGCCGCCCCTGCCACGGGCGCCGGACCGTCCCCTCGTGATCTTGTGTCTAGCCTACCAGCTTTCGTCGTCTCTCTTTGGGCTACTCCCGGTGCCTTTATATATTAGGTCAGGTTACACGTGTTCGACTCCAACACCTAACCTTCCGTTTAATTACAAGTCCTAGCGTAGCCCTACTCGTACACATATTCGATATATATTCCAACACATTCGTCATAACGAACATGCTGGTCATTGCAGTGCAGGTGTTCAGTTCTACAGGTACAAAAACGTCTTAACACTTCCTGGTATGAGAAAAACTAAATATATTGCCGCTTAACACAGGAGCTTCATCGGAGACCTAGTGTTCAAACAAAATGCCATGTTGCAGAATAACGAGCCTGATGCAGGTTTGTACCACGCTCCATCCTGGCATCAATCAATCAAGTAAATGAAGAAACTTCCAAATGCTTCTTCCGAAACTCAAATTCTCAATACCATGTAAACATGGTCCTGATGTTTCAGCGATCGGCATTGATCTGAAGACATAAACTTGATGTTACCTGCGAGTTGCAAGTTCTTTCTTCAGACTGATCAAACTACATTCGTCATAACGAACATGCTGGTCATTTCAGTGCAGGTGTTCAGTTCTAGCAGGTACAAAAACGTCTTAACACTTCCTGGTATGAGAAAAACTAAATATATTGCCGCTTAACACAGGAGCTTCATCGGAGACCTAGTGTTCAAACAAAATGCCATGTTGCAGAATAACGAGCCTGATGCAGGTTTGTACCACGCTCCATCCTGGCATCAATCAATCAAGTAAATGAAGAAACTTCCAAATGCTTCTTCCAAAACTCAAATTCTCAATACCATGTAAATCTGTTTTCTCCGAAACAAAATACCGAGCATTTGGGGTACTTCTTCCAAATGCTTCAGTTTACAGGGCAGAGCTCCTGCTACTTGTTAGTATGAGTGAAAAACGTGAGGATAAAAGCTGAGTACTACTCCGTATAAGATTTCACATGTTAAGGTCGGTATGTTAAATCATTAGAGATTTATCTGCAAGCTCATGCAGGGTTAATGATGAACGATCTGATCTAGGATAACGCTGAATTACTCATTTACAGCAAGCAGACCTGTCTATGACAAACAAAGAAAACCTAGCAACCACAGGCGAAGAATTGATCTAAAGCATGCCAAGAATCTCAAATCTTTGACAATTTTTTTTGATGTTGACTGCGAGTTGGAAGTGCTTTCTTCAGACCGAGCAGCTGCATTCATCAGAAAGAGCCTGATGGTCATTGCAGTGCAGGTGTTCAGTTCTACAAGCACAAAAATGCTTAACACTTTACTCGCACAGAAACGTGCACTAAATATATTGCCGCTTAACACAGGAACTTCATCGGAGAACTGATGTGTGAACAGAATGCCATCTATTGCGGAATAACAAGCCTGATGCAGGTATGTACCATGCTACATCATGAGAAGGAAGTCAGAAACATCTTAGTACTTCTTCTGAATCTCAATACCATGTAATATGTTTTCAAGCAGACCTGTTTATGAGAAACAAAGCAGACCCTAGCAACCACAAACAAAGGATTGATCTAAAGGATGACAAGAATATCAAATCTTGACCAACAGTTTGGTACATATATTGATTCATGAAGCATAATACATGATTTGTCCAGGCATAAACAAAGGCATATAAATGCTAGGATCTTTACATAGACACAGACGGTGAAATGTCTCCTATCGCTGTTGCCTCCCGCGGCTGATCCGTCTGGTGCGTAAGCTGGCGCCGCTCCTCTGGTATGGGTGGTGGCGGCGGCGCGGTTGTGACACGCGGGACTCAGCGTCGGACACCAGGGGCGATGGAGGCGGCGTACCGGGCGTGTAGTCTGGCGAAGCGGGGCGCCTCGGAGGCGTCGACGGAGTGTAGCAAGGCGATGCTGCGTGCTCTGACGGCGTCAGGGGCGTGTAATCCGGGGACGGCGAAGGCACCATGACGAAAGCGAGCCGCGACGACGGGCTCGACGGCGTGTAGCCCGGCGACACAGCGCGACGAGGAGGAGGACTCGACGACGGGCTCGAAGGCGTGTAATCTGGCGACCACGCGCGCAGCGAGGGGCTCGACGGCGTGTAGTCCGGCGACACAGCGCAACGAGGAGGAGGACTCGACGACGTGTACTCCTTCGACCACGCGCACAGCGAGGGGCTCGACGGCGTGTAGTCCGGCGACACAGCGCGACGAGGAGGAGGACTCGACGGCGTGTAGTCCGTCAACCACGCGCACAGAGAGGGGCTCGAAGGCGTGTAGTCCGGCGAACCCGCGCGCGCCGAAGGGCTCGACGGCGTGTAGTCCGGCGACCGCGCGCGCAGCGAGGGGCTCGAAGGCGTGTAGTCCAGCGAACCCGCTCGCGCCCAAGGGCTCGACAGCGTGTAGTCCGGCGACCACGCGCGCAGCGAGGGGCTCGAAGGCGTGTTGTCCGGCGAACCCGAGCGCGCCGAAGGGCTCGACGGCGTGTAGTCCGGCGACCCCGCGCACAGCGAGGGCGAGGGCGAGGGGCTCGAAGGCGTGTAGTCCGGCGAACCCGCGCGCGGTGAAGGGCTCGGAGGAATGTAGTCCAACGTCCACGCGCGAAGCGAGGGGCTCGAAGGCGTGTAGTCCGGCGAACCCGCGCGCGGCGAAGGGCTTGACGGCGTGTAATCCTCGTAGTACTCCGGAGGTGACGACGAGCTGTAGTACGAATCGAAGAAGAAGGGGCTGCCCGCCGAGGACGACAGCATCATGCTGTAGTGGGACGGTGGCGAGGGCGCACCCGGGGTGTACGACGGCGACGAGGAGACGGAGTCGGCGCTGGGGCAGAACCCGGAAGCGAGCGCCATCATCGCCGCGTGATCTCGAATTCTTGCTCTCTCTCTCGTGCGGGTTGTGCTGTGATCAAGAGAGAGACGGAGTGGGACGGGGATTGTATAGATCGGGGCCTGTGGTCGCGTGACAATCACGCACCGAGTTCGTTCCGGAGTCGGATTCGAAATTTTGGCGGTAAATGCAACGCGACAGAAGGTGGAAAACGATCCAACGTTTTCCTTTTCACTTTTGCCATCACACATTCTATACTAGTACCAGGGGCGGAGGCAGGATTTGAACATGAGGAGGCGATTTTTTTTTATAATAATTTTGAGAGGATAATAAATCCCATATCAAGTCTTATATACGGAAGAACCTTGCTATAAGTTCGACAATCTGCGTTCAAAATCTGTCTGACATGTCCAATCAAACCGTGGTACATGGGTGGCCATGGTACGGACACCGTGGGATACCGTATCGGACATAAAGCCTACGAGAAATCATTGTACACACAGCACAAGACATATCAGCAGAAATATTTGGCCGTGTAAAAGAAAATCTAATTTCTAGTTGATCAAACATTTGACATACTTGGCTTTATGTTGTGGTCGTTTTCCTCCCTGGGATAACAGGGATGCAAAAGTAACTAAACAATCGTATTATATGCAAAGTACAGATCATACTAATAGGTTATAATCCAAGAAACTGCTACATCTAGTACGTGTATACCTGTCTTCAGATTTGAGGGTGGTTCTCCATGGATTTGGAGGCGCAACACCGCGTCCACGGATGCTGGCTTGCACGGGAACATGGCGGAACCGCTGCGGCGTCCGTAGCTTGTTTTTAGCTTTTTTTTTTTGAAATTTAAAACCACTATATTAAGGGTGCAAGCAAGCCGCCTCATTAAAAACCTTCCAGTCCCTTTCGGTACCCTGGTTAGGAAAAGAGTGCGTAAGAAACTTGCTGCCCCGAGATCAACCAATAGTTACATCGTTTAGGAAAGACTGTAAGAGAAAGCTAGGGGGATCATCGTCCCAAGTACATTGTGTTTTCGAGACATAACCCTCTCTAGCAAGATCATGAGCTACCTTATTACACTCTCTTCTACAATGGTTGAACTCCACGCTCCCGATTGCACCTGATATTGATATACAATCCGCATAAATTGCTATTGCCTCATTCCACATCTCCTCTTTCCCAGAGCAATATTGTATGACTTCCATAGAGTCCGATTCTGCTTCCAATAAATGAGCCCCTTTTTGTTTAGCCAGCTCAAGGCCATATTTCATAGCGAGAGCTTCAGCCATAGCTGCGGATATCACATGTGGCACATAGTGTGTAGATGCCGCAACAAAAACCCCATGGTCATCTCTAATAACGCATCCAACCGCTCCCGATCCCTCCTCCTCCGAAAAGGAAGCATCCACATTCAGCTTCCACGTGTTTACTCTAGGTTTTGACCAGATAGTCTTCACCGTAGAGTCCTTTGACGAAGAAGAGTTTGCATAGCTCGCCGTAATGGCTTTAATAGAGAGAGCACACTTATGGGCAGGGGGAACGGTCTCACCATGTGATCGACGCCGCCGTAACCACCATATGTACCAGCATCCCGTAGCAACGAGCTCTTGTAGATTTAACGATGAATATCCAGGGATTTGGGACGCTCCCCTAGTGAGAATATCTTCCAGCACCTTGGAGCCCGACCTGTCACTATGAATGGCACTAGTAATGGAGTCAGAGATACCAAGTTCACGCCATATACTCTTTGCAGCATCGCAGGTAAATAATAAATGAAGCATGTCTTCCGAGTGTAGTCCACACAAAGGGCATTGGTCAGACTCGCCAATATGTCTTGAGAGTAGTATTGCTCTAATAGGTATGATGCCATGCATAATACGCCAACATAAAATCTTCACCTTAGCTGAAACTTTTAGGCGCCAAAGTGTTTTCCAAATAGGATTATCCACATCCGTACCTTGTACCAATGAGTGGCAAGTCTGGCCGTTGTACTGATACTTCCACTCCATGTGATATGCGGATCGGACCGAAAAAATCCCACTTCGGTTACCCCTCCAAGCAATGAAATCATCAAAAGCATTTATATTAAGTGGTATTTGTAAAATTCTCTCAGCATCCATATGATTAAAGGTGCTTGTTACCATTGCATGATCCCACTGTCCCGTGATTGGGCAAATAAGTTCATCAACAGTAGTAAGAAGTGAGGTACCCCGCTGCGTTGTAACTCTCCTGTTTGTACTTTGAGGAATCCACAGATCGTTCCATATTTTGATTGAATTCCCGTTTCCAACCCGCCATATATAGCCCCTTTTAAAAGTCTGAATACCAGCCACTAAACTTTGCCAAGTAAAGGAACTCCCACTCTTCGGCCCCGCATTCAGTAAGTCACCTGAAGGATAATATTTTGCACGAAGTATTTGGGCACATAGAGAGTCTGGGGTAGTAATAAGTCTCCATACCTGCTTGGCTAACATGGCTCGATTAAAGGAGTGGAAATCCCGAAAGCCCATCCCTCCTTCACTTTTAGGGAAACAAAGCTTCCACCACGCAAACCAATGCATTTTTCTACCTTGATCATCGTCTCCCCACCAAAATTGTGCTATCACATCAGTCATTTTCTTGCAGATATTTTTGGGTAATAGAAACACAGACATTGCATAAACGGGGATAGATTGAGCCACGGCCTTAAGCAAAATTTCTTTACCTCCTATTGATAGTTGTTTTTCCTTCCAGCCTTTGATTCTTTGGATAATTCTCTCCACAAAGTGAAGAAAGCAATCACTTCTATCCGCCCCAATAATTGCTGGAAGTCCCAGATATCTATCCGATAGAGCTTCATTATTAATATTCAGAATATTACAAATCTCAATTCTTGTATAAACATCCGTGTTGGGGCTAAAAAAGATGCTAGATTTCCCCAAACTGACCAACTGTCCAGAATTCGCACAGTAATCATCAAGTACCCGCTGCAATGAGGTTGCATTATAACGATCTGCTTTCAAGAGAATTAAAGAGTCATCAACAAATAATAAGTGTGATACTGACGGTGCATTCCTGCACACTTTTATCCCTTCTATGCCACGAACCTCCTCTTCATGCAACAAAGAACTCGATAATCCCTCCGCACAAATCAAGAATAAATAAGGGGAGAGGGGGTCTCCCTGTCTGATCCCCCTTGTAGGAGTGAAACCCTCGGTCACCTGAGAATTAAATCTCACAGAATAGGTCACCGAGGTGACACAAGCCATAACTAATTCAATCCGATTGTCATGAAAACCAATTTTCTTTAACATATTCCTCAAGAAAATCCACTCCACTCTGTCATAGGCCTTGTGCATGTCCAATTTTACTGCACAAATTCCTGTCTGGCCCTTCCTCTTGTTTTTAATTTTATGTATACACTCATATGCCACCAAAACATTGTCAGTTATAAGTCTTCCAGGAACAAAAGCACTTTGAGTGGGAGATATTATTTCCGGTAGAATCACCTTAAGCCTTGATGCAATTAATTTCGAGATAATCTTATACACTACATTGCATAATGAGATAGGACGGAATTGTGATACCTCCTCTGGATCATCCACCTTTGGAATTAGAACAATGACAGTCTCATTCCAGCCTTCTGGGATTGTTTTATCATTGATAGCTTGGAGAACTGCCTGAGTAATATCTGTGCCAATCAAATGCCAGAATTTCTTAAAGAATATAGCATGTAGTCCATCCGGTCCAGGGGCTTTGAGGTCCCCAATACTAAAAACAGCTTTCTTCACATCTTCTGCTGAGAACGGAGCTATAAGGCTCTCATTCATGTCATGAGAAACCCGTGGAGTAATTTTATCCAGAAAATTAGGAACTGTTTGATTAATTTCAGAGGAGAAAAGATTAGTCAAATATGACTGAATGACAGGGTTAAGGGCCTCCGTACCTTCCACCAGGTTGCCCTCGTGGTTTTTTAATTTTTTAATGTAGTTTCGCTTCCTCCTGGACGATGCATAATGATGAAAAAAAAATTGTGTTCTTATCCCCATTATTTAGCCAGTTCACTCGCGCTCTTTGACTCCAAGAAATCTCCTCTTGTTCCAGTAATTTTTCAATCAGTTGCGATAACTCAAATTTTCTTCTATTATTCTCATCATTTATTGGGCCTCGCATTACCCGTTCCAGCTCACGTTGGGCCTCCCGCAATCTCTTCTTGGGCCGTCGCAGCACCGCATGGTCCCATGCATGCAGCCCGTTATGCATGGCCCTCAATCGGCCGAGGACGTCGATCGGGCTCCGTCCCGTCGCCGCCTCCTCCCAAGATTTTTCAACGACTGATCTGAAAGTCTCCTCGCAAAACCACCTGGCCTCGAACAATGGGAACCCGCCCCGCTGGATAGTAGGGCTCGCAGTATAGAATTCCGTGTCGAGCAAAATAGGCCTGTGATCCGAATGGTTATACTCCAGATGTACCACTGCAGCATTTTCGAACCATTGGTTCCAGGTTCTGTTTGCGAGACCCCTATCAAGACGTTGTCGAATATCTCCTCGGTGCCAAGTAAACAGATCACCAACGAAACCAAGATCATGCAAATCACAGTCGTCAATTGTATCCTGGAAAGCTTTTAAATACCTATCCGGTCTTGTTCTTCCTCCTTCCTTCTCATGATTAAATAAGATTTCGTTCAAATCCCCCATGAGAAGCCATGGCAAATTATTCTGTGCATGAATATAACGAATTCTTTCCCAAGTCTTGTATTTATCTTGCCAACGGGGTTCACCATACATCCCCGTAAATCTCCAATTCCTCGAATTTTCATCTTGCACTGTAACTTCAATATAATTTGGATGTGAATATATTTGAGATAGTCTGACCTCCTTCTTCCAAAATAACACAATACCTCCACTTCTCCCGTCACTATTCTGTACAATTGAGAAATCCATCCAACATCTTCTCTTTAGACATTCAGCAGGATAAGCATCAAGATGAGTCTCTGACAGGAACACCACATCTGGATTATAGCGCCTTAGGACGTCCAGAAGCGCTCGAACTGCCGCGGCATTGTTGAGGCCACGGCAGTTCCAACATAATATTTTCATTGCGTCCGTACGGACTCCTCGTGAGAGCCCGCCGATCCTAGGGAAGGGGAGTTAGCTCCAGCCTTCTTTGAGCGTTTTGCGCGTTCCGTTTGTACAATCCCAGCCGTCTTCGTGTCACCCTGTTCAGAGATTTCCATTGGTGTCTCTTTGTCCATCACATTACCCTCCTTGTCATATATAAGATCCGAATTGCTATTCCCCATGTCAATTCTCCTTTTAACTGACGAGTCAGATGTCTCCCTATCAACCATCTCCAAATCGGTAGGTTTAACGGGGCTACTAGCCGTATCATCTGTCGGTCCTTCCGAGAATTCTCCCTCCTTTAGTTGGGGGATCATGTTATGGCGCCAAGACGTAGTATTAGCAATTCGACCCTGGAAGTTTCTTCCTCTTCCTCTACCACCGAACTGCTCCTCGTAGCCTTCCCCTCGACCACCGAAAGCGCCACGTGGGTTGTTTCTGTTACCATTGTAACCCCTCGTGTGCCACGTCCCCCACTCAGCCTTCAAGAATTCTCCCCACTTCAGATTTTCCTCAGCGTGCTCCCCAGAACCACACTCCAGGTGCGTATGACCAAGGAATCCGCATGCACCACAGAACTTTGGGAATTTCTCGTACTTTATACCATATATTTCTCTTTGGCCCGCTCGGGATATTGATACAAATCGAGCGAGAGAATTCCTGACATCAATGCGCACACGAACGCGCACAAAATTTCCAGCACCTCGGACATCTGTTACTACTTTAATGAATTTCCCCACTTTCTTCTCCACCAAATTTTTGATCAAGGTTTCGTTCCTGTACCCGATCGGCAATTTGTGTATTTGAATCCACACTTTGATATAATTCAGATCAATTTTCTCCACTGGATCTAGCCCATCATACGGTTCAATGCATACCGCGTTCTGTCGAAAAAGCCATGGTCCTTCTTGTTCCACCTTCAACCAATCCCCGAGGCAAAAACATTGGACAGTGAAGGTATTGCCCTCGAGATGATGAAATTCAATATCCTTTGCCGGGCTCCACGCAACTCGCATGTTTTGTTCAAAAGCTTGAGGGCTGAAATTATTCGTTGTATGAACCCTAAACAATGCCATCCACTTTAACCCAACTTTCGGAGCCGATTCCTCATCTTCAAAAACAAGATCTTCAATCTCGTCCTCATCAATGCCCAGTCTATTCAGCAGGTCGTCGATTGCTTCTTCCCTCCTCGAACCAAATTCGCTCGCCTGGGAAGATGAACTCGCCATCTGCCTTCTGCCTCTCCACACGTACTGCTGCCCGCTGGAATCTGCGCTTTGGCTCGTCGCTGCTTTAAGAAACGGGCCTGGATGCTAGGATCCGATCCGGATTGCAGTTGGAATCGATCGTAGACGAGACAAACCGGGAATCGCAGACTTCGTGGCGATAGAAACCCCCACGAAGGAACAAAACCCTAGTCGCCTCGACAGTCGCCTGTCGAGCGCTAGGTCGTACCGCTTCCATACTTGGCTTTATGTTGTGGTCGTTTTCCTCCCTGGGATAACAGGGATGCAAAAGTAACTAAACAATCGTATTATATGCAAAGTACAGATCATACTAATAGGTTATAATCCAAGAAACTGCTACATCTAGTACGTGTATACCTGTCTTCAGATTTGAGGGTGGTTCTCCATGGATTTGGAGGCGCAACACCGCGTCCACGGATGCTGGCTTGCACGGGAACATGGCGAAACCGCTGCGGCGTCCGTAGCCTGTTTTTAGTTCATCTCATATCGACCAAGATGCGGCTGGCTTAGGCGCGCTGAGCCAATAGCTCAATTAGCGGCGGCACTAGGAGGACGGAAAGAGCAACGATCCATATATTTCAGCTTAACCATCCACGATGGCTCAATGGGCTATTTCATTGGGCTTAGATGAATACCTACGGCTATATGGATACCAGATTTGGGCTTTACGACTAATTACGTTTTTAAGAGTAATCTAATTACTCCCTCCGATCCATATTAATAGGTGCTAAAGTGGATGTATCTAGCAATAAAACATGTCTAGATACATCCACTTCAGCACCTATTAATATGGATCGGAGGGAGTACGTTTTTAAGAGTAATCTAATTACGTGATGAGCAACACAAACCCCTCTCGCACGACCCACGCGACGAGCAGCACCCACTCCTCCCACCGCAATCTCCGCTACGCCCGTACTGCCGCCGAGCCCGCGTCTGTTCTTCCTCCCACCTCCAATCGCCGATGCGACTCCAGCGCCCATAAGCTTCGGGAGCACGTGGTGCGTGCGTTCCTCGTTGCGACGGAATAGAAGTGGGCGAGATGAACCCTTTATCGGAAGGAGGATAGGATGTCCCGCTCCCGCGACTCAGGCGGCGTTTCGCGAGGCGACGGCGCTGGGGCGCGCGCCTCTCGCCGCCGCCGCCGGCCCTCCCCACGCCGGGCTGCCGCTTGCCCCGCTGCCGTCGTGGTGCCTTCCTGGCGTGCGGGGAACCTCTTCGCCGCCTTGTCCGAGCTCGCGACGTCGGAGGATGGGTCCTCCGATAGCGACTGCGCCGCTTCCCCGCGTGGGCTTCCCTCCGTGGTGCGTCTCGGGGACTTCCTGGCCTGCGCGCACGGGGCGCCGCGGCTGGGCGTCTCCCCCCCGAGGAGGCCGTGCTCTCCGGCGCCGCCTGGTCCGTCGTCTGCGAGGGCGCAGGTGGCCCCGACGGCGGAGTCGTTCCCGCCGCTTCTGGGGGTGGTTCCTGGCCAAGCGGTGGTGCCCGTGTGGGGCCTCGACGCCGAGGAGGGTGGCGGCGTGGATGCTGCTGGTGCACTGGTCCACATCAACGAGATTCCGGTTCCTCTCCGGCGGGCGGCGGCTCCTGCCCTAGGTCAGACCGCGAGATCCAGCTGGGGCTCGGAGGAAGATGCGCTGGAGTTGGGTGGGCCGCATGGGCCGGGGCCCAGCTCCTGCTCTGAGGCCGACTCACTGCGTACCGTTTCGCCTGGGGGTGCGGTCGTTGGTGGGCCGGCCCGCGATCTGTCCTCGCCTCTCCGAGCCCAACGTCCCCCTCGATATAAGGCGCTGTGGCTTCCGGCTGGAACCCTAGATTTGTCTCTAGGGTTTCCAGCCACCGAAGAGGACGTGAGCCGCCACCGACGCCGCGCCAAGCTCTTCCTCTTCCGCTCCCCCTCCTTCCCCCCCTGCTTGGTCCCAATGGCTCAACGTGAAGATCCGCGCCGCGGGAAGCGCTCGTTTGACGAGTTCGCGGGCGGAGGCAACCGTCGCGTCCTCAACGAGCGTTTGGCCCGTGAACAGGAGGAGAACCGTCGTCAACAGCGGGAACGGACGAGCCGTGAGGAGGAGCGTCGCCGCGAGCGCCCGTCCGGGTCAAACTCTCGAGGGCGAGACTTTGGCCGCGGGGGGCCGCGCCCAATCATTCGTCCTCCTCCTCCTCCGCGGGCTTCCATGGATCCAGGTGCGGTAGGGGCCGGCCTGTCGGGTGAAGGGGGGGCCCTTCCACCGCCACCGGACATCTCGAAGATTACTTGTTACAACTGTGGCAAGCAAGGCCATCTGCAAGCGGGGTGCACGGCGAAGCCTTTCTGCGTTAAATGTCAAACTGAAGGGCACCTGTCCGCAATGTGTGTGGCTGGGGCTGCCCGCAGCGAGGTCTTCTGGGCCGGCTTCGGGCGTGACGGCGTCGGCTTTATGTGCCTGCAAGTCCCCGACGAGGAGATGGTGCAGGCTCCTCCGAATTCGGCCACGCTGTTCATCGACGGGGCGGACTTGTCCGCTGAACAGGTGGAGGAAGAATTTAAAGATCTTGTTGATGAGAACTGGGACTGGCAGGTCAAGATGCTCTCTGAATCCGATTTTTCGCTGGTTTTTCCGTCCAAGGAGAGTCTTCGGATGGCCATCAGGGGTGGTGGTCTCCGCCTCCCGTCCTCCAAAGCCCGCGCGCTCGTCATGGAAGGGTCCATCGACGAGCACGCCTTGGAGGTGCTCGCCGCCACTTGGGTCCGCCTGCACGACGTCCCACCCCCCTTCCGTTCGGTGGCGCGTATGCTGGTGGGCGCGCGGCCGGTGGGATGGCCTATGGAGGTGGACGCCGGTTCCCTCAGCGACTCTGATGCTCCCGTGCGGATGAAGATCGGAGTACGGGCGGGGGTCCCCGTACTCGACCACTTTCTGCTCACTGTGAATGGCCAAGGCTTTAAAATCCGCGTTGAGGTGGAGAAGCCTACGAGTGCTGCCAGGTCCCCATCCCCACCTCCCCCACCCAAGAAAAATCAGCGTGAGTCTGACGACGAGGATGGGTTGGGTGACGGTTGCTCTGAAGAGGACACAGACCAAGACAAGAACTGGCGTCGGGGCAGTAGGGAGAAGAAGCAGGCCCCATCCCCTCCGCCTCCCAAGGGTGGGAAGGCCTCGGACGAGCGCAAGACTGTCCGGGCCACTGTGTCGCCGGGCTCTCCGCCACGGCCCCTGAAGCCTCCTGTGGCTGCAGATGTTCCTCCTATCGACGAGTACGGCTCGTTTCTTTCGTGCAAAGTCATAGAACCAGTGAGGTTCATGGGGTTAGGTGTGGCTCCCATCTCTGCTGTGGAGGCGGGGTCCTCGATTTCTGTTGGGGAACACCCCCCCAAGCTCACCTTCGCTGACCCTGGATACCCTCTCCCCGCTGCCGGCCACACCCGCGTCCAAGTCCAAGGCCACGATCGCTGCTGGTTCCGCCTCCGCCACTCCGTCGTCAAAGTCCAAGGACCCCTTCGCCTTGCAGCGGGAGCGCGAAAGGCGCAGCAAGGCTAACGCGGATAGGCCAGCAAGGGTGCTGGCCGACGCCCTTGATTCCCCCTGGTGGCGGCTTCGTCCACTCCTGCTGTCCGCGTGCTGGCGCTTTCAGCTCCGGTGCCGCGCGGACCGCGGAGCTTGGCTCTCCCAGCGCTCTCGGTGAGGAAGAGTGCCAGGGCCGCGGGGGACGCTGACGGTCCTATGCTGCAGCGGGCCGTGGCCCGCGCGCAACAGAAGGACAAGGCCGCGCCCGTCCGTCCTCCTTCGTCCAAGGCTGGGACGCCTAGGACCGCCTCCGTCAAGGCAGGGAAAGGTACTCCCCTGCTTTCCGATTTTTCTGTTTTAGAGTCTCTTTCGGATGCACACCTTATCTCAGTTGCTAAAGATAGCTGCATTGCCTTCCTGCCTGAGGCCGGCCAAACCTCGGAGATCATCTCTCTGCTGCGGGCCACTGAGGTGGCCCAAGCGCAGCTAGCGCTAGCTCGGGAGAAACTAGACGCCGCTCAACCTTCCGAACCCCCTCAATCTGCGGATCCCCCGTCCACGGTGGTTGCTGATTTACCTATCTTAGATGGTTTGGACACGCCGGCCCTCTCTCTTGCGGCCGAAGACCCCTTAGCTCCCTCCGCTAGCGGCCCACCCTCCCGCTCTGGTCCCATTACGCGCCGTAGGGGTAAGGCAGCCGCTCAGACCTCCACGTCTCGAAAACCCTATACCCGCCTAGCACGGGTCAGAGCTACCGTGCCCCAGTGAGATGCCTTTTTCTGAACATCAGGGGCTTCGCCGTTCGGGGGCGGCGAGCCCTCCTGAAAGAACTACTCCGGGTTCACCATATCGATGCAGTTTGTTTCCAAGAAACCATCAAAGCCGACTTCTCCGATCAGGAGCTGCGCGGTCTGGAGAGTGGCGAGATTTTTTTTTGGAACTGGCTACCTGCTAACGGTCATTCTGGGGGAATGCTGATAGGGGTTAGAGATAGCGTCTTCGACGTTGGGGCGATGGACCAAGGCCAATTTTATATTAGCTTGACCCTCCTGCATCGTCCGTCCAATAGAAAATTTGAGCTCATCGGCGTTTACGGTCCCGCCGATCATGCGAGAGCGCCCCTCTTCCTCGAAGAATTATCCAATAAGTTCTCCAGGTGTTCACTGCCCATTATTGTGGGCGGCGATTTTAACCTGATCTGGTCTGCGGCAGATAAGAACAACGACCACATCTCCTGGTCCCGTATTAACCTTTTTAACTCGCACATTGCGACTTGGGGAATGCAAGAGATACCTAGGGTAGGGGCCCGGTATACGTGGACCAACAAAAGGATTAATCCGGTCAGATGCGTGTTGGATCGAGTCTTCATGTCTATCTCTTTAGAGAGCTCGCTTCCCCTGGCTTCGGTGGTGGCGGAAACATCCCTTGGTTCTGACCATACCCCGCTCATCCACGACACGGGTGAAGATTCTTATGTCAGGAGTAACCGTTTTTTCTTCGAATCTGGGTGGTTTGAAATACCGGAGTTTGGAGTTTTGCTAACCTCTGCTTGGGAGAGGCTATCTCGCCAAGTCGGGGGTAGGGACGTCCTCGATTGGTGGCAGTTCATGAGTGCAGGGCTGCGGCAAAACCTTAGGGGCTGGAGCCGCAATCTGGGCCGCGAGGCGAGGCAGAAAAAGACCTCGCTCTTGGAGCACATCCAGCAGCTGGATCTGCAAGCCGATTCGTCGGGTTTGGATGACGAAGACTGGGCCTTCCGCTACCACTTGGAAGAGCAGCTGCTCCAGTTGTATCGCCTAGAAGAGGAATACTGGCGTCAGAGGGGCCGTATCCGGTGGTTGCTCCAGGGGGATGCTAACACCGCATACTTCCACGCGGTAGCCAACGGGAAAAGGAGACGCTGCAACATTTACTCCCTTAGATCGGAGGACGGGGTGATTTCAGATAAATTAGCTCTCCAGGAGCACATCTACGGGTTTTACCAGAACTTGATGGGGACGGATACCCCGCGCAGCTGCGGGCTGGCGAGGGACACGTGGACCCAGAATCAGCTGGTCACGGAGGAGGAAAACCTCTCGCTAGCCCTGACCTTTGGGGAGTCGGAGTTGGAGGAGGTGGTTATGAGTATGAAGTCAGATACCGCGCCGGGTCCCGATGGCTTCACGGTTCCCTTCTTTAAGAAGTGTTGGCCGTTGGTGAAGCATGGGGTGCTTCATGTCCTTAACGACTTTATCCTCGGTAGGATAGATATTGCTAGGCTTAACTTCGGGGTGCTTTCGTTGATTCCTAAAGTGCCTGGGGCTGACAAGATGGCGCAGTTCAGACCCATTGCGCTCATCAATGTGCTGTTTAAGATCATCTCCAAAGCGGTGGCGTCTCGACTCGACCCTATCGCAAACCGCACTATTAGTCCTAACCAGTCAGCCTTTATCAAGGGGCGGGGGATCCTGGACGGGGTCCTCGCGCTTCATGAGATTGTTCATGAACTCAAAAGCAAGAAGCTAGGGGGCATTTTGTTGAAACTAGACTTCGAGAAAGCGTACGACCGGGTAAACTGGGACTTCTTGTTAGAAGTGTTACGTAGGAAAGGCTTCGACTCCGGCTTCGTCCACAGGATTTCCCAGTTGGTGGCTGGGGGGCAAACGGCGATTTCCATCAATGGGGAGATGGGCCCGTTTTTCCGTAATAAGCGTGGAGTGCGCCAAGGGGATCCTTTGTCCCCTCTTCTATTTAACTACGTAGCGGAGGGTCTGTCGGCTATTCTCTCTGCTGCCTGTGCGGCTGGTCACATCCAGGGGGTTGTGCCCCATCTCGTGCCCGGGGGAGTGTCTCATCTGCAGTATGCGGATGACACTATTATTCTGATCCAAAACTCCCCCTCCGGCATAGCCCATTTGAAATTCCTGCTCATGTGCTTCGAGAACATGTCGGGTTTGAAGATTAACTATCACAAGAGTGAAGTTTTTGTGTTAGGGCAGGACAGTGAGGCTCAGACCCGGGTTGCCAGACAGCTGAATTGTAAGTTGGGTAAACTTCCGTTCATATATCTTGGCCTCCCGATTGCTGACCGCAAACTCACCGTTGAGCAGTGGGCGTTCCTAGTTCAGAAACTTGGCGTCAGGGTAGAACCTTGGATGGGCAGGTTTCTATCCTCTGGCGGCCGCCTCATTTTGTCGAACTCCTGCTTAGATAACCTGCCCACCTATGCTATGGGGCTGTTTTTACTCCTGGAGGGAGTCCACGTCCAATTCGATTCCATCCGTGCTAGATTTTTCTGGGAAGGCTCGGGCCCGAACCGCAAGTATCATATGGTGAACTGGCCCTCGGTTTGCCGTCCTAGGGAGTGTGGGGGGCTAGGGCTGACGAATTCGCGTCACAGGAATAAGGCGCTGTTGTTAAAGTGGGTTTGGAAACTCTATGAGATGGACTCCTCCATCTGGGCAACTCTGTTGAGAGCCAAGTACACCGAGACGGGCGATATCTTTTCCTCCCGAGCTCAGGGGGGCTCGGCGTTCTGGAAAAGCCTTCATCAGATTAAACATCTCTTCAAACTGGGGGCTAGACATGAGGTCGGCGACGGTAGACGCACTATGTTCTGGCTGGACTGGTGGCACGGGGAGGGCCCCCTTAAGGATACTTTCCCCTACCTCTTTAGCATCTGCGAAGACGCGTCGGTTTCGGTGAGTTCGGTGGTTCGCGAGGGATGCCGCTTTAGGCGCTCCCTCGACACAGTAGGGGTGAGAATGTGGGGAGAAGTGATGGGGGTCATCTCTGCGACCACACTCTCCTCCGACCCGGATGCAATTAGGTGGACCCTAGACCCGTCTCACATCTATTCGGTGCGCTCTATGTATAAGGCGCTAGCTCAAGGGGCGACGGTGGCCTGCTTCCGTGATATCTGGAGGGCCAGAGTTCCGTTGAAGATTAAGATCTTCTCTTGGCAGCTTATCCTGGACAGACTGCCCTCGGGTGCACAGTTGGTGACAAGGCGGGGGCCTTCGGACGACAACTGTGCGCTGTGTGGTCTCCACGAGGATGCTTCTCATATGTTCTTCACGTGTTCTATTGCTGGCTTTGCCTGGGCGGTGATGCGTCAAATCCTTGGGAGGGACTAGGGCCCAACCACTTTTGCCCACTTTTTTGCCGAGTTGCAGCTAATCACCGGGAGGGCCCGTAGATTGGTGTGGTGTCTTTTTCTTGCTCAATCGTGGGCATTATGGAATGTGCGGAATAAACTGACCATCGCTAAGAAGTGTATTAATCACCCGGCTGACGTTATCTTCAAAACCATGCTATTTCTACAGGTTTGGACTCCGCTCATGAAGCCGATGGATCAGGAGGGCGCTAGATGGCTCACTGACAAGCTAAAGGCGATCCACGCCACCTGCCTACCGCCCCGAGTTCCTTCGTTGGATCACTGATGGCGTGGTGGAAGTTCCCGTTTTTTATCTCTTTTTCTAGTCGGCTAAGCTGTGATGCCCAGCTCCTGTTATGTCGTGTGGACTCGTTTGTCGTGGCTTGTTATCTGTGAACTGTTGGCTTTGTTAACTCAAAGTCGGGTAATAAAATTTTACCTTTTATCTAAAAAAAATTTACGTGATTAGCTGCTGTAAATACTACTAGTACACTAGCAAAATGCCCGTGCGTTGCAACGGGTGTAACAAAACAAATAGATATGTGTTGACAATCTATGAAATAATGTAGTTTGTATTTTTCAAACATCTTAGTTATAACTCTGTTTTTTTTATACCAGTTATTTTTTTTGCTCTAGACTTAGTTCAAGTTCTCTTATTCCCTTGAACCATTAAATCATAATATTAACAAGGAGGAGAAGCGTGTTATTTCATTTGTGCATGACTCTCGTTTTCCTTACCAATGCTTCATGTTCACTACTTAGTTACTGATACCAACAAGGATTGTTGAGCTTGTATAAACTTGATTCTATGGTTGAGCTCGAAATGTTTTTTTCATGATCGGTTTGCCAAAGAGTTTCATTATTATTTGTAATCCCGTGTGTAGTTTGATTCATTTAACTGCAATGTCGAGTGGTTCATGATAACCGTTGATTGGGTGTAGCGAAGCACAAGCATTACACATCGGCAATTTTATCACAGCTAGAACTTTGAATGAAATTTGAACTTAATTGCTTTTCACAAATTTGAATTAAACACATATATGCCCGTGCGATGCAACAAGAGAAAAATTAGCGCGCGTTAAAACTTATGAGAGAATTGATAAATGTCGCCGATTTCACAAAACCTCCTCCGTGTGCAATTGTGCGCCGAGTCTTTCATCCAACTATGCCAAACGTGACAAATAAAGTTGCCATAGAGACAACCATTTTCATCGTTCTTCTAATACACACCCACACACAACTTCATGCATGTCTGAGATTTTTTTTTTGCAATGTGACCGTGTACACATTGTCATCTTTGGTTAGAACTTAAGGTCATTTGAACATCAGGTTCACGTTGGTCATAGAAAAATGAATGATCTCAGAGAAGAAATGAAAAATTGATGTTAGTTTTTTAGAAGGATGCATTTACATGCATCTTATCAAAGTTCCTTTGATGTAACAAAAAACTGATGAATCTGAACATGAACAGCCTAGGCTGATACAGAGTACAACGATTCACAAAATGTATAATTTACTATATTATACAAGCTTCTGCAGGTTATAAAAATAGAACACACTCTAGTGGAGGTCTGCAGGATCCTCAGGTTAACTTCAATTGGTTATACTTCAATCAGATAAAATACAATCGGGCCCTAATGCTTACATTAGTGGTTTTTAGAGCTTTCAATCTTATTTTCCTAAAAACATATTGTATCTATTTTCCATCCGGTCAGCTCAAAATAGTTCATGCACTATAGATGATGAATTGTTTAAATGAACGAAGAGAACTGAAAGAAAGTTCAAGTTGCAACGCCATGCTGCAAAAATGCAAAAACAAACCACTGTTGTTAAAAATCCACATGAAGGGCTCCTTTGATTCAAAGGAAACATGTAGGATTTTTGGAGGATTAAATCCTATAGGAAATTTTCCTAACTTGATCATTTGATTTGTAGGATTGGATCCTATAGGAACTTTTCCTATAGGTATTTTGTACTAGTTTCTATAGGAAATCTAACATTCACTCCCATCTCTTTTTACAATTTCCTTTGATGGAATCAAACAAAGTTTGGTGCATGACAGATCCTATAGGATTGAAGTGGGCATGACATTGCAATCCTATGTTTTTCCTATTCCCATGGTTTTTCTATCCTATGAATCAAATAGGCCCGAAGAAGGTAGAACTTCGTATGGGATATCCAACATCCATCAAACAACCATGATCACTGATTCAAAATCACTTGGTACAACACACAACAGTAGCAAAGTCTGAATATCTGATACAACAACAACTTCATGTTCTTAAGCAAGATAGCTACTCCCTTGGACAAATCTGATAATGCACTAAGAAAATGTCTGTCAGGAAATGAACTATCTAGAATTGCTTGTAGCAGAACTGGGCGATGTCGCGGCACTCGCAGCGGACAGATAACACAACCGTTGGCAGATAAAACCATAAAACACAGTACCGCACAAAGGCCTCCAGCAACAGTCCTCCTGAGTCGCGACCATGAACAAATTCCGACGAGCAGGACTCAAATGAGAAGTAATCTGAATGAAAAATTGAGGAGCAGGGGCAAGCCATCTCCAGTTTTAGGTTTGACCGCAGAGCTGGCCCTCGAGCTGGTCCGCACATGGCGACGCTAGCAGCAGGGAAAGCACCAGATGGAGACTCCACAGCTCAGATCTGAGGTCGCGGCCTCTCCCTCACGCCTCTATCCAGGACGCCACGGACAAAATCAGAAGGGGAAGGAGAAGACCACTACAATAGCCGGCCAACCCTCCACCTCTCTCTGGTGCCTCCCATCCATCGAGCTCCACTCGGCGGATATGCTCGACCTGCTCGAGCTCTGAGCAGCCGAGGCTCGCGACCCTGCCAGAGATTAGTAGGAGCTGGGAATCAACCCCTCGTCCTTGGCCCGAGCACCATGGTCGTCAGGTCGTGTGCCGGGGATAGTTGAACTGCCGCTGGACCGCGCAGTCGCGCAGATGCATGTGAACTGCCGCGTTTCACCGTATTCGTGGGATACAGGGAAGGGCGTGCCGCCGCCGATGTGGAATGCAGGGGAAGCTGCCAGCGGGTATGGAGCATGGCCGCATGGGGAAGATGGAGGCGGCGCAAGGGGTAGTTGGTGGCGGCATGGCGGGGCAGGTGGGATACGGTGGTGCGGGAGGGCGGTGTAGCGGAGGTGTGGGTATTTGTGCAAAGTACAACAACGCACCGGCGACGACCACCTCAGGCCGTATTATATAGTAGAGATATGTATAGGGGGTTCTAGCTCCCCTTGTCTCCGCTCCTGACTAGTACGAGTTGTTATTTTATTTTTTATTTTTTCGAAAGAAAGTCTTATATTCCCCGTCTCGAAATTATTGTCGCAACAGGATCCAGATCGCAACACAATTTACAATTTACTAATCAGTACAAACAGTTTCAAAACGTTACAAATTGGTCCATTCGTCCTGATAGACGATCCCATACACCGGCGGGCGCAGGACCTCGCCGCCGCCTTCCGCGCCGGAGCTCGCCTGTCGCCGTCCGCCTTCCGCTCGCAGGAGGTTTCCCGTCGCCGTCCGCCTGCAAGAGGTCGACCTCGCCGTGACCGCGCGAAAGAGGGAGCTTGACCTCACCGTGGCCGTCCGTGCGTAGGAGGGAGCTCGACCTCGCCGTGGCCGTCCGCGCGCCGGCATCTGCGCAGGAGGGAGCTCCACCTCGCCGTGGTCGTCCGCGCGCAGGAGGGTGGTCACCGCTCCACTTGCCCTTGGAGGGCTCCCGCCGGGTCCCCCCACCTCAACGCTGCTCCACCGGGATCGGCGCACCTCACCGCTGCATATTGGCTTCAATCTTGACCACGAGGACTTAGATTGCATACAGGTACTGCTTCATATTGGCCTCGAAATATTGGAGAATTTCAATTTGGAGATGACTAGCTACTGGAGCAATTGCAATTTCATGAATAATTTGGCAAAGGGACGGGCTGTATAATCAATTGAATGATTTGAAGACTAGAATTCGTTTCTGAACTAATCAACAAATAAGATCAATGAACACGCAACAACTATATGTCACACAAACCGGTAGATCAATTTAATTAATAGATAAAAGCTACGCTCTAGGTTTCTTAAACAACTTTGTTCATATACACGTAGAAATTGAGACTTCAAGAGAATAAATAAAGTCATACCTGGAAATTTATCAAATGATTCCCCTTATGTACTTAAGTTGACATGACATGTTTCTTTATGCTCAACTACCATTAACTTGGACTTCTTATTTTGAGCAAGCACGTTGTTAGTTTCTCTCGCAATGTGTCTTTTTGGCACTTGGCCATTGTGAGCTGCCAAGGCCATGTGCAACCTCCTTCTGGGCTCATCATGCCAAGTTCCTCTGCATTTCAGTAGAGGATCTCAGCTAAATAAGTACAAGTGGTTTTCAAATTTCAGAACAGACATTGCAGCATGAAAAATATGCAGGAGCACAACATCAATTCCCTGATTCCATGCCGAGATCAGAGTCCACACGTTTTTGAAATCAGTTTGCTGCCCAAATAATAAATGTTCTTCCAAAAAAAGATTTTGAGATCAGAGTCACATATGTTTGGAGGCGCGCCACATCTCTCGGGCATGCAGGTTACCCATGGAAGATTAGATGACAAGCACAAGGACATAAGAAATGATTATTCTATCACCTTCTATTTGCATAATCATGCAATTTGAAATGTAACCAGCCAAATAAGTAACCACTCTTATGGCTGGTACTCTTTTTTGGAAGTTACATTAGCTAGCCTTAAACTAGAAACTGGTATACCACAACATGTGACAATAATACTCAGAAGACAAATGCAAAATCTTCAGAGAACAAATAAGAACTATATGTGGTTTAGTAAAAAAAATCATGTAACTAGCAACGAACAAGCACCTTAATGAGAAAGGAATGCCAGAAATCCAATAAAATCACAAATGTATTAGACTGTCTTACAAATACAAACCATTCTTTCGAGAGCAAAAAATTGTTTTAGAATAATATGCTGACCCAGTTGGATAAGAAAATTGCTGATTAGTTTCTTGTTTATACTTGCAACTTTGGCAAGTCGGTGGGGAGAGCTTCCAGCTACGCTGAACAAGAACCATAAGAATCATAAGAACAATAAGAACAAGAAAGTTCCCTTGTCAAGAGCAACACCAGCAACATTAGCAAGAGAAGCATCAGTTCCAAGATCAACAACCATAGCATCAGTACCAAGAGAAACAGAGAAGTATCATGGTGTTCCAAGATCTTAACTGGATACCTGAGGAGGAGAATGATCTTGATATGAACTGGATACTTGAGGAGGAAGAAGCAATTGTTGTTCAAAACCATGAGGCATGATGCTTGACCTAAACTAGATACCCGAGGAAGAGGATGATTTTGATACAAACTAGATGCATGAGGAGGAGGAAGCAATTGTTGTTCAAAACTATGAGGCAGGAATGCTTGACCTGAACTGGATACCCGAGGAAGAGGATGATTTTGATATGAACTGGATACCTGAGGAGGAGGAAGCAATTGTTGTTTAAGACCATGAGGCAGAATGCTTGATTTGAATATTATACTGGAGGAAGAAAATGAGGATCAATACCACGATGAAGCAATTGAGCCAGATCCCGAGGAAGCAAATGAGGATCAATACCATGATGAAGCAATTGATCCAAATAACGAGGAAGCAAATATTGAGCATTCAACAAAAATAAACTTGACAAAAAAGGAAAGACATGGTGTTTATTTTGCTCTACACATAATAAAGATGAGATATGGAAGGGCACCTGCCAGAGGAGAAGCAGCTCGTGGCATGCTTATTAAACACAAGTGTACGAACGGTCGAAAGAATATGGGAGGATGCAAATATACAAACGGAAAAAGGTGAAGAAGTGGATGTATCGAGAAAGATGAAAGGCCGAGTTGGGCATAAAAGGAAGGATCCGAATCTCCAGAGAATGACTACAATCCCACTTAACAAATGAAGGACGATTCGGTCTCTAGCAAGGCATTTGGGTGTTGACCGCTCAACCTTGCATAAACGGTTCATGTAAGGCGAGATGAAGCGGCACAGTAGCGCACTGAAGCCGGTGATGAACGCCAGAAAACAAGATTAAGAGAGTGAAGTTCTGCGTTTCTATGATCGATCTAAGAGCTTTCACATTCCCCAAACCTTGGTTCCTGATTATGGACAGATTCGTCCATATGGACAAGAAGTGGTTCTACCTGACGAGGGAGAATAACACCTATTACCTCCACGCCGGAGAACCACCACCCTTGCGCTCCGTGAGAAATAAGAACTACATTGCTAAAGTGATGTTCTTAACGGAAGTAGCAAAACCTAGGTATCGTGAAGGTGGAGTTGTGACACTCGATGGAAAGATTGTCATTTGGCCATTTGTCACCAAGGCTCCTGCAACGCAAAAGAGTAAAAATAGAGATAAAGGGGAACTAGAGATGAAAACAATGAAGGTAAATCGCAAGTCATGAGGTATTATCTTTGCGAGAAGATGATCCCTGCTATTCAGGACCCGTGGCCTGACGAGGATGTTAGAAGTACTATCTTCATACAAGAGGATAACGCGAAACATGATGTCCTTGATAGTGATCAAGATTTTTGAGGTGCCGTTGAACAGACTGACCTTGACATTAGATTGTTGCAGCAATCGCCAAACAATCCAGATATGAATGTTCTCGACCTATGCTTCTTCCTGTCACTTCAATCACTGACCGATACCAGGGCACCTAAAATATTCGAGAGTTGGTAGAAGGGTGATACGTCTCCAACATATCTATAATTTCTGATGCCCCGTGATCATATTATGCCAATTGCTACATATTTTCTCCCTTATTTATGGCATTTTTATACGTTTTCCGGGACTAACCTATTAACAAGATGCCAAGTGCCAGTTCCCTGTAATATGCTGTTTTTGGTTTCAGAAAAGTTGTTCTGGAAACATTCTCGGAATTGGACCCCACAAAGCCCAAAGTGCCTATTTTCCCCGGAAGCATCCAAAACACCGAAGGAGAGTCCAAGACGGGCACCAGGGGGGCCACACCATAGGGTGGCGCGGCCCCCCTAGCCGCGCCAGCTATGGGTGTGGGCCCCCTGGCCTCCACCTCCTCTGCCCTTTCGCCTATTTATTCCCCCCGGACGGAGAACCCTAAGCACCTGATAAAAAATCCCCGAAAAGTTCCGCAGCCGCCGTCGTCGTCAACCCTAGATCAGGGGGGTTCTGGAGCTATCTCCCGGCACCCTGCCGGAGAGGAAATCATCACCGGAGGCTTCTACATCACCATGCCTGCCTCCAGAGTGATGCGTGAGTAGTTCATCCCTGGACTACGGGTCCATAGGAGTAGCTAGATGGTTGTCTCGTCCTCATATGCCTCCATGTTTAGATCTCGTGAGCTGCCTATCATGATCGAGATTGATCTTATGTAATTCTATATGCTGTGTTTGCTGGGGTCCGATGAATATTGAACTTATGCCAAGTTGATTATAGTCTTTATTGCATATGTTATTTGTGATATTGCATGCTTTCCGTTGCTAGTGGTTTCTCTGGCCAAGTAGTTGCTAGTGACTCCAAGAGGGAGTATTTATGCTAGATAGTGGGTTCATGCCTCTTTTTTGCCTGTGCTCGAGTGACAGAAACGTGACGGGGGAGGACGTGCTGTTTCCACTAGGGAGAAAACAACGGTGTGAGTGCCTGCGTGCACAAGCAGTGCTACATTACACACATTGTTTACTGCAGTTATCTGTTTCTTCAACTTAATACCTAAGGGGGTTCAGATGATAACCCGAGGGTGGATTATTAGTCATAGATGCAGATGGATTTAGGTCTATGTATTTTGTTGTAATGCCCGCACTAAATATCATAGTAGTCATCATGTTATAATGTGCACTATGGTGCAACCTTTATTTGTCAATTGCCCTAGCTGTAATTTGTTCACCCAGCATGTTATCTTTATGGAGAGACACCACTAGTGAACCTATGAAACCCGGTCCATTTTTCACATTGTTAAACAAACCACAACAATTTCCTGCTTTCTTTACTTACTGCAAGCATACACTGTTTTCCATACTATTCGTCTAATCTCTGTTTTCAGCAGGACCGGTGAGATTGACAACCTCACTGTACCGTTGGGGCAAAGTATTTTGGTTGTGTTGTGTGCAGGTTCCACATTGTTGCTGACACCGGTGAAGCGCCAACACCACCGTCAGTGGCATCAACCTTCCGAAGGTCCTCTTTCTCCTACTGGATTGATCACCTTGGTTCTTAACTAAGGGGAAAACTCCTAGAGCTGTGCTCATCATACCCTCCTCTTGGGGTCTCCCAACGAGTGCACGATCTGCACCATCAAGGACTTTTTCTGGCGCCGTTGCCGGGGAGAAGGAAGTCTTCTAGCAAGGGGAGTCTCTCACTCTCAACATCTTTATTTTGTTTATTGTCTTGTTTTTATTTTTGTCTTGTTTTACTTCTCTATATTAAAAACACAAAAAAATTAATTACTTTATAAATGTCATTTATTTGCTTGCTGTTATTTTTGCTTTTGCTGCTTTTAGTTTAATCTCTAATCATGATTCTACCCAAGTTTACCTTGGAAGACGTACCAATAGGTAGCGGTGATATAATTGGGAAAGATAATATTGTAGCATTCTTTAATTATGTTAGTAAGCACGAAGAATTTGAGGATAGATCCTTAGCTGAACTTGCTCGAGATTATGAAACCGCTGTAGCATCCCTAGTTCATATGCTGGAAACTAGGATTGTTAACCTTAATCCAATAATACAACAAATGTTACTCAACCTTGATAACATCAAGGATAGCGAAAAAAGAGAGTTTATCCTAGAAACCTTGTTTAAAGCATTTGGTGATGTTGCCATTGAGGCTAGAAAAGTTTTTAATCGATTTGAGATGTCAGGCTCATGTGTAGATGTTAATAGCACACCGGGTAAAGTCAACGATAAAGAAACTAAAATACCAATACCCTTTAAATTGGTGGGAATACATGATACTCTAGAAAAGAATTTTGATTGAATTGTTCCTGCAAACCCATTTGATGAAAGTAGTGTGCCTAAAAGTGCTGATAAAGGGACATCTAAAAATTCTATAGATGAAATACCATTCATTGTTGAGGAGATTTATAAGCTTAATTTTGATACTTCTTCACTTGAAAATAGTTGAGTTACTCTTTATGCCTAGATGAAAGGCGTTAAAGAAAAGCGCTGCCGGGAGACAACCCGTTTTATTTCTCTGTTTTCATTTAGTTTTCCTTTGTTTTCTTTTGTGTGATTTTCACCTGGGTGTTGTATATTTCCTTAGAAACCCCTCTGTATCTTTTCTTTTGTGTCTTTGTTGAGCCAAGTAAAACCTCTAGTGGAAAGTTGAGACTAAATTTCGGATTTCTGCGCAGGAAACAGATGTCTGCTGTCCACTGTTAATTATGTATAAATCACAAAAATTCAAAATGACCTGAGTTTTTTTTTGCTTAATCCTGGTATATATACGCATCTTTACTTAGTTGACCACTTTTTTTATTTGAGCAACATAAGATTTTCGAAAAAATCGATCTCTGCCTGCTGTTCTATTTTGATAGATTTCTGCCAATTAATGCATTTGCATCTTAATCTCTTTATTTTGGTGTTCTTTTGAGAAAAATAGTTTTAAAAGAAGTTGTTACAGTATATAATGTGTTTTTGAGTTCTAGGCTTGTGTTGGAACTGACCCATGTGAATTTATTATTTCGATTGCACTAACGTTGCTAATGAAGATTGTGAGAATTTTGGTGTGAAGGAAGTTTTCAAGGGTCAAGAGAAGAGGATGATTTGATGTGATCAAGAAGAGTGAAAAGCTTAAATTGGGGATGCCCTGGTGGTACATCCCAACAAATTTCAAGAAGACTCAAGCGTCTAAGCTTGGGGACGCCCAAGGCATCCCCTTCTTCATCAACAAATTATCAGGTCACTTCTAGTGAAACTATATTTTTATCCGGTCACACCTTATGTGCTTTACTTGGAGCGTCTTTTATTTTTGCTTTCAGTTTGTTTTTATTTTTGCAATAATCTTGGTTGGACCCCAACATTCTTTTATTGGAGAGTGACACGCTCCGCTTTTTCATGAGAATACGTTGTATTCTTAATCTCTGTCTGGCTGCGGCATTTAATTAGCTCCTGTTTTGCATGCATCTCTTATCAGAGCTGTTAGTTTTAGTAGTATTATATGAGTACTCTCATGTTTGCTTGCTGTATCATAAATAGTATTTTTGTTAAAACATATCTTGTATGGTGCTTGTTGGCAAAAAAACTGCTGCTTGATGTAGAATTTATAACAATGCTAGTAGAAGCTTGTATAGACTGTGGCTAGAACTTTTTCATGCCATGCTAAATGTTATTTTAGTTTTAAAGCCTTGTGGTTATTGAGTAGCATGAATAGCCTTAAATATATGAGAGCGTTTAATATGTCTTGAAAGATTCATGAGTTGTTCTTGTCATAGTAAAGAATCAATTTATGGTATTCTCTTTCGAATGTTTTATTTGGTTGACTTGGCGCATGCTCACACCATGTTTATGACTACAAACAAGTCATGAATAGCCTCCATGACCACTTAGTTTTTGAACTTGTGATACCTCTTATGCTTTAATTAATGATGCTTATGTCGTTGTGCATGATTATGTCTCTTATGCTCTCTTGATTTGTCGCACCCAGTCTTTTGCTAGCCCCCACCTGTACTGAGTATGGAATTCTACTCGTGCATCCAAACTCCTTAAACCAAAGTTTTCTCATTGTGTACACCATAACTACCTACATGTGGTATTTAACTTCCACTCCAAGTAAATTGCTCATGTGTTGCCTTTAAAACCTTCAAAATTACTCCTGTTTTGTGTTCTTGTTTTTGCTCATGAGGACGTCAATAGAGAATCTTTATCTCACTTGTTGATTAGATTTCACACCATGGACTAGTGGCTTCATCCGCTTATCCAAATGATAGAAGAGCTGGCAGCGGGGTGTCCAGCCCCAAATCAATACAAACAAATTCTCTTCACTATTTTTGCCCCTGATTTATCAGTCAAAGCATAATTGTGTAAACAAAAGAGAAAGAGGGATGACCTTCTACACAAGTTGCGTACTTCACCATGGGAGCCGCTCTTGTGAATCCAATTGACCTGTGACGTACTGTATTATCTGTTTACCATTCGTTGACATTAATATACACCTCTCCTAAAATATAGACACTCCTCCACGGTATGTGATTGTTGGCAGGCACCCGAGGATTCGGTTAGCCATGGTTTGTGAAAGATGGATGGGAGGAGTGTCAAACTTTTAATACCTCTGTTTAATAAAATAAAAAGCTCTAGAACATCAGTGATCCCAGCTTCCCTCTGTGAAGGGCCTTTCTTTTACTTTTATGTTGAGTCTCCATCTTCTAACTTTATGCACAGTTGAGAGAGCATTTTTGCCATTCTGAGTTCTATGTGCATTTGTCCCATAAACATCAATAATTACTTCATAATGTGATATTATTTGTTCTTAAATTATTTGTTCTAGTCTTCCGCTTGAACTTTGAAAGTGTCCTGGCATTTATGTTTTGTCCCACTCTTAAGGACTAGCGAAATACCACTTTGCCATGCTTTCTCTATACCTGAAACAAACGTTTATCTTTCTTTGCATTATTATGCATGTTCCTTTATTTAAGATACTCTTCATGATGCAAAGTGATTGCTATGCTTTATTATTAAAGTTCTATTTATCATGTTTGTGTTTAAAGTTCTATGATCTCAGCGTACATATGATTTTAAATTTTAATGATCAAGTTTATGATAGTAGCATGTTACCTCAGAAATTATTGTGTTTTATCGTTTACCTACTCGAGGAAGAGTAGGAACTAAGCTTGGGGATGCTTGATACGTCTCCAACATATCTATAATTTCTGATGCTCCATGATCATATTATGCCAATTGCTACATGTTTTCTCCCTTATTTATAAATTTTTATATGTTTTCCGGGACTAACCTATTAACAAGATGCCAAGTTCGAGTTCCCTGTTTTCTGTTGTTTTTGGTTTCAGAAAAATTGTTCTGGATACATTCTCGGAATTGGACCCCACAAAGCCCGAAGTGCCTATTTTCCCCGGAAGCATCTAGAACACCAAAGGAGAGTTGAAGACAGACACAAGGGGGGACACACCATAGGGTGGTGCGGTCCCCCTGGCCGCGCCAGATATGGGCGTGGGGCCCCTGACCTTCACCGCCTCTGCCCTTTCTCCTATTTATTCCCCCCGGATGGAAAACCCTAAGCACCTCATCAAAAATCCCCGAAAATTTCCGCAGCCGCCGTCGTCGTCAACCCTAGATCAGGGGGGCTCTGGAGCTGTCTCCCGGCACCCTGCCAGAGAGGAAATCATCACCGGAGGCTTCTACATCACCATGCCTGCCTCCGGAGTGATGCGTGAGTAGTTCATCCCTGTACTACGGGTCCATATCAGTAGCTAGATGGTTGTCTCCTCCTAATATGACTCCATGTTTATATCTCGTGAGCTGCTTATCATGATCGAGATTGATCTTATGTAATTCTATATGCTGTGTTTGCTGGGATCCGATGAATATTGAACTTATGCCAAGTTGATTATAGTATTTACTGCATATGTTATTTGTGATATTGAATGATTTCCGTTGCTAGTGGTTGCTCTGGCCAAGTAGTTGCTAGTGACTCTAAGAGGGAGTATTTATGCTAGATAGTGGGTTCATGCCTCCTTTTCGCCTGTGCTCGAGTGACAGAAACGTGACGAGGGAGGATGTGCTGTTGCCACTAGGGAGAAAACAGCGGTGTGAGTGCCCGCGTGCACAAACATTGCTTACATTACACACATTGTTTAATGCAGTTATCTGTTTCTTCAACTTAATACCTAAGGGGGTTCGGATGATAACCTAAGGGTGGATTATTAGTCATAGATGCAGATGGATTTCGGTCTATGTATTTTGTTGTAATGCCCGCACTAAATATCATAGTAGTCATCATGTTATAATGTGCACTACAGTGCAACCTTTATTTTTCAATTTCCCAACTATAATATGCTCACCCAGCATGTTATCTTTATGGAGAGACACCACTAGTGAACCTATGAACCCCAGTCCATTTTTCACACTATTAAACAAACCACAACAATTTTCTGCTGTCTTTACTTACTGCAAGCATACACTGTTTTCCACACTGTACGTCTAATCTTTGTTTTCAATAAGACCGATGAGATTGACAACCTCACTGTACCGTTGGGGCAAAGTATTTTGGTTGTGTTGTGTGCAGGTTCCACGTTGTTGCTGACATCGGTGAAGCGCCAACACCACCGTTAGTGGCATCAACCTTCCGAAGGTCCTCTTTCTCCTACTGGATTGACAACCTTGGTTCTTAACTAAGGGGAAAACTCCTACCGCTCTCTTGGGGTCTCCCAACGAGTGCACGATCTGCACCATCAAGGGTGTAGAAGAAGAATTTCGAAACTACGATGTCGATAAGCTGGCTCGAAGCTTTCTGACACTCTAAGCCTGCATGAGAGAGATCATGAGAGATGGAGGGAGACATGGCTACAAGCATCCCTCATTTGAAGAAGGAACTCATGCAGCCAGAAGGAAGGTTGCCTATAGCTCTAGCTATAACAGCTGAGCAACTAAAGAAAGGATTGCCCTTATAGAAGGGGAAACAGAAACGTCGTAGCAGAAAACAAAAGGTATATATAGGAGGAAAAATACATATCATGTGTGTAAGAAGTAAATTGTGTGTAGAAGGAAAGGATAATTGTGTGTATAAGGAAACCTGTAACATCCCTGATTTTTGGAAAGTGCAAAAATCACAAAAATTTGCAATTTTTGTTTCCATGATAAACAAGTCACCAAAAACCAAATCAGATGCAAGAAAAAAAAGAAAACAAAGCACATGTCAATGAAATTGGAATTAAGAATCCAAACTACCTTTCCTTCTGGCTACCATACGAGATTCACCAATCTGAGTACAAGGTAATGATTGAGTGCAATATGGATTGGCCCCCATGATGACTACTCATATTATTCGCTCTTGCTACGAGGAATGGTAAATCTGAGAGACATACCTATTAAAGAGACGACAAAAGCCTGAACCATAGAATGGTAGAATATTATTATGCCCTTTGGTTAGGCAAGTGTTGCTGAAACGTACTAAACTTCGGTGAAGACAAGCCTATCTTGGAAGAATCATGCAATGGAAGATATTGACAACCATGAGAGTTTCGTTAGAAATAGCATGTTGTTTGCATTCAAGGGATACAACAACCTGATGAAAGATCGCCAATGAAATGGAACAAATTGTTATGGACTTTATCACTGGATTACCTCGAACCAAATCAGGGTGAGATTCTATTTGGAAGTGGTTGATCGTCTGACAAAGATAGTACACTTCATGTCAGTAAAGACCACTTACACCAGTGTTAAGTTGGTGGATTTATACATGAAGAAGATTGTCTCACTTCATGGTGTTCGAAAGAGTATTGTGTCTGATAGGAGTACCCAGTTTACCTCTCACTTCTGGAAGCAACTGCAGGAATCCTTAGGAAGCAGAATGGAGTTCAGCACAGTGTTTCATTCTCAAACAGATGGTCAAACTAAGAGAGTGTATCAGTTTCTAGAGGATATGCTGAGAGTGTGTACCTTAGACTATGGATCTAGTTGGGATGACAACTTACCATATGGAGAATTTTTCCTACGACAAAAATTATCAAGCTAGTATTGAGTTGGCACCATTTAAAGCTCTGTATGGGAAGAAATGCACCAAACCTTTACTGTGGATGACCTAGGAGAAAGAAATTTCTTTGGTCCTGACATCATCCAAGAAGCTGAGAGAAAGACACACTGACCAAGGACTTCTGATTGACCCAAAGAGGGACCCCTCAGTGTCAAAGGCAACTCAACAGACTTATGTTGGTCTACAACTCTACCACAAAGGAAAATTCTACTGAAACCATCTAAAGTAAAGATACACTTCAAGCTATGTGAACAGACACATCCTATTGGAAGTGAATTGGGGCACATAGAACCCTAAAGGTTGTATACCTAGACTCAAGACCACAAGTACCTGCGTGGAGTGGAGACATGATATACAAGAATAATATGGATGATGAAGTATGATCCCAGCTGAAGATATAGTAAACCTAGTAACCAGTTAGACAAGAGTTTTAGACTACCCACAAAAGTTTCTTTTAAGGGTAGTAGCCCACTCAACTTGTGTAAATACAGTTACCCAAACCTATCCTTTTTTCTAGCCTTTCCAAATCTCGGGACAAGATTTCTTTTAAGGGTGGTAGTCTGTAACATACCTGATTTTTGGAAGTGCACAAATCACAAATATTTGAAACTTTTTTGTTTCCATGATAAACAAGTCACCAAAAACCAAATGAGATGCAAGAAACAAAAGAAAACAAAGCACATGTCAATGAAATTGGAATTAAGAATCCAAACTACCATTCTCCCTAAAACCCTAAACCTATTACAAATTAGTTTTCATTTTAAAGAGAAAATATTTCTTCTGAACAAACCCCCCTACAAACATGTTTGCAACCCATTTATAACTATGAAAATGTTTATGAATGAGAGAAATACTATCTCCAATATTTTATTCATGACTCCAAAAATATCTCATGTGAATAAAATTATTTCCATAACGCCTTTCAAGTATTATATCAAGAAATAGCCAATAAAGTATTTATGTAAATTATTTTGTTTTTGAAAACTAGTAAAAGATCTTGAATACCAATATTTACATTCGAAACCACCTCTCTTAATTTTATTAAACCCTAATTCCAATTAATTATTATTTTCTATTTAAAAATGATTTTTAGTCATATTAAGGCATTATCCATATTTTTCAAAGTCAAATTTTGAAATGTGTTGGAAACAATACATTTAAATCCATATTTGAAAGATAATAATGCTACACGAATTTAGAAACTTGTTTGATGTTAATTGGAGCTTCTATTCAAAAGATATTAAAGAAACAAAAAAAAGAAAAGAGAAAAAACAGAGAACAAAAAACAAAAAGGGGGCGCAACCAACCCAGCCCAACTGGCCAAAGCCCACCCCCTTACCTACCGCGTGCGCAACACGCAGCCCTCTAGAGGCCCACACCCACTCTCCTCCCCGTCGCTCGCTGACAGACAGGGCCCACGCATGACGTCACAGTGACGTGATCGTCTCCCACCTCCAACCGCGGCGCGCCCTTTACCGAAACGACCTCACGCACGATCTCCTCACTCCGCGCCCCTCCTCGCCTCTGGAGCCTCTCTATAGCTAGCCCTGCACCTCCTCTCCCATTACCCTCTCCTCCCTCGCTCAACGACGCCTCGAAACCTCTGGAATCGCTCACCGAAGTTGAGCAAGCCCGCCGCAGTAGATTACCATTTCTAGCGAAACCCGAGGTCTTCTCTGCCCCCTTTGGTCCCATCTGAAACCTCGTGGCCCTGCGCACTCTCTCGTTTCATTGGTCGATTTTTGTGTGCAGCAGAGCGCCAGTTGCAAGTTGACCCGAAGATCACCGGAGTTACGCCGCCCCTGTTTGCTTACCGCCGTGCACCCATGCCATCCCCGAGCACGCGGTGGCCATCCTCGAGTTCACCGTGCATCTCTGGTCGTCGTCGTGGTCTCCCCGTGTCCGGGAACCACTGGAACATCATCGCCGTCGAATCTCTGCTTCTCCGGCCGCCGTAGTGCCATTTTCCGGCAAAACCCCACCGGTGATCATCTCCCTTCTTCCCTCTCTGTCGAATCTGTTTCGTACAACCACGATTATATCCACCAAGCGAAACGGTACGGGCCAGTAGCAGGTCACCATGTGGCAGTGCACAGTCAGCATTGCCCTGTCAGCGCCACGCAAGCAAACAGTCAGCCATCCCAACCAATCAAAAAGCGCCACGTGACCTGGTCCTTTTTCTGATTTCCCCGTATAGTAATAAAATGACAGTTTTACAGAAAAGCCCCTAGAACTTTAAATCATCATAACTTTTGATCCATCAGCCCAAATTTAGCAAACTTGGACTTTTTGAAATCTGCAGAACATGCAGAAACTTTTGGGACTATCCAAATTCAAATTTGACAAACTTAAATTGGGTCAAATTTAAATATGCTGGTTTGATGAATTCTGGCATAATTCAAATTCTACAAACCCAAAACTTGCATATAAAATATTTTTTGGAATCCTTAGGATGTGTACTTTCATACCCTCTATCCCAAAATAATAATTGAACCAATTAAAATGGAGTTTAGAATTTAAAAAATCATTTGAGTATTTTGTACCTAGTTTTAATTCTATAAATAATTTTAATTAGTTTCCTTATGGAAATTAGTTCCATTTAGTAACCAGTACCAAAACCATTTGTTACCAAAGAACCCATTCCATGTAATATTTTCCATATAAACCATCCATAGTAATAAGCCATTATAAATTAAGTGTTGTTTGATGGAAACCCCTTTAGGAAAATTCTGATATGATCATTTCGATCAAACCAACACCAATTTTATGCTAACCACATTAAAGTAACCTTGGGACCAGAAACCCTTAGTCCAAGACCTTTTGTAAATTTACAAGAATTTTTGTGAATTTCTTCAACCTTATTAACCAAAGCCATGAAATGAATCCTGTTGATCATGGATTTGTTTTCTAAAACCCTTAGACCAAAGCCTTGTATGATCTTGGTGATAAAATACCAACCCTAGGACCCTTGAAACAAGTTTGTTTTGTCAATGTGGAAAGTCTGACCTAATTAATTTTAATTCCTTTTGTACTTTGAATTAAGTGTTAAACCCTAAACCATATCACATCCACTTCTTTTGTATATTGAGTGAAGTGATATTCCTTGACAACCCTTCACCACCAATGGAAAAACCCATGACCAAACACTTAGTTCTTTTTGCATATTGAATTATGTGTCAAAACCTTGCCCATGTTAACACCAATCAAGTTCACTAACTTGTTATGCTTATGTATTGTATATTTTGTTGTATTTGTTTGTTTGTTGGTGAATTGCTTGTTTATTGTTATTTATCTGTATTGTTTAGATTGTACGAGAGCAAAGTTCTATTTGTAAAGAGAGTGCCTCTATACAATCTTCCACAAGGCAAGTGATACTCATGTCGCACTTTGTTTTACCAATTGCATTAGTGTTTTCAGTAGTATGCATCATAGTGATTTATTATTTTCTAAGTATATGCTATGCTGAACACCTAGTAGTGTGTAGCCAACCTGAAATCCCTGCTAGGTACTAGTTTAGCTATACTAGAATACTATCACAACTGTTGTTGTTACTTGATGGGTTGTGGTGTTTTGAAAAATTAAAATTAACAACCCAATGAAACACCTGGGTGGATTGAACATTGCTTGGATTACGTTGAATGGCTACTAAGGACCATGTTCTGGTGGTTTAGCCATGAATGTGGGGGTTGTCACCTGAGAGTACACTTTTGGACCGCCACCTAGGAATAAAGAGATTTGTAGGTATTCACTATATACTTAGCTTCCAGTGCAGCCTTGAGGTAGTATGGGATGTGCCAAGATTAAGCAAGTTGTGGGGGTTCATCCTGTTGTATGACATTGGGTGGCACAATTTTAGGAGCGTCGAGTCATGATGGTATGGTTGAATCCCTATTCCCAAAGATCTTGTCTCATTCTTCTCTCGGGGAGGATGAGTCTCAAGGTGAAAGTGCACAACCTATGTAGAGTTAAAAACTAAGATCTTAGCCGTGTCCCCGGTTATGGGCCAATTGAGCAGCTAGATAGAGTTTAGCCATGAATGGTTGTACACATGTTTTCATTTCCTCTAATGATTTACAAATATAGGACAAAACTGGCTTTATGCAAATAGCCCAGCCTCCACCAGCCAAATATCATGTAGCTAGATTATTCCTCAAAACTGCCACCATACAAAACTCACTTGCCAGTACATTGGTTGTACTAACTTCCTCCCCATGGAGGCTGCATATTCCAACTTGCAGATAAATATGAAGACGAGTGAGGATTTTGTCACACCCCAGTTTTTGGACTCTTGGACTGTGCTCAAGAAGACAAAAATTAGGGCCAACAATTTTTTTTCTAACAACATGATTGTTTGAACTAACATGTTTTTATGATCTTAATCATATTTGCAACACAAGTTTTGTTTCTTTATAAAACCAACACCATATGTTTCTGAAAAATATTCCTGATATTTTTCCCTGATGTTTTCCTATTATTACTTGAGTGGTTTTTATTCCAAGACTTGGATCATTCTTGTTTGAATCTTAAAACAAACTTTAACTTTGTTGGATCCAAGAAAACAAGTTTTCAAAATGAGTTATGGAAGTTTTCTTTTAAGTTTTCTATGGAAAACATTTCCTGAAAATAAAGTCGAGTACCTGTTTTCTACCTTTGTTTTCACCAAGCTATAAATTGTTATTTTATGATTTCTTGACATTTAATTAATCCTTGATATATATACTACAAATCTATAAGCTCACTTTTATTTTTGGACAAATAAAAACTATCTTTTGCTTGTTGTTTTTGTGGTATAAAATTAAGGCAGAAAAAGGCAGTTTTGAGAAACAGATAAAAACAGAAAGTATACCTTTTTCCACATTGTTTTCATGGCCTTAAACTATTTCAAAATTGTTTTAAAAAGTTGTTTCTGAAAGTATATAACATGGTTAACAAGTCCATACCTTGAAAACAAATTTTGGAAAACAATTTAACCCTGAAAACAAACTCAACTTATGCAACTTTTAATTTGTTTTCAACACTTAGAAAATTTCTAAGTCATAAGACTGAATTTTCTGAATTTTGCAGTGAACAGTAAAGGATACACTTTTGCACATTAGATTTCTTGATGATTCCTTGCATAATTGGAAGAGTGACCTTGCCTAGTGTGTTGACCATAGTTTCTACTCGAACTAGCATGTTTTGGATCCCTTCTAGAAGCCTTGTGCTGGAAGATAAAGGAGAGAGAAGTTGGCGATGTGGCAGTATGGGCAGTCCATGCCACTTGACCTAATTGACCCTTGCCCTTGCCTCTCCTTGCACCCAAAAGCCACCTTAACACTGCCTCCCTCGTGGTCTTGACCTAGGGCACCCAGAACATCAAAGTGAGATGACCAAAACCCCCAAGGCACCTCCATGCCAAAGGTTGGCACCAACCCGAGTGGCCACTTTTTCCATCACCCTCCTCACCCCTGCTATAAGTATCCAAAGGGCGTGCCCTTGCGCCCCTGCACCTCTCTCACTCTCTACTAGCTCCCCCAGCCACCTTGGACCCCTGCGCTAGCCCCTAGAGCAACCCAAGCCCGAGCTCTGGCCGCCGGTGACCACCACGGCCACGGCAAGGCCCTGCTCGACCCCCTCCGTTCCCTCTACCCTAGCTAGACCCCCCATGTTCCCCTGAGCCTCCCGGGCAAGGTCCCGTGCCCTATACCCACCGGAGACGCCGCCGCCGTCCGCGGAGCACCGCCGCGGGCATCCGCCGCGTTCCGCCGTTTGCAGTCGCACCGAGCACCACCGACAGCGCGCGTCGATGCCCTCGTGCACCTGCAACTCCCCCGAGCCCACTCAGCTCTCCCCGAGCCCCCCCAAGGTGAGCTATGGCCGTCGCCATCTTTTCTCCGTTCGGGTCAGAGAGAGAAAGTGAGAGGAGGAAGAAGAAAGAGAGCGAGCCGTCGGATCTTAGATCCATAGTCGCCTTCAAACGCGCTGTTCCCGCGCCTGTCCGCGCGCGCGCAAGCGCAGTGGGCCGCGCAGCCCGTTAACTGGGCCGTACCCACCCGAACCAGCCCGCGTTGCAGTTAATTTAATTCCTTTTAAATTTGACAGAGATCTGTATGTTTACTTTGGACGTGTATAAAATACTAAATGAGCTAAATAAAATCTGAGAAAAATCATGGACCCTAAGATATGAAATCTAAGCCATATAAAATTTGCAGAACCAAGTTTGGGATGATATTTTGGACACAAGAAATGTTTTCGCACAGACTGTATGTGAGAATGATTGAACCATAACTTTTAAAATATGTAACCAAATTGGACAAACTAAAATTTTCTGGATAGGTATTGAAACTATCTATCTAATGCACCTAACCTGACATCAAGGTGAGTTATCATATGAAAATGCCATCCAGTTTAGTAAAAGACCAGTAGGCTCTTCTATGATTTTTAGAATGAGCTTGAAAAATGATTTTTGGAGTAAATCCAATTGGATGAGTTTGATATTGACTAGATCTATGTTTTACTATCTTAGATTAATTTTTGGAGCTCTAGATTTATTTTGGTGGACAGATCTAGAAACATCAGCTTTTCTGTTTTGTTTTCTTTGAGTGTTTGATTGCAATGGAATGTTTGGTTGATTTAATCTTGCTTCCTAGCATGTATGGAGTTGTTAGGACTTGTTATTAAGTTTTTTTGTTACAGTACATCTACCTTAGAAAGTGTGTGCATGATTTGGAAACCTAAATAAAAATGGAAATAGCATTGGTTGCTTTCTAGTTTTATTATTTTGGAATTGTGTGTGAGCTAGATCTCTGTGTGATTGCTTTAATAAATTTTGTGCTATGATTGCTTTGGGTCCAGTACCATTTTGGTACTGTTATTTGGATGCTTTTGTCTCTTATAGCGTGCATGTCTTTTATAGTGAAGCATGTGTAGGTTTTTGTTATTCTTATGCACTAGTCTTGTTTGCACTAGAATAAATAGCCTTATGTTATATATCTTGTACGCAAAGTTTTTCATGAGTAACCTGAGGCTTAGTACCTCTTTTGCCTTGGTATTAGTGGGCCCATAACCCACTGGTCCCATTGCATCTTGGTTGAGGATGAAAATACCATACACATGTAGGAGAATAACATGTTTGATTATGTTGTTGATAGGATATTTTCCACCATGGAAAATAAATTGTTAGTTTTCACTTATGCAAGTGAGAAGTTTAATTCTTCTTTATAAAGACTAGTATGTTCATAGGTGAACTATTTGTTAGCATAATATTCGTTAGGAGTATCATGTTAAGAAATGATTCACTATTGAGTGCTAAATTAAATTGTTTGCAAATAAAATAATTCCTGTTGATTGATAGATTGTTTGTGAATGATTTTTAAACTGAGTGTTTGGATTTTTGAAGAGGTTTAGATAACTTTTCATTGAATGCATAGCTACTGGTTGTGTAAGTTATACCTTGCTTGCTTGCTAGTAATTGATTAAAGAAAACAGAAATTGCTAGAATTGGTTTATGCATGCTTAATAGTTGTTTCATGAAATTATTTTGATGTTTGTGATTACTAGCATAAGTAAGATTTGTGTACTGTTATTAGGTACATTTATGATCATGACTTTCTTGTTTAGATTTAAGCATCATGGTAGCATTGTTTGCTTCTCTAGTGATGAACTAGTGTCACCACTGGAAAATGGTGATTTTTGCTCTAGTATTGTCATCTTTTATTTTATGAGTGTATGAGTTGATTATAGCATTTTTAGGAAGTTATTACTTCTGTTATGATCCCATGAATTATTTAGTTTCATGTGCTATAGTTGTAGAATGTAAGTACTCCTTATAGCATGCTTGTGTAGGATTTTCCATACTAGTATGCTAAATGCAGTCCTGTTTTTATGCTTGTTTGATAGGAATATTATCTTGAGTGATGATTGTGTTTTAGATTACTTTTATGACATGATTCATTTGTTATTAGCTACTGGTTTTTGCTAAATTTTCATGATTGATGGATTCCATAACTTCAATTAAACATTAGTGTAGTAAATAAATAGTCTATTCATCTGTGGTGTGTTTACCTGATGTTTGGAAATTGTCTGAGTGTTTACCTTAACATGAGTGTCATGTTTGTGTTGTTGTTTTGCTTAGGAGTATTTTGTGAACTAAGCATCCAACTTAAATCATGAACCTTAACATGGGTATTGTTCTGTCTGTTTGCTTTTACCTTAGTAACCTAACCCTTTGCACCCACAATCTATATTTTTAACTTCTTGTATATCTTATTATGAGAGTGGTACACCACTCCATATATGGTATGTAAGATGTGGGATATTGTTTCCTAAACCATATGTTTGTCTGACGATAGTTTTGTACCCTGAGAGTTATGTGAGGCAGTTTTCTCGATAACGTTTGTGAGTTTGCGCTATTGTACTTTTGATTGCTGTATGTGTTGTTTAGCTTAGTTGTTTGGTCTTTAGACCTGAGAGTGTGTCTTTTATTCTTTTACGATGCTAGAAAACGAAGAAGAAGAAGCAGTTGTGGAGCTGTGCGTCAAGTTCAAGTTACTTCAAGGCCAGGGACATTAAGAGAATTAAGGCAAGCCATCCTGACGCTTGCTGTTATAATACACTTATCATTATCTATCATGCATGTTTTACTTCTGAAAAGTTTTACAAAAACTTTGATTTCCAAAAACTATCTTTGAGTGAATACCACAACTACTATTATGCCAGTAGTTGATACTTGGTGTTACCAAGCCCATAAGCCACCATATGGTATTCATTACCATCACAAATACTAGTCCCTAAGTGGACACCCTTAAATTATGTTTTTACAAAACAAAGGCTTGATGGAAAACCCGGTGGAAAGGCAGAGCCTTATTCACCGGAGGAATGTGGAAGTGGTCATTTTTGGGAAAATGGTGTTTTCAAAAATGACACATAACCTAGTCATCGTCGGACAACCTTTACCGTACTGCCACTCTACCCCAACATGGGCACGGGGCTTAACTGGAAGTTTGTTCTTGTTAGTGTGTGTTCTATCTCAATTGCTATAAGGGACGTCGTACCCTCGAACCGATTGTCGTCAAAACTCCCAATGTTGAGACATAAAAAGTGTGGGATTAAGTTCTCCTCCGGTCGCATTCAGTTGGGGCATCCTGGCTGGCGGGGAATAGCTCGGTGCCGGGGATGACGGTAAAACTCAACTGAGAGATAGACACATTCTAGCTTGAACATAGTGGAAGGTTAGGATCAGTTATCTGATGTTCTACATACTGTTGTTACAGTCCGTGGTTGTTCACGGCAGGTGTACTAGTATCTGGTGGATGTGTACACCTCTGCAGAGTACAACTTTTTTCGAAGAAGCCGCGTCCTCGGATATGGACAGTTGAATGGCCATGTAGCTAGCATTGTGTGAATGTTTTCAAAAAGATGTTTTCAAAAGGTGTTGAACTCGGGAAGTTCGGATAGGAAGAAATCTTGTACCGTGAAGGTACCGATGATGAAAAGCCAGAAGTTGTTTTACCAAAAGTTTTGCAAAGAAAATCTTTCTTGTCTAAGCAAACATCTGGAAACTGATTCCATGAAGTTTTGCAAAGAGAAAACTTTCTTTTAACAAAGTTTTACAAAACCTCTTGTACATGTGATATCTACAAGAGAAAGAAAAACTATATTATTTTCTTCTGAAGTATCTTCTTCAACGAAGATACAGATTAACCTGACTGCAACTGTGGTGTCATCCTATATGAACACCATTGGTAGTGAACCCTATTTAAAGCCTACCTATTACACCATATTAGCATACTTGCATTTAGTAAGTTACATGATGGATGTCTTGCTGAGTACATTCAGATGTACTCATATTGGTTTCGTCCCTGGTATCAACTTGCCATATTTTGAGAAGGAGTCTCAGAAGAAGATCCACGAAGAGGAGTACGGAGCTGATGGCTTTGCGAACTAGGATCGTCTCCGGGTCAGCAGCCTGTAGGTTAAGACGTGACTTTGGCTCTACCGCGTTTGTGTGTGTTTAGTCTTCCGCTGTGTGTGTTGTGTGTTGTCCTGCGTGACAACCGTGTAGGCTTGGTCATGTGACCATGTGTCTTTGTAAGTGTTTGTGCAACCGTGTAATGGATATTGTATCTGTGTACCAGCTTGATATGTTGTTCACGACTGAATTCCTGGGATCGTGAATGTAAGCATATCGAGGGTGTCCTTGAACAGTGGTTCGGAGGGCGGACCCTACAGATTTAGTTTAGGATCTCGAGTCTATCGCCAACATGTTCTCCCTGTGGCGCATGAAGTGAAGAAGGCTCATTGAAGATTTGTTTCCGATGTGTTTACTTTAAAACTTTGATTTTAGGGATAGTCCATGATGGCTATGCCAATTTTAAGGCTATTTTATTTATTATCCAGTGGATCAACGTTGTAGAATGATGCTATTGCAATGAGTATTTCATTTTTTCATGTGTATGCTATCAGTGATCCGGGGAATAGCAGGTTACACAGGTGTTCTTGTAACATCCCTGATTTTGGAAAGTGCAAAAATCACAAAAAATTGAAACATTTTGTTTTCAGGTTGTGCAAGTCACTAAAAACCAAATGAGATGTAAGAAACAAAAGGAAACAACACATATTCCAATGTTATAGAAATTAAAAATCCATTATGCCTCTGTTTTTCGTAATCCCTAAACCTTATTAAAATAAATTTTCTTTATTCAATTGTTATTATCCTTCTTTGAGAAAACCCTATTCTCTAAATGTTTTACAATTAATTATTTTGATATGAAAATTAATCACATTTTTGGGAATAACATTTTTAATAATGGTAACTCTCTGGAATTTTATTGTCAACAATATTATTTATTTGTTATTTTCTATTTTTAAATGGCATTAAGTTACTATTAGTAAACCCCTCATATTTAAAAAAAATATAAAACATAAAAATGAGGTGAAATGAATTTCAAAAATAGTATTTGACATGTTTAATGTCTGTGAAATTTTATTTAATCAAAAACCTAATTTTATTATTTTCTAATTTCAAATTAACATTAAGTACTATTAGTGAATTAATTACATTTTGAAAAATATAAAAAGTGAAATGTGTTGAAATGTTTTTAAAAATGTTCTAAACAGAAAGAATTTATTTTTAGAAATTTTTAGAACTTAATTTGAGTTCATTTGGATTGATTAATCAAAAGATATTAAAAACAGGAAATGAAAGAAAAAGAAAAAAATGCTGACGTCATCATGTCGTCATCATCGTCTTCAACCTCGCATTCAAACCCTAGAAACGCCCGTTTGTGTCCGTTTCTTTTGACCTTGATTGCGCATAAATTCGACCATAAATTAGAGCACCGAGACTACCAATTAGTAGCCATTTCCCTCCTCTTCGTTTCCCCTCGGATCCCCTCTCTTTTAGTGTCTTTAGACCATCCCAATTTCTCGCTGGAGCTTCAAGCTATAAGCCTCGGAAATCACTCGCCGCTGTTGCTAGAGGTTGTTCGAGAAGTTACAGAGCACACATATACCTTCCCCTTCTATCTACACCCTTTCCTTAGTCGTTTTTTTCGTACACAAGTGCACCGGAACGAGCAGTCGTGCTCACCGGACTAGCAACGCCCGGGGTCTGCATGGCGCCACCAAGGGAGGCCACTCCAGACGTCACCGTTGGCACCACCGAGTTCGGCGCGTCGACCTGCCCCTGCTGGTCCACTCTCCTTGCCCAGGAAGACACTGGAGGGCCGCCGCCATCGACGACAGAGAGACAACGCCGCCGTCGAGCTTGTTTCCAGCCACCCCACCGGCGAGGTGAACTCCTCTCCATCCCCATGTGTTGGATTTCGATCTAACGCGTAGGAATAGGTCACTTAAGTGAAGCGGTATCGACGAATAGGATTTCGCCACGTCAGCCGCGCGTAGTTACTTATCCATTGCTCGATGCAGCGTGAAACCGGCCCAAGACTAGTCCCTAACTGTCGCCCTGCGCGACAGATAAGACCTTTTTTAGCCCAGTCCGCCTCTGGAATTAATTCCGAAGAGAAAATAGAATAGCGATTTTGCAGAAAAGGCCCTGGTTATTAGAAACATCATATCTTTTCAACCATAAGTCCACATTTAGCAAACTTAGACTTTTTGGAATCATCACAACATGTAGAAACTTTTGAAACTGGCAAAATTTAATTTTGACCGTTTAAACTGTGTTCAAATTCAAATATTCCTTTTTATGAATTTTGGCATAATTCAAATTCTACAAATCCAAAAATTGCAAATAAAATATTTTTGGAAACCTTATTATGTGTACTTTCACCCCCTCTGTCCCAAAATAATTTTTGAACAAGTTAAATTTTAATTTACAACTAAGTGGTATAATTGAGTATTTTGACACAGATTTAATTCTATAAATAATTTCAAAATAGTTCCTTTTGCGAATATGTTCCATTTGATAACCTTCAAACAGAGACATGAGTGCCTAAACATTTTGTACATCCTTGACCATGACCATGTGTTTTTGACCAAAACCCCAACATAGTGATCCACCCATATTATCATGCCTTAGAATTTATTTCCATCTTTGTTGTTATGGCTATTTTGGAGCCAAGACCAAGTACCTAGTATGTCAACCAAATAAAAGACCAAGTACTGAACCTAAAACATTAGTACCATAGTTTTCTATCTACTTCTCCATTCCCCTATTCTTGCTTAAAAAATCTATCAAGTTAGCAAAATGGAAGACAAGACTCAACCACAAGAAGGAACTCCATCTTCAACTTCGTGGCAACATGAAAAGCTAAAAAGAAGATAATTGAAGAATTTGAATTAAGGGAATTGGAATTCACAACAACTAGAAGCAACTCAAGGAAGTACAAGTGTGAAGAAATTCAGAAGAAAACATATCCCTCTCTCTTTCTATCTTTCTTCTTATTTTCTTTCTTTTCTATTTGACTTAGTTGTATTTGTTCCCATCCCATACCCAAACCAATTAGTGAAGTGAATGCCATGAAGAATCTATCAAGACCAAGATAAGAATCCATCTAAGGAACAAGACTACAAATGAAGCATGAATATGATCTTCAAGAAGACAAACATGGGAAGACTTGGAGAAACCCATACAAGTTGTCTTGTCCAACCATTGACCGAAATGTAAAATCCCAAGAGCTTATCTTGTTTTCTCTATTTTTATGAAGTTAGAGAAATCTAGACCTACCCTAACCAAAATGGAAAGGCTAACTTAGATCACCCAAATGTCTTGATGAAAATAACTAAGAGACCTTGTTATGTGTTACTTTAGTTGAAATAGTGAGATAACCTTGGTGAACTCTTGGAACTTCCTCGACAAGTATGACCAATTGAGTTTGAATATTTTAAAACCAAGTCTTTACCAACTATAGTCCCTTTTGGTAGACCTTAACCTAATCACAATAGTTTCCTTAGCAAACTAAATTATTGTGATAGACCTTAGCCTTACCTTGACCCCAATTAACATAAAACCCTTTTGACTAAGTGTGTTGATTGTTATTCTTTGTTTCCTTGTTGTTTGTGAAAGTTGTTTATTGTTATTTGTTTGAATTGTCCAGATTGTACAAAGAGAAACTATCTAGTGGTGAAGAGAGTGTACCTCTACACCAACTTTAACAAGGCAAGTGACACATCATATACCTATTATTTCATGTATGCATTAGAGCGTTTGAGTAGTATGCATGATAGGAAAATCTTTGGTATAATATTATGCTATGCTATTATCCCAAGTAGTGTGTAGCCATCCTTATTACATTCATAGTGTAGCAGCCTTAAAATATTGGTGGTTGATTTCTTAGCTTTGCTTGTAGATGAAGTTGTTGTGATTGGAAAGTATAACTATGTTTTTAATGATTACCCTAAGGGGTTTATGAAATATTTTTTGTGGAGTACTAGATACTCACAAGTGTGGCATGGTAGGGGACCATTTACATGGTTGAACCTATGAAAATGTTCACATTAATATCATGGTAGGGGATCACATTAGTGGTTGTACCTATGAAAATGCTTATTACTCCAGCATGGTAGGGAATCACATTAGTGGTTGTATCTATGAAATGCTTATTACTCCAGCATGCTAGGGGATCACTTTGGTGGTTGTACCTATGAAAATGCACTTTTCTCTGGCATGGTAGGGGACCATTCACATTGTTGTACCTATGAATATGTAGACATTTCTGTAGATGACTCATGGTTCACTAATATCTATCGAGTGGTACCTCTTTATGGTAAAAAATGTTTTATGAAAATATAGGAGAAAACCGACTTTATGCAAACTTAGCCAAAAATCCACTCAGCCAAATAAGCATGTAGTATTAGTCTTGCCATTTATATCCACTATAGTGTTTACTTCCAATACATTTAATTGTATTGACTCCCTTGTGGCTGCATATTCCATCCTGCAGATGATTTCGAGGACGAGTGAAGATTTCGTTTAGGATCTCGAGTCTATCCCCAACATGTTTGCCTGTGGCACATGAAGAAGATGAGGCTCAATGCTGTACTATGTTTTCCACTGTAATACTTTGTTTTCTCCTAGTCTTGTAAGACTATGCAAGTTGTAATACTATTTGTAAAGACCGGATCATGCGATGTAATAGAATTTGATGCATTTGCATGATATTTCATTTTGTACTATGGTGCTAGCAATTGATCCAGGGACTAGCACACTAACACATATGTTCTTACATTAATTAAATACGGGAACGCTACAAAATGGTATCAGAGCATTGTGTTGCCTGTAGAATTCGAGACCCTAAGTTTGGAAAAGACCCTAGTATTGAAAAATTACTATGTTCAAACTTTCTAGAAGCAAAACAATCATCTTAATTCTTCTCATATCCTCTCATCTATTATTCACCTTCAAAATTTTCCAGATGACCTACCTCTTGAATAACCTCAAGGCAAGATTGTTGATGACCATACCATGAAGTGCAAGAAGTGTTTTCACCACATGAAGACCTACACTCAAGACAATTGAAGAAACTTGGAGATATACCTAGACTTCACAACAATCAAGAACACCTCAAGGCATTGAGAGAAGAATCTGAAGAAAACTCAAGAAGATATATATGAGACCACCATCTAGTTACTTTGTTAGCACAACGTTAACGTGTTAGTGTATTGATCATACCAATGAGTGTGGTATGACAATATTAGTTTGTTTTCTAAAAAACATGTTGTTTGGTGTCTGTTGCTATATGTTTGTTATGTGTTGTTTGCAAGATGAGTTTCTTTGATCTGCTGTGTTTGGGTAGGAACCTCCTTTAGCTATCTTTCTAACCTCTACCCATCCATACTAAAAACCCCACATATGCCTCCTCGTCGAGAGCCTGACAACAACAATGATGCACTACAATAGATGTTGACTGCTCAAGCTCAGCTTATGCAAGTGATGACTCAGTTTATTGCGATTGCCAACAATAACAACAACGAAAACCCCAAGTGGATAGACTTGCTAGATTCATGAGACTAAAACCCTCTAAGTTCTCCTCTTCATCTGAGCTAATTGTGGCAGACGACTGGCTCCGCACTATTAACAAGGACTTAGTGACTTGTGAGTGTACCGAAGCTGAAAAGGTGAGATTCGCTGCTCATTTTCTTGAAGGACCAGCATCATTATGGTGGGAAACCTATCAAATTACCCATCCCTTGGAAAGAATGACATGGGATACCTTCAAGGAAGGATTTCTCGATGCTCACATCTCCTCTGGAGTAATGAAACTGAAGAAAGATTAGTTTCGAAGCCTAAAGCAGGGAGATAGAACACTGAAGGAATACATAGACGACTTCTGTTCACTCTCAATATACGCACCTGAGGATATTGACACTGATGCCAAGAGGAAGGACAAATTTCTCAACGGACTGAGTGGTGAAATGAAGATACCATTGTCAGTAGAATATGCCCCAAACTATCAAGCCTTGCTGGATCAAGCTATCGCTCTTGACGACAATCTTAGGAAAGAAGAAAATAGGAAGAGGAAGCACAACCATGATAAGTTACCCTCAAGATCACACAAGAAACCACACCAAGCCCATGAGGATAGTAATAATTACAAGATCGACAAGCATACCGGCAATAACCCTCAGTATCATAATGGTTATTTACACAACCATCCTAATGGTTATCTACACAACCTTGATGGACGAAATTGACAACATGGTCATAGCCAAAGCAGTCACATTGGTCATGGAGGTAGTACATAGAAATGAAGAAAACAATGGCCTCAAAACCATTAGGAAGGACATCGAAAAGGTAGGATGCTTCAAGTGTAAGAAGAAGGGACACTTCGTTCGAGACTGCCTAGAGAAGAAAATTAGCAGTTAGAGCCAGCCATAAACCTCGGAGCCTTGTACTAGTTTCATCTCAAAGATAAAATGTCCTAGACTATGTTCTTTCTGTTATAAAAGAGTTATGTGGTATGAGAAGAGTGTTATGAAACAATTGCAATATTTATGTGGAAAAGCCATGGGTATAGACACTCCCTAAATACCAACAAGGAGTTGATATATCCTATACAAGAATAAAATGGATGTTCAAGGGTGAATCCAACTAAAGATATAATAAACCCAACAACCAGTTGGATACGAATTTTAGACTACCCACAAAAGTTACTTTTAAGGGTGGTAGCCCACCAAGTTGTTTGGAACTCAGTCACCCATACCTATCTTTCTTTCTAGCCCTCCTAAATCCTGGGACGATATTTCTTTTAAGGGTGGTAGTCTGTAACATCCCTGATTTTGGAAAGTGCAAAAATCACAAAAATTGAAACTTTTTTGTTTTCAGGTTATGTAAGTCACCAAAAACCAAATGAGATGTAAGAAACAAAAGGAAACAACACATATTCCAATGTTATAGAAATTAAAAATCCATTATGCCTCTGTTTTTCATAATCCATAAACCTTATTCAAATAATTTTCTTTATTCAATTGTTATTATCCTTCTTTAAGAAAACCCTATTCTCTAAATGTTTTCCAATTAATTATTTTGATATGAAAATGAATCACACTTTTGGGAACAACATTTTTAATAATGGTAACTCTCTGGAATTTACTTGTCAACAATATTATTTATTTGTTATTTTCTATTTTTAAAACTGCATTAAGTTACTATTAGTAAACCCCTCATATTTAAAAAAAATACAAAACATAAAAATGAGGTGAAATGACTTTCAAAAATAGTATTTGACATGTTTAATGTCTCGGAAATTTTATTTAATCAAAAACCTCATTTTATTATTTTTCTAATTTAAAATTAACATTAAGCACCATTAGTGAATTAATTATTTTTTCGAAAATATAAAAGTGAAATGTGTTGAAATGTTTATAAAAATGTTCTAAACAGAAATAATTTATTTTTAGAAGTTAATTTGAGTTCATTTGGATTGATTAATCAAAAGATATTAAAAATATGAAATAAAAGAAAAAGAAAAAATGCTGACGTCATCATGACGTCATCATCGTCTTCAACCTCACATTCAAACCATATAAACGCCCATTTCTGTCCGTTTCTTTTGACCTTGATTGCGCATAAATTCGACCATCAATTGGAGCACCGAGACTACCTATTAGTAGCCATTTCCCTCCTCTTCGATTCCCCTCCGATTCCCTCTCTTTTAGTGTATTTAGACCGTCCCAATTTCTCGCCGGAGCTTCAATCCATAAGCCTCGGGAATCACTCGCCGCTGTTGCTAGAGGTTGTCCGAGAAGTTATAGAGCATACATTTACCTTCCCCTTCCATCCCCGCCCTTTCCTTAGTCGTTTTTTCCGTCCACAAGTGTAGTGGAACGATCAGTCGTGTTCACCGGAGTAGAAAAGCCTCAGGTCTGCACGACGCCACCAAGGAGGCCACTCCAGTCGTCACCGTTGACACCACCGAGTTCGCCGCGTCGACCTGCCCCTGCTGGTCCACTCCCCTTGCCCAAGAAGACACCGGAGGGCCGCCGCCATCGACGACGGAGACACAACGCCGCCGTCGAGCTTGTTTCTAGCCACCCTGCCAGCGAGGTGAACTCCTCTCCATCCCCGTCCGTTGGATTTCGATCTAACGCGTAGGAATAGGTCACTTAAGTGAAGCGGTATTGATGAATAAGATTTCGCCACGTCAGCCGCGCGCAGTTGCTTATCCGTCGCTCGGTGCAGCATGAAACTGGCCCAAGACTAGTCCCTAACCGTCGCCCTGAGCGACAAATAAGACCTTTTTTTAGCCCAGCCCTCCTCTGGATTTAATTCCGAATAGAAAATAGAATAGCAATTTTGCAGAAAAGCCCCTGGTTATTAGAAACATCATATCTTTTCAACCATAAGTCCAAATTTAGCAAACTTAGACTTTTTGGAATCAGCACAACATATCAAAACTTTTGGCACTGGACACATTTAAATTTGACCATTTAAAATGTGGTAAAATGCAAGTATTATTGTTTGATGAATTTAGGCATAATTCAAATTCTACAAATCTAAAAATTGCAAATAAAATATTTTTGGAAACCTTAGGATGTGCACTTTCACCCCCTCTGTCCCAAATTTTTTTTTGAACAAGTTAAATTTTAATTTACAACTAAGTGGTATAATTGAGTATTTTTGACATAGATTTAATTCTATAAATATTTTCAATATAGTTCCTTTTGCAAATTTGTTCTATTTGGTAACCTCGAACCAGAGACATGAGTGCCTAAACATTTTGGAAACCCTTGGACCATGACCATGTATTTTTGACCAAAAACCCAACATAGTGATCCACCCATATTATCATGCCTTAGAATTTATTTCCATCTTTGTTGTTATGGCTATTTTGGAGCCAAGACCAAGTCCCTAGTATGTAAACCATATAAAAGACCAAGTAGTGAACCTCAAACACTAGTACCATAGTTTTATATCTACTTCTCTATTCCCCTATTCTTGCTTCAAGAATCCATCAAGTTAGCAAAATGGAAGACAAGACTCAACCACAAGAAGGAACTCCATCTTCAACTTGGTGGCAACATGAAGAGCTAAAAAGAAGATCATTGAAGAATTTGAAGTAAGAGAATTGGACTTCACAACAACTAGAAGCAACTCAATGAAGTAAAAGTGTGAAGAAATTCATAAGAAAACATCTCCCTCTCTCTTTCTACGTCTGTTCTTATTTTCTTTATTTTCTATTTACTTAGTGGTATTTGTGCCCATCCCATACCCAAACCAATTAGTGAAGTGAAGGCCATGAAGAATCTATCAAGACCAAGAGAAGAATCCATCCAAGGAACAAGACTACAAATGAAGCATGAATATGATCTTCAAGAAGACAAACATGGGAAGACTTGGAAAAACCCATACAAGTTGAAGATTAACAAGTTGTCTTGTCCAACCATTGACCCAAATGGAAAATCTCAAGACCTTGTCTTGTTTTCTATATTGTTATGAAGTTAGAGAAATCTAGACCTACCCTAACCAAAATGGAAAGGCTAAATTAGATCACCCAAATGTCTTGATGAAAATAACTAAGATACCTTGTTATGTGTTACTTTAGTTGAAATAGTGAGATAACCTTGGTGAACTCTTGGAACTTCCTCGACAAGTATGAACAATTGAGTTTGAATATTTTAAACCCAAGTCTTTACCAACTATAGTCCCTTTTGGTAGACCTTAACCTAATCACAATAGTTTCCTTAGCAAACTAAATTATTGTGATAGACCTTAGCCTTACCTTGACCCCAATTAACATAAAACCCTTTTGACTAAGTGTGTTGATTGTTATTCTTTGTTTCCTTGTTGTTTGTGAAAGTTGTTTATTGTTATTTGTTTGACTTGTATAGATTGTACAAAGAGGAACTATCTAGTGGTGAAGAGAGTGTACCTCTACACCAACTTTAACAAGGCAAGTGAAACATCATAAACTACCTATTATTTCCTGTATGCATTAGAGCTTTTGAGTAGTATGCATGATAGGAAAATCTTTGGTAAAGTATTATGCTATGCTATTATCCCAAGTAGTGTGTAGCCATCCTTATCACCTTGATAGTGTAGCAGCCTTAAAAGAGTGGTGGTTGATTGCTTAGCTATGCTTGTAGATGAAGTTGATGTGATTGGAAGGTATAACTATGTTTTGAATGATTACCCTAAGGGGTTTATGAAATATTTTTGGTGCAGTACTAGATACTCACAAGTGTGGCATGGTAGGGGAACATTTACATGGTTGATCCTATGAAGATGTTCACATGAATAGCATGGTAGGGGATCACATTAGTGGTTGTACCTATGAAAATGCTTATTACTCCAGCATGGTAGGGGATCACATTAGTGGTTGTATCTATGAAAATGCTTATTACTCCAGCATGGTAGGGGATCACTTTGGTGGTTGTACCTATAAAAATGCACTTTTCTCTGGCATGGTAGGGTATCATTCACATGGTTGTACCTATGAATATGTCGACATTTCTGTAGATGACTCACGGTTCACTGATATCTATCCAGTGGTACCTCTTTATGATAAAAAATCTTTTATGAAAATATAGGAGAAAACTGGCTTTACGCAAACTTAGCCAAAACTCTACTCAGACAAATAGGAATGTAGTATTAGTCTTGACATTTATATCCACTATAGTGTTTACTTGCCAATACATTAAATTGTATTGACTCCCTTGTGGCTACATATTCCATCCTGTAGATGATTTCGAAGACGAGTGAAGATTTCGTTTAGGATCTCGAGTCTATCGCCAACATGTTTGCCTGTGGGACATGAAGAACATGAGGCTCAATGTTGTACTATGTTTTCGGCTGTAATACTTTGTTTTCTGCTAGTATTGTAAGACTATGCAAGTTGTAGTACTATTTTGTAAAGACTGGATCATGCGATGTAATAGAATTTGATGCATTTGCATGATATTTCATTTTATACTGTGGTGCTAGCAATTGATCCAGGGACTAGCACACTAACACATATGTTCTTACATTATTTAAATGTGGGAACACTACAGTTCTACCTTTATTAAAAGGTAGGGCGCTACAAAATGGTATCAGGGCATAGTGTTGCCCGTAGGACCGAGACCCTAAGATTGGATTAGAACTAGGAAAAGACCCCGGGATTGAAAATCTACTTTCTTCAAACCTATAGAAACAGAACATCACATTTAAACCTTTCTCATATCTTCCCATCTATTATTCACCTTCAAAATATTCTTCTCTTGTTATAGATGACCTACCTCTTGTTTTCCATCAAGACATGGTTGGTGAAAAAACATGGAGTGAAGGGATTAGTTTTCACATGACCTTTTGGTTTCAACATGAAGATCTACATTCAAGAAAATTGAAGAACTTGGAGATATAACCACACTTCATAACAATCACAAACCCCTCAAGCCATTGAGAGGAGGATTTTAAGAAACTCAAGAATATATAGATGAGGCCACCAATCTAGTTACTTTATTAGAACAACGTTAGCGTGCTAGTGTATTGATCATACAAATTGTGAGTGTTATGAAAATACTAGGTTGTTTGTTAAACCTTGATGGTTGGAGTGATGAATGTTTGCTTGTTAGATGTTGTTTGTAAGATGATTTGACTTGCTCTGTTGTGTTTGGGTAGGAACCTTCTTTAGTCTCTTTCTAAATCTCTACTCATCCATGCTAAACCAAAACAAACCAAACCCAACACCATACCCATTTACCAACCATAGAGAGTTTCTAAACTGGAGTGCAGCTACTGACTTGGCATCCAAGAGAACCTTTTGAGACAACCATCCAAATGAGGAATACCAAGATCTAAGGACTATGTCTTCTGTGAGAAGGAACAATCACTTCCATGATCAAGCCACCACCATCCTAAGGAGAAGCAAGTTTATCAACCAGTGATAATAGACATATGGAGTCTGATTCACATGAGCTAAGTTTTTGGATAGCTTGATACACCAGAAGGACATAGGAAGAAGATACAACTATTCAACTGGAGGTGCAAAGAGTTTACGCAACCTCACTATTTGGAGAAACGATAGTTTAGTTCAGATTTTTCTTAATTATTGGAAACTTTATGTCAGACAAGTGAGGTGAACTAGTGTTATCATACGAGATTCACCAATCTGAGTACAAGGTAATGATTGAGTGAAACATGGATTGGCCCCCATGATGACTACTCATATTAGTCTCTCTTGCTACGAGGAATGGTAAATCTGAGAGACATACCTATTAAAGAGACGACAACATTGCGCCTGAACCATAGAATGGTATAATATTATTATGCCCTTTGGTTAGCCAAGTGTTGCTAACGTACTAAACTTTGGTGAAGACAAGCCTATCTTGGAAGAATCATGCAACGAAGATATTGACTACCATGAGAGTTTCGTTAGAAATAGCATGGTGTTTGCATTCAAGGGATACAACAACATGATGAAAGATCTCCAAGGAAATGGGAACAAATTGTTATGGACTTTATCACTGGATTACCTCGAACCAAATCAGGGTGAGATTCTATTTGGAAGTGGTTGATCGTATGACAAATATAGTACACTTCGTGTCATTCAAGACCACTTACACCAGTGTTAAGTTGGTTTATTTATACATGAAGAAGATCTTCTCAATTCATGGTGTTCCAAAGAGTATTGTGTCTGATAGGAGTACCCAGTTTACCTCTCACTTCTGGAAGCAACTGCAGGAATCCTTAGGAACCAGAATGGAGTTCAGCACAGTGTTTCATTCTCAAACAAATGGTCAAACTAAGAGAGTGTATCAGTTTCTAGAGGATATGCTGAGAGTGTGTACCTTAGACTATGGATCTAGTTGGGATGACAACTTACCATATGTAGATTTTTTCCTACAACAAAAATTATCAAGCTAGTATTGAGTTGGCACCATTTGAAGCTCTGTATGGGAAGAAATGCACCAAACCTTTACTATGGATGATCTAGGAGAAAGAAATTTCTTTGGTCCTGACATCATCCAAGAAGCGGAGAGAAAGACACACTGACCAAGGACTTCTGATTGACCCAAAGAGGGACCCCTCAGTGTCAAAGGCAACTCAACAGACTTATGTTGGTCTACAACTCTACCACAAAGGAAAATTCTACTCAAACCATCTAAAGTAAAGATACACTTCAATCTATGTGAACATACACATCCTATTGGAAGTGAATTGGGACACATAGAAACCTAAAGGTTGTATACCTAGACTCAAGACCACAAGTACCTACCTGGAGTGGATACATGATATACACGAATAATATGGATGTTGAAGTATGATCCCAGCTGAAGATATAGTAAACCTAGTAACCAGTTAGACAAGAGTTTTAGACTACCCACAAAAGTTTTTTTTAAGGGTGGTAGCACACCCAACCTGTGTAAACCCAGTTACCCAAACCTATCCTTATTTCTAGCCTTTCCAAATCTCGGGACAAGATTTCTTTTAAGGGTGGTAGTCTGTAACATCCCTGATTTTTGGAAGTGCACAAATCACAAATATTTGAAACTTTTTTGTTTCCATGATAAACAAGTCACCAAAAACCAAATGAGATGCAAGAAACAAAATAAAACAAAGCACATGTCAATGAAATTGGAACTAAAACCCTAAACCTACTACAAATTAGTTTTCATTTTAAAGAGAAAATATTTCTTCTTAACAAACCCCCCTACAAACATGTTTGCAACCCATTTATAACTATGAAAATGCTTACGAACCACAGAAATACTATCTCTAATATTTTATTCATGCCTCCAAAAATATCTCATGTGAATAAAATTATTTCCATAATGCCTTTCAAATATTATATCAAGAAATAGCAAATAAAGTATTTATATAAATTATTTTGTTTTTGAAAACAAGTAAAAGACCTTGAATACCAATATTTACATTTGAAACCACCTCTCTTAATTTTATTAAACCCTAATTCCAGTTAATTATTATTTTCTATTTAAAAATGATTTTTAGTACTATTAAGACAGTATCCATATTTTTTCAAATTCAAATTTTCAAATGTGTTGGAAACAATACATTTAGATCCATATTTGCAAAAGAATCATGTTACAAGAATTTAGAAACTTGTTTGAGGTTAATTGGAGCTTCTATTCAAAAGATATTAAAGAAATAAAACTAGAAAAAGAAAAGAGAAAGGACACAGAACAAAAAACAAAACAAAAAATGGGACGCAGCCAGCCCAGCCCAACTGGCCCAAGCCCACCCCCTTACGTACCGCGTGTGCAACGCGTAGCAGCCCAGCGCAACCCGCCAGAGGCCCGCACCCACTCTCCTCCCCGTTGCTCGCTGACAGACGGGGCCCACGCATGACGTCACAGTGACGTGATCGTCTCCTACCTCCAACCGTTGCGCGCCCATGATCGAAACGACCTCACGCACGATCTCCTTACTCCGCGCCCCTACTCGCCTCTGGAGCCTCTCTATAGCTAGCCCGGCACCTCCTCTCCTATTACCCTCTCCTCCCTCTCTCAACGACGCCTCGAAACCTCTGGAATCGCTCACTGAAGTTGAGCAAGCCCACCGCCGTAGATGTCCATTTCCGGCGAAACCCGAGGTCTTCTCTGCCCCCTTTGGTTCCATCTGAAACTGCGTGGCCCTACACACTCTCTCGTTTCCTTGGTCGATTTTTGTGTGCAGCAGAGCACCAGTTGCAAGTTAACCCGAAGATCACTGGAGTTACGCCTCCCCGGTTGCTCACCACCGTGCACCCAGGCCATCCCCGAGCACGCGGTGGCCACCCTCGAGTTCACCGTGCATCTCTAGTCGTTGTCGCGGTCTCCCCGTGTCCGGGAACCCCCTGGAATGTCATCGCCGTCGAATCTCTGCTTCTCCGGCCTCCGCAGTGCCATTTTTCGGCAACACCCCGCCAGTGAGCATCTCCCCTTCTCCCCTATCCGTCGGATCTGTTTCGTACGACCACAGTTATATCCACCTAGTGAAACGGTACAGGTCAGTAGCAGGTCGGCGCGTGGCAGTGCACAGTCAGCATTTCCCTGTCAGCAGCACGCAAGCACCTAGTCAGTCATCCCAACCAATCAGAAAGCGCCACGTGTCCTGGCCCTTTTTCTGATTTCCCCGTATAGAATTAAAATGACAATTTTACAAAAAGCCCCTAGAACTTCAAATTATTATAACTTTTGATCCATAAACCCAAATATAGCAAACTTGGACTTTTTGAAATCAGCACAACATGTAGAAACTTTAATCACTGTACAAATTCAAATTTGACAAAATTAAATTGGTTAAAATTTAAATATGCTTGTTTTATGAATTCTGGCATAATTCAAATTCTACAAACCCAAAAATTGCAAATAAAATATTTTTGGAATCCTTAGGATGTCTAATTTCACACTCTCTGTCCCAAAATAATAATTGAACCAATTAAAATGGAGTTTAGAATTTAAATATTCATTTGAGTATTTTGCACCTAGTTTTAATTCTATAAATAATTTTAATTAGATTTCTTCTGGAAATTAGTTCCATTTAGTAACCATAGACCAGACAAACCAGTACCAAAACCATTTGTGACCAGAGAAACCATTCCATGTAATATTTTCCATATAAACCATCCATAGTAATAAGCCATTATAAATTAAGTGTTGTTTGATGGAAACCCCTTTAGGAAACTTGTGGTATGATAATTTTGATCAAAGCAACACCAATTTTATGCTAACCACATGAAAATTATCCTTTGGACCAGAAACCCTTAGTCTAAGACCTGTTGTAAATTTACAAGACATTTTTTGAATTTCTTCAACCCTAATAACCAAAGCCATGAAATGAATCATGTTGATCATGGATTTGTTTTCTAAAACCCTTATACAAAAGCCTTGTATGATCTTGGTGATAAATACCAACCCTAGGACCCTTGAAACAAGTTTGTTTTGTCAATGTGGAAAGTCTGACCTAAAACATCTTAATTCCTTTTGTACATTGAATTAAGTGTTAAACCCTAAACCATATCAGATCCATTTCTATTGTATATTGAGTGAAGTGATATTTATTGACAAACCTTCGCCACCAATGGAAAACCCCATGACCAAACACTTAGTTCTTTCTGCATATTGAATTATATGTCAAAACCTTGTCCATGTTAACACCAATCAAGTTGAATAACTTGTTATGCTTATGTATTGTATATTTTGTTGTATTTGTTTATATGTTGGTGAATTGCTTGTTTATTGTTATTTATTTGTATTGTTTAGATTGTACGGAGAGCAACGTTCTATTTGTAAAGAGAGTGCCTCTATGCCAACTTCCACAAGGCAAGTGATACTCGTGTCCCACTTTGTTTTACCAATTGCATTAGTGTTTTCAGTAGTATGCATCATAGGTGATTTTATTATTTTCTAAGTATATGCTATGCTGAACAACTAGTAGTGTGTAGCCAACTTGAAACCCTTGCTAGGTACCAGTTTAGCTATACTAGAATACTATCACAACTGTTGCTGTTACTTGATGGGTTGTGGTGTTTTGAAAAATTAAAATTAACAACCCAATGAAACACCTGGGTGGATTGAACATTGCTTGGATTATGTTGAGTGGCTACTTAGGACCATATTCATCGTGGTTTAGCCATGAATGTGGGGGTTTTCACCTGAGAGTACACTTGTGGGCCGCTATCCAGGAATAAAAAGATTTGTAGGTCTTCACTGTATAGTTAGCTTCCAGTGCAGACTTGAGGTAATATGGGCTCTTCCAAGATTAAGTAAGTTGTGGGGGTTCATCCTATTGTATGACATTGAGTGGTAGAATTTTAGGAGCGTCGAGTCATGCGGGTATGGTTTAAACCCTCTTCCCAAAGATCTCACATCATTCTTTTCTCGGGGAGGATGATTCTCAAGGTGAAAGTGCACAACCTCTGTAGAGTTAAAAACTAAGATCTTAGCCGTATCCCCGGTTATGGGACAGTTGAGCAGCTAGACAAAGTTGGTGCCAAAGGATCTCCTCATCTTTTCTGAATAAAATAAAATATGGTAGAAACCCTTTATAGGGCACATGGTGGTTTAGCCATGATGCCACAATCAAACTTCATGGTGGTTTAGCCATGATGATTTATCAAACTTCATGGTGGTTTATCCATGATGACTTTTGAAACCTCATGGTAGTTTAGCCATGATGATTTATCAAACTTCATGGTGGTTTAGCCATGATGATTTGTCCAACTTTATGGTGGTTTAGCCATGAATGATTGTACACATGTTTTCATTTACTTTAAATGATTTACAGATATAGGACAAAACTAGCTTTATGCAAATAGCCCAGCCTCCACCAGCCAAATATCATGTAGCTAGATTATTCCTCAAAACTGCCACCATACAGGTGTCACTTCCCAGTACATTGTTTGTACTGACTTCCTCCCCCGTGGGGGCTGCAGATTCCAACATGCAGATAAATCTGAAGATGAGTGAGGATTTCGTTTAGGATCTCGAGTCTATCGCCAACATGTTCTGCCTGTGGCGCATAAAGTGAAGAAGGCTCATTGAAGATTTGTTTACGCTGTGTTTACTTTGAAACTTTGATATTAGGGCTAGTCCATGATGGCTATGCCAAATGTAAGGATATTTTATTTCTTTTCCATTGGATCAACGTTGTAGAATGATGCTATTGCAATGAATATTTCATTTTGTCATGTGTATGCTATGAGTGATCCTGGGAATAGCAGGTTACACAGGTGTTCTACCTTTATTAAAAGGTAGGGCGCTACAAAAGGATAATTCCGTGTAAGAATATCATGTGTGTAAGGAGAACATGTGTGTAAGCATCATGAAAACTTGTGCAAAGTACTTATGCAATGTATACTATTCTATATTTGTTTACTTATAAGCTAGGCTGTTCAAAGCTGATTTATATCCTTATCATAAAATAATTCTTTTAACAAGGTAAACACTAGATTCTGTATCTATATACAACCAACCTGACACATCAAGATGTCGATTAGTACTCTTCAAAAAAGTACTCTATAGCCAGCCAGCTTCGTGGCTCCTCCGGATTCTACACCTATGGAATCTATGAACACAAGGAAGGGTGGCCTGGTATTGGTATTAAAGTTTTCAGAAAAGTAAAGTTGCCGAAAGCCTGAACCACATCCGATGCTATGCAAGCTTAAGAACTGTAACTGACTCACCTAATTGGTACCCGCATCTGGTGCTATGCAAGCTTAAGAGTTGTCCCGTAACCGCAGCTTGACCAATAATTTGGTCAAAGTTGGAATTAGACAATCAAACGGTTGCATGTAACTTTGATTATACAATCTTGAATGACTACAAGTTTATTATACAAACTTGAATGACTACAAGTTGACTACACATGCTGCCTCGATGGGGCACAATAGGTAGCTTTGATATTGGTCATTGTTGGACCAAATAGGTGATTTTTATTTGATTATCAATATCAGCTGGACCATCATAAAGATATCTTATGTGGGCATCATGTTCATTGTTTTTGTTTGATGAGTTCAATACTATTGTTCAATCAGATAAGCATAAATGGTAGCGCTTACCCATGCTTGTTGCTTTGTACTGACAAAAAAATCGCATACTTCCATAGACATCAGAACACAAACCTTGCAACAATTCTCTGTTTACCTATATGAACCAAACGAAAACAAAATCACAACAGGAATCTGCACATTTGCTGATGAAGGCTTGGCCTCTATGTTGGCCCGATCTTCAGGGATTGACGCACAAGAGGTGGGGAGATTGGGATGGACACGATGAACACGAAGAACATGATGAACTCGCGCACACAAAAGGGGAGATAACTCGTGAAGCCTACAAGGGGTCACAAACCTAAGTCAACAACACGCTAATTGGAGACAATTCCTCTCACCAGCCGGTCAATTGATCCAACAAAAGCCGCAAGAGGAAGGTTGGAAAAAACTACCGGAATCACGAGGTGAAAGAGTAGCTACTTGGAGAGATCTTGATACAATCCAATAGATGAATCTATGGAGTAGCCATGGATCCCATGAGGGAGGTTCTCCACATGGGAGGGGGGAGCACAAGGCCCATTTATATCTCAAGTCAACTCTAGCCTAGGAAAGAGAGGGAGGGGTCCTATATATAGTAGTAGGGGTAGGTAGAGAGATACAAGGGAATATTCCATGTCACTCCGCGCAGGCAGGTAAGTCGCAGGGGAGACGGCCTGGGAGGCCGGGTGGCTTGGTTGGGTGGCCGGCCTAAGGCGCAGGAAGGCCAGAACGAGGCCGGGGTGGAGGCCGGCTGGCTCGTCTGGGAGCCCGGCTTGAGGAGAAGGGCGGCCGACCCGACGCTGGGGTGGAGGACGGCTGGGAGCCGGGCCTGGCCGGGCCGTCACGCCGGGTTTCCTGGCCTTCTTCTTCTTCGTCTTCTCGCTTCTTCCTTCTCTTCCACACGTACACCTTGGACGACCTTGGGTCCTGGGCTTCCTTGACATCTCCCCTCGCATCCGTACTCGTCGACTCATACATAGCAATGCACGGGGGTAGATGGTCAAGTAGTATACCATCCAAAGGGGTACGAAGTGGGTTATAGAAGAGGAATGAGTTCACCTTTTGAATCCTTGGTGACTTGACATATCATGAAGTGTGAGACATGCCTAGTGGGATGGGTCGCGCTGTATCATCTCCCCCCACTTGAAAAAGTGTCGTCCTCGACGCTAACTCGTCATCAATATGTAGAGTAGGTAGATGGATTGTCGTAGAACTCGAAGTCACCATGTGGCTATTCTTGATGGAAAAGGAATGGCAGATCTTCAATGTTCCTTTGGACTTCATGTAACCTACCAAGCTCACAAGAAATACAAAACAACACTCAAAGAGTAGCCAATTCTTGAAGTTCATAGCATGGGTTTTTAAGTAGAGGGAAGATACCTTAGAAAGATGTCGTTGTGGTTGTCTTGTAAGACCGTCCGTCATAGAAATGTGGTGATGTAGCCGCGCATGCCATATCATCCAAAGTTAGAAGCTACACACCAAAGAGCAAACAAACCATGTGTGTGTGCAAGATAGAGGAGCACATCATTGATGGCATGTCCATTATTGTTCATAGCACCGTTAGCGCATCAAAAATATATGGAATCTATTTCATATGCAAGGACGATGTGCAAGCAATTCATTGAAACATCTCCAAAATGTGAGAACAAAAAATATCCATGAAACTTTGAGGGGTTGCACACAAAGCATTATAAATGGAAGTTTGTCAAAATCATTGGTGAAAGAGGAGACATTGGAAAAAACACAAGATGAAGAATGTCCCAAATATTTTCATCATGGGTGCAAGCAAACAATATGAAAGAGCATTTTTTCGACATTTTTGTTGCAACACCTATGGAAGGGAAACCAAAACACTCATGACAAGACATGCTCAAAATATCATTGTGGTTGCAAGCAAGCCATCGGAAAGAACAATTGTTCATCATATTTCTTGCAACACACAAATCATCTATGTGAAAGATCAAGGAAGCATTCTTGTCACAAAGGAGAACAACATCACAAACATGTTTGCAAACAAACCAAAACGAAGAGCAAATTTTCAACGTGTTCGATGCAAAACATGAGAAAGGTATTAGAGCTGGGTTCAATATGCAACAAAATTTTATTATGCTCTCAAGAGCTTGTTTTGTCAACTCATGTTCAATTGAGGTTGTCATCAGCATGCGGGTACTCAAACACAGAAAAGACCAAATGAAGAAATTTTGTTTGTGGTAAATGAACACATCATCCATCATGACATGTATCTTTATTCGCACATGACAAAAAAATATCAAAATCAAATATGAAGTATGAAATGTGTGGATGGTCAGAATGCAAGATGAAGGGTTGAGCAAGCTCAACAAGCGAAAGCGAAAAATGTCCATAAAGTGACGGTGCTATGGGGGCAAACTCATTTGAAATCATAGCAATATTGTTGCAAACCAAGCATTTGAAAGAACAATTGTTCAACATTTTGGTTGCAACAATGGAAGAAATATTTAAGTACTTGGGGCAAAACATGTCAATGACAATATCATCAAAGATAGGTTCATCCATCACATGCAAGCAATCAACATTCATCATGTCCACTAGTGGGAACATGGTCACATCAACACCCATACCTTTTTCGTCCTTCTCATATGAAGTAGGTGTTGTGGTAGTAGGGGCCTTCAAGTGGCTGACTTGTCCATCTTTATGTAGACATGGGGTGTGATCACCTTCATTCACCACGTACATCTTCTCCATGCGAAGCACCGTCTTTAGGAGTGGCGTCCCATCATCCATGGAACCTATCACATCATGGGAAAACATATTAGAGCTAGAGGGTAAGTTTTAAGAATTCAAAATGGCCTCACATGACCAATGAACTACCTCTCTCAACTCATGTGGTGTATCACTCATGCCCTCAATGTGGATGCACTCAATCTCACATATGGCAGAGTCACTCATCTCACATTCACTCACACTCATGTGGGATAACTGGCTCTCATGCTCACATGGTATTGGTACCATCTCAAAACACATGCACATAGAGGTAGGCTCGATATCCTCAACTTCACACGCCTCCTTGGTTGAAGGGAAAATCCCATGCTTAGCCTCTTCACTTGTCGTGGTGGTATCACGGCAGATGCCATGGGATGGCTAAAGTTGGGGCCGATGGACCCTGGAGGTGCTCGGGGAGGGATCACACGGCGAGTAGCCGCGTGTGGTAAGTCACGAACACTGGAAACAACCAGATCTTACCCAGGTTCAGGGCCCTCGTGTGGAGGTAACACCCCTACCCCTGCCTCTCCCTTTATATGAGTGTTTACCGAGTAGCCACAGTACAAATCAGGCCTTCAGCCGAGTAGCCACTCTTCTCTCTTGTTCTATCGGTGTGAAGTGAAGCAATGCCTAAGTTCCGAACCTCTCATAGGAGGAGGTAGGGCACCTTATATACTGGTGCCCAGCCGAATAGAATAAGACTAAAAGGTACAACTTGATAGGACATGAGCACTGCAGAACCGCGCACGCCTCCGGGTTCCCGCTGACGCATGCACCGTAAGTCGTCGCGCCGTTCGGAGATGGGACCTGTCCACCCTTGTCAGTGAGATAGGGTAGGCCCCTAGCCCTGTCCTGTCCCCTCTGTCAGTGATAGGACTAGACAGGCGCCTACCGCACTGTAGCCACGCCGAAGCGCGGATAATCACACGCTCCGTAAGTTGAACCGCACGCCGTACGGACGCAGGATACGCGGGATCCTTTGTCAGAACGGCTCCATTGACTTCTGGCCCGAGTAGGAAACCACTCCCTCTACTCGGACCAACTCTTCTACTCGGAGGAACATAACTTCCTTGATTCTTCCTTCTGGCCATTGGTGAGTACGACCGGTTAGCAGCCTACCGGGTAGCAGGTACCGGGTAGCCAGCTACTTAGTCAAATAGCCCCTTTGACCTTGCCTTTAGCACTGGCCCTACCCCTACTCGGGGGTAACCCCCTAACATTAGTCCCCGAAGCTGGTAGAGTCCTGCGAACTTGTTCACTGGGCCCTGCCAGCTTAAAAACAAATCTTGTCTTCGTACTGTAAGAGGTCGAGTAGCACCTGCATGTGGCTCTTTACTCTTTCTTGAATCTCTTCTTCTCTGAGTAGCAACACCCTCCTTTGGTGATGCCGAGTAAAATGACTTACCGAAATTTCGAAACACAATCCCGCTGAATCAGAGCGAATCACCTTCTCCGTGTCGCTACAGGGCACGTGTCACGCCCCCGTACCCCTGACGCCTCGGTGCCTGGGACACTGCAGGCCACGCGCCAATAACTGCACCTCGGGCCCACTAGCCTATTAAGTCACTTCAACCGCACTAAATCACCCACGATCTCGACGTGGGATTAACTGCGCCCGTTACGCGCGCAATATGCGCTGTGTGCGTTTCTAACCGGCGCGCAGCCCACGCCGTACGATCTCTGTGCACGATTGATCCCGAATATTTCGCTGGTAACGGCAACTCGAGGGGAGAGATAAATACCCCCTCGACGCCTTCTTCTTCTCTTTCCTGCTCACTCCCATCTCTTTCCCCTTCGTCTCTCCGCCGCCGCCGAGCGCTCCACCACCGCGACCGCTTGCCGCGCCGCTGCTCCACGCGCCGCCGGAGAGACAGAGAGATCCCAAAGCCTCTAGACTCCGATTCGCATCTCCCACTAGCGCCTCCGCTTCCAATCTCCGCCGTGCATCTATGTCGTGATGGCTGCCCACGGAGACGACGATGCCGCCGCCCGCGCCGGCTGGGAAGGCTCCGAGGTCACCGCCGAGGATTGCCAATGGCTCGTGAACATGCGCCGCGTGCCTCCCGACGTGACATGCCGCCATCCAAAGCCAAGAAGCCTATCGAATTCCACTCTCGTGAAGCCGGTGAGGACGACATCCAGCCACAAGGGCTAACCGCGGTCCTGGACCGGGTAGGCTTCGTGGACAAGGTCTGGGAGAGCGATGCTCTCGGCATCGAGAAGTGGAACGGCAGCACCTTGGGCGATGTGGACCACTACCGCGTCGACTGGAACAAGGCCGACATCGGCTCTGTTCCAATGACCATCGCCTCCGACACCTGCACGCTAGCCGGGAAGCTTTTCTGCCTCCGCAAGGCCGCCGAGGACCGGGAGCAAACATATGCCGTCAGTTTTCTTGCTTCCCTTGCTTTTTCTTGCTTTTCCGAGTTGCAGTTTTTCTTTTCTTCTTCTCTTCTTTTCTTCTTAGCTACTCCCCAGTCCCCGAGATTCGGGCCGAGTAGACGGGTGCTCAACCGAGTTGCCGTCTTCTCGGGCCAAATCTTCAACAAATTTCCAACTCTTTTTCTTCTCTTCCACAGAATAGCCTCCTGAAACGGACCAACATCTTCCGCCGGCTGCTCTGGAACCACAGCGTGGCTAAGAACCGCATCGTGGCTCTTGAGGCCGAGCGCAAAGATGACGCAGCACTAGAGCAGGTGGCACTGGACCGCGCTCTCCAACTTTCTGAAATAGAGAGTATGATTTCAGCTATTCGGTTTGTGCGTTTTGTGTTTACGCCCGCGTTTGCTTTTTGCTCTAACTCTGTTTACTCTGCAGGCAAATTCAAAGAACTGAAGGAGCAGCATGAACACTGCCATGTCTTCTCCTCCTCGACCGAAAGCAAGATCAAGCAACTGGAAGGTGAGTTGCCAGCTACTCTGTCATTGCATCTTCCTTTACTTGGTTACTCTGCTAACCCTGTTGTTCTCTTTGCAGAAGAGTACAAGAAATTCCGGGAGGAGCATCTCAACTGCTTGATGCCTGCCGAGGTGCAGCAGCAGCTGTCCACCCGAGATGCAGAGCTCAAGAAGGAGCGCGACGCCGAGCGCGCCGAGTTCGAAGAGATGCAAGTGAAGTTGAAATCATCTCTTGAGGATGCCTTGGAGACCAAGACAACAACCAAAGCCAGAGAGAAGACGCTCGAGATGGAGCTCTCGGTGGTGAAGAAGCATAACGCCCAACTCATGCTCCATCTCGCCAATGCACGCCAGATTGAGGACCGGCATATTGCTGACGAGGAGGATTGGAAGATTAAGCTGGACGCGCTGCTGGTTGATCTCAAAAGTAAGTCTTCTCTTCTCTGCCTCTGGCTATTTCTCCTCTCAATCCTTCTTTCTATCTGGCTTTCTCTCTTCTCTGCCTCTCTTCCCAATTCTTACTGGTTTCTCTTCCAGATATCTTCCCTAGTCTCCGCGCCGCCAGCAGTCCTGCTTTGGCTAAGGCACAAGAGCTCCGAGCTGCATCCGGGTTGCCCATTGACACCAAGTCCAGTGGCAATGACAACCTACTGAGCATCAAGACCCAGCTTCGCCAACTCAGGGGCTTGGGCACCACCATGGTGTCCACTGCCTACAAAATCCATGACCTGTTCTGGCCGGATGAATCCGCGCCCAACAGCTTAATCGACATCGCCGGGAAGCTGGATGGCGTGAAGGCCGAGTTGAAGAAGTGGCGCGGCTCTGCAGCTCGGGCAGGAGCGGACCAGCTACTTCACTTTATCACAAGCTGGTACGAGAACCTCGACCTCGACAGGATCCTCGAGATGCGCAAAGATTCCAAGTGGAGCAAGGATCCCGACTGTGTTGCCCGCCGGAAGAGGGTAGCCTACGAGATAGCCTCCTACGCGGACACTGCCACCTTCATCGAGGGCCTCCCCGAGCCTGATACTGAAGCTGAGGACGAGGATGACGATGAAGATGAGGACACCGAGTCGGATGACTTGAGATTTTTTGAGGAGGGTGCCACGAAGGGAGCTGCCGAGAAGGGAAAAGCCGAGGTTGACGCCGACATCGCGCAGCCGCAAACCAACGCTGAGGAGCCCACCATCACCACCGAGATGGTGATCCAGCAAGCGGCCCCCGAGTTGGGCGCAACCAGCAGCAGCTTCTAGGCTGCTGCATCGACCTCAGCCACGGATACCATTTCCGTCGCCACGGCAACCTCAGAGCCAGCCGCCAACGCCAACACTGAAGCGGATGCCGAGAGCGCCGACGCCGAGAAGACTGACGCGGACAACACTGCCACGGACGACACTGCCGCTGCCTGAAAAACTTATCTTAACTTTTTATCAGATCCCCGGGATGCCGGGTGCACATGTATCAAACTATTAAGTCTTTTGTTGCTACTCAATTTTATTCTCAGTTGAAGTTCTTAGCAAATCTGGCTCACTGCCGGGTTGCGTTAATATGCAAGTCCCCGAGTTGCATTTTTTATCCGCTCTTCCTTTTTATCTCAGCTCTTACCTGCAACTTGTTGCTTTGTTGGTAGTCGAGTCACGAGAGTTCAAAGTAGGAGTTTCAAATACTTAGCCACTTAGAAAATTCATAGTAACGCTGCCCACCACTTAGCCGAAAAGAAAAAACAGTAAAAAAAAACACTCTATTCGGTTGCCACACGCTTCCTTTCCTTTGCAATTTTTCATGTGTTCATTGACTCTTTGGCTTGTTCTCTGGCTTGCCATGAAGCCGGGTTGCGGACAGCAGCAGAGTCACAGAGTGTCCGGTGAGTTTAAACACACTACTCTGTATGCTTTTGAAATTCTAAGTGGTTCAACCGAATAGACAAAGCAAAACAGAGTAAACACAAGGAACAGTTTGGACGAGGGCAATCCCCGAGTTCAATTTCAGATTGCCGAATAGGAGTTTTAACTCGGATAAGGAGATACATACACATTTTTCTTATGAGTGAAAACGTCGGAGTAGAGCTAAATTCCAAGGGCGATTGGATTCCTCTCCAGCTCTATCCGGCCTGTTCTTCTGGGCTGGCTGTGCGTCGATTAGATAGTAGGCATCATTGTGCAAGGCTTTGCTCACAATGAATGGCCCTTCCCACGGAGGGGAAAGCTTGTGCATCCCGGCTGTGCGCTGCACGAGCCTAAGCACCATGTCTCCTTCTCGGAAAACCCTTGGGTTCACTTTCCGGCTATGATAACGCCTCAAGTTTTGCTGGTAAACAGCTGAACGTGACAGAGTTAGCTCTCTTGCTTCTTCCAGCAGGTCAACGTCATTTTCTCGAGCTTCTCTAGCCTCTGCCTCAGTGTAGAGCGTTACACGGGGCGAGTCATGCTCTAGGTCAGTGGGCAACACGACCTCAGCTCCATAAACCAGGAAGAATGGCGTGTAGCCGGTTGACCGGTTAGGGGTAGTCCTTAGACTCCACAACACCGCTGGCAACTCGTCTAGCCAACACCCAGGTGTTTTCAGCAGTGGCTCAATCAACCTTGGCTTTATGCCTGATAGCACCATGCCATTTGCTCTTTCCACTTGCCCATTGGAGGCGGGATGCGCAACAGATGCAACATCTAGCCGAATATGCTTATCTCTGCAGAACCTCGCAAACACACCCTCAGCAAAGTTTGTGCCATTATCCGTGATAATGCTATGTGGGTAGCCATACCTCAGGATCACATCCTTCAGAAAACTCACAGCAGTGACTCCATCACACTTCCGAATAGGCTTCACCTCGATCCACTTTGTGAACTTGTCAACCATGACCAAGATGTGAGTCATGTTGCCTCTAGCCGGCTTGAAAGGACCCACCAGATCCAAGCACCAAACAGCAAATGGCCAAGTAATGGGAATGGTCTTCAACTCGGAAGCTGGCATATGAATCTTACTTGTGAATCTTTGGCAGCCATTGCACTTTCTCGCAATATCTTCAGCTTGCTTCAAGGCAGTGAGCCAAAAGAAGCCATAATGAAAAGCCTTGTTGATCAGAGCCCGAGAAGAGGCGTGATGTCCGCATTCTCCTTGATGTATCTCCACCAGAATTTCTTCTCCTTCTTCTGGCTCTACACAGCGCTGCAACACGCCAGTAGGACTTCTTTTATGCAGCACATCTCTGAAGATTGTATAGCCCTTGGATCTTCTCTGGATTTGCCTCGAGGTAACCTCATCACTCGGCAAGGTGCCGTCCTTTAGAAAGGATAATATGGGCAAAGCCCAACTCGGTGTCCCCCGGATGGGAAACACTGGTTCGTCCACTTCCATTGTATCATCCACCACTTCTTCTTCTTCTTCTGAGTTGGGGACAAGTCCCTAAGACCTCGTGCACGCGACAAGGACCCCCTCAATGAATGCGACAGCCCCCGAGTTGGGAGGGGCAGTCCCCGAGTAAGAAGGGACAGTCCCCGGGTTGCAGGTGCCAGTCCCCGGGATGGAGATGGCAGTCCCCGGGTTCTCTTTTGCAACCTCCCAATCAATCTCCATGGGAACAACTTCCTCACCAGGTAGAGAAGGAACGAATATAGACTCCGAGTTGGGGGATGGCTTGATAGATGGCTTTCTCAAATGCTCCAAGGCAACCCCAGCTGGGATGTACTGCCGAGAAGACCCCAACTTGGACAGCTCATCAGCTGCCTCATTCTCTGCTCGGTGTATGTGCTTGAACTCGCACCCTTTAAAGAAACCAGTCATGGTTTGCACCAGAAACCGATATGAAGCCATGTTGGCATCCAGAGCATCCCAAGTGCCCGAAACTTGCTACACAACCAGATCCGAGTCGCCATAGCATATGATGCGCTGCGCTCCAACCTCCTTGGCCACCTTCAAGTCGTGTACCACGGCCTCGTACTCTGCTACATTGTTGGATGCTTTGAAATGAATTTGCAGCACGTACTTGAGTTGATCTCGCTTGGGCGACCTGAGCACCACGGCAACACCCAATCCCTCCTTCACCTTGGAGTCATCAAAATGCATCTTCCAGTAGTTGGCTACCGGAGTAGGAGGCTCATATTGCACCTCAGCCCAATCCACCAGAAAATCTGCCAGGATCTGAGACTTCATGGCTTCTCTTCTCGCATACGCAGGAGCGTACGCGGCCAGCTCAATCGCCCACTTGGCTACTCTGCCACTTGCCTCCTTGTTGCCCATGATGTCCGAGATGGGAGCAGAACTCACCACAGTGATGGGATGCTCTTGGAAATAGTGCTTCAGCTTCTTGGCGCCCAGGTACACGTCGTAAGTCATCTTCTGGTAATACGGGTAGTTTTGCTTGGAGCTGGACAACACCTCACTGAGATAGTATACTGGCCGCTGCACAGTCTTGCCTTCCTCTTCTCTCTCCACCACAATCACAATGCTGACCACTCGGTTAGTCGCAGCAATGTACAACAACATTGGCTCTTTGGGTAGCAGACTAGCCAAGATGGGAGCGCTACCCAGCATGGCTTTCAGCTCCTTGAATGGCACATCAGCTTGCGTGTCCAGACGAACTTGTCGCTCTTCTTCATCAACTAATTCAGAGGCAAGGCCTACTCGCCCATTCTGCCTAGGAAGCGGCTCAGAGAAGCCAAGCAACCAGTGAAATTTTGCACATCCTTCAGGGATCTCGGCAAAGACATGCTCTCTATAGCTTTTATCTTTGTAGGATTGGCCTCAATGCCCCGACTGGATACCAAGAAGCCGAGTAGCTTGCCAGCCGGGACGCCAAAGGTGCATTTAGTCGGATTCAACTTCATCTTCTACTTGCGCAAGTTGGTAAATGTTTCCTCAATGTCATTAAGCAGAGTATGTGTTTTATTCGTTTTGATGACAATGTCATCTACGTACACCTGCACATTTTTGCCAATTTGATCATGCAATCATTTCTGCATGCATCTCTAATAGGTAGCCCCAGCATTCCGCAACCCAAATCACATGACACGATATCAATAAGCCCCGTACGGGGTAATAAAGGCAATTTTTATTTGATCAGCAGGGTTGAGAGCTATCTAATGAAAACCAGAGTAGGCATCTATGAAAGACAAAAGCTCACAACCAGCAGTGGAATCGATCACCTGATCTATGCGGGGTAGCAGAAAGGGATCCTTGGGGCAGGCCTTGTTTAGGTCGGTGTAGTCCACGCACATGCGCCAAGCGGTATCCGCCTTGGGGTCCTCCTTCTTCTTCTCAACCATAACCGGGTTGGGTAGCCAGTCCGGATGCAAAACCTCCATGATAAAGTTGCTTATCAGCAACTTGGTGATCTGGTCACCGATAGCTTTCCTCCTCTCATCACCAAAGTGGCGCATCTCCTGCTTCACTGGCTTGGCGTCATGCCGCACATGCCGCGAGTGCTCAACCAACTCCCTCGGGACGCCTGGCAAATCCTCATTGGACCAGGCGAAGACATCCCGATTCTCACGGAGGAAGTGGATGAGCTCGCTTTCCTATTTCTCTCCCAACCCGGCGCCAATGATGGCAACACGG